>VDFB02000007.1:33233199-33329289 GCA_007258455.2 Sequoia sempervirens | reverse complement strand
AAAAATTTCAAAATATTTCAACGGAAATGATAATTTTCTGCAAATTGTATTGTACAATTATGACAACCTGGGGGTCATACGACTCTTTGGGTAAATTTGTTTTGCCTCATTGGACAACTACTCTAAATTGGACAATTTGGAAATCGATCGTAGGGTTTTCAGCCCTTCTGGATGCAATGGTAGGGTTAGATTTGACCCAAAAAGTTCCAAAAATGTAGCTACCTTCTTGATCTAGCAACCACTCTTCAGCTTTAAACCCTCATAGATTTGGCCTTGAATGTTCGATTTAGACCCAAATTTTTTTGACTTTCTCAAACCTTTTGGACACAATGGTGAGCTTAGATTTGCACCAACAAGCTCCAATTTGAACCTACAATAAAGAGCCAAAAAAAAGAACACCCCCAAATTTGGTGTCTCTCTTCAGAAAAAAGACTCTCCAATGGTCCCCAACCTACTCTAATACCATGTTAGAATTGGCTATGGCTTCCAAGATCTTGAGAGCAAATGGAAAGCACAAAAAAGAGAGAATAGAATGTGACAAGAATAAATTGTATTCAATGTCAATGATATGATTGTGATGTGTACAATGAGAGATACCCCTTGGTTATATAGCCAAGGTGAGATGCAAGATGTGATAGGATTATGACAAGTGTCTTAATCATATGACATGAGACAACTAATCACACTTACCTAGGTTCACATGTAGTATTTGTCAAAAGATAAGATAAAAACTAATGACAACTAACACCTTCTAGAAAGATTCCTTCCTAGGACCTAAGTAAACTTAACATGTGTAAATAAGTCCCCTAGTAATGAAATTCTTAGTTAGATCCAATCCTAAAATAGTAGCTACCTTGGCGGGCATCACATTGTCAGATGCGCCATAATCTATAACATAGTTACTTAGTTTAAAACCGTTTACAAGTAGGGAGATGAAAAATGGATCAATGCATCCGAAGGTAGTTGGAGGAGTGGACACAAGGTTACTCTATGACATTTGGGGATTAGGATCAATAGGAATGTCAAGGGGTGTATCCTAACTTGGGATAATTCCTTTGTCATTAACAAACTTGACAAGTCTATCAAATTGATTAGGGTTGGCTTTGAGGTACTCAACCTCAGACATTTGTACCTTGGTTTTCTTGGCATGGTCAATAATGTCAAAATCTTGGAAAGAATTTTGTAGGCTAGAAGTCGTAACTTCACTGATTGGTTTAATGAAAGGAACATTGGTCTTAGGAATGGGAGGATTAGCTTTAGGAATGGCGGGAGTTGATGAGGAAGGAAGAGGTTCATTTACCTACGGATTTGTTGCTTTCTTGGGCTACTAATGGAGGGGAGATCCTCTTTTGGCAATCGTGACCAGCAACTTTTCTTTTTCAAGTGGAGCAGAAACTTGAGCTTTATCGAGTTGGTTCTGTTGATTCCACGTGAAAATAGCATAAGTGTCTATCACCAAGTCATCTTCTTCTCCTTCTTCTTGTGCCATTTGTAAATAACTAATCTTTGAGTCACCAGTCGATCAATTTCTTCCTCTTGGAAGAGATCGACATTTTCTTCTTTAGGGTAATCTTGCTACGCATAATCATCTTGTTCAACCTTGTAATATCCCATGGTGTTATTAGCGGGTGGGGCTTCTAGAGAAAGCCTTTGTAGGGGCGTTGGGAGACTATTTTTATTTTTGTTGCCAGTATAATTAGTAAAAGTCCTCCTTGAGATTTCCTTGTAGTTGATATTGTTGTTGTTGTTGGAGACTTGCTTTTTAAGAGACAAGACTTCATTCACCAGCCTCTAGACCTTAGGATCTGTAAATTTGGTGTTGGTATTGGGAGAATTAACATTAGATGCTGAAGACCCTGAGGCTTGCATCCTTTCGTCAGTATTGGTTCCCATTCTTATTTCTCTGCAAGGATCATGCCATCTTCCAGGCTGGTAGCTAGTTGTTGAGTTGCTTCGACATTAGCAATATTTTCCCTATGTAAGTAGAAACTTACTTTGGGGAGTTGTTTGTTGATGAAGAAGCACTTCAAGTTATGGTCTATTGGTCTTGCATCATTCAGGATCCACATCAACAATTTGTTGAACTTAGCTATGAACTCGTGCATGGGTTTGTGGGCCTCTTTGCACATGTTGTTGAGTTGTGCTACCAAAGTGTGTGAATCTTCAACATGTTTGAATATTTCTTCAAACTTCATGCGAAGAGTGGCCCAATCGGTGACCGAAGCATTAGGAAGAGTAAAGAACCATTCGGCTGCAACCCCTTGAAGGGATTCAATGAACAATCTTACGGAAGCATCTTCATGCTCAATGCTGAGAACACCACAAACGATGTAGAATGTGGATATGTGTTCATCAGGATGTTTTTCGTCACCTTGAAACTTTAGGAGATTCTTTCTTGAAATGTGCAAAATTTCATGCAAAGGTTTGGCCAAACGAAGGGAACCAAAAGCATTTCCCCATGGTCCTGTGGTGGTACGGCCATAGCTAGTTGTACAATAGGTACCTGAATGGGATGCCTATGGTAAACAAACCAAACACTTGGGTGATGAGATCTTTGACTACATGGAGGATAGCTTACAACACGTTGCAATGGTGATCTTACTTACAGAGGAGTAAATGGAAAATTACCTTACAACAACTCTTCAAAAAGTGGATCTGCTACTCCTTGAGCCCTCAATCCTCGTGTATATATTTGGTCTACCAGAATGTAGATCTGAACAAGATGGAGATTAAGACTAAAAATATACAAAAGAAAATAAGAAATTGGAAACTTATCTACTTCAATCAAAAGCATGAGGCTTAGATTGTATATGTCGTTCCCCAGCAGAGTCACCAAAAAAATTGTTGGGTGAAAATTATGTAATCAACTTTTCAATAGATTACACAACTAGGACTTCAGCCACAACTATGTGAGATGTAATCTCTCCTCTTAGAAAGGGGAGGCACCCTTCTTACTGCTTTCAAAAACAAGTAAAACTAATCAAGTATTTACAACATGTACACTATGATTAATGGATTTTGGGTGTGTCACATTCATCCTTCTGTCTTTTTTCAAAGAAGATGTTTTACGATGTTCCATAGTCGGTAGTTATGATTCAGTACAACTTCAAACTAAAGATAAAGCAATAATTCCAATATCTCTATCTTGATAAAGCAAAGTGTAGAGATACCAGCATGATAACAATAATAATAAAAAAGATAAATGAAATCTTATGAAGGCACAAATTCATTTCGTAACTTTCCAACAGTAGATCCTTGAGATATGTAACAAGTGTTATATTAGAAGCATAAATTATGCTAGATACATCACCAAAATAGTACCACGAGCAGTGCAAACAAATGCAAGCACAAAGTCTTACATTTTACTCACCAAAGTAGTTCCACGAACAACACAAACAAATGCAAGCACAAAGTCTTGTAGTTCATCCACCAAAGGTTACTCAAACATAAAATAAAATTCAAAGTAAAGAATGCAACAAAAATTTCACATAGATTTACTTGAAGCCCTTAGATCTCACACAATAATCACCACCAATCTTAATCAACCTCAAAAGATGATTGATCCAACACAAAGTTTGGTATGCAACTTCTTTCTTTATTGATAAGATTCAAATTTACAAAGTTGAACACAAAGTTTCATACATTTGTTGCAAAAAGAGCAACACTTCGTTGTTAGAGATAAAAGATAAAGAATAGAATAGAAATCCCTCATATATATAGAGGAGAGGGATAAGAAAATCTAGGAAATAAAAGGAGTAAAATTAGGAAAGTTAGGTGAGCTAATTAAGGAAAATCTCACCTAACTTTGACCAAAGTCAAAGTGTAATTTTTCTTCAAGAAATTACATCTTAGATTTTTGGTGCAATTACTTTATGAGAAAAACATTTAAGATGTCAAAAAATATTTACAAGATGCATAATGAAAAGCATCAGAAATTTTAACACTTGGAAATCAGGAATCTTCATGGTTCCTTGCTTGGATGTGGAAGTCTTCATACTTCTTCCTAGTTTCCTACAAGAACTTCTCATCTGGACCAACTGTGTAATCCACAATGGTGTGAATCCCCATGATCAATCTCATGGCAGATGAGTGAACCTATTTACACCTATCAAGATGCATTGTAAGGTTATCCAATGTAAGACTTGTATCAAAAATGACATCTAGAGAGGCTTCTAAAAATTATGCACTGTCAACCAACTTCATGATGGCTTCTTTGAAGATCTGGGATAGTTATGTGGCCAGTAGGAGGATACGATTCTCCTCAAGAATATGTCCTAGTAACTCCTTGATTCCTCTTTCAAGAATCACATGATGCCCTTCGACATCTTCTTGTAATTGGTGGATATCTTCTGTAAGAGACTCAAACACATGAATACGGTGCTTCAAAGATTCTCTTACATCTATGTATTTTCCTTTTTTCAGGAATCATCCTGACTTCCATTAATTTATTGAGCTTTTCCTATTTCATTTGTGACCACCACAACAGGAATTTTTCCATTTCTTTGTGCTCTTGGGAAAGGAAATTTACCTCCTTATCAAGCTCTATTTTGAGCTTGGCTATTAGAGTAGCTTTTTCATCTGCAACAATTATAATTTGAGAATCCTATTCTACGATTTTTTTGATGAAATCATACAACACCCTGCCTTTGGAGGTGAACTTCTAAGATTTCAAGATATTTGGGTCCTCAACACTTACCATTGTTAATGGTTGTGCATTATTTGTAGATCCTGAGGGTCTCCTCACAATAGTGGCATAATGTTATGCCTTCTATTTGTACATATTACGAGCTTGGTCCATTTTTTCTAGTCTTCTAGCCAAGATATCTAAAGTCACCTACGCATCTACTTTTTCAATTTCATTTGTAACTTTTCCAAGTTGAACCCTTGTCACGGTGTAATCCTCCATGTTGACATCTCCTTCTTCATGAGGTGGTATGCCAATTTCTGCATATTTATGACTAGTTTTGCCTTCTGGAGAAATCATTTTCTTTTTTCACTTTGGCACTTGAGATATCAACTAAGGGGGAAGAGAGGAGGTATGAGATTCTAGGTTAACCGTCAACTCTTTTGTCACTGTCTCTTTTGAAGTAGCAACTGGTATTGTGACAATGGGATCAATGTCTATCATAACTACTTTTGTAGTTTCCACATTTAGCTAGCCAATTAAGGATTCATCCATGAATCGAGTAAAATCAGTCTCTAAAGTGATATCATATGATGGCAATGACAGGCTAGGAATAGATGATGGGGGACTTGATAAAATATCAACTGTTTGTATACTTGTCACTAGAGTATCAAGTATGGTTGATGTTGCAAGGGTAGGTGAAACATCCATTACCGGTATGATGGTGGTAGGAATAGGTGGTGGAGGAGTGTTCAGATTTGGAGGTGTATGAGGAACATTTGAAATCATAGGCGATGATGTTCTGGGAAGCTCTTCAACTACATTCTCAAATGGAGACATAGTTCTTTCTTCATCATGCTTCGGTTCTTGTTGATCATCCTCTTGTCCTTCCAACTCTAGTTTATCTTTAGATCCACCTTTAGACTCTTGTTCATCTTCAAAATCTTCTTCTTCATCTGAGTCTGCTTCTACGGAAACTTCTTCTTTGGCAGATTGATCACTAGAATTTCCTTCTTCATCAAAATCTATCTGTTCAGAAACAACCCATTTTCCTTTGAAGTGAGATGGTTCAGATTCCATAGTTTCTCCTTCTGGGGTGGCCTGTGTGTCATTTTTGCTAACAGTGAACATGATCCTTGGCCCTCTTTGTGAAGAAGTTAGAAGAGGAGCAAATTTATCTTTCATGCAAAATTCTTACTTTTGGTTTGCTTCTGCTTTAGATTCTTCTCCCTTAGAATCTATTCTAAAAAATTTCATCTCAAAGTTGTGCTTGTGTAACCATTCTGCAGTGTTAAACAAAATTAGTTCCAAGCTTTCCCTAATGCTAAATTATTTTTTTTGGACCATTGAATTATAGGAAATGGCCTCCTGGATATTTATTGTTCATCAAAGATAGCATTCATGATGTCACCAGGATCTTTGAAATCCTCTGGTAGGTCAGCAACACAAAGTTCTCTAATTTTCATTATGCCCAACCTACAATAATCCATCTTACGAATGGCTTCCTCATCTCTGCAATCAACCTAAATTTCTTCAAAATGGTACCTGTGTTGATGACCATTTTGCAACTTCTTCCTAACATCTCAGTAATCAAAATCAAACCTGTATCTGTAGGTCCTGATTGTCATGACCTACATCTCTGCATAGACTGATTTGTATTTTTGTACAGTCCTAATAGTATACCTATCGATTGTTAGTGGGAACTTGAATCTCAGCTTGTGAATCTTTCTCTATTCTTTGTGCAATGAAATCAATTGTCTGCACATCTCCATGAGAATCCACTTGTCCGAGGGGTATTTGGGCAACATGTAAGGGAAACAAGTGTAGCACACTACTCTTAAATAAGTAAAAGTTGGGAATTGTAGATATATGCATCCAACTTTACTTGACACTTTCTAGGCCTCATCAGATACCCTCTTCCTTTCGAGAGTCAGATCAAAGCTAAAAATAAAAGGCGTGAAGAAAGCATTAGTAACCATCCTTAAATGATGAAAGCTTTCTTTCAGCTCCAATTGATATAAAAATTTGTACACAGGTATGATGTGCCTATTCCCTCTTGTAGATAGACCCAGAAATTGCCTCATCAGGGCTGTAGCATACACCAGGTAAGAAGTCATATAGAACTTCAATGTGGATGACATGTTGATCAACAATTCATGTATTTCATTGCTGATTTGTTTACCCTAATCAATGTGAAATTTTTGTCTTCTTATGATTCTAATGTATTTATACATCCAATCATGAAAATAAGATGATTTAGGCAACCCCTTTACTTTTCTCAAAAGTGTGATCATATCTCTGACATATTCCTTGAAGTCACTTTGTGGAAGTCCCTTCAACCATTTGGAAACATTTTTCCTAGGCTTGTTCAACCATTGACTATTAATCAGGTTTTTAGACTTGGGATCTACGTCATAGACCTCATGCGCTTGTTGTATTGAGATGTCAATGTACTTCTCCATATGTGGAACTTTGAAAACAATATCAAAGAAGTTAGGTTCAAGTCTCAATATCTCATGCCCAGAAGAATCAATCACACTTTTGCTTTCCCTAATGTAATGAGATGCAACTTGAAGGACAAATTTTGTATTATGTGCAGAGGTAGGGAACATAGACACCAAATGCAGATTATTGTGTATGATTGCTCTTAGAGAATCTTCAAGAGGCTTCTTCTTAGTTCTTTCTACAAAATCAACTAGGTCTTGATGTCTGACCTCTGTGTCTTTGATCTCGTCCACCTTTGAGACCACCACCATTGGTGGATAAACACCTTGATATTTGTACTTAATTTTTTTTAGCCCTTAAAGATGATGGAGATTTATCATCAGTCATCTAAGAGCAATTGAATCAACAAGCATCAACTTCAAGGATCTCTTGATGAGATTTGAAAAGAAACTGCAAGATGTGGAATCAATAAATGTTAGTTAGAAAATAACATTGGGATGTGTGAAGTAAGCAACGATGTTGAGCAAGCATGAAACAAGTGACAAGGCACGCAAAATGATGCACAGAGTGGAAGGAACAAGAAATGAGGAAAAATTGGCAAGTTTTGAAGTGTTTGGAAGAAAAACAGTGAAAAGTGTAAAGGTGCAGAAAATCAGTGCACTTGCACTTGGGCAAAGTGAACTTGGTGCAGAGGTGTTGAATTTTAGTACCATTACACTTTACAGTGTTAGAAATATTTCATGATGTCAGGGCGCTAAAAATTAGTGCCCTAACATTTCCTTCTTAAAGGCTCAAATGCAAGTGTATGAGCGTGGTATTTGAGTGCCTTGGAAAATGGGAAGAACATGTTGTGTAATGTAGACCAAAAATCACGCCCAATAATGAAAAAATGTAGAACATGTTTTGTTTTTGGTGTAAATGCCTTAGTAAATAGCACCATAGCATTTGGTGAAACTCATTTTTATCAAGTGTGAGCTTCATTCCATAGAATTCATGCATGTTGATGGCCATTGAAATAAAGGAAAAAGATAAGCATATTAGAAATACAAGGGAGTTCCTTCAAAACATGTTTCTATCTATGGTGAATACAAAAAAAAGAAAGAAATGAGTTCAAGATGTTTTTAAAAAAAGAGAAAACACATGATCAAAGGAAAAATGCATTTTGAAGATGGTGAATATTTGAGAAAACAAAAAGAAAAAACGTATTTACAAATATAAGTAAGATGAAACGCGTTCATGAAAGGAAGGAATGGAAGGAGAGAAGAAAAAACATACTTGGAATAAGCAAATAAAACCTAGCTCAACCCAAAATGGAAATCCTGACAAAAATGTGTTTTGAGGAAAAGAGGAGTTCGCCCAGCAAGAAGAAATGGAGGTTGAAGACCAAAAATGATGAATACAAAACATAGAATCACATTTAAGTCATTTTCAATAACCTAACCCGACCCAATAAAAAGTGGCATGAAATAAGGCATATTTAGTGAAACATGTAACAGACCCATAAAACCACGCCTAAGCTAAAAATTGATGAGGGCACAACCCGAGACACAGAAAATAACCCACAAATAAGAGAATAATTTTATTACTTAGAAAATGGAGCCTCTTACATGCAGAGGATCTCAATCCCCAAGTTCTACAATACATGCAAGTTACAGAAAGCTACAGAATAACCCTTTCGCAATATGTGAGCTTGTCCCCAAAAAGTTACCCAAAAATTAGAAACCCACCCATAAATAGAGCTCCTCATTATTTTGGAGCCAAAACAACATTCAAATTTGAGTTTAGGCGGTTTGGCGCCAAAAATTTACAACATGAAGTTCAAATTTCAAAAGAGCATTTGCAATTGTATCTTTTAGAAAGTGCACCAACTTCCTGGGGCAATAACTTTTGATCCGGGACTCCGATTCGTGAACCGTTTGAACCATTGGAAAGGTCACGAAGTCAAAAATGCACTCAAAATCTACTATGCCAATTTTGGCAAGTTTTAGGGCCGATTTGGGAACTCTAAGTGCCTCAAATCTAACTTGGAAGATTTTCAATTGCAAATCTGGGAAACTAAAACTGCCATATCTTTCCACCCAAGAATAGAAAATAAAAACCATAATTTGGGAATTTCATTATGAAAAAAAGGGTATCCAAAAATGTAAAAATATCTAAAAAATCGAGAAACTTGAAATTTAACTATTTTTGGGTGATACAAGATTGCCCTTACACCACTAAATGCTCCTGTATCAGACACCCAGGGTAATTTGAGAAGTGACCCCGTCACGTCTCAGATGGTGGAGGAAAACCCAAATGGTTGACCTCTACTTTAGGCAACCAGGATGAATCTTCAATAGGCCTTCCTTTCCATTTCACCAGATATTCGTCATACTGCCTGTTCCTGGTACTCCTTCCCACACGACTATCCGTGATTTCTTCAATCTCGCTTTTCCAAGTAGGTGTTGGAATCCCACACTATTCCATCATTGGTACTTCCTCTGCACCACCCTCATGATACTCTGTCAAATCTAAAATGTTGAACACAGGGGAAATGTTGAATCCATCCGACAACTCTACCTCATATGCATTCCCCCTGAATCATGCATCTTCAAAATTTTACAGGGACCAAACTTCTTCATCTTCAATTTTTATATGTTCCCACTGAAACCTTTCTTTCCTCAAGTGGACCATCACTTCATCACCAATCTGAAACTCCTTATACCTCCTCTTCTGATCTGCCTTAGCCTTATACTGCATATTCATCTTGTTAATATGTTCTCTTACCTTCTCATGTATATCCTTGATGTGTTCTGCAAAATCTTCAGCTTCAGCACTTATTTTCTTCTCTTGGTCCATCTTCCTCAATTCTGGAGCTGTTCTGGGGCTACCTCCATACACAATCTGAAATGGTGATCTACCAGTGCTTCTATTGACATAATTATTGTAAGAAAATTCTACCTGGGGTAAGATCAAGTCCCATCCCTTGGGTTTATCTCCTACCAAACATCTTAGTAGGTTACCCAAACTCCTATTAACAACATCTGTCTTCCCTTCTGTTTGTGGATGGTGTGTAGAACTAAACTTCAACTCTATCTTCAGCTTCTTCCACAAGGTCCTCCAAAATTACCCCACAAATTTAGTGTCATGATCTGAAACAATACTCTTTGGTAGATCATGTAGCCTCACCACCTCTTTGAAGAACAAGTCAGCAATGTGGACTACATCATGGGTCTTCTGACATGGAATGAAATGTGCCATCTTTGAAAACCTATCAACCACCACAAAGACTGAATCATTTCCTCATTGTGTCCTTGGAAAACCAAGAACAAAGTCCATACTTATATCCTCCCATGCCCTCTCTGGTATAGATAAAGGTTGATATAAGCCTGTATTCTGACTCACTCCTTTAGCCATCTAACATACCCTACAGCTTTGTACAAAATTCTTCACATCTTGTGACAACTAAGGCCAATAATAATGCTCACTGATAATGGCAATGGTCTTATCTCGACCAAAATGTCCTACCATTCCTCCACTATGCTTCTCCTTTATCAGGTTCTCCCTCATGGAACTCCTTGGGATACACAGTTGACTTCCCTTAAATAACATGCCATCCTGGATTATGAAATCTAGCCACCTTGTCCTATCCACTGTAACAGGTTCCTTGCAAGCTTTCCAAGCCTCTGCAAAATCAGGATCTTCTGCATATAGTGTCTTGAGTTCATTGAACCCAACCACTTCAATCTGCATCTTTTTCATTAATGTATGCCTCCTACTTAAGGCATCTGCAACCCTATTTGACTTCCCACTCCTATGTTTCAAAACAAATGTATAACTCTACAAAAACTCTACCCATTTCATATGCCTCAGATTTAATTTTCCTGCTATTTAGGTACTGCAAGGCCTGATGATCAGTATATAGAACAAATTCCTTTGGCAACAAATAATGTCTCCATTTCTTTAATGCTTGAACTATTGCATAAAATTATCCTGATCATATACATAATACTTTCTCTTGGCATCATCTAACTTTTCACTGAAATAGGCAATGGGCTTACCTTCTTGGCTCAACACTGCTCCAATGGCACAACCACTGGCATCACAATCCACCTGAAACACCTTGTTGAAATTTGGGAGGGCTAGAATAGGTTGTTCTGTCACCTTTTGCTTCAACAATTCAAAACTTTTTCCCGCTTCACTGCTCCACTTGAATTCTTTTCTATCCCCTCTCATTGTTTCAGTCAGAGGTCCACAAATACTACTGAAGTTTCTAATGAACTTTCTATAAAAACTAGCCAAACCATGGAAATATCTCGACTCGGTAGCAGTTCTTGGGGTAGGCCATTCCAGAATAGCCTTCACCTTCTCTTGGTCCATCTTGAGACCTTCTACTGAGACAACAAATCCCAAGTACACTAACTCCCTCTTCACAAAACTACACTTCTTCAGATTAGTCAATAGTTTTTCTTCTCTTAACTTCTCAAAGGCTCTCCGAATATGCATTAGATGCTCATCCAATGTCTTACTAAAAATCAAAATATCATCTAAATACACAATAACAAAACTTCCCAGAAATTTTTTTAGTACCTCATTCATGAGCCACATGAATGTGCTTTCATTCCATTAGTTAGCCAAAGGCATGACTAACCACTCGCAAGCCCTCTTTGGTCTTGAGGCAGTCTTCCATTCATCTCCCTCTTGAATCGGTTGGTGATATCCACTCTTCAGATCAATCTTTGTGAAGTACTGAGCTCCACTCAAACAGTCCATCAGGTCATCCATCCTTGGCAGGGGAAATCTGTACTTGATTGTTATCTTGTTTATGGCTCAGGAATCTGTACACATCCTCGATTCCCCATCCTTCTTTGGTGCTAGTACTACAGGTACTGCACATGGACTCAAACTCTCCCATATCAAACCCTTTCTCAACAACTCTTGAACATGTCTGTTCAAATCCTCATTTTCTGTTGGAGTCATTCTATGGGCTGCCTTATTTGGCAAACTGGCTCCAGGAATCAAGTCAATCTAATGACTGATCTTCCTTATTGGTGGTAGACCCTCAGGTACATTATCAGAAACAATATCCTAAAACTCATCCAACATCCCAGAAACTTCTTCTGGAACCTTCTCACTATCCTCCTTACTTACTCTAGGAATCAATACATAACACACACTCTCATGTTTCATACCTTCTAAAAATTTTCTTCCATCTACATAACAAATTCTAGCACTACTGCATACCTTTTCTTCAGTCTCCTTCAGAGGTTTCAACTTGTGATGAACCCCATCCTTTGTCAAGGAATAAGTGTTTGCATGGCCATCATGTATAGCTTGCCTATCGAACTGCCACAGCCTCCCCAACAACATGTGACATGCATCCATGGGGATGATATCACAAAGTACCTCATCATTGTAGCTCCCAATCTTGAACTTTACTAGGCACTGCTCATTGACCAAAACTTTGTGGTCTTTTTGTAACCAGGCAATTTGATATAGATGTGAGTGCCTTTCCCTCTTCAGCTTCAACTTTTTTACCATCTCTTCTGACACTAGATTATCGGTGCTCCCACCATCAATAATGGCATCACAACATTTTCCTTCACACTTGTACCTTGTGCGAAACAGATTTTTTCCTCTGTTTTGGTTCCTTTTCCTTAGTTACCAGGGCTCTCCTAATCACTAGGGCTTCTCCCCTTTTAGCATCATCTGAATGTTTAGATTGGGCCTCCTCATCTACATGCGCAACCCTTCCACAACCTTCTAGCCTTTTGTCTGCCCTTCCTTGGTGTTGTGGACATTCATAGGCTTGATGCCCTTCTTCACCACACTGGAAACATGTTCCTTTGAAACCACCTCTTCCAGATCCTTGTCCATATCTCCCTCATCCTCTACCTCTTTGATCACCATTGTTTTGATCACAAGGGCGTAGAAGTTGTCATTCCTTTGGCTTCTCTGATACCCACATCTTCACTTTTCTTTTCATCATCATTTTGGCTTCCTGAAGGTCTTCCACTGCCCCTTCCACTTTGACCTCCTCATCCTTTTTGCTTGCCATCAAATCTTTTGTTCAGCTTCTCTTCCACCTTAAGAGAAAATTGATACACATCCTCAATGGTGGTCATTCTAACTAGGCTTAACTCTTCCTGAATGCTCGGTCGTAACCCATTAAGGTATCGAGCTACCTTCTCCTTATTGGCCTCTGTGTGGCCCGTTCTGATGATTATCTTATGAAATTCTTCAGTATATTCTTTCAAATATCTACTTCCTTGCTTCAACCCTTGCAATTTCTTCAACAGATCTAACTCGTAGTCCGCTGGTATGAACTGCTTCTTTAGTTTCTCTACCATGCGATCCAATCTGGTGATATTTCCTTTTCCTCTTTGATTTCTTTCCAACTAGACCTCTTTCCACCAAATACTAGCATGGCCCTTCAGCTTCATTTTCATAAACTTAACCTGATCTGGGTCCTCTATTTCCTCATACTCAAAATATTCTTCTAGCTCGTTGATCCAATCGATTAACTCTTCTGGGTTCAGATTTCCGGAATAACTGGGGACTTCTACTCTGGGTCTTTTCCCGATCTTTGAAATGGCCCTTATTAGCTACATTTGGTCTTGATCAATTGCTTCTTCTTCCTCTTCTACATTTGAACCTTCTGCCTCTCCTTCATCCTCACTTTCCTCCCTCGGGTTTAACCCTCTTCTCAACTACTCTTGTAACGCGTCAATCTGTCTTTGGAGGGCTGCCAATGCATCTCTTCCACCAGCATTTATGCCGCCTCAACCACCTCTGGCACCACCACACCTACCAGGCATCACTCTTGGAGGCATCTTTCTTGACCTCGACCCACAACCACGGTCCTAGTGTGAACTGCCTCACGATCGACGATCTGTCCACACGCTCAAGGAAACCCGCTCTGATACCACTTGATGAGGGCATAGCCTGAGACACAGAAAATAACCCACAAACAAGAGAATAATTTTATTACTCAGAAAATGGAGCCTCTTACATGCAGAGGATCTCAATCCCCAAGTTCTACAACACATGCAAGTTACAGAAAGCTACAGAATAACCCTTTCGCAATATGCAAGCTTGTCCCCAAAAAGTTACCCAAAAATTAGAAACCTTCCCATAAATAGAGCTCCTAATTATTTTGGAGCCAAAACAACATTCAAATTTGAGTTTAGGTGGTTTGGTGCCAAAAATTTACAACATGAAGTTCAAATTTCAAAAGTGCATTTGCAATTGTATCTTCTAGAAAGTGCGCCAACTTCTCGGGGCCATAACTTTTGATCCAAGATTCCAATTCACGAACCGTTTGAACCATTGGAAAGGTCACGAAGTCAAAAACGCACTCAAAATTTTCTATGCCAATTTTGGAGAGTTTCAAGGCTGATCCAGGAAATCTAAGTGCCTCAAATCTAACCCGGAAGATTTTCAGGTGCAAATCTGGGAAACTAAAACTGCCATATCTTTCCACCCAGGAATAGAAAATAAAAACCATAAATTCAGAATTTCATTATGACGAAAAGGGTATCCAAAAATGTAAAAACATCTAAAAATTGAGAAACTTGAAATTTAACTATTTTTGGGTGATACAAGATTGCCCTTACACCACTGGATGCTCCTGCATCAAAAATTGGCTAAGTCTGGGAAACAAGTTCAAGGGTGCCAAAATTCAACATCATTGCACTAAAAAAAAATCAACTAACTGCAGGGGCGCTAATTTTTAGCACCCTTGCACTTTTGACACTTAGTCATTTTTTCAAAAAGAGTTGGAGCACTATTTTTTGAGACGACTGCACTTTTCCTAATTTCACTAAGTATCAACAGTGAGAGCTTGTGAAGGTACTCATTTCGAAGGTATTCATGAGGTGAATGTAGGGGGATGCTCAAATTGGTTGTTTGAGGATTTGGAATGTATTTTGAGGTGGCTTTAAAACCACCTCGTTTTGCATGCTTGAACTTCATGAACCTAGGAAACAAACAAGTTTTGTACGGGGTTATTCGTGGAATGAGCACTACTAGATTCTGTGATAACACTCGACACATGCCAAAGAGTCATCGAGGATCATGGTTTGAGGATGTAGTGTAGAAAGTGTAACCCTTTACATTTTCTCACTTGTTTTGGCCCTCCTATTTAAAATGTACTTAATAATGCCTTACTGTAGTGTTGTTAAATGTACCCCTTTACATTTACACACTTATTTGGGCCCTCTTCATTAAATTGAGCTTAATTGTGCATTAATTAGCCCTTTAATTCATTTACAGGGGCTATTTAATTATATTTTCTAAATGGAAAACCTGACAATAATTAATGCCTAAACATAACACTTTACATTGAGCAATGTGTGTTCCAAGCATAGGGACCTGGGACCCATTCACCCATGGGAAAATGGGTCCTCCCTAGACCTTTGGACCTAAATTTCAATTATTTTTTTGGTGGTACTTTAAAATCTTCAAATCCATAATTCAATGATGACTTGTGATATCTGAATTTTTAGAAATTAAGGATATATCTCTATAAATACAAGGTCATTTCATTAAGTTTCACCTAGAATTTTTATGTGACTTCACAAGAGCTAAAGTTGATGATTAAGGGCATTCAAGAGTAGATATATCAAAGGTTTATTATAGCATTAAAGATCTATTCATCATGTCAAATTCTTCTTGCATCATGCATTTTTTTGGAGCTAACATTGTGATGTAGGTTTCAAGATCAATTCAAGCATTTCAAGCATTGATTTCAAGTGTCAAGATCCACATCCAATTTAGCCATTTCATGCAAATTGTGAGTCTCCTAAGTTCTCCATTATCAAGGTTTCTACTAGGGTTTCTTGAATGGTAACATAGCTTTTTTCATTCTTCATCCCCCCTTTCATTTCATTATTTCAATTCAAGGTTCGATTGCCAAAATGGGGTTTGACCAAGGCAAACCCCCATTCACTCAAAAATAAACATTTTTCTCTCTTGGGTATGTGATATCAGATTTAGGTTGAAGAAGACTTGAAGAAATTTTGAAGTACAAGATTTACAAAGTTGCAAAAGTTGCAAAAGTTGTCAAAGTTGTTGCTAAATCACAAAATCTAACCTACAGATCAGATTTTTGACTTTTTGACATTGAAACTTGGACAAATCAGAAGCTACAAATTTGCACCAAAGGCTCCCAAAAGATTGTTGAAATCCATGTACTTGGACCCATTTGCCCATGGGTGAATGTGTCTCAGATCAACTTCCATAAAGCATTTTTGGTGGCTAGTACACATGTTTTTTCCCTTCTCTGATCTGCATTTTGTTTTCTAGTTCTACAAATATTGAGCTTAATCTTCAAGTTTCAAGTGTTAGATTACATTTTGGTGTTGATTTGCTATTTTTTTTGTTTTTCTTCCTAAATTTTTGTTTTACCTTGACCCCCATCCTTCAATCATAAGGAAATAAAAAGATTCTCACATTGACTTGATTCACCTAAGGGTTGATAATCAATTCTTTTTGGGGATCTCATTTCCTAATGAAATAAAGGAAAATAGGTCCCTCATCGCATTACATTTTAATCCACATATTTAATAGTAACACCTATTTTTCTTCATTTTATTTTGGTGAAATAAAATTTTGAGGATCATATCTTGTTGATTTTGAGTCCATTTTTTACCCTAGATCTAGGTTTTGCATTCATTTGCATTGCATTGATTGGCATCTCATTTAGGGTTGTTTTCTTGCATTAGTTTGCATCCCATTTAGGGTTTTAGGTTTACATTTTTTCATCCTTTAAAATCTGGAAAATCCAAAAATATCAGTCATTTTGCATGGTGTTTACATAACATTACATAAGCAATCATTTACTTCTAAAAATTGAATCAAAATTAAATATCAAATTAGGTCTTTTTGCTTGTCATTTAGCATTATTTTGAACTTGCATTTAGACCTCATTTTATAGAAATTTGAAATTGTAAATTACTGTTTGAAACTTGAATTTGAAAACCATAGAAATCATCTCAAAAACTTGCAAATTAATTTTTAGAAATCCTAAAGTGAGACCGATTTTCCTATGGGTGAATGAGTCCCTGATCAGATTTTTTCTTGAATTTTTGAGCATTAAAATCATTGTTTTTGCATTCTTTGTTTTTGTATTTAGTTTGTTGTTTCAGTCTCTAGAATTTTTGTTATTTGAAATTGATCATATTAAGCTTAATTGGTCAAATTCAGAGCATTTTTTGAATTCCAAATTGCATCTAAAAAATATCATTTTTAGGTTTTCCCATAGCATAATCATAAAGTTATCTTTTTTTAAATTTGTAAATTGCTTTTACATTCTTGCATTGCACTTTACATTCTAGGGTATTTCATTGCATATTACCTCTTATTCATTTTTGGGTGCACCTTGGGTTTGTGAAACTTGTATGGGCTTCACAACATGGTACCTATTGCCAATACTTTTGTGATATGTAGTCTGAAACTCATGTCATCTAGCAATACATCATTCATCATGGATCTTGGGTTTTCTAACTCTTTCACTCATAGTGTTGACACTAGTCCACCCACTATGGATCATACCCTTAACACTTCATTTACCATGACTTCCCTACCCACACCTAATGTGAATGATGTTGATACAATGATTTCTAATGTCCCTCATGAGAACCTTAGAAGGATGGATGAAGAACTTGACAAATTGCAAAACTTTGTAAGTTTTGAACCCATCTTTGATAATGTCATTCCTTTGATAGAAAACATAAGAAAGTTAATTAAAAATGAATAAGGAATAGAAATGGTTTGTATCCTTAGTCATATCATGCAAAATCACATAAGAAATAAAGAGAAGAATATTATAAACCCTTCAATCAACTTCATTAAAGTTCAACCTCATAAGGGCCTAACCAAAATTCCGCTTGACATTGCTTTCTCACAACATGACATAATTATGTTGAACAAGAAAATTGAGAGGGGGGGTTGAATCAATTGTAACAAACTTTAACCTTTAAAACTTTCACTGAAAATTAAGTCAATCACCAATAATTTACTCTACTAATCTGATTAATCATTAAGTGCAAAGGAAAAAATAGAAAAATGTCACACATACACAAAAACACCAAATTTACATGGAAAAATCAATAATGGAAAAACCACGAGGAGGATTAGCTCACAATATAGAGAATATCAAAACTGATTAAAAAGGATCACTACCAAAACAAGACTCACTGTCTGGATTAGGACTCACTATCCAACAAGCGTTAACCACCCAGAGGGCTCACTTCCATAGAATTACAAAGAAGATAGAAGGGATTTTTTGCACAAAGAAAAACAATCTCAATGCAATAGAGATTTCCACCACAATTGTCTCAAACACTTGTAGACATGCATGAATGATAAAGTACATCTTCAACTCACTACATCCAAAAAATCACAATTATATTTCACACTGATCTACACCAACTCACATACAGACTAATTTGCATCTATCTTGCTTGCATTCTTCATACCTCTTTTACCAATATCTCATCTTGTATTTATGCCATCTTTAACTTTGAAACATATCCAAAGTTGTCCGCACACCATTTGCATTTACAAATTAAAATTAGGTCAACACCAAAACATTCTAGGGTGGAATTAGAATGAGGGTGACCCAAACACATGCTTCAACATGCTTTGAAAGTAGTGCTAAACACAAGGTCGGCCAAACCAATGTAAAACACATAAAAAATTAATCACACACAACCTTAACACAATCCAATCCTTCTAGATAAAAAATTTATCTTGAACACAATCATATCAGCTTAACTCCAAAAATACAAGTCATAAGACTTGAAAAAGAAGAAATTCGGAGCAACTACATCTCTCTCGGACCTCAGCCAGATACACTGAAAAATATAGTTCACAACTAGTGAACATAACTCACACTGTATAATGATCCAAAAACTAAAAAATTGGATATAACAACTCCCAACAATCATGATCAACATATCTGAACCACATGAACATAGGAGAAAATCCTGGAGGAACCATTAAGCATCTACAACCTTTTTCCTCGACATATGCGACCAATAACCATTATACATGATATCAATGACAACATCAACTAGTTAACCAATTGAAATCAATGAAAACACCTTCATACTTGCAACAAATTAAACATGCACCTAATGGTCCTCTTTACATAGCTAGAATAATAAATGACAAACCTACTAATGGGACATTAATTGATCTCGTTTGTGTAGAGAATGTGATCATTAAAGAATTCCTATTTTTGCATGAGCTTTATCAAGATACTTATGAAAAATTGAAATCATGGATCAAAACACATAATGGCTCTACTTGCCCTATGATAGGTTTGATAACTCTTCCTTTAAAATTTGGATCAAAACAATTAAGTGTCTCATTTTCTATCATCCTATCATTCAACCAATTTCATGTGAAGTTAGGCTATCCATGGCTTTGCTCCATGAATGTCATCCCGTCGATTGTGCATAAATTATTAAAGTTTCCATTTGGAAATGAGATCTTTATGCTGCATCATAGTGGATTTAATCTTGTGTCTTCCTGTGGGAATTTCTTATTGGATTTCTTTTGGCCCAAACCTATGGAACCTATTAGGCCTCATGAGGACTTCTTCTTCAAATCCTATCAAATGTATAAGGAAAAGCATATAGTATAATTATCCCTTACCAATATGCCTCAACCCATGATTGAGCCTCCTATCCTTGATGAGAGTATGATTGAATCAAAATCCCTTCCAAGTAACCAAGATCAAAACATAGCAAATCCTCCACCTATTTCCTACAAGAGACCATGAGATAACCAAATAAGTCTCATTGTGCCTCCTAAAATCAAACAAGTTTATAAAGCTAAAGAGAAAGTAGTTGAAAAACCTCCCATTGTTCCTTTTGTTCCTCCCTTAAGGGTAGAAAAGAAACCTATGGTTGATAAACCCGCTCCCACAAAATTGCAACTTAAAAATTGAACGAAAAAGAACTAAAATGATAGAGAGCATAGGTGTAGACGTCGGGCTATTGCTTGTTTGTTAGAAGAAAAAGAAGAAAATAACAACATAGAAAATTAAATTCCAAACTTACCTCAAGTAATGCATGATGATTCTCCACCTTCATTGAAACAATAAAATCCTAAACCTCAACCACAACAAGAACAAGAACCTTTTATGGATATTATTATTAGACATTTTGTTTAAACTTAGATGATGATAATGAAACTACTAAAATTTATGAGGAAGTGCATAAGAGTTAAATTTATTTTTTTCCTCTTCCATGAGCTCAAATGATAACAATTGTGATGATCCTCCTACAAAGACTAATTCACTGTGTGTTGAACTTGGTGATTGTCCTAGTTTGGAACTTGATGTTGTCACTTTGGCTAGTTGTCCACCTTCCGCATATGATGAACAAGATTGGGATGTAGACGACCTGCTATAGGTTGATTCACATGTACCTTACTAGGCTTGTATTTGTTTTCTTTTCATGTTCTTTATGTGATTTCATGTGCATAATGTGATCCACCGTATTGTTCTATTTGATGTGTCTTCATGTTCATTCCTCTATTTGTATCTACATTATTCCATATGTCATAAACACTTTATCTTTTATTTTGTCATATGTTTTCCTTTTGGGGATGATGCAAGGAGTTGAGGCATTGAGGTCTCTTCCATGTTGAACTAAAATACTTTCTTTGTTTTTTCTCTCTATGTGTCATTCTTCTTGTTCCATGAGTTATTTGGGGAATGATGACATTTATGAGCTCTATAATATCATTGTAGTGAAGACATACATTGGCCCCAAATCCATGGATCCCTTATGTGATTTTGGAATTTCATTTTTTGGGCAACCCCTTCCTTTTCATGATGTAGCTTTATTTGGAAACATATTACTTGGCATAGGTATTTCCAAATAAGCTCTCATTTCTTCTTTATTTTTTAGCATCTATCATTTTCTACTTTAAATTAATTTCTTACATCATGGTGTTAGGAGTTTCTTTAAAGTGGGGGCATGTACATTGGCATTATCATTTTTGAGATCTTGGACTATATCTTATATTTCATTGAGTGGTATTCTTAATTTATTGTGATGTGTCTTCTTCTTTCAATGGTGTTATTAGGTTTGATGTTCTCCAAGAGTGTGACCTTACTTGGCATAAAAATTTCCTCTTAGTGTGTTGCATTCCCTAAGTTGTGAATCTTTTATCCTAGACTTTTCCTCTCTTGGAGACATTAGGCACGATGTTCCCTAAGGGAAGATATTACATGAACTAAGCAAAACCCCTTTGAACATGTCTTATCCTATTTGTATTTTTTTCATAAGTTTTTAGCATAACATAGCTAGCTAATTTTATGAAGTTCAAAGTTTCAACCCTTTTTTCATGGCCACCAAGAATAATGCACTTTGCTTGCCTATGGTGCCTTGTTTGTTCATAAGTGTTTAGCATAACACAACTTGCTAAGCTTTATGAAGCTCAAAGTTTGTATTGTGTGGTGCCCTATTAAAGTTATCAAAGGTATAAATTTGGTACGGTTGTGGTAGAAGAATAAGATTCTCTCATTTTCCACTCTTGGGGGCTCACCTATTGGACAACAGATTTCACTAGCCCATGTGATCATGCATTGTTGTTTGTATAGTGGACAACGAGTTCCACTTGTAAATTTTTTTGGACAAAAAGTTGAGAAGTGATCCACATCACATTGGACAGTAGAGGTTTGATCCACCCCTTTCATTTTCTCTTTTACTTTCTTTGTATTTGGAATTGTATGATTGAGTATCTTGTCATTGTTGCATACATATATATGTTTAACATAAGCATGTGTCTCTTTGTTCCTTTGTTGGTTTTTCCAGGAGATCTTAGATCTTGGAGGCATGATCACCCTCCTTGATCTTTGATGTCTTATCCTTCCAAAAATTGTAAAATTAGACCTCTCTTGATTATCTACTTTAGTGTGAGTTTGATGCAAGGTCATCCTCTCACTAAAGTGGGGGCTAAATGCAGTGTAGAAAAATGTAACCCTTTTCATTTTCTCACTTTTTTGGGACTTCCTATTTAAATTGGACTTAATAATTCCTTAATTTAGTGTTGTTAAATCCCCTTTATATTTACACACTTATTTGGGCCATCTTAATTAAATTGAGCTTAATTTTTCCTTAATTAGCCTTTTAATTCATTTACAAGGCCTATTTAATTACATTTTCTGAAGGGGAAACCTGACAATAATTAATGCCTAAACATAACACTTTACATTGAGTAATGTGTGTTCTAGGTATAGGGACCTAGGACCCATTCAAGTGAATGGGTCCTCCCTAGACCTTTGAACCTAAATTTAAATTAGGTTTTTAGCGGTATTTTAACATCTTCAAATCCATAGTTCAATGTTAGCTTGTGATATTTGAATTTTGGGAAATTAAGGATGCATATCTATAAATACAAGGTAATTTCAAGTTTCACCTAGAATTTTTATGTGACTTCAAAAGAGCTAAAGTTGATGATTAAGGGCATTCGAGAGAAAATGTATCAAAGATTTATTATTGCATTCAAGATTTATTCATTATGTTAAATTCTTCTTGCATCATGCATGATTTTGGAGCTAACATTGTGACGTAGGTTTCAAGATCAATTCAAGCATTTCAAGCATCAATTTCAAGTGTCAAGATCCACATCCAACTCATCCATTTCATGCAAGTTGTAATTCTCATAAGAAATCCATTATCAAGGTTTCTACTAGGTTTGTTGAATGGTAATATAGCTTTTTTCATTCTTCATTCCCCCTTTCAATTCATTATTTCAATTCAAGGTTTGATTACCAAAACAGGTTTTGACCAAGGCAAACCCCCATTCACTAAAAAACAAACATTTTTCTCTTTTATGTACGTGATTGCAGATTTAGGTTTAAGAAGGCTTGAAAACCTTTTGAAGTGCAAGATTTACAAAGTTGTCAAAGTTGTTGCTAAATCACAAAATCTAACTTGTAGATCAGATTTCAAACTTTCGGACACTAAAACTTGGAGAAATCAAAAGTTGTAAATCTGCACCAGAGGCTCCCAAGAGATTGTTGAAATCCTTGTTCTTGGACCCATTCTCCCATGGGAAAATGAGTCTCAGATCAGCTTCCAAAAATCACTTTTGGTGACCGATACACATGTTTTTTCCCTTCTCAAATCTGCATTCTATTTTTTGGTTCTGCAAATATTGAGCTTAATCTTTAAGTTAGTGTTAGATTGCATTTTGGTGTTGATTTTCTATTTTTTAGTTCTTCTCCCCAAAGTGTTGCTTGACCTTGACCCTCATCCTTCAGTCATAAGGAAATCTAATGATTCTCACATTGACTTGATTCACCTAAGGATTGATAATTAGTTCTTTGTGGGGATCTCATTTCCTAATGAAATAAAGGAAAATAGGTTCCTCATCACATCACATTTTAATCCACATATTTAATAGTAATACCTATTTTTCTTCATTTAAGAGGATATCACTCAACCAGTGCTAGAGTGAAAGGATATAAAGGACTCAGTGACATAATGGAGATTAGGAGTCAAAGCTACCACCTAGCCCATGCTAAGTCAAAAAGAAGGAGAAAATCCAAATCTTTGACAAGAAATTATACAAGGTCTATAAGGTCAACCTATGATGTAGCATACAAAATTCAAATTTGGACCCTGGTGCAATTTTGGGTCTAGGCTGACTAGTTTGACCTTTTGGGTGGGTAGCATATAAAACTAGAAAAACATTTCAATTGTAATTATCCATGTTATGTTATTATATCTTATATGCACTTTGTGTTCAAGTGATCTTTTGTGGATGAAAACCCATAGAATATTGTGATCAATAGATGAATACAATATTGTGATAGGAAATTTTGTTAAACATGCAAGTTTTTAAGGTTAGGAAATATTAATTATGCTCTTTCCAAAAACTTAGATTCATCAAGACCTAATAGGTTTTGAGTTACTCACTAAAAGACAAAAGTATGCCCATAATACTATATCGAGGAATTTGTCAATCTTGAAATATACACACACACCAATATTTTGTACCCTGCCTCAACTTTTGGTCTACTTGTCAAGTATAAGTAATCCACCCTTGGAATTGTTTTCAATAATCCACAACAAAGAGACTAACCAAAAATCTATCATTCCAATTTCAATAATAGATAATCCACTGGCAAACTACTCAGTAAACTCATAGATAATACATTGTAACTCAAAGGTTATGTATGCATGAACTTAAGTTACTCAACAAAGTGAATTATACATGAATTGTTAATGAAATATGATCAATGATCTTTCATTAATCTTCTTTTTCATTATGCATTGATGTATGTTTTAATTCTGGATCTAGTTTAATGAACCAGTTAAAGTACCTTGATTAAAGCATGAATTCATATAAATGTTTAGTGGATCTAATAAGTAGTACTAGTCATGGAGATTGAGCATTGATATGTGAATTGTAATGTAATTTCACTAAGATTATGGATGCCTGGAATTAAAATCACCTTATTGTTCATATTTTAATTGTGTTAAAAGTAAAACTTGAGCATGTACTCAATGATTCATCACTCAACTCAATGGCTATTAGATTAATAACATATTAACAATAGTATTATAGCATATATAACAATGAACATTAACAATCGTTTAAAGTGTATCTAGAAGTTGAAACCACTACCATACTTTTTCTTCAAATGATATAATAAATAATACAGATAATTGAACATCAACACATTATTGAAGTTTGAATTTGAGATTTTAAATTGATTATCACATGAAGGAATACATAGAGGCATGGGAAATGCAAAATATTGCTCAAAGATAACTCTACACAGAGCTGAGTTGGAACTTGGAAACTTATATTATCAAAAATTAAATCACTGCATCACCTTTTCTAGCAACTTCCACTCTTCAGGTGTTGGAATTGCTATTTGTTCTAATTGATGTTATTTGACTTAAAGATTTGTTAACAATTCATGATTCAAATTGGAACCTGTCTTGGATTCTTCAATCAATTTTGCATTCAGGGTTAGCAGTTGTTTGATGAAATCCAAATAGGTCACCACATTTTGGTTATGAGGAAACTGGTCCAAATGAATCTTCCTTGCATCCTCCATCTTCTTTATGAAAAGTCTCTGGCAAACCAAGCTCTATGAAGTTCCTTACCTTTTTATCCACCTTCTTCATCTTGTCTTTAGCCAAATGCAAATATTTCTCTGTTTCACGCATTCTCAAACACTTTTCAATGATATATGACATCATTGATGTAGCAAGACAATTAGCAATCCCTGTTGATTTCAAAACATTATCACTGGCTTTGTAGATTGTTTGTTGATTTTGATTTGTTGATTTCTCTAATGCCAACACATTTTTGTTTTCCATTAAATATTTGTTGATCTTATTATGATATTGTCTAATAGAATCAATCAATTGAAACATGTCACACAAATGTTCAATCCCCTACATATTTCATCCTAGATCTTTTTCTTCATATGCCTCATTATTTCTCTACAAAATGCAGACAACTTATTTTGACAAGACATAATTTCATTTTTTGCTTCCATCAACTCTGCCTCCAATCTTTCATTTCTTTTTCTCTCCTCCAATTTTCGTTCCCACTGTGCATTTCCATTTGCAATGCTTAGTCTTAATTTTTCTAAAGTGGATTTTTCCTCATCATATTTTTTGTTGCTCTCATCTAGCCTTTGCTTCAGTTCATTCATTGTAGTCTCATTCTGCTTATCCTCTTTGCTTGTTTATGTAGAGAAATATTTTTAATTCTTTTTTTCTAATTCATTGCTTTGTTATCTATTGCTTTCCTCTTTGCTTTCTCATTTGCTAGGTCTGCCTATAACTTTTCAATTTGAGTTTTCATTTTTTTTCTCTCTATCTTGATTTAGAAATGATGTGTACACAAATTCATTATTCTTCTTTGATACAATAATTTTGTTAGTATTTCTGAGTCAAGAAAAAATTCAATTAAAAATTGTTCACCTCGAATTCAAATGGAGCCATTTGATTTGCTGGTTTGTTTTGAATTGTGGGAACAAGAATTGTGTACTCCGTGATTTCTTTACTTGTGTCAAATGTGGGTAATACCATGGTTGTTGCAAGCTCTGAAGATAGAGCAGACACACTCTCCATCAGTTGCTTCTTTTCTTTTCTATTCAATTATGATTTCTTTTTAAACTCTTCAATGTAATCAAAACCTGGGGATGTAGGAACAGTGGAATGCTTGAATGGAAAAGGAATAGGAGTACTTGTAGTTGCTAATGATGATGTAGCCAGATTCACTGGCATTGGGGGAGTGCCTAGAAATAACTCTTTTTTGTTGGATCCATTGGTAGTGTGACTTAGAGTTGGACTTGTCAAAATCCTTTGACTCTTTAGTATGCCTTGATCACTTGGTGTTTTGTGGCATATTGTGTTGTTGTCCTCTTGTGTGTAATTTGTTGTTGTAGCACATGTTGACCACTACTAGTATTACTCTCCATACCATCACCACCAAAGGTAGTGCTAGTTGTACTAAGCCCTCCACCATGGTCATGTCCTAGTTGTGATTGTGTTTGACCATGAGGATGAGGATTTGAAATTGAAGCTCTAAAAAAATTGACTTGTATAGCCTAGGTCTACTTTTTCACCTCCAACCCCAAGGCCAAATTTATCAACTAGTTTTATATGCTCTACATCTATTACCATCCAAGGGACTTGTCTTTGAGACCCCAAAGGACCACCTTCATAACCCATTTTTTCAGCTATGGTTGCTCCTGTAATAAATGCTTCTTTTGTGACCTCACTTAAACCAAGTTTGAAATTGACATGGATTTCCTCTTCACTGTCATCATTAGATTCATCATCACTTTCTCCATCTTCTCGTTCATCTGGAGGCTCTATATTCCATAATTTGCTAAACTCAAGGTCTTCTTCATTATCTCTATACTCTACAAGAGCTCTTGGATCACCTAGCTCCTTCCTCATAGACCAAAAGGTAGTAATTTTTTATTGTGAGCATTTTTTTCTATAACTTCCTTCTCTAGAGAATTTGGCATTTTTACTCTACTAGATGGTTTATGAATTTTTTCATAAAAGTTGTTGTACCTCCTAATTGTCTTTTGATGCAATTCCATAATTTCTGCTAACAATTGTTCAAAAGAAATACCATTCTCAACAACACTTTTCTCCATTGCTACTTTGACCTCATCCCAAGAAACCTTGTTTCTCAAGTTTTCAAGCAAGGGTTTACTTTGATGTTGAATTCTACTTCCAACATTCTTATTGAGCACAACCATTGATTTAATGGTGTCACATGCATCATACTACCAGTGACAGATAACATCAAAATAAACAAATTTCAAAAGATCATGTGCCACACTAAATGTTTTTCTCTCGAATGTGATCCCTCCACATGAAAAAGGTAAAGAAGGAAATAAGGTCTTCTTTCCCTAATTGGTAAAGTGTCTTTCATCAGTAATATGCATCTGTCTTACATATTCCAAAGCAAAAACCCCTTCTATCACATGGATTGGAAGTTTGTATGGCTTTACTTCCGATCCATAAAATCTTAGCATAGTATATTCTTCCATTAAGTACCAATCAACCAATTGTATTTATTTTCCTAGTTGAATGAAATTTCTACATGACATAGGCAATCTAGGCATTGGAGTATTTGTAATTGCTTGATGCAATGGAGCCAAAAAATAGTCTACAAAATGATTGTAGTTCTTTTGAGAATCATGCATCCTTATCACAGTGGTCCATTCATATACTGGAAGTCGAGCCATATTCTTTTCCTCATCATTACTATAGGGCTGAATCTAAAGCTTGTTGGTCTGAAACATTCCTCTAAATTTGAATAGAAAAAGATAGAACAAGTAGGTTGTGAACCTAAATGTCTTGGTGGAACCTCCTTTAATCATTAAAAATTGTTTATGCATGGATTCTACAATGTTCCCAATAAAATTATATTTGATATGTGGAACATGATAATGGATATTATATACCATTTCAAGGAGGCTTGCACCCACTTCCAAATTTTCATCCAATTCGAGGCAAAATGCTAGCATGGAAATAGTATCCCAAGCCCATGGTTTAAAAATATCCAAATCATAAGGAGGCTTATGATCACCTTTCAATTTGTTTCTATCCTAAACTATTCTACTTAAGAAAGAATTTTTCTGCTTTTCATCCACTGCTTCATAATCACTAGCAAGCTTTTCTAGGTCAATGTGGACATTTTCAAATTCTTTGGTTGTAAACCCCAAGGCCAACACTTTTCCAAGTTCTTTTGCATCAATGGATAACAATTCTTCTTTTCTATCTTTATTAACAATTGCTCTTTTGTTATCATCATAATTTAGGGCACAAACCATGATAAATTTTGGGCAAGGAAAAACCTCATATAACATCATGCACCCTAATTCACTTACCCACGGTGTACTGAAAATATTAACTTGCATTTGATTTGAAGCCTTATTCTGAGATGAAAATCTAAGTTTTGAGGTATGCCTACCATAGGTTTCAGGATCATAAATATCATGGTATTCATTAGTGAAACCTGGGGTTTTAAACAATTTTGCATAATGCATTTTTTTATCCAACATTGCTCTAGTGGTACTACTACTGGTGGTAGACATGCTGATAAAATCAACAATGTGAAATTTGTGAATTCCCTATTAGTCCTTAATCTTTATTAATTCTTAAGCCTCTTATCCCTAAAACTAAACTTCAAAGTTTGACAAAATAAGATTTTAAGAAACACCAAATGATGAAATGTAGCCACAAGAATTCTTTAACTTACCCATATTTTGAATTTTGATTCTCAAAGTTGAAATTGGGTTGAAACTTGAAACTGGGTTACTGGAATGGCTTTGTTGGAAGTGGAACTATGGAACCCAGAATAGGGTGGTGCACTGCAATGAGCAAACTGAAGACTAAAATCTCCCCATGTGCTAACCCTTTGACTTCAAAATAAAATCACTTAGCAATAGAAAGTGTTATTTTTTTTTAATATTAAAGTGAATGACACTGAAACATCTACTTGTTACTTACAGACTACACAATACACAATTAGGTAGTACATGCCACATGGCTAACAACATTTCAAACAAGCCATTAATGATTTACTCCTGCATTGATAGCAAATTCTAAACAGTTGATCTTTGTTAATCTAACGGTTATAGGGTGATTATGGAGGTTTAAGTTCACAAGCCTAGTGCTCTGTGCATTTCATTCCAAAATGCAACTACAAGAATACACCAAATGTTCATCGAACGGTTGAGTAATTTTTGATATAAATAATAAACATAAAACATGTGTTTTAAATTTTCTTTAAACTTTAATGCGCTAGGATTGACATCAAGGCCAAGGGGCCGAAAACTTAATGTTGCAAAGGCCTTAATAAAATGAATTACAATGTCGCATTAATAGCACATTGCAAAACCATTAATAACACTTAACTTGCAAAGGACTTAATAAAATGAATTACAATGTCACATTATTACATAGTAAAAATACAAATGTAAGTGCAAGTGCCAAGCTTCTACTAGACCACTAGTGAAAATTTGAAAACATAAATGTGATACATGTATCTCTGAAAATAAATGGAACTTGCTAGGTCAACCATGAGCTCTGAAAATAAACACATGGGACTTGTTGAGTCAGCCATGGTCTCTAAAAATTAATGCATGGGGAAAGGGGGCCCAATCAAACTTAGGAAATGGAAGCTATGAAGATACAAAATGTATTTAGCCCCTTTCAGAACCAAACTCGTGCAGAAGATGAGGGGTTGTAAAATTGCTCCCATTCAGAAGATGAGCACTGAAAATAAATGTATGGGGCTTGCCTGGTAGGCCATGGTGTCTTAAAATAAATGCAAGGGATTCTCTTGGCCATCCATACAAATGACGAGGGGTAGTAAAATTGCTCCCATGCAGAAGGTAAGCACTAAAAATAAATGCATGGGAATTTCTTGGGAAACCATGCAGACGATGAGGGGTAGTAAAACTACTCCCATCTTCTACTTGCAACTTCCATGCACTAGGATAACACTTATCTCCATAAAAGCTCCTCATCCTAGTTCAAAACCTGTCTGAGAAGTCAGGTGAACCAAATCAACTTCTTTCCAATTCCACCCATTCTAAACTTGAACAAAATTGGTCTTTTACTTTGTAACTACATAACTAGAGGCGGGAGAATTTAGAGCATCCCAAATAATATTGTATCATCTTCTTCATGAATCCTTATTAAGTTATTAACCCTACAAAATGAAAACCCTTATGACAATTAAACGAATGATTTTAGTTGTGGTCACTATCCTTATTTATGGGCCAAAAGTGTTGCCAAAAGTGCCACTACCAACCTAGTCCCTTGTACACCTCACATGTGTCACGTGTGAGGTTGTGTATAGTTACTGCAGTATTGACTAGTAAATAATAATTGCAATTCATGCAAACCAAAAACCCAACTTAATCGGTACCTCAAGTTGGCTACATGTAAAGTTGTAAACTGTACCTCAACCTGACAAGCTACTAATTGTCAAAATCAGCAGTGCCACGCAAGTTGTCGATTGTCAAAATCACTAGATTATTGAAATCATTAGCTATGATTCTATAGTACATCATGCAGTTTTCAATATAAAGTTATCCAATTAATCACTCTGGCTATTCATATGGCATTAATTTGCACTGTCGCCCAGTACCACAACCAAATTGAGAATTTCAATAGAATAAGTGAAAGGTAGAGTACTTTGACGCATTGAAAAGAGAGAATTAAATGTCTCGTTTAGAATTTTACCTTAATCATTATCAATGTCCTAATAAGTCACAATAAATTTTTCTCACTTATGATTAGAACTATATGTTGATAATTACTATTAGTTTTAAAAGCCACATTTAACATTTTCATATTGATCAAAGCAAAAGGGTTTACAAGAATGGATCCATGGAAAGGATTTTAATTTAAGTAGCTATTGCCAAAGACTAGAGTACATAGCACATAACCAGTGTGGCCAAAAAGCCACTAACCATGACAAAAAACTAGTAACAAAGTACATATTACAAGAACCTTATAATTGTTACGCTATACAATAAAATATAGACACGTGACACATCACACAATTCATTACTATTTTTTTTGTAACATTAGTTGAGACCATCAACTGATTGTTCAAGTAGAACATGAATTAAATTTAAAAAATTAACATCAGAGAAGAAAAGCGAATCACCCAAAACCTTCCTCCAAAACTCCAAACTCTTTAATGATTCAGTTTTCATATCACATAGCAAACCCCATCTCATATTAACTAGGGCAAGAGTTTGTGTTGTAGAAGCATGAAATTCCACTTTCCTAAAGATTCCATCAATAGGCACTAACCCACTTTCAAAATTGTAATGCTTCAACACCAACTCCAACAAAGAAATAGAGTAAATGAAAGGCTGCAAAAAACATATTGCCAACGTCTTCACCAAATCTTTATTGAGAAAAATGTCCATGCAATTGGACAAGAAAGCTGAAGCTACCTCAAAATATAGAGCACGAGGGTTGTTATAAGTCCATTCCCTACCCACAATTATTCTTATAGCATCCTTAACCTACACACAAGGAATTATAAAAAACCATACCCAACTTTCATCTATCATATACATTGTCCCTTCTTTTCTCCCAAAAAAAATTAGGTAGAAAGACACACCATGAAGACTCCATAATATCTTAGTTAAATTGAGAATAGAGATGAAATAAATCAAGCCCAAATATATTATAAATGATATAAAGAACATCAAGTTGGTGAAGTATATATAGAATAATAGAAGTTAGCATGAGCACAATCAGTATGACATCACACTTTTCATTTTTAAATTCACCACTATCATTGATATGACAATTAACATTTATTTCAACACTTGAATCCTTATAAACAAGTACTTAAAAGTTATGCTTGCAATAGATGACAAGATGGATGCATAGTGCACATGCAAAATAAACTATAATAATAAAGTTATTTTTAAAATGGGGACATCGCTAGGTTGACAAGACTCAACCCTTAGGATTAAAGAGTTAAGATTTAAGGCTTTTTCATACAATATTTTGGTTTGACTTAGGCAATATTAAGCAATAAACAAGAGCACAATAACCAAAAGACCTAAATAATTAATAAAATCTCAACGATAGATTTCTAAAAATCTAACGGTTTTAATGTTATTCTAGAGGTTTCAGTTCGCAAGTCTAGTGCTTGAAGGATTTCCTTCCGGAATGCATCTATAGTCATCCATCAAAAATTCATCAAATGGTCCCTCTTTTAAAACAAACTTTATGCGCATGCATAATTTAAAATGGGGACATCGCTAGGTTGATGAGACTAGACCCTCAAGATTAAAGAGTTAAGATTTAAGGATTTGTCATAAAATATTTTGGTTTGACTTAGGTATTATTAAACGGTAAACAAGGTTACAAGAGCATGATGACAGAAAAACCTAAATAATTAATAAAATCTCAACCATTGATTTCTGAAAATCTAATGGTTCTAGTGTTATTCCGAAGGTTTCAATTCGTAAGTCTAGTACTTCAAGGATTTACTTCTGAAATGCAACTATAGCTATCCATAAAAAATTCATCGAACGGTCCTTTTAAAACAAACTTTATGCATGTTCATAATTTAAAATGTGGACATCACTAGGTTGACAAGAATCGACCCTCAGGATTAAAGAGTTGAGATGTAAGGCTTTGTCATAAAATATTTTGGTCTGAATTAGGTAATATTAAACAGTAAACAAGAGCACCAATATTTAAATGGTAAAATATTTAATGATTCTAGTGTAATTTCAGAGGTTTCAATCCGCAAATCAAGTGCTTGAGAGATATACTTCTAGAATGCAATACAACCAAAATTCATTGAACGGCCATGGTCCATAATGTCGCATGGTCACTATAATTTGGAACCTTGGAACCATAGTCTAAAGTTTCAAAGTTTTTGAAACCTTCGACCCACCAACTACAAAGATGACCAAGAAAGACTTGCAACTAATGTTACCTAGGAAAAGCACCAAAACCTCAACTTTGGTGAATTAAGATAAGAAAGGTGGCAACTAAGGTTAGGAAAAGCACCAAAACAATGACTTTGGTGAATTAAGATAGGAAAGGTGGCAAGCACAGTGCATTTATTAAGTGAAGATTGCGGGCTTATTTTAGCAAGTGGACATGACTGGAGGATCGATGGGTAATTAAGATTGGTACGTGCAAAGTTTGGAAAATTATTACCTCTCGACCCTTGATTAGTGAAGTTAATAATAGAGTTTGGCATGGAGAAGAAGGCACACAAAAAGTCTGAAAGAGTGGTGGTGGTGGCAGTGTAGCTACAATAGTTTTCAAATGGAGGCTAACTTTACTTTGTGTTCAAGGAGGAAATTAAACCCATTTTATGGTGAAGCTTCTGACAAAAGATTAATGGGTATGTTTTTATTAACTGATGGTAGGTTGGCACAAAGTGTGCAGATGATTTTGTGGAAATCCATTTGGAAATATGAGGCATAGATACAAAACTAACATGGATGTATACTCCTTGATTATAGCATGGGGTTTGGACTTGGTGGAATCAACAAGCACAGTGAGAGAAGTGATGGAGATGATTGTGCATCCAGATTTCTTGGAAGGATTAGAATCAATACTTGAATGGACAGTTCTAGGTGAAGGTTACAACATCTAGGAAGGCTTTGAAAAATGTGGAACTGGAAGAGGAAGAAGGATGCATCCCCTTCATGCATTGGTAGAAGGATGAGATTAAAAATTGATGCAGGGAAGAAGCAAGGTTAGGTTGGAAGCATTGAGGCTCTTTATAGAGCTGATGAAGGTGGAAGCAATTATAGCACAGGTGAAAGCAGAGGCAGAGCGCATGGAAGCATAGGTGAAAGTGGAGGAAAAGTGCATGAAAGAAAAAGCACATAATGTGAGGAAGCAAAAGATGAAAGGCAAAGCAACAAGGAAATTTTGTTATAAAATAGGTAGCACTAGTTGAATTTGTAGTTTTTGTAGGATTTTTGGAGAATTAAGAAAATACTAGTACTAAATTTTTGGCTTGTTGAAATATGTAAGGTAGATACAGATAGTTGTGAACTGTTTTAGTTGGATAGGGTTGCTTTTTCTATTATGAAGCATGTTAAGATGCTTTTTTCAAAAAAATATTATAGCTATACGTGATTTTTTTATGGTTGATGAAAAAAATGAGGCAAATAATCTTTATTTTAATACATTTTTATTATTAGTTTGATATTATGTTTAATTTGCCAATGTTTTTTTTTAATCATTTGAAAATAGGTTTAATTTGCTATTGAATTTTATTTTTTAGTTTGAAAAAAAGTTTTAATCGCCAAAAAAATATTTTTTGGTTTTGAAAACAGGTTTAATTTGCCAATCAAAATATTTTATTGCTTTGAAAATAGATTTTAATTTCCAATGGAAAAAATTTAGTGGTTTTAAAAAATTTGCATTTCACTAGGATTTTCCACAAACTTCTAGTGATTAGAAAAGATTTGTTAATGGACATTATTTTTTTCACAAAAAACAAAAAAAATTGCCAATAAAATTAATATTTTATCGAGAAGTATACAAGATTTGCCAAGATTTTACACCTTCACTGAGGGGGAGGTTTCTTAAAGTTTTCCCTGCTTGAAACTTAAACACAACAATGGAAGGTGTGATTTTGAAGACTTTCATATTGTTTTGTAACATTCCATGTTGCAAAACAATGGGTGTTAAGAAGCAAGCAACCCAGCATGAGATGACCCTTTACATTTAAATAGGGAGATTCAAATAACTGAAACCCAACACCATATTTTCCCAATTACAATTATTCTTTGCACTTTTTTTTACAATTGTTCAAAATTTAAACACAACAATGAAATGTGTGATTTTGAAGACTATTTTGTAAAACTCCATGTTGCAATGCCCTATGTGTTAAGAAGCAAGCAACCCACCATGAGACAACCCTTTACATTTAAATAAGGACATTGAAATAACTGAAAACCAACATTGTGTTTTCCAAATTGCAATTATTTTGTGCACTTTTTCTTTTCAGTCATGCGAAATTTAAATGCAATTTTTGCCCAAATTAAAAGTCATAAATTTTGAAAGGGCTTTTCAATACATTCAAATTGTCTATATTACAAAAGCTCTTGATGATATTGTTTCTATTTAGTAAGAATGCATGTTGGAAAACCCTAGGTGTTAAGAAACAAACAATGCATATAGTGTTGTAAAACCCTATGCAAGTGAGAAGAGATAGTGTGTTTTCCAACACTGCAAATAATGTAAGCATTTTATTTGTTCCAATCAGATAAAGAAATTAAAATGACATTTGAACTATAGCAAAGAGTTGTTCAAAAATTTGAAAGTGTACTTCCTTACATTCTTGGAGTAAGGAAATAAAAATATTCATAATGAACTAACTGAAATGGGAGAGTGTGTTTTCCAATACTATAAACAATCTATAACAAAACTGTGCCTTGCAGGTTTCATAATACCTATTGTTTTCCAATTTCATTACATTCTTGGCACCTATTTTTACTATTTGCAAATAATGGTTTCGAATTCCATATTTTTTGGGGTTTTTTTCCATTCCAAAATATGATTTTGAAAACTCGCTAGTGTTGACATGTTTTCTTGACAACGGGACAGGCCACGATAAGTTGAAGTTAACATCTAACTGTCAAGTCTTTCTGTCGGGGTGCTTTGTTCCAATCAGATGAAGAAAGTGAAATGAGATTTTGACTGTAGCAAAGTGAAATTTGAAAGTAGACTTCATTACATTCTTGGAACATACCAAAACAAAAATCTTACATATTATGCATGGTTTTTGATTTCTCTAAACGTTATTCGGTAATTTCACTCATATTTCCACAATGGGTTGTCAGTTATTTAATTTGACAATTGCAAAATTTCATATTTCTCGTTGCTCTCTATCAACCTTCAAAATGTTGTGTAAAATGACGGCGAAAATGGGACCTCATCTGAGATTTTTTCTCTTTGCAAATAATGGTTTTCAATGACATGTTTTGGGATTTTTGTCCATTCTGAAATATGATTTTTAAAACAAGATAACTGTTATGATGCATGTAGCATGCATTTTTGTAGGGAGAGTAGCCTACTCCCAATTGCAAAAGGTGATCTCCTTGTGGCATGGCTTACACATGATAACGTATTTCCCTTCTTCAGGGATAAGACATCTCTGATTATCATTGATAGTTGATTTGTAGATTCGATTGTGTAAGAATTTTTGGACCAATGTTTCATATCAAACTTTGTGATCCAACATCACGATGACTAATGTTGTCTTCTTCATCTTGATGTTGGATCACGGAGTGTGATCCAAAATGTTGATGCAAAAATTCTTACACAATCAAATCCATAAATCAACTAGCAATAATCAATATGGAAATTTGGAAAATTAATATCATTTATGTTTGATTATGTTATCATTTCAAACACATTTTTTTCAGGGATAATAGCTTGATTTTACTATATTGTATAGGGATATTAGCTTCTTCCTTGCAATTGGATGTTGCTATTATCCTTAGAAGAATGCATGTCAAAGGCATCATAACATACAAAAACCCTATGATGGGACAACATAATGCATAAAATAATTGGTTGGAAAATAGTGTGTGTTGTGAGTTCTTTCATTCTGCACATTGAAATCTAAAGGTTTGAGAGCACGGGGTGGAGTTACAGGTGCTAGATATTTAAAAGAATCCAAATTCAACTAAGGGGTGATTAACGAATTGGGATGTTACTTGTGAAGGGTTTGTAAATGGTAGTTGGTTTGTAGGTATAATAACACCTAGTTTTTTCCAACCTGTAATTACACATTGTTGGCCTTGGAATTCTATGAAAAGGTCGACCTCTCCATGCCTGATACAAGCGTTAGATAAAAGACATGACAACTGGACATCTTTGGAGCTACTTTACAATATTTGCAAAACAAGCTCTTCTCTCCAACACACATCACTACCTCTTCCACAATCTCATCCACTCAACTCCATGTTGTCGGAAGGTGTCATCGATGTATGATTAAGAGAAGTGCATGTTTTGGAAATGAGAAAGGTATGCTTCAAAGTTGTCCAATTGCCATGAAATTGTGTCACGCTAGCAGGGGGTGGGGGGAAAACCTTCCATGTTTTCCATCTGACAACTTTTTTTGTGCATCTTATGTTCCAAGTGTTTAATGATATTGAAATGGAATGTTTGCTACAAGTAAGGGTTGTTATAAAATATGAAGATGACCTTCAATACACTGTGTTCTTACAGTCGGCATAATATAAAGTGTTGTCTTTAAAGAAGAATTAAGAAGTGAGAGACAACCCTCTGTGTTTTCCATCCTGCAATATTTTTTGTGTGGAACTTTTGCTGCAAGAAAGGGAAGTTTTAAAATATGAAGGTGAACTTCAATACATTGTATTCTTATGATGTGCATGGCACTAACTATTGTCTTTGAACAAGATTTGAAAAGTGTGGGACAACCCTTTGTGTTTTCCATCCTACAACATTTTTGTGAATCTTGTCTTCGAAATGTATTACAATATTCAAATGGAATGTTTGCTACAAGTAATGGTTTGTTATAAATTATGAAGGTGAACTTTAATACACTATTTTGTTACAGTCTGCATAATAGAAAGTGTTGTCTTTGAAGAAGAATAGAGAAGCAAGGGACAACCCTGTTAACCAAATTGAGGTGGGGGGAGTAACCAATAGGGTTGTTTCTTATAAAGGGTTTTATAATAGTTTGTGTGTTGCATGGTTTATAACACCTTGTGTTTTCCAACGTAAAATTTCAAATAACAATTTCAATGTCTTGAAAAGCTTTTCTTTTTTAGACTATATGAATGTAAAAAGGCACCTCCAAAAATTACAATTGTTAGTTATGGTATAAATTGCAATTCAGTATTTATATGTGATTGAAAAAAATAAATGGATAAAATAATTGCATGTTGTAAAACATAGTGGGTTACTTGTATAGCATTTTACAACAGTGTGGGTTGTATGTTTCATAACACCATCTCTTTTCAAACCTGCAATTTTGCTGTGAATAGGAATGTATTGAAAGGTTTTTTTATTTAGACACAAAATGTAATCAAAGGAACCTACAAAATTTATCACAAGTCTTAGGTAGACTAAAATATATGTTTCAAATTCTTCTTTTGATTGAAAATATATATGCTTGATTACTGCAAATGGTGAAATAAATTTTGGAACTTTAATTGTCCATAACACTTACAACAATTTTACAGTTTACAGGAAACCAAGGATGTGTGTTGTAAAATGGAAATTGCTTCCTACACTGAAGAATGTCATTGGGGTGGAAAACACACTTGAAAGAGTGTTTAGTTGGGCGTCTTCTTCAGGGTGGTTATGTTCATGAAACGTGTAGGTAAGATCCAATAATCACAAGATACAATCAAATGTATAATTTTAATCTCTCATAAGTGGTTATGATGTTAACTGGAAAGTGGGAATGTTTTAATTAGGAGGCAGCAATTGCGATATGGAGGAAGTCCCCTCATTTTAGGAAAACACTAAACCTTAAGGCAACGACATGTTTGGTAACTGATTGTGAACTTCCAATTTCCCTTTCCTTCCTATGCATCAATCAAAATGCTTTACAATTTAAATTAGAAAATATCATGTCTATTACAAATATGCTGATTTTGATAGTATATTGTTCCTTCAATTCAGGCAAATAATTAGGGAGACCATCACACTCTTTCCATATTCCATGGCAATAAGCAAAAACGTGCAAAGGGAGACCATAAGGATGGAGAGGGACCCAATGAAGCATGGGCTAATGTGGTGGATAGGAAGGTAGATATAATAACTAAATTATTGCATCGCTTGGCTATGTGTATATGTTGTGCATTCAAATTGAAATTGTTTGAATATCAAATATATTAAGCAATTTTATTTTCCAAATTTGTTGTGCAGGTTGTTGTTGAATACATAAGAGAAGTGGTGAATGGTAGATATGTATATTATTGTATTGTAAAATAATGTACAAGAAATTATTATGATTGGAGAGTGTTCAACATGCATAGGTTTTAGCGTCACCAACTTCCTATTCTTGAAAGAGTACCTTCAAAAGAAAGTGGACAATACAAAGTACCAAATGAATCTATGACAACATCTCCAATAGAAGCGTGTTATTAGAAGTGTCTATGAAAATTATGGGAAACATAGCTTCCTTCAACTTCCCCAACAAGGAAGGACGAGGTGAAGAAGTGAATGATGTTATACAATAGTGATGAGAGAAAAGAGTAGAGAAGGAAAAAAATATTACAATTGCGAGAGAAAGAGAAGGGAAGGAATGGTAATGTCAAACTAAATTGTTAAATCTGAATTTTTGTTGCATACAAGGTTCAATTAACGTTAACTTACATGACATGTTAGGGTGATGGTCGAGAAGTGGTTTCTCCTGCACAGTAGAGTAGTGTTCATTTGGTAGAGGAAGTTGTGCCCACGAAAGGCGAAGATGATGCCATTCCTCCCAAATCTATGTCTAACATTTAGAAGCATTGTACATGGTTGAAAGTTTCAAGGAACCCTCTAAAGAAGAAACGACAACAAACGATGATCTCAAAATCTTTTGTTTAATCTAATGTTTGTTTTGATTATTTGAATGAATTGGTTGCATACATCTGAGTTTTGATGCAATGTTTCAATTCCTCCTATTGCACAACAATGATGAACAATGAATTGCTACCCTCGAGCAGGTGTTTGTTCTATTGGAAGATGAAGCAGTTCCCATGGAAGCACAAGATGATATTGTTCCTCCCAACCCCCTGTCTAACATTGAGAAGAAGAAGAAGCATGTTCGCTTTAAAATTTCCTCACACCCTCACAAGAAGAAACAATTACAAACGGTGATTTCAATATCTTCTATTTGATGTTTGTTTTGATTATTTTAATGAATTCATTGCATGCATCTAAATTTGATGTGACGTTTCAATTCCTGCTATTACAGGGTAATGATGAACAATAGAGTCCTGACCTCCAACAAGATACTCTTGAGTTGGAAGATGAAGTGGAGGACATGGATGAAAAAAATGATGCTTTTCCTCCCAACCTACCATATAACATTGACAAGAAGAAGAAGGGGCGTATATGGTTTAAATTTTCCTTATGCCCTCACAAGAAGAAATGAGAACAAATGGTGATTTCCAAATATTATATTTAATTTCTTTTTTGATTATTTCAATGAATTGGTTGCTTGCATCTCAATTTGATGTGACATTTCAAATCCTTCTATTACAGGGAAATGATGAACAATGGAGTCTTGCCCTTGAACAAGATACTCCTAATTGGGAAGATGAAGCACATGCCATGGAAGAACAAGATGATGTTGTTCCTCCCAACCCGCCATATAACATTGAGAAGAAGAAGAAGAAGGATTGTATATGATCTAAAGATTCCTCATGCCCTCACAAGAAGAAACAAGAAGAAATGGTGATTTCAAAATATTATATTTAATGTTTGTTTTGATTATTTCAATGAAGTCATTGCATGCATCTGAATTTGATGTAACGTTTCAATTTGTGCTATTGCAGGGCAACGATGAAAAATAGAGTCCTGCCCTCCAACATGATACTATTGATTTGGAAGACAAAGTAGAGGACATAGAAGAAGAAGATGATGTTGTTCCTCCCAACTCGCCATCTAACAATGTTGAGAAGAAGAAGAAGAAGGAGCATATATAGTCTCAAGATTCCTCATGCCCTCACAAGAAGAAATGAGAAGAAACGATGATTTTGAAATATTCTATTTAATGTTTTTTTTAATTATTTTAGTGAATTCATTGCATGCATCTGAATTTGATGTGATGTTTCAATTCCTACTATTATAAGGCAATGATGAACAATGAAGTCCTACCCTCCAACAGGATACTATTGATTTGGAAGATGAAGCAGAGGACATGGAAGAAGAAGATGATGTTGTTCCTCCCAACTCACCATCTAACAATGTTGAGAAGAAGGAGTGTATACGGTCTAAAGATTCCTCACACCCTCACAAGAAGAAACGGTGATTTTGAAATCTTCTATTTAATGCTTGTTTTGATTATTTCAATGAATTTGTTGCATGCATCTAAAATTGATGTGACATTTCAATTCTTGCTACTACAGGAAAATGATGAACAATGGAGTCCTGCCCTCCATCAGGATACTATTGAGATGGAAGATGAAGCAGAGGCCATGGAAGAACAAGATGATGTTGTTCCTCCCAAACCATCGTCTAACAATGTTGAGGAGAAGGAGTGTATACGGTCAAAAGTGTCAAGGTGCCTTGACATGGAGGAACTAGAAGAAACAATGAATTTCAATTCTTTTATTTAATGTTTATTTTGATTATTTCAATGAATTGGTTGCATGCAACTGAATTTGAAGTGACATTTGAACTTTGAATTCCTACTATTATAGGGGAAAAGATGAACAACAAAGTCCTATCCTTGACCTAATTGGCCATGTCATTGCAATTGAGATGGGAGAGGTTAATAGAGATGTACATGTGGATGGGGAGAGCATTGGCTTTTAAATGGGGCAAGGAAATAAATATGGACATGGGGACAGGGAGAGCACTGCCCTCCAAGTGGGACAGGGTAACAAAGATGGACATCGAGATAGGGAGAACACTGGCTTGCATGTGGAATTGGGTAATAGAGATAGACATGGGGATAGGGAGAGCACTGGCTTGCAAGTGGGAGAGGGTGATAAAGATGGACATGGGGACGAGGAGAGTATTGAACTACAAGGGGGAGATGGAAACAAATATGGACATGGGGATAGGGAGAGCACTGGATTGCAAGTGGGAGAGGGTAATAAAGATGGACATGGGGACAAGGAGAGCACTGGCTTGCAACTGGGAGAGGGTAATAAAGATGGAAATGGGGATGGGGAGAGCATTGTCTTGCAAGTGGGAGAGGGTAATAAAGATGGACATGGGGATGAGGAGAGTGTTGACTTGCAAGTGGGAGAGGGTAATAGAGATGGACATGGGGATGAGGAGAGCACTGGCCTGCAAGGGGGAGATGGAAATAAAGATAGACATGGGGACTAAAAGAGCAATGGTGTGCCATCTATATCGGTAACAGACCCAACACACTTCCATGCTTTTGTTCTTATTTCTTTATTTTTTCTTTCTTCGGCTTGCCATTCTATTTGGCCGGCCAATAAAATATTTTGCACTCTACATGAGACTGGGCATGGTGGAGTTGTCACCCTTTTTCCCCCATGATGGGATGCTTGTGTGGTCAACCATGGGTTTGATCCCACCCATCGGCTCATCTAGATTCTTCTTAACATTGATAATTATTCCTTTGGGATTATTAATGTTTATGTTTCTAATGATGTCATGGAGCACACTTTACTTCGCTGGATTGTTGATTCATTGCCAGTTGCTAACTGGTTATTATGTGGGGATTTCAATATGGTTGAGATGGCATATGATAAGGATGACACTCTACCATCTAGATGGGTAGCTGGCGAGAGGGAGGAATGGTTTTACATGTGCAATAAATTGGGGCATTTTGATCCCAATATTGGTCGCCACCATTCTCATTCTCTCTGGCACACTTGGTGTAATTTAAGGGTTGGCTCTGATAGAATATTTAAGTTCCTTGATTTTGCCATGATCTTGGCTCAATATTTCTTTTCTTTTGATATTTCTTCTCTACCTGTTAAGCCGTTAGTGGATGTGACTCTATCCGAACACTTCCCCATTTCTTTTCTCATTGAATGGGAGACGCGTAAACCTCACACGTGCAAGATGCAATTTTTTTTAATACATCTTTGCTCTGCCACAAGCCAACCTTGGCCAAAATTTGTAGAGTGTGAAATTTATAGTGTAGACTAGCTCATCATACAAGCTAGATTACTTGGTGGAATGATGCTATCACATGCACTGCTAGATTTCTTTACATTTATAGATGCCAACTAGCTATCTTTCACTAGTAGTCTTATGAGGCTACCACCATTGGCCTATGGTCAGCTACTAAAGCTTTGGTGGAAAGTCCCTTTTCTCCATCATTGCAAGTCAAGGTAGCGGAATTAAGGCACAAAAAGTGAATTGTAGACAATTATGCTACCAGAGGTGTGTAGATCAAAGTCCGACTACATTGGCTAAAAGTTGGTGATCGTGCCTCCAAAGAGTTTTTTTGGTGTTGTGTGCCAAGAACTCATCCCTAGGCATTAAAAAAATTAAAGATGGTATTCAGGTGCTCTCTAAGCTCCATGACATTCTCCAGGCCTTTGTACGTCATTATGAGCAGGCTCTCACTACACCGGAACCTACACCTGTTTGCCAGCAAGCCCTTCAGAATTGCTTTGCTGTCATGCAAAATAGGCTTTCCCTAGCCCAAAAAAACTTCTATGATCAATTGTTAACAATTGATGATCTCAAGGAAGTTGTTCATTCCATGGCTGACGATAAAGCCCCGAGGATCAATGGCTTCCCTTGTGAGTTCTATAAAGCCTTTTGGGACTGTGTTGGGAAAGATCTGCATCATGTTTACTTAGAGGCTTTTCATGTTAATTCTCTAGGTAACTTAATAAATAAAGATAATATCAAATTCATACCTAAATTTGGAGATCTGGAGGACATTTGCAGCAGGAGGCCTATCATGCTTCTCAATGTTTCTTACAAAAAAATTTCCAAGGCTTTGGCACTGAATATTTTCCATCTATTGTCTCAGATTATGCATCTAGAGCAGAAAAGATTCATCAAATCTAGGTTCATTCTAAAGAATATTATTGTTGTTTGGGAAGGCATGGAATGGGCCCGACGTTCAAACCAGAAACCATCTTTGTTAAAATTGATTTTGCTAAATTCTTTGACTGTATTGAATGGCCTTTTATTCTTGCTATGTTATAGGCCTTGGGATTTGGGCCTAATTTTATTTAGGTTGTTCCTATGCTTTTTGAAGATACCTCTACTTGTATTACCATCAATGGTCGTTAATCTTCTACCTTTGGAATCTTTCATTCCATTCGAAAAGATGCCCTCTTGCCCCCTCTATGTATGTGCTTGCGGCTAAAGGATTTAGCTACCTTTTGGCCCACATAGTTTCCCAACAACATGTCAAGGGTATTTCTCTACCTAACTCTCAGGCTCAATTAGTTAATGGCCATTTTGCAAATGATTCTTTCCTCACCCTTCTAGAGGAAGAAAAAAAAATTAAATCGACCCTGGATTACCTTAATACTTTTTGTATTGCTTCTGGTTCTACCATCCAATGGCACAAAACTTTGTGCTATAGAAAATTTGTTCTTCCTACTCCTCCTTGGTTTTAGCAGTATAGTTGGAAGTGGATTGGGCTAGGGGAAATTTTTTGGTTCTTGGGCATTCCCTTTACTTTCCAGGCTTCTTCAGCTGAGTTATGGAAAGTTGTTCTTTTCAGGATTGAGCAAAAGCTTGCCTACTGGATTACTAGGCCCCTCTCTCTGGCAGAGAAATTCTAGGTTTTCTCTAAGGTGCCTACTACCACCCATGTCTATTATTCTTCCTATTGGGCCCCTTCAAAGGCTGCCTATGGCAAGCTTGAAAAGCTACTCAGAGATTTTTTCTAGGCCTCTGTTGATTCTCACAAAGGGTTTCATTGTGTTTCCTAGGAATTTTGTTTCCTTCCCAAAGACTTTGGAGGGCTTAGGCTTCTCTCCACTCAATGGCAAGGGACTTCCTTGTGTGTCAAATGGATAAGTTGTGCCCTCACTGGTGATGTGGCTTGGAAAATTCTTCTTAGACATTGTATCTAGTTTGGTTTTCCTATGCACAAACCCGCCTATAAGGGGATTGGTTTTCAAACCCTTTTGGTCATGGAGGAACTAGTCCAAATGGTGAAGAATTGTAGCCAAGAGCATTTGGAAAGCCTAGGAGGCTGTTAAACCTTGGCTTCATTGGGCTAGTTCTGGATTTTGTGATGGGTTTTCACTCAACTAGCAGAATATTTGGTGGTCACCCCTTTTTACCAGCATTGGATAGCCTTTGGCTAAATCACTTTGGATTAAGGTGCTTATATTTCACAAAAAGGGCATTCAAAATTTGCAACATATTTTTGATAAACCCACTATGCATATCATGCAGTGGGAAGAATTTTGTGCCCTGTATAGGATTCACAACTAGGACTGTGCTACCTTTGATGGTCTTGTGAATGCTAGCCTTCCTGGGATTCTTTATAAGGTTGGAATTCATGGGACCAAACCCTACTGGAAGGACTAGAAGTGGTATCCAGACACCCCTTTTAGGAATTACAAGCCTCAACTTGGTTATAGGTGGCTTTCACCACACTTTCTTATTCTTCAAAGTTTGAACCAAAGGTGGCTTCTTCAATCTCCCACTCATTTCTGGCGTAAAACATTTGTTGTCACTTGTTATGCAAGTGTTGAGCCGAAACTTTCCCACTTTTCTTGGTGTATTCTTTTCCAAGGCTTTCCTGTGGGTTCTCAGCTTGTTCACCTGGAGATCCAAGACCCTTGCTACCCTTTTTGTGGGCAAGTTGAGACTTTTAAGCATCTTTTTTAGTTTTTTCCCAAAGCTCAATAGCTTTGGACTTGGATTCATGACTTCTTTTGGCCCTTCAGGCCGGAGCCTTTATCCTAGCATATGATTCTGCTAGGAGACTCGCCCAGATTTCCTACTAAGTATACCCAGCTTTGACACACTTTTAGGGTGGAAATCCTTTTCAATATCTGGAAAGACATAAATTCCTACATATTTCCTCATTCTCAAATAGATATTAATGTTTCTTTATATGCTAAAGTGATTATTTGTTCTAATGTTCTTTTACAAATTCAAGTGCAAGCTAACAAAGTTGCACTTGAAGTTGCTCACCTACAATTGTTGCTAGATCATTAGGGAAATGCCCCGTGCACTATTGCTTGGGTTCCCACTTCACCCACCTCTTCCCACAGTCGATCACCCTCTCAAGGCTGGTAGTGGAGTGGTTTTGTGTGCCTCTGCTCTTAGTCTCCTCAGCAGACTCACTCTCCTCGATTGTGGGCTAGCCAGGGATGGCCCTCTGGTAGAGTTTTGGGGAGCAATGGTGGTGGTTCTAGGTGGCCCTCTAATGACACTCCTGCTTCTAGCTCTGGCTGGCTAGAAACTGGTAAATGCTTTCCATGTCTGGTGCTTGCAATCTCACCCCGACGCAAGGATAAAGAAGAAGAAAAAGGTAAATATGTTGATGATGGTTGAGGTCCTCCTCCTGGCGTCACTAACCTCGTTGATGTATGGGTAAAGAATTTGGATGATAGAGACCCTCTTGGCTCTATTGGAACTACTTTGGCCACTTAATGGAACATTTATGTTTTTGTACTCATGGACTCCTAGGCTCGGCCCATGCTAGTTAATTTTGTGGTTTTTTAGGTGATGCCCATGTGACTCTCGGGGTGTGCCTTCTTACCACCCATCTTTTTTTGTGAATATGTATTTTATCTTTAATTAACATAGATAACTACCTATTCATCAAAAAAATTCTTGTATTGGTTGCATTGTTGGAAAACACACTGTCCCCTGTCATACTTCTCTAGACTCACAAATTTGCTTTTATCACTAGTCATATGATGTGAGCATCCACTATCAATGACCCATTCATATTTTTCTTCAACTTGAGCTATAAGATATTTTTCATCTTTAGTAGATTCAATAGCCATAGGATTATTTTCAATGGTAGCAATCAAAGCTCAATCATCTTCTTTAACATTATCTTTATCAGACTCATCATCAGTCACTGCTTCTTCGACAAGTAGAATTTCTTTGGGAATCTAGACTTCTTAGGCTTAGATCTAGGAACTCTTTTAGGAAATCTTGATGCAAAATGACCTATTTTACTAAATGAAAAACATTTAGTAATACATCTTTATACTTACCTTTTCCTCTCCCTTCTTGCTTTGCAATCAGTGCTTCCAGTTCTTCTACCTCTCTTTCTTTATCTTCAATTTGTTTCAATTCTTCATCATACTTGGATATATTTTTTGAACTATCTCCCAGACTATATATTTTCCTATTACTTCCAGATATAGTAGCCTTGAATGCAAATTTAGTCTTCAATGTAGATTCACCAAATTCACTTATCTCAAAGGCAGAAAGCTTCTTGATCAGTGTATCTCTTTTCATCTTGTTTATTGATATGAACTCTTCAATAGCATTAACTTTCATTTTGTAGGAGGGAGGCAAGGATCTGAGTACTTTAGCCACAATTTCATCCTCATCCACAGAACCACTGACACATTTAATACCCATCACTATCTCATTTATTCTCTACATAAAAAAAGTGATATTTTCATCTTCACCCATCTTCATATTTCCATACTTTCCTTTCAAGCTTTGTAGCTTAGCCATCTTCACCTATGCATCTCCTTTATACAAAGTTTCCAGTTTCATCCAAATCTCATGAGTTGTTTGCAAGCCTACCACATTAGCCATCTCTGAATTTGTAAGGGTACTCACCAAAACTTTAATAGCCCTAATATTACTTTTAGCATCTATAATCTCATCAGTAGTAGAGGGTCCATTCTGAGGAATAGTATATGGATCTATTGTGATCTTCTAGAAGGCTTCACCAATACACCTTAGGTGACATTGCATCCTAATCTCCCACAGTGAATAGTTAGTACCATCAAATCTAGGACTATCCTTCTTGAATGTTTCCATCCTAGATCACCTCAAGCTATTAGACTTTTTCAAAGGAATAGGCTTTGATACCAATTGTTGGAAAAACAAGGATAGACAACTGAGAGGGGGGTGAATCAATTGTCACAGAAATTTAAACTTTTCTAACTTAATCTTAATCTCAGATTTGATGAATAATTAATTAACACGTCAAAGACACAAAGAACACCAAGATTTTTTAAGTGGAAACCCTATTAGGGGAAAAAACATGGTGGATGTTAGTGCACAAGATTATACTCTGCTAAAAGTATAATGGAAAATAACAAGGGGAATGCACTTGCATTTAGGAACACTGCCTAGAGCTCACTACTCAATTAAAAAGGGGGCTCACTTCCCAAAAGAGTTGGATTAAAAATTTGAAGAGTATGAACTGAGAAAATAGCTTTTACACAAGCCTGATTATAGTTTCAATCAAGCTAACCACTTCTTCACACTTTGCATAATCTTCTTCAAACTCTAATATGCAATCAAATGATATTCGCACATACACACATGGGAGCACACAAAGCATCCTCTTCATTAATAAAATAATATCCCTTATATATCCACTACATGAGATTCCATCACAACTTTGTTGCCCAAGAAAAATAAATATATTTGAAATGTCGTCCCAAATATACAAATAAAATTTTAATGTGAATCCACCAAGGTTGGACACAACATAGTGGAGACCCAAATTAACACCTCCAATATGAAAGGAATTTAATTAATTTCACCTTGAAGATCCACAAAATGCTACCACCAACATGTCGACCAGAAACATGAAAACCAAACATGCGCAAGAAAAGATCTTCAACCACTAGCACACCGATTAATGTGGATGTATCACAAAGATTGAGGATGATCTGAGACATCTGAGAGTACCAAGAAACAATAGAGAAACATCCACACCAACTGAGATAACCAAAATCACACAATCTTCATTTAGGAATACTGACAGAGACAAACAAAACACTGTTAGACCACAACATACTCAAAACTTCACGTGGACCTCTAAAACTTTTGGTAGATGATCTAGATAAACTCAAAAATAAACTCCTTAATCCACATCAAATAATCTTCAATGTAAAGAATAGGACACCATCATGACCTACATAGTTCCATTGGGAACATAGAACACTTTCTTTTCAATTTTCTTAATATTTGACATATACAACAATTGATACACCAAATGCTAATAGTGTTGGTATCAATGACAACCACATATCAACAACACATCTACAACATCCAATAATCTCCCCCTTTGACATTCATGGCAACACATGATATGAAAAATACCATCAACCCAACAAACTGACTTCCTCTGCACTTCTCTCAACTGAACTTCTCTCCACAAGGATATTTCACATTACACTTGTCCCCCTTTGACATCAATGGAAAAGGTAACAATGAATTTTCCATGCACATGCTCTAAACCACATATCTACACATTTGAATACTCCCCCTGAGTAGCAGCCATGAAAACATCAATCTGGATCAAAATATTGCAATGAAGCTCACAGATTGATGAAAGAAAATGCATCATTTAGTTCTTATTAGGAGGGGTTATTACCCCTATAATTCCTCTAAGATACTCAAAAATATCCTTTGGCAAAGGCTTAGTAAATATATATGCAATTTGTTCTTTGGTAGGCACATACTCCAATTTGACTTCTTTCTCATTCACTTTTTCCCTCAAGAAATGAAACTTGATTGATATATGTTTATTCTTAGAGTGTAGTACTGGATTCCTTGAGATATTTATTGCACTTGAGTTGTCACAGTATATAGAAATAGGCTCTTCATATATCACCCTGATATCTCTCATCATTTGTTTCATCCATATCACTTGAGTATACTTATTAACAATAGCAATGTATTATGCTTCAGCGGTAGATAGAGAAATTGAGTTTTTATTTTCACTTAACCAAGATATTAGCTTCTTCCCTAGGAAGAAGGCACCACCACTAGTACTTTTCCTATCATCTACATCACCAGACCAATCTGCATCAGTGTATGCACACAAAGTGAGATCATCATCGTTTGGATACCAAAGTCCAAATTCAACTGTTCCTTTTAGATATCTAAAAATTCTTTTGATAGTAGTCACATGTGATTCCTTTGGATCAGCTTGTAATCTAGCAACCATACATACAACATTCATAATGTATGGTCTAGTATGTGTCAAGTAGAGAAATCCACTGATCATTGACGTGTACCTAGTTTGATTTTCCTTCGGAGAATCATCATTCTGTGTCAACTTGCATCTGGTCACCATGGGAGTACCAACAGGTTTGGATTCATCCATTCTAAACTTCTTTAGTAGTTATTTCACATATTTGGACTGAGATATGAAAATCCCTTGGTCCAATTGTGTAATTTGCAATCCTAGAAAGAACTTCATCTCATCAATCATGCTCATCTCAAATTCACTCTTCATTCATCAACAAACTTCATACATAGGTTGTCATCACCTCCAAAAATGATGTCATCAACAAAAACTTCTATAATCAACTCCTTATCATGATCTAACTTGAAGTATACGTTGTTATCAGCAGTACCTTTAGTGAATCCAAGCTTTGGTAGATATTTGTCCAATCTAGCGTACCAAGCTCTAGGGGCTTTCTTAAGTCCATATAGAGCTTTCTTCGATCTACAAACCATATCTCCCTTATCTATTAGCTAAAATCCATCTAGTTGTTCAATGTACACTTCTTCTTCTAGTTCTCCATTCAGAAATGCAGACTTCACTTCTATTTGATAGACTTTATAATTCTTGTGTGTATCATAAGCAAGAAATAATCTCACAGCTTCAATTCTAGCTATAGGGGAAGAGGTTTCTTCAAAATCAATACCTTCCATTTGAGAATAGCCTTTACATACCAGTTTTGCTTTATTCTAGACCACTTCACCTTCTTCATTCAGCTTGTTTCTAAATACCCACTTAGTACCAATCACATTTTTGTCTTTAGGCATCAGAACCACTAGCCATGTGTCATTCTTCTCAATCTATGTTAGCACTTCCTTCATAGCTTCCGACTAGTGTTCATCTTGACAAGCTTCAATGACATTCTTAGGTTCAATCTTGGAAATCAGACAATATTCTTCTGCAACTTTTTTTTGGTTTGCACTCCTTTACTTTTATCTCCTATGATTTGAATTTTAGAATGATTCAACTTTACATATCTTGGATTTTTGGGACTTATTTGGAATTTTGACTCTTTTGATCTTTCTTCTACACTTACACTTGTCTGTGCTTCCAGACTAACTTGATTTACTAGAAAAATTTGAGTTTGCTTCACTAGAACATATGGAATAATCTAAAGTAGTTTTGATGTTTGAGTGGTCTTCCCTTGGCTTGTGTTGTCTTCATTTGAATCATAGCTACATCATCTAGATGATTTGATAGATTCCTCATCAACTCTGACCTTTTCACTCTCAACCATCTTTCTTAGTCTTTTTCTATAGCACCAGTAGGCCTTGCTCTTAGCAGAGTAACCTAGGAAGATCCCTTCATCACTTCTTGTATCAAATTTTCCTATATCATTTTCTCTCCTGATATAACACTTGCTTCCAAAGATCTTAAAATACTAGACAATAGGTTTGTGACCAAACCATAACTCATATGGGGTATTACCAACTTTTCCATTCACATTTACCTGGTTTAAGGTATACACAACAATGCTTACCGCTTCACTCTAGTACATCTGAGACACATTTCCTTTCATCATCATGGTTCTGGTAGCATCCATAATTGTTCTATTTTTTCTCTCTGCAACTCCATTCTATTGAGGGGTTCATAGAGCAGATAACTATCTTTTAATTCCATTTGAACTCCTTAGAAATGAACTCACCACCTCTATCAGATCTCAGACACTTGATTTTCAGACCTTTCTCATTTTCTGCCATAGCCTTGAAACTTTTGAATTTCTCCAATGCTTCACATTTTTCTCTCAAAAAGGAAAACCAAATCATTCTAGAGTAATCATCAATAACCAGCATAAAATACCTTTCTCCATGAATACTTCTGACTCTAGAGGAACCACAAAGGTCAGTATGTAGCAAGTTCAACAAATTATTTTAATGAAACTGTTTGTTCCAAAATGAGACTCTAGTTTGTTTACCCATCTGACATTCCTTGCAGATTACATTAGCAGGCTTCACTAAACTAGGCAGATCTCTTACCGCTTGAGTAGAACTTATCTTGATAATGTTGTCAAAGTTTACATGACACAATCTCCTATGCCACAACTAGCTTTCATCTACTTGAGCAATTAAACAACTTCCACTAGCAGTATTTAGGTGAAAAATATTACCTTTTTTTTACTTTCCTGTTGCAATCATATTCCTGAAACTTCCACGAATCTTGCATCTTCCATCTTTGAACTAAAGATCATATCCCTTGTGAACCATCCATCCAACACTACACAAGTTATGCTTCATACATTCAACATAGAGTACATCATTAGTGTTGTCCTTACCACCAAGTCAAATAGATCCTCTGCCATGAATCACACCAACATTGTTATCTCCAAATATTACAACCCCACCATCATACTTCTCTAGACTCACAAATTTCCTTTTATCGCCAGTCATATGATGTGAGCATCCACTATCAATGACCCATTCATCTTTTTCTTCAACTTGAGCTGTAAGATATTTTTCATCTTTAGTAGATTCAGTAGCCACAAGATTATTTTCAATGGTAGCAATCAAAGCCCAATCATCTTCTTTACCATTATCTTTATCAAACTCATCATCAGTCACTACTTCTTCAGCAAAGTAACATTTCTTTGGGAACCTAGACTACTTAGGCTTAGATCTAGGAACTCTTTCAGGACATCTTGATGCAAAATGACCTATTTTAATGCATGAAAAACATTTAATAGGTAATACATCTTCATACTTACCTTTTCCTCTCCCTTCTTGCTTTGCAATCAATGCTTCCAGTTCTTCTACTTCTCTTTCTTTATCTTCAAGTTGTTTCAATTCTTCATCATACTTGGATATCTTTTTGGAACTCTCTCTTGGACTATATATTTTCCTGTTACTTCTAGATACAGTAGCCTTGAATGCAGATTCAGTATTCGGTGTAGATTCACCAAATTCACTTATCTCAAAGGAAAAAAGCTTCCCAATCAGCATATCTCTTGTCATCTTGTTTACTGATTTGAACTCTTCAATAGCATGAAATTTCATTTTGTATGAGGTAGGTAAGGATCTGAGTACTTTATCCACAATTTCATCCTCATCCATAGAACCACCGACACATTTAATACTAGTCACTATCTCATTTACTCTCTACATAAAAGAAGTGATATTTTCATGCTTTCCTTTCAAGCTTTGTAGCTTAGCCATCTTCACTTGTGCATATCCTTCATACAAAGTTTCCAATTTCATCCAAATCTCATGATTTGTCTATAGACCTACCACATTAGCCATCTCTAAATTTTTCAGGGCACTCACCAATGCTTCGATAGCCCTAATATTACTTTCAACATCTTTAATCTCATCAGCGGTAGAGGGACCATTCTGAGGAATAGTAAAATGGATCTCTTGTGATCTTCCAGAAGGCTTCACCAATACACCTTAAGTGACATTGCATCCTAATCTTCCATAGTGAATAGTTAGTGCCATGAAATCTAGGACTGTCCTTCTTGGATGTTGCCATCTCAGGTCACCTCAAGCTATTAGACTTCTTCAGAGGAACAAACTTTGATACCAATTGCTGGAAAAATAAGGATAAACAACTAAGAGGGGGGTGAATCAATTATCATAGAAATTTAAACTTTTCTAACTTAACTTAACCTTAATCTCAAATCTAATCAATAAGAAATTAACCACAACCAATTAACACATCAGAGAGACAAAGAACACCAAGATTTTTTACTTGGAAACCCTTTTAGGGGAAAAACCATGGTGGATTGTAGTCCACAAGATTATACACTACTAAAAGTATAATGGAAAATAACAAGGGGAATGCACATGCATTCAAGCACACTGCCTAGAGCTCACTACTCAATTACAAAATAGGCTCACTTCCTAATAGAGTTCGATTAAAAATCCGAAGGGTATGAACTGAGAAAATAACTTCTACACAAGCCTAATTACAGTTCCAATTAAGCTCAACACTTCTTCACACTCTACTCTGCAATTAAATGATATTTTTACATACACACATGGGAGCACATGAAGCATCCTCTTCATCAATAAACTAATTGCCCTTATATATCCACTACATGAGATTCCATCACAACTTCTTCAAACAAGAAAAATAAAATATATTTACAATGTCAAAACAGATTTACAAATAAAATTTTAATGTGAATCCACCAAGGTCGGCCACAAAATAGTGGAGATCCAAATTAACATGTCCAATAGGAAAATACTTTAATTAATTTCACCTAAAAGATCCACAACATGCTGCCACCAATATGTCAGCCAGAAATATGAAAAACTGAAAATGTGCAAGAAAAGATCTTCAACCACCAGCACACCGATTAATGTGGACGTACCACAAAGATAGATAATGATCTAGAGACATTAGAGAGCACCAAGAAACAATAGAGAAACCTCCACACCAACTGAGATAACCATAATCACACAATCTTCATTCAGGAATACTAACAAAGACCAGCAAAACACTGTCATACCACAACATACTCTTCACACGAACCTATGAAAGTTCTGATTGATGATCTAGATAAAATCAACAATAAACACTTTAATCCACATTAGCTAATCTTCAACATATAGAAAAGGACAACATCATGACCTGCACAGTTCCACTAGGAACACAAAACACTTTCTTTTACAATTTTCTCAATATCCTCGACATATACAACAATTGATACACCAAATTCTAATAGTGTTGACATCAATGACAACCACATATCAGCAGCAAATCCACAACATCCAACACTATAACACCCCTTAATTTCAAGAAACATTGCATTTCAATACTATAATACATTTACAACACAAGATGCACAAAAAAACTTGCATGATGGAAAACACACAGGGATGTCCCTCACTTCTCAATTCTTCTTCAAAGACAACACTTTCTATTATGGAGACTGTATCAGCACTGTGTGTTGAACTTCACCTTCTTATTATATAACAACGCATTACTTATAGTAAACATTCCATTTCAATATCTTTGATCATGTAATTATTGAACAATTATGGTGTGGAATTACATTTTCTTTGATCATGTAATTATCGAACAATTATGGTGTACAATTGCATTATTTGTGATCCTGTAATTTTTTATCAATTATCTTGTGGAATTACAATACCTTGGTATGTTTGAAGACTACAATCTTCTGCCAAAAGTGCCATTGTGTGATTATTAAGTTGTATTGTTAATCTTTCCAGATCAATGCTCCAATCCCTTTGGGGTTTACTTTTTGACCATTTATATTGGGGATGAGGTCCCCCATTTGTGACCTCACCGGTTCATAGCTCCGAGTCAAAAGCATTTACTTCTCTTAATTAAATTAAATATAAGACTATGTTCTCAAAAATTTCATGACACTTTTTGTTGCCATGTAAAATTTCATTACATCCAATGTCAAATACTATCAAATAATGGTAGGAAATGCCACTTCAAGTCTTATTATTTATGTCAAACTTACTTACAAATATAAGAACTTGCAACTACCACTTTCTGTTATGCACACTATAACAAAACAATGTATTGAAGTTGAGCTTCATAATTTATAACAACCCTTACTTTCAACGAATATTTCATTTCAATATATGTTCATACGTTTCGAACAGAAAATGCACATAACAGTTGCATGATGGAAAACACACTAGGTTTTGACTTGCTTCTCAATTCTTGTTGAATGACCACTTTCTTTTATGCAGATTGTAACAAAAGAATGTTTTGAAGTTCACCTTCTTATTTTATGACAACCATTACTTTCACTAAACATTCCATTTCAATGTCTATTCATATGTTTAGAACACAAAATGCACATATCAGTTGCATGATGGAAAACATAATGGGTTGTGAGTCACTTCTTATTTGATGCAAATTGTAACAAAAGAATTTTTTGAAGTTCACCTTCTTGTTGGATAACAACCCTTACTTTTAGCAAAAAAATCCATTTCAATATTTGTTCATATGTTTCGAACATAAAATTTACATAACAGTTGCATTATGGAAACACAGTGGGTTGTGGGTCACTTCTTATTTTTTGCAAACTATAACAAAATAATGTTTTGAAGTTCACCTTCATGTTTTATGACAACCCTTACTTTTAGTAAAACACTCTATTTCAATATCGCTTCATTTTTCTCAAACACAAAATTTACATAACAATTGCATCATGGAAAACACAGTTGGTTATGGCTCACTTCTTATTTTTTGCAAACTATAACAAAAGAATGTTTTGAAGTTCACCTTCTTGTTTTATGAAAACCCTTAATTTCATCAGAACACTCCATTTCAATATCTATTCATATGTTTCAAACAAAAATTTTACATAACAGTTTCATCATGGAAAACACACAGGGTTGTCCCTCACTTTTCAAATCTTATTCAAAGACAACAATTACTATTATGCATACTGTAAGAACACAATATATTCAAGTTCACCTTCATTACTTATAAGTAGCATTGTTTGCAGCAAACGTTCCACACAAAAAAAAAGTTGGAAGATGCAAAACACAAAGGGTTGTCCCTCACTTCTCTATTCTTCTTTAAAGACAACACTTTTTGTTATGCAGAATGTAACAAAACACTATATTCAAGTTCACCTTCATATTTTATAACAACCCATTACTTGCAACAAACATTCCATTTCAATATCGTAATATGTTTCAAACACAAGATGCACAAAAAATTTGTAGGATGGAAAACACACAGGGTTGTCCCTCACTTTTCAAATCTTCTTCAAAGACAATAGTTACTATTATGCACATTGTAAGAACACAATGTATTCAAGTTCACCTTAATATTTTATAACTTCCCTTGCTTGCAACAAACATTTGATGACAATGCAGGGGTCAAACAACTCAAATCACTAAACTAAAAAATTCCACCTTTGAGGCAACTTTCCTTCAGAAAACCCTTGTTTAAAAATACCCAAACTGAGAACTAGGCCCAAAACATCTTCTAGATTCTTCAAGTCACTTTAACCAAAAATAAAAGGCTGACACAAACCAATCCCCAACTTAAACATCTTGATATGTGAACTTTCAAAATAGATTGTCCTTAACCAACCTAATTAGGCTTCCTTTAATCATTCAATTTGAAAAACAACAACAAAAGAATCACTTAGACTCTTAAATTAGTTCCATTGCATGTAAAATACTATGTTTGAATAATGCTTCAATGTCTTTTTAGCCTTTCAAGGAAGGAAATTCCAAACACTCCAAATACCATTCAATCTAGGCATTTTGACAACTTTGTGCTGACATGACAGTTAGTACATGATCTCCAAAAACTAATAAATTGACCAATCCCTATCTTCAAATGGAATCACCTATGCCCAAACACCTTTTCAAAACAAAATTACACAAGGACTCATATTCCATAAACAAAACTCATCAAGTTAGTAATGTACATAGTCAGTTACAGATTTTACCCATTTTCCAAACCTTTGGCTTTATGATAACTGGCCAAAACACCTTACCATGCTCTATAACCTTCACATCATTTAGAATACTCATCAAATATTCCTCTCACCAATTTTTAGGAGATTCCAATTGTGAAAATCTAACAAACACAATTTTTATTATACATTGTTTACCCTAATTGAGGGTTTTAACCGCCTAGACAAAAACTTCAATATCTTTCACAATTCTAAATGGATTTAAATGAAACCAAACGAATCATAAATTAGACTCACAGTCTTAGCATGTAAAATGGAGGAGGAGATGATTTATACCCAAAATATGGGCGTACAATGGCCTCAACCACAGAAAATGCAAGAAAATAACAAAAAAATAGAGTATGTCATTATATAGATTGTAACAAAACAGTGTATTTAAGTTCACCTTCAAGTTTATAACAAACCTTACTTGCATCAAACATTCCATTTCAATTTCATTATATGTTTGGAAAATTTTGGTGTAATTAATATTTAATTACACTTGCATAACTTTACTTTGGTATTATTTAATTCCTAGGTTTATTTATTCTCATCTTTATCTTTTGAGCTATCTTGTTGCTCAAGATAAGATTAGGGTTATGCATATCTTGCTTTTATAAATAAAATCATTATCATGTAATTATTGAATTCTTGAATAATATGATGTTGCACATTATTTTGCAACCTCTCTGCGTTTTCTGATTTTCTCTTATGTGGAAGGTCTTTTCGGTTTGCAAATCTGATCTTGGTTTCTAACATAAAACACTATGCACAAAAATAATGTATTAAAGTTCACCTTCATATTTTATAACAACCCATTACTTGTAGTAAACATTCCATTTCAACATCCTTATACATTTGGAAGAGAAAATGCACAAGAAAAGTTGTAGAATGGAAAACATAGAGGGTTGTCCATTGCTTCTCAATTCTTCTTGAAAGACAATAGTTTTTGTTATGCAGTTTGTAACAAAACACTGTATTGAAGTTCACCTTCAAATTTTATGACAACAATTCACATCACATAGTGAAATGTAAAAACATTAATTCAAGTCAATATTATAGAATCTAAAGAAAATTACAATCCACATTTAATACTGCTAACACTAAGAACTATGTCAACCATTCACGAATAGGTATAGTCTCTACATTCTCAGTATCCAAAAGGATTTGGCACACACTAATTTTCAAGGTGGAATTGACAACATACAACATTGACACCTCGTAATTCACATGTAGCAGCCTAAAGAAGGGCCTAACATGGTGGATCTCGAACCTCACAATGTGGTTGAATTTGAGCATGACCAACAACCATTCCTCCACAAGACCTATGTGATTACTAATTAGAGATCCCCCCTTGAGGAATCTTATAAACCTCATGCTCAACTGGTCTGTAAGATTGTGCTTGTGTATGATAACTGTTGGTTTAATGCACACCTTCTAGATGCATCCAGCTAGGAAAAGGTCTCGAATTTCTTGGTAAAGAGACATTGGCCAATCACATAAATTTACAATCTCTATTTTGTAGATTGTAATATTGAACATCCATTCCCATATGTTCCCATACACCAAAGATGATGTTGAAGAAGTGAACATAATTGTCATACTTCAAATCTATGTGGTTTGGACCTTTCCTATTAATTCTCCTTAGCATATTTTCCCGCAACCCGTACGAGAGGTTCAATTCCTCAATTCGAGCAAGAATATTGCATGGAAGATATGGGGGGTAGTTGGTCAACCAACTAGCCACCCATGCTCATGAACTGTGGGACATTTTCTATAGAACTATAGCAACAAGTACTAAAATGCCTAAAATGAAAGACAAAACAAATTTTTTTAGAAGGTAGACTTGCATTCTCTAATTAGAAAGACATTGTCAATGCAATGGCAATAGTGAAAAATAAGCAAGAAAAGTGGATGATATAGGTAAATTTTTCATTGAAGAGATTGTAACTATTGTTCAAAACTTAACGAAGCAACACGTACAGTATCTCCAATGGGCATATGGCAATGCATGATTCGAACAACAGGAACAACAATGCCTGAAAGGAAAGACAAAAAAAATTTCAGCAGATACAACATTATCTAATTAGAAACACACTCTGAATGCTGACTTCATTACATTATTGGACTATAGGAAACATCAACAACTTAATGATGAAATAGGTGATGGGATAGTGTGTATTCGAACAGTGCAAATAATGTGAGCATTCTACTTGTTTCATTCACATGAAGAAAGGTAGAAAGGACATTTAGACAACATGAAATAGTCGCTAAAAAAATTCAAATTGAAACAAAACTTTTCATAACGAACTAACTGTGTACATATATTGTGTTTTCCAACATGGAAAATAATGTGAGCATTCTATTTGTTGCAATCAAATGATTTGAACTAATGAATTGTAGAAAATACATTTTTGTAGTTTATATTCATGTAACTAATTATATTCATTGCATTGCACATCTTTCTAACTCAAATTGTTACTTCCCATTGCATAACTAAAAATAAGATGTTGATACATGACAACCCTTACTTTCACCAAACATTTGATTTCACTATCTGTTTATATGTTTCCAACATAAAATGCACATAATAGTTGCATGATGGAAAACACAATGGGTTATTACTCACTTCTTATTTTATGTATACTGTAACAAAACAATGTTTTCAAGTCCACCTTCTTGTTTTATGGCAACCCTTACTTTCACCAAACATACCATTTCAATGTCTATTCATATGTTTCAAACAGAAAATGCACATAATAGTTTCATGGTGGAAAACACACTAGATTATGACTCACTTATTGTTTTATGAAAAATGTAACAAAACAATGTTTTCAAGTTCACCTTATTCTTTTATGGAAACCTTTACTTTCACCAAACATTCCATTTCAATATCTTTTCATATGTTTTGAATAGAAAATAAACATAACAGTTGCATGATGGAAAAGACACTGGGTTGTGACTCACTTGAACTTATTTTAAGTGGACTGTAACAGAACAATGTTTCGCAATTCACCTTCTTGTTTTATGACAACCCTTACTTTTAGCAAAACACTCCATTTCAATATTTGTTCATACGTTACCAAAAAAAAATGCACGTCAGAATTGTAGGATGGAAAACAGACTGGGTTGTGACTCACTTCTTGTTTTATGCAGGCTGTAACAAAAGAATGTTTTTAATTGTATGTCAATAGACAAAATTTTCAACTTAACTATCTAAAACTCTTAACAACCCCTACAAATAATCATCATTGTAGAGACCCATTTTAGTCCCCCTCAACATACTTCAAACCCACATATGACTCTTTTGGAACAACTTACACAAAAACAAGAAATAGCGTTGTCTAGAAGGCCAATTAGGCCAAATTTAGGAAGATACACCTTTCTAATCATACAACCAGCCTAGGAAACCAATGGGGTAGCACTCACCATCCCTCAAAACCACCAAATCCACCCTTGGTTTGCAAATATTGTCTTTCCCAAATGCCTATTAATGAAACCCTTGTTTCAAGCCATTCACATAAGGGTAACTTGGAAAACTATATTCCACTCCTTCTCAAACCTTGAAACCAACTCAAACACCTTTATGCATGCCTGTACATGCTTAAAAGAACAATGGATATCACTGCCATCACATTTTTTTATGAAACCCTAACCTTAAACCTCACTTTTCATGCTCTTTTCCACTCACAATCTACAGGGATAGCAACTAAAACCCCCTAATTCATTTCTCCCTTCAGAAAACCATCATCCCAACAACAAAACCTAACCTATCAGACTCATTCCTTGAGCCACAAAGATCACATCGCTGATTACATTCATATTGTTGATTACATTCATTGCATTGTACATCTTTCATAAGGAAACTTTTAGTTTCAATCTCAATAGACTGAAATCCTCACAACCAAACATTCAAAAAACACTCTTTTAGGTCTACTCACCATGATCTAATGACCTTTCTAGGTAGAAGATTCCATACTATACAAATACTATCCTAGGCTAGTAGCCTTGCAATAAGGTCTGTCAAATCGTATATTTTCAACCAAATCATCAAATTGAATTCCACACATATATTCAGATGCCACTTAAGATGTTTAAACACATATCAAAAGATAGGATAACTCTTTTTTGTAACAACACTCATAAAAATGGATTAGTGTTCTGCAATTTAGGCCTGTTTAGACTTCTTGAGATTGATCAAACTTGTCAACATAGACAACCACAACTAAAAGTGACTCTATATCTTTCCCCATAGTTTCAATAGCATGAAATACACTCCAAAAAATTATTCTTTAAGGATTTCAGTCATTAATTAAAGGAACTCAAAAATACATAGGTTAGTGGGGTCATTAGTGCTAAAATTGTAAAGCATGCAAAATCTTGCATTTATTGCCAGCTAGTTTGTGTGTTGCAGGTATAGATAATTGGTCTCCACAATGTAACAGATAGAGTTAGTGGTAATTTTGCATGGTAAATATTGTTAATTCATTTTTAAAGGCCTTGTAGTCATTTTTAATAGAAGATACTAGAATAATATTGAAAAACTTTAATGAAAAATTTTGTTATTGCTTGAGATTTTTGTATTTTACACTCAAATGTGCACTTTTCCTGAATTTGTAGAAAGTCATACAGGTGCTATATTGCTCATAGGTCAGCTTGATCTAGTGAAGGATAGAACTAAGGTTATTTTGGTTCCATTCTTGTGAATATTCACTGAGATTTAAGCATATGAGAGAAAAAGACTTCTTGCAGGTCTATAACCAGATTTAAGGGTTTTAAGACCTTCATATTGTAAACTAGTTGTTCCATCTATTGTATTAGTTGTAGCTTGATGGAATGGCCATGGTAGATGTTAGTAGGTCTGCAAATGTTTTTTTTTGGTTTGGAATAGTTGGGAACATGTTGTAGGTGATTTTGTGTGTTGCCATGCATGGCAAGAATAAGTGGTTTTAGGTGAAATATGGTGGTTTTAGTAAGTGAATGTCTATGAAACTTGGGGGTAGCAAAGTTTATGGTAAAATTAAGTTTTTGCAAGATTAAATAGTCATGTTTGAAGAGTTATTAGAGAGTGGGAAGCTTGGGAACATTGACCTCCATCAAAACCTCATGAAAATGGCTCAAAAGGAGGGTTTAGTGAAATAGTGTCTTGGGAAGTGTATCTTCCAAAAGTAATTGTTGATTTGGTGGTTTCGGTGACTACTTAATGCTTCCCCATCAAAATTTAAGGTTTGGGAAGAGTTAAAATATGTGTCTCTTAAACCAACAAACTTACCAATCACTAATTCTTACTTGGAAACCCTTACCAATCCTTGAAATAGCTTTAACCAACCTTACTATGACAACAAGAATCCAAATATTCTACCTCCCAACTTTATTTTACTAGATTCATAATTTCATGCATCCAAGACTCCAACCCTAGTAGCATTGCAACTTGGAAAAATTGGGCATTCCATCCAAACTACATTGAAACTCCATAAGCTATTTGTTGTTCCAGAAACCCATTTATGCTAAATTTAACATATCACAAATTCAAATGCTATTGTTTTGAAAAGAATGCTTGAAAAAATGACTATACTACTAGAAATGCACTCAATTAGCCCAATTATACAAAGAGGGAGGTCTTAAATCATCATCAAAACACCTAAAAACTCCAAAAAATCCTTTAACAAGTCTCAAAACTTAGGAATCATCTACTTTTAGGAATAGAAAGGCTCAAGCAAACACTAATCTACTAAACCCTTACTTTATGCACAAAACAAGCTCTAACAAATGAGGATTTAATAGAATACTATATTCCAAACCTTCCCATGCTTTTCCACCATATGAAACATGTTTAGAAATGTCTACCCATGCTTTAGGAACAAACTTTCAGCCCCACTGAATGCACTTTCCTCAATTTCCAACTTGTAGGCATCCATTTTCATTAGAAAACTTATGTATTTTATGAAGATTAGCAACCAAACATTGAATGCTTCACTTCCCCTACACGACTCAACACATGCTTATTAAAACATCTGAATTACACCCAAAACAATCCATCCCACCATTCATCTAAACCTGCATCGGTGGGATGGAAGTCTAAAACTTCACAAGACTCTCAAAACCCCTTGTTAGGGGTTCAAAGGAATATATTGAATTTCTTGCTCTTTACACTTCTAAATTTGATTCAACCTCTTCTAAATACCTCAAATGGATTACCAAATCACTAAACTAAGTAAAAAAATAAAAATGCTTCCCTATAGATGAAGGTTCACTGAACTATGCTTGTGCAATACTTAGTAAGTCCTGAAGAAGTAGCAGAGTGAAGGCACGTTGCCTAACATCAGCCTATCACCGTAGCCAAATTTTTATAAGGAAGCATAGTATTGCATAAGGTCATATGAAAAATTGGACTTATGTACACATAATTATTAAAATTGAACCATACCTTCCATTGGGTTTACTCTTGTGAAAGAAAGTTACCGACGAGGACTCCTTTCCCTAAATTGGAATGCTGAACTGAACAAAAAAAGAGAAAAAAGAAATCAAAAAGTTTATGATGTGGTACAATCCCATACTAGAAAAAAGAAATCTACAATACCATTTACTATTACAATATAGAAATTGAAATGGGTTTTCTCATAGTCACCCATATTAGATGTATCCTCTGCCACATCCATACCAACTATGCATGAAGTCTCACATTGCATATTGAAATTAACATTCAAGCTATTGTTCGCAGAGAAGGGAAAGGAGTCATCTAGAGGGGCTTGATGATCTAACTATTCTACAACAGGCTTTGTACATTGGGTTGGACATCAATGATGATCCCTTCTTTCACTAAACCATGGATGCATGCAAATGATGCTAGTTGCAACTTCATCAGGATTGGGAATGAATTCAAATGACAATGCATTTGATTGTTGTAGGTCCTGTAGAAACCTCTCCATGCATTCTACGTATGTTTGCACCCATTGTAGACACTATGGTGATGCATGCATGACTTTTTTCAAGAGTTTGTTTGTTTCATTCCAAAGAGACATTTTGACCACATGTTCATCATATACATGAGTAATAGAAGGAGCTTGTGTAGGGGTTAGAACATTATGATTGTTTTCTTCTACACCCCCTTGTGACAATGTCTCGTTCAAATCTATCCCTCTATCAATTGGTTCACCTCCCCCATCTAAATGACTGCACATAAGAAACTTGTATCAGGCAATAGAAAATGCAAAACACAATTGACTCCCATAAAGTAATGCAATTTGAATTGAAATTCACTTACCCTAGACCACCCCTTCAACAATAGATGATCTTTTAATCAAGTCAGCAACCTTCTAGACATTTTTGCAAGTGTTCCCCTGCAAACTCCAAGGGTAGTCAAAAACAAAAAGGTGCTCCCCAAATTTCCGAACAAGGTAGTGGTTGGACCTACCTTGAATTTTCACCCAGTACCTTCTAGGATTTGTTTCATTGGGAATATAGTCATTTTCTGGAATTTCCTTGGCTTGCTCCAAACTAGATCACATATTTAAACACTTTTGGTTCATCAAAAAACCATAATGTTGCAACTTTTCCTTTTTCCTATAGAATGGTTCCATTTATGCACAAGTGTGTAATACAAATAGTCCATTCTCATAGTGCATTTTTTAGAATGATCACATAAGTACTGAGTTTTGAGTGCACAATGGTACGACTTAATGGTTACATTTGTATCCTAGTTGGCATGTGGGAATAGTTTGCAATTTTTTGCCCACATGGCTGCGAAAAAAAAAATCCAATAGTCAATTAAACCACAATGTATTGGAGGTAACATCAAAGAATTTGAATGGTGTGAATCCTAGATGAGGTGACAAAAATTGTCAACTCACCAATTCAACCTTCTCCTTTGCACTAGGTCCTGTTGAAGTACTCTAAGAATCAAAGTTGATCATTGAACTTCTGAAAGAAAGAGTTCAATAGCTGAGTGATGGTATCTTCACTGTCACTGATTGCCATCATGATCGTGCCAAGATTGCGGAAGATGTCCATTTCCCTTTCCTTGGTTGTGTACTTATATACATTCTTTAGCCAATCCCTTTTGACATGCCAAAGGCATAGAAGCACATGACATTAAAAGACAACCCTAATAGAAAGTACACACGATATTGTTTACCTCTCATTTGCATGAGAAAGTGGTAATGAAAATAAATAGAAAATGAGAAAGGTACATAAATGAAAGAAGGGATGCACATACTGTATGGCTTAGATTTCTATAGTCACATCATCGGTAAAAAATGCATTGATTCTCCAGTTGGGTCTAGCTCTTCTTCCACGGTCATGCAATACGCATAGCCATGCAGAGATGTCCTCAATCTTGTTTTGTGAGGAGACTACCCACACAACCAGCACACCACTCTATTGCTCATCGAAAGCGAGTAGGGTATACAATGGAAATTGTAGACAAAACAACCCAGCTAAGCATTGTTAGATTTATAGCCAGCAAGATCATTGAAAACACGAAGAACTATTTGTCAATGTTTGTGAGGCCTCACGCCATATTTGTTAGTTGCAAATGTGGAATCCATCAAGATGAATGAATTGTGCAAGTGGCTAACCATCCTATCCAACATCCATGGAGTCTGAACCTTGATAAAAAAGGTGTATTGTTCCCATCGGGCCATTGAAAGTAGAAGAAGTTGTCAAAGTCCTGTCCACTCCATAGTAGGATACTCGTCGAATTGACTTTGTGTTTTTGTGCATGAGTAGAATGCACCTTTTTCTAGACATTCATTACATCCTTTCTTGTAAGGAATTGATCTCTCTTTGACATCATGCCACATAAGACAAGATTGTTGATGTGTCTATTCATTATTGCATTGAAACTAACATCCATCAGCAAAAGGCTTTCAATATAGCTCTTGCACTTCACAGATAGATTAGCAGCAAACATAGAATGCTTATCTCATCTTGTTTCATTAATGCCATGGAAAAATTGACCATTTTTATCAATGTGGAAAATTTCTTTGTAGATAATATAGGCAACATCGGGTTTGCCATTCACAACCTTTACCATGAAGTGGTATTGACAACCTCACATTTGTATAAAGATCTTATGTGGTTTCTTCTCTGGTGGAGGTTGGTCTCTATTATTTGCAAGACCATATTGACACCAATAGCTGTGAAAAAGGTATAATCTCATCATGTTGAAGCAAGAGAGAGTAAAATATCATTTGACCATACAAATGAATGTCGAAAGATACAAACCTTTGATAAAAAAAAATTGTTTTGCCATAAGTTTTGTCGTCAAGGGGATATGTGGTGGTAGGTTCTCTTGTTTTCTTGTACACAAATTTAGTTTCAAAACCTTCAACAAACATTTCAACGTGAATGAAATCATCAAGTCTCATATGAGGAATTGCTACAACAAGGTTAGGGACCTTATCCTTTTTTATGGAAATAGCAGCCCATTCCAAATCAAAAGAGGAAAAAGGAGAGCCTCCATTTTGTACTTCTTGCACCTACAATTCATCTTGCTTCTTCCATTTCAAACCTCTCCCCATTCTAGGAAAGGACAACATTGGATGAATATTTAAAATTAGTGTGGATTGTGTGAAGAAAAAAAAGAAATCATTCATTAAATTTAAATAAAATGTGCTTGTATTGCTATCACCCACGTGAAACCAATAGGAGGTTGCCGGTTTCAACCAAGGAAAATAAAAGGTGATAGATTGAATCAAGCTACGCATACAATATAACACAAACATAGGCTGGAAATCAGACAATCCATCTAAACATACAAATGGACATAGACAACAACAACAGAAAATGACAAACAAAACTTTGATGACATCCTTGTATGAAAAAAAAAAGTGCATGGAAGCAATGCCAAAATGACTACATGTTTGTTGTGTCTCTTGAAAAAAATATGAATTAATAATGGAGAGAATGAGGAAAGGTATAAAGGTGTAAAATTTTCTGTCAACCATGGTGTAAGAGAATGTAGGTTGGAAAACACATGTAGATGAACCTCCACCCTGACATAAAGACCACAACCTTGCATGTAAATATAACAAAGATTTTAGAGAATATGGGGTGTACAAACCTCTTTTACCTAAGGCATGTTGTGATATTTAGCCTTCCATTTCACATGACTTAACATGAGGATGAAAAGTACATCTAGAAATTAATGAAACAAACAAGTGAAGGGTTAACCACACAATTAGTGGTTCAACCTAGAACTTTGTATGTGTTGTAGAAGTGTAACATGCATCACAGTATGTAATTACTTATACAATAGCAACAACAGATGTATTATCATGGGAAGATATGTTGGTTGTACTTTGTATGTAAGTGTTAAAGGAGAGAAAGGGTTAGAGGGCAAGCAAAACCTTTGATGACAACCTTGTATGTAAAAAGAATAAGTGCATCCATTGCTGCCAGCAACGCTAAAATGATAACATGTTTGTTGCATCTGTTGGAAAAAAGATGAATCAGTAATGGAGAGAATGAGGAAAGGTATAAAGGTGAAAAAAATTCTATCAACCATGGTGTAAGTGAATATAGGTTGGAAAACATAGCGTGTAGATGAACCTCCACACTGACATAAAGACTGCAATGCTGCATGTAAATATAACAAAGATTTCAGAGAATATGGGGTGTACAAACCTCTTTTACTTGAGGAGGCATGTTGTGATATTCATCCTTCCATTTCGTGTGACTTAACATGAGGAGCAAAAGCACATCTAGCAATTAACGAAATAAACAAGTGAAGGTTGAACCACACAATCAGTCGTTCAACCTAGAACTTCGTATGTGGCATAGGAGTGTAACATCCATCATAGTATGTAATTACTTATACAATAGCAACAATAGATGTATTATCATGGGAAGATACATTGGTTTTGCTACGTGTGTAAGTGTTAAATGAGAGGAAGGGTTAGAGGGAAAGCAAAACCTTTGATGACAACCTTGTATGTAAAAAGAATAAGTGCATCCATTGCTGCCAACAACACCAAAATGATAACATGTTTATTGCATATCTTGAAAAAAAGATGAATCAGTAATGGAGAGAATGAGGAAAGGTCTAAAGGTGTAAAATTTTATATCAACCATGATGTAAGTGAATGTAGGTTGGAAAATACAAGCAAATAAACCTCCATGTTGACATAAAGACCACAACCCTGCATGTAAATATAACAAAGATTTCAGAGAATATGGGGTGTACAAAACTCTTTTACCTAAGGAGGCATTGTTGTGATATTCAACCTTCCATTTAGGGTGCCTTAACATGTGCAACAAAGGAACATCTATAAATTCATGAAAAAAGGAAGTGAAGGTTGAACCACACGATGAGTGGTTCAACTTGCAACTTTGTATGTGGCGTATGAGTGTAATATACATAACACTATGTAATTAATTCTACAGTTGCAAGAAAAAATGTATTAGGGAAGATACCTTGGTTTTGGTGCATGTGTATGTGTTAATAGAGAGGAAAGGTTAGAGGGAAACCAAAACCTTTTAGAACAACCTTCTATGTAAATAAATGTGCATCCATTGTTGCCAGCAATTCCAAAAGAATAAAAAGTTTTTTGCATTTGTTGACAACATCATGAATCAGTAATGGAGTGAATCAAGAAAGTCATACATGTGTAAATTATCCTGTCAACCAATGCATGTTGGAAAACACAGTTTCTACTAGAACCTCGAAGCAGACATAAAGAAGACATGTAAAATCACCTCATGTGAAAGAAGACTAAGACGCCATAGTATATGGGGTGTACAAACTTGTTTTACCTGAGCAGGAATGTTGTGATATTGACCCTTCCATTTAGGGTGACTTAACATGACCAACAAAAGCATATATGACAATTCATGAACTAAAAAAGTGTAGGTTGAACAACACGATGGGAAGTCCAACCTATAAATTTTTATGTAGCCTATAAGCCTAACGTGAATAATATGTAATTACTTCTATGGCTGCCAGTAATGTGAAAAGAAAAAAACACGATCTTTGCATCTGGTGATAAAAAACTCAATGAAGTCAAACATTTGTGAACATAAAACTAAGCATGACCAGCAAGAGAACATCAAGAACAAAAGAAAAAAATTCCACCCTTTAGCTCACAACAAGAAAACATATAGAAACTACAACCCACAGTGTTTTCCAACATGCTTATAGTTTATTAATTAGAGAGTTGAAACATAATTTTTAGTCTAGCTGAGACTTGTTATATATTTTGAAGATGTTCCTTTCATTACATTCGTATTGTATAAACAAGAAAAGGTTTTCATTCTAAAAAAGGAGAAACAGTTGGCTAGAGACATGTAAGCCATATGTGAAAAGGTAGACAAGTTTTGTAAATAACTTATCAAACATAAAACCTTTGCATTCTCTAATAAGAAAGACACTCTCAAAGCTAAGCAAAGAGCGGTTGCAAAGCTACAGAGAAGTATTGAAGACACTTAAAAATCTATCCAAAAAATGGATGTTGCTACCCTAAGGGCGTATAAGGAAGTAGTTGCTCCAAAGCTAAAAATAAAATGTACTTATAACTAAAACTCGACACTATGTTTTCTGAATTACAATTATTGTGTGCACTATTTTTCAATCATGCAAAAATTTAAACACAACAATAGAATGTGTGATTTTGAAGACATTCATACTATTTTGTAAAACTCCATGTTGCAATGACCTATGTGTTAAGAAGCAAGCAAACCCCCATGAGACAACCATTTACATTTAAATAGGGAGATTCAAATAATTGAAACGCAACACTCTGTTTTCCAAATTACAATTATTTTGTGCACTTTTCTTTCAATTGTATGAAATTTAAACACAACAATGGAATGTGTGATTTTGAAGACATTAATATTGTCTTGTAACATTCCATGTTGCAAAACCATGGGTGTTAAGAATTAAGCAACCCACTATGAGACAACCCTTTACACTTAAATAGAGAGATTCAAATAACTGAAACCCAACACTGAGTTTTTCCAATTACAATTACTTTGTGCACTTTAATTTCAATCATGCAAAATTTAAACACAACAATGGAATGTGTGATTTTGAAGACATTCATATTGTCTTGTAACATCCCATGTTCCAAAACTATAGATGTTAAGAAGCAAGCAACCCACCATGAGACAACCCTTGACATTTAAACAAGGAGATTCAAATAACTAAAACCCAATATTGTGGTGTTTTCCAAATTACAATTACTTTTTGCACTTGATTTTTTCAATAATGCGAAAGTTAAACACAACAATGGAATGTGTGATTTTGAAGACATCCATATGATTTTGTAATATTCCATGTTGCAAAACCATAGGTGTTAAGAAGTAAGCACCCCACCATGACATGACCCTTGACATTTAAACAAGGAGATTCAAATAAATGAAACCCAACACTGTGTTTTCCAAATTACAATTATTTTTTGCACTTTATTTTTTCAATCATGTGAAAGTTAAACACAACAATGGAATGTGTGATTTTTAAGACATTTATATGGTTTTGTAACATTCCATGTTGCAAAACCATAGGTGTTAAGAAGCAAGCAACCCACCATGAGGCAACCCTTCACATTTAAACAAGGAGATTCAAATAACTGAAACCCAACATTGTGTTTTTCAAATTACAATTATTTTGTGCACTTTTCCTTCAGTTGTGTGAAATTTAAACACAACAATGGAATGTGTGATTTTGAAGACATTCATACAGTTTTGTAACATTCCATGTTGCAAAACCGTAGGTGTTAAGAAGCAAGCAACCCACCCTGACATGATCCTTGACATTACAACAAGGAGATTCAAATAACTAAAACCCAACATTGTGTTTTCCGAATTACAATTATTTTGTGCACTTTTTTCAATCATAGAAAAATTTAAACACAACAATGGAATGTGTGATTTTGAAGACATTCATACTATCTTGTAACATTCCATGTCACAAAACTATGGGTGTTAAGAAGCAAGCAACCCACCATGAGACAACCATTTACATTTAAAGAAGAAGATTCAAATAATTGACAACCAACACTGTGCTTTCCCATTTAGAATTATTTTGTGCAGTTTTCTTTCAATCATGCAAAATTTAAACACAACAATGGAATGTGTGATTTTGAAGGAATTCATACTGTTTTGTAACATTCCATGTTGCAAAACTATGGGTGTCAAGAAGCAAGCAACCCACCATCAGAAAACCCTTCACATTTAAATAGAGAGATTCAAATAATTGAAACCAAACATTGTGTTTTCCTAATTGCAATTATATTGTGCACTTTTTTTTTCAATCGTACAAAATTTAAACACAACAATGGAATGTGTGATTTTGAAAACATTCATACTATTTTGTAACATTTCATGTTGCAAAACTGTGGGTGTTAAAAAGAAAGCAACCCACCATGAGAGAATCATTGACATTTAAACTTTAAATAGGGAGATTGAAATAACTGAAACCCAACACTATGTTTCTCATTTACAATTATTTTGTGCACCTTTTTTTTCAATTGAGTGAAATTTAAACACAAAATGGAATGTGTGATTTTGAAGACATTCATACTGTTTTGTAACATTCCATGTTGTAAAATTGTAGGTGTTAAGAATCAAGCAACCCACCATGAGACAACCCTTTACATTTAAACAAGAAGATTGAAATAACTGAAACCCAACACCATGTTTCCCATTTACAATTATTTTGTGCACTTTTATTTTTCAATGGTGCAAAATTTAAATACAACAGTGGAATGTGTGATTTTGAAGACATTCGTACTGTCTTGTAATGTTCCATATTGCAAAACTGTGGGTGTTAAGAAGCAAGCAATCCACCATGAGACCACCTTACATTTAAATTGGGAAATTGAAATAACTAAAACCTAACACTGTGTTTCCCATTTACAATTATTTTGTGTACTTTTTTTCAATCAAGTGAAATTTAAACACAAAAATGGAACATGTGATTTCAAATAAATTCATATTGTTTTGTAACATTCCATGTTGCAAAACTGTGGGTGTTAAGAAGCGAGCAACCCACCATGATACAACCCTTTACATTTAAACAAGGAGATTGAAATAACAGAAACCCAACATTGTGTTTCCCATTTACAATTATTTTGTGCAATTTTTTTTTTTAATGGTGTGAAATTTAAACACAACAATGGAATGCGTGATTTTGAAGACATTCATACAAAATTTAAACAGAACAATAGAAATTGTGATTTGGAACACATTTACATTGTTTTGTAACATGCCATGTTGTAAAAATGTGAGTGTTAGAAAGCAAGCAACCCACCATTAGAAAACCCTTTACATTTAAATTGGGAGACTCAAATAACTGAAACCCAACATTATGTTTTCCCAATTATAGTTATTTTCTGTAAAAAATTTCAATCATACAAAATTTAAACAGAACAATAGAATATGTGATTTTGAACACATTTAAACTATTTTGTAACATGCCATATTGCAAAACTGTGGGTGTTAAGAAGCAATCAACCCACCATGAGACAACCCTTTACATTTAAACAGGGAGATTGAAATAACTAAAACCCAACACTATGTTTCCCATTTACGATTATTTTGTGCACTCTTTTTTTCAATCGAGTGAAATTTAAACACAACAATGGAATGTATGATTTTGAAGACATTCATACTGTGTTGTAACATTCCATGTTGCAAAACCGTGGGTGTTAAGAATCAAGCAACCCACCATGAGACAACCCTTTACATTTAAATACTTGGAGATTGAAATAACTAAAACCCAACACTGTGTTTCCCATTTATAATTATTTTTTGCACTTTTTATTTTCAATGGTGTGAAATTTAAACACAATAATGGAATGTGTGATTTGGAAGACATTCATACCATCTTGTAACATTCCATGTTGCAAAATTGCGGGTGTTAAGAAGCAAGCAACCCACCATGAGACAACCCTTTACATTTAAATTGGGAGATTCAAATAAATTGAAACCCAACATTGTGTTTTCCCAATTATAATTATTTTCTGCACTTTTTTTTTTCAATCATGTAAAATTTCAATAGAACATTGGAATATGTGATTTTGAACACATTTATAGTGTTTTGTAACATGCCATTTTGCAAAACTGTGGGTGTTAAGAAGCAAGCAATCCACCATGAGACAACCCTTTACATTTAAATAGGGAGATTGAAATAACTAAAACCCAACACTGTGTTTCCCATTTACAATTATTTTGTGCACTTTTTTTTTCAATGGTGCAAAATTTATACACAACAATAGACTGTGATTTTTAAGACATTCATATTGTCTTGTAACATTCCCTGTTGTGAAACCATGGATGTTAAGAAGCAAGAAACCCACCATGAGACAACCCTTTACATTTAAATTGGGAGATTCAAATAACTGAAACCCAACATTGTGTTTTCCCAATTATAATTATTTTCTGCACTTTTTTTTCAATCATGCAAAATTTAAACAAAACAATGGAATATGTGATTTGGAACACATTTATAGTGTTTTGTAACATGTCATGCTAAAAAACCATGGGTGTTAAGAAGCAAGCAACCCACCATGAGACAATCCTTTACATTTAAATTGCGAGATTCAAATAACTAAAACCTAACATTGTGTTTTCCCAATTATAATTATTTTCTGCACTTTTTTTTCAATCATGCAAAATTTAAACAAAACAATGGAATATGTGATTTTGAACCCATTTAAGTGTTTTGTAACATGCCATGTTCCAAAACCGTGGGTGTTAAGAAGCAAGCTACCCACCATGACACAACCCTTTACATTTAAACAAGGAGATTTAGATAACTGAAACCCAACACTGTGTTTCCCATTTACAATTATTTTTTGCACTTTTTTTTTCAATCGAGTGAAATTTAAACACAAAAATGGAATGTGTGATTTTGAAGACATCCATATTGTTTTGTAACATTCCACATTACAAAACCATGGGTGTTAAGAATCAAGCAACCCACCATGAGACAACCCTTTACATTTAAACAAGGAGATTCAAATAACTGAAACCCAATACTGTGTTTCCCATTTACAATTATTTTGTGCACTTTTTTTTTCAATGGTGGGAAATTTGAACACAACAATGGAATGTGTGATTTCGAAGACATTCATACTATCTTGTAACATTCCATGTTGTAAAACCATGGGTGTTAAGAAGCAAGCAACCCACCATGAGACAACCCTTTACATTTAAATTGGGAGATTAAAATAACTGAAACCCAACATTGTGTTTTCCCAATTATAATTATTTTTTGCATTTTTTTTTCAATCATGCAAAATTTAAATAGAACACTAGAATATATGATTTTGAACACATTTATAGTGTTTTGTAACATGCCATGTTGCAAAACTGTGGGTGTTAAGAAGTAAGCAACCCACCATGAGACAACCCTTTACATTTAAACATGGAGATTGAAATAAATGAAACCCGACACTGTGTTTCCCATTTACAATTATTTTGTGCACTTTTTTTTCAATGGTGTGAAATTTAAACACAACAATGGAATGTGTGATTTCAAAGACATTCATACTGTCTTGTAACATTCCATGTTCCAAAACCATGGGTGTTAAGAAGCAAGCAACCCACCATGAGACAACCCTTTACATTTAAATTGAGAGATTCAAATAACTGAAACCCAACATTGTGTTTTCCCAATTATAATTATTTTTGCACTTTTTTTTCAATCATGCAAAATTTAAACAGAACAATGGACTATGTGATTTTGAACACATTTATAGTGTTTTGTAACATACCATGTTGCAAAACCATGGGTGTTAAGAAGCAAGCTACCCACCATGAGACAACCCTTTACATTTAAATTAGGAGATTCAAATAACTAAAACTCAACATTGTGTTTTCCCAATTATAATTATTTTCTACACTTTTGTTTTCAATCATGCAAAATTTAAACAGAACAATGGAATATGTGATTTTGAACATATTTATAGTTTTTGTAACATGCGATGTTGCAAAATTGTGGGTGTTGAGAAGCAAGAAACCCACCATGAGACAACCCTTTACATTTAAACAAGGAGATTGAAATAATTGAAACCCAACACTGTGTTTCCCATTTACAATTATTTTGTGCACTTTTTTTTTCAATCGAGTGAAATTTAAATACAACAATGGAATGTGTGATTTTGAAGACATTCACACTATTTTGTAACATTCCATGTTGCAAAACCGTGGGTGTTAAGAATCAAGCAACCCATCATGAGACAACCCTTTTACATTTAAACAAGAAGATTGAAATAACTGAAACCCAACACTGTGTTTCCCATTTACAATTATTTTGTGCACTTTTTTTTCAATCGAGTGAAATTTAAACACAACAATGGAATGTGTGATTTTTAAGACATTCATACTATTTTGTAACATTCCATGTTGCAAAATTGTGGGTGTTAAGAAGCAAGCAACCTGTAATGAGACAACCCTTTACATTTAAACAGGGAGATTGAAATAACTGAAACCTAACACTGTGTTTCCCATTTACAATTTATTTGTACACTTTTTTTTTCAATCGAGTGAAATATAAACACAACAATGAAATGTGTGATTTTGAATACATTCATACTATTTTGTAACATTCCATGTTGCAAAACCATGGGTGTTAAGAAGCAAACAACCCACCATGAGACAACCCGTTACATTTAAATAGGGAGATTGAAATAACAGAAACCCAACACTATGTTTCCTATTTACAATTATTTTGTGCACTTTCTTTTCAATTGAGTGAAATTTAAACACAACAATGGAATGTGTGATTTTCAAGGCATTCATATTGTTTTGTAACATTCCATGTTGCAAAACCATGGGTGTTAAGAAGCAAGCAACCCATGATGAGACAACCCTTTACATTTAAACAAGGAGATTCAAATAACTGAATCCCAACACTATGTTTCCCATTTACAATTATTTTGTGCATTTTTTTTTTAATTGACTGAAATTTAAACACAACAATGGAATGTGTGATTTTGAAGACATTCATACATTTAAACAAGGACATTCAAGTAACTAAAATTCTACACATTGTGTTTCCCAAATTACAAATTAAATGGTCTTGTAAAACCCTCTACTTGCAACTGAATTACCCTTCACCTCAATTTGGTCAGTATTCTTCTCCAAATCCTCCACATTCACTCCAAACTTTAGCTTTCCTCAGCTTACAATGTGGATTTGCTCACTTTTCTCCTCCAACTCATCCACATGCACTTAGACCTTCAGCTTTCCCATATAGACAAACACTCCAATATTAAATACTAAAACCTCTTTCCCTTTTGATTACAAGGGTTCACATCATTTGATTTTACAAAAAAAAAGCAATTACTTAGGTCTATATGGTCCTCCTTTTGTCCTTGACATAATTATTATTCCTACACATTAGCTCACACTATTTATATCCAACCTAAAATGTGTCTTAAATGAGTTAAATACTACAATTAGAAATAATCATTCATCTATCCACTTAATTTACTTTTATCTAATTAATTCATAATTGTTGACTATAACTCAATTAAATATAGAATATGTTTTACTCACCTCTACCACATGCTTGTGGTCTTGCCATACTTGATCCATGTTTCATCCATGCATATGAGTTGTAGTCAACCAACCTTTGTGTTCCATCATGCATGAGCCATAAACCTTTTGGTCACACTCACTACCAGTATCCACCTTAGGAGACATAAAACTCATTATTATTTGTCAAGTAAGATCTAACTCCAATATCCCTACTAGCTTTGTACTAAATCAACTAGATCATTGCAAATTTTATTTTTAAATTATAATCATTCCCACCATAACACATTAACCCTAGTTATACTATATGTTCATTTTTCAATTTACATATCGCTAAATAAATCATCATAATTCTACAAGATGAAAATTTAATAAGCTAGAGATTCAATGTATAAACATTTAACCTAGATAGTAATCCTTAAGAAAAACAATATATGATACAAGGGTTAATTTTTCCCCTTCTTGAAGCAATTCAAAATCCAACAATTTTTTTTTATATTTAAAAATGTTCTCATTTTGATGTATTAGAGAGTCCAAATAGGTTTGTTAGTATAATACATTGATAATAATACACTGTATTCATCATCTTTGATGTGATTTGCTAGTAATCAATAGAATACACAGAGTACATTAGGGTTGTATTAGTTGCATACAAGGTGAGGCCTTACAAAATTCAATTCAAAGTCCCAACTTCACGTTGCCCTTGTCACATTCATTGGAAGATTTACAAGATATTTAAAAACCTTTTGAAATTTTCCACCTTAGTGATTATTCCCACACAGTCGATCTGCTACAAAGTTGGCACAATACATAATGATAATATATTATTTCAAGAATTAAAGAATAATCATTAGTCTCCTAATTTATTTGGTCAACCTTTTAACTCACTTTCCACGGCTTAAATAACTACTCAAAAACATTTAAAAATAAAATTTTAAATACAATCAAAGTATTAAAATATTTATGCCACAAAGTGGTGTAGAAAATATAAAGTTGGTGATTGATATACCACACCACTATATATTGGTGTTATTTCCAATTAACAAAGAACATTAAAATAATCATTTCCAACTAAAACCCTTCATGCTTTCATTAGTATGAGTACATTTAAATATTAATGACATAAAATAACAGTGTATAATATAACATGCACACACACACACACACGCACACACACACACACATACACACACACACATATATGTATTATTCTATTTTCATCAATGTATGTAAATACAAACACATGTGAATATATATATATAAGTGTTGATGTATACCCATTGCAACATATGTAAATATATATCCATACGAGTACACACACACATATGTTCCAGTTTTATAACATATATATACATATATATCTTTTATTTATCATACAAGAAAATGTTTTCCAATTATCCCAATTTATTTGCAACCCAAATAAAACAAGGAAAAAACAACTAAGAAACCTATGGGTTTTACTTACCTTCAAGATGCTACCAACAACCCTAGACATAAATTGATTAAATGAAGTCAAACACTTGGTCTACGTCATTCAAAAAAAATTCAAATGGCATTGCTAGTAAGCCCTTAGACTATACCTTTCTCCTGGGTGATACTCTCCATCTCCCTCTAGAGGGCGTGAGAAAATGATCCTGTAATTGCACTTAAGAAACAACCAACTAGTTAGTTGTTAAAAATTTCATCATAATCATATCATTTCATATTCATTAGTAATTCACTTAAATGCAGAAACATCACATCAAATAAAATTCATCACAACATTTGTCTTTTGATTTTTCGCTAATCACATAATTCATCATTGCATTTACCATAAAGTAAAAAGTAGTTTTCAATTCAAAGGTGGGGTGTAACAATACATTAATTGGTCAAACTAGGAAGAAACCAATTTAGAAAAATACTGTTGTGTAGTACAAAATTATGAAGAAGAGAAAACCCCAGAAATAAGAATACATCAAGGAGAAAGGGAAATAGAAGAATCTGTAGAACCTAAAATGAAATATTATAATGATCCCATCAAATTGAAGGAAAATTGAAGGAGGAAAATATTGCAATAGAAGGGGATCCCAAGATGGAAAGAATAGGGGACTACTAAGATGAAAAGGTAGTAGCCCAAACAATAGAATCCCTCTCTGAATTTCAAGACTTATTCCCAAGAACCTTTACAATAAGGAAAGGAACCAAAGAAGATGTAGGAATGATGAAAATTCAACTTAAAGGTGTTAAACTAGTTTAAAAGAGACCTTATATATTGAATCCAAACATAAAGAGAAAATTTGAAATAGAGATAAACAAGATGTTATCTGCTAGAATCATTAAATCAATAGAGGATGTTGATTAGATAAGTCCTATAGTGTTACAAAACAAGAAAATTGAAGAAATAAAGATATGTGTAGATTTTGAGGAGTTAAAGAAATTTTGCATACATGATCCCTTCCCAAACCCATTCACTAAAGAAATCTTAGAATTAGTTGTAGGGAGAGAGATCTACTCATTTAGTGATGGCTTTTCCAGATACCACCAAGTCAAGATAATGGAAGAGGATCAACCTAAGACCACTTTTGCAATAGAATGGGGTCATATATGTACACTTTGATGCCTTTTAGACAAAAAAAATTCCCTTGTAATATTTGGTAGAATAATGATTAACACCTTCAAAGACTTCATCCATGTTTTTCTATAAGCTTACTTAGATGATTGGGTTGTTTATGAGTTAGCGAAAAATCATGTACAAGTACTCCACATGATGTTAAATAGGTGTCAAAACATGCAAATCTCAATGAATTTGAAGAAATGCACCTTTGCAATACCCTTTTGGACATTATTAGGCCATATCATATGTAAAGAGGGACTAATGGTGGACCCTATGAAGGTTGCACTAATACTAAACTTAGCACCACCTAAGAATTCACCAGAATTCAAGACATTTTTGGACTACAATAGATACCATAGGAAGTTCATAAGGGGATATTTTAGTACTATTGCACCACTAGAAGAACTCTTGAAAAATAATAAAGGCAGAATTATCAAATGGAATGATGAATCCCAAAAAGTTTTTGACACCTTAAAGCAGAAAATTGTAGAAGCACCAATTCTAATAGTCTCGGATTGGAACACCTTTCCATGTTCATGTAGATTCTTTTGGTATAGCAATAGGGGAAATAATCACACAACCCAAAGGAAAAAAATACCATCCTATAGCTTTTAGTAGTAGGAAGTTGTCTTCCACATAAAGGAATTATACCACCATAGAAAGGGAAGCACTAGCTATGGTGTATGTGCTACAAAAATACAAACACTGCATTCTCTCTACAATATTTACATTCTTTAAAGACCATAGATTGTCAAATTTTCTACTTAATAAATCGGTAACCCATATGTAGATGGTTATTGCTATTTTAAGAGTTTGATTTTAAAATTATGGTAAAACTCAAGAAGAACAATCAAGGACCAAATTACTTGTCATGAATTTAAACCAAAGAAGAATCATATGTCCAAGGAGAAGATTTACTTGGAGCATGCCTTTTCTACATCATTGTGGTACTGAAGGAGCTAGAAGACATTGCCATTTTTATTTCTACAAGAGAATTTCCCAAGGATATATCACTGCAAGATAAATAATCACTTGTGCAGAGGGTTGCACCATATACCATGGTATAAGGAGAGATACACCATCTTGGGAGAGATGATATTTTTAGAAGAGTGATTTAAAAATATGAGAGGAAGTCAATTTTAAAATAAGTGCATGAAGGAGTTACAAGAGGACATAACTCTAGAGAAACTACAACTAGAAGGGTAAAATTTGCAGGCTTATGGTGGGAAACTCTTCACAAATATGCCATAGAATACAGAAAAGGATGCAATATTTTTGAAAGAGTGGGGGAACCTATTGCATGGGATGAAATTCCACTTAGACCAGTATTAGCTCAAAATTAATTTGATAAATGGGCCATAGAGTTCATAGGACCAATTGAGCATCTAAAAAAGCATATAAAATCCAAATTCATTATCATCAAAGTGGAATATTTGACAAAGTGGGTGGAGGTAGAACCAACAAAAGATTGCACCATAAAGACTTCCACAAGGTTCTTATATGATAATACCATTCAATGTATGGATGCCCTCTGATCATAGTACGTGATCAAGGTAAAAACTTTGTGAATAAGATGATAAAGGAACTACTTCAAAATTTTATGACAACACACAATAGGAGTTCCCCTATCGTCCACAATAAAATGGGGCAAGTGAAGCATTAAAAAAGATAATTGGTAAAGCATTAACCAAGATGTGTGATGGGAACAAAAATATTTGGGGTGTAAAGGAACTTGTGATAATATGGGCATATCACACATCCTACAAAAGGACTAGTAAGTTCACACCTTTTTAGTTAGTCTATGACATTGATGCCACAGTACCAATGAACTTCATAGTTCCTAATATATGTACCACACTCACTTTACGGTTGGAAGATTATCAATCCTTGGCATTGTTGGGATATGGTGTTGTACACCATTGCATAAAATGATTTATTATAATGTTGTAATTAAATAATTATTTAGTTGTAATGCACCATGGTGGTGTGGTTAATCACACTAGGTAATTATTTGGGGACCACTTGATGTATTGTAACATTGTATTATTATTTAATGTGTAGGAGACATGTGATAATAATTTGATATTGGGGAAAATAATAAATAATGTGAAGTATTAGTACCCAATATTAAATAAGTGGTTAGTGGTTTTGTATTCACATGGTTTTTTGGTACATGGTTTTACCTTACCACTAGTTGTATTTTGTGTGAGCTTGTGTCTATAAAATCAAGTTACACATGTGTAGTGGTTTAGGTTGGCTGAGTGGGTTGGTTGTCATTATTGAGTCTTTCTGAGGAGTGCATATGTGAAGTATGCCATGAGAAGTGTGGATTCATGCTTGGACACATGGGGATGCTTTGGAGGGCTTGATGCTTCAAAGGTATTCATTGTAACTCTTGTATTGATTTATTGAAAAATAAGATGGAGTATGGATGCTTTTGGAGGCTAGTTTTTTCCCTCTTGAAGGTTTTCCCAGGGTATATATTGTGTTATCTTGTGGCTTGTCCATTTGATCTATCCATATTGGTTCAAAATTACTATTGAATCCCTTGGATTTTGACTCATTTGAAAAAAATTCTAATGTTGTTTATAAGATGGCTGAAAGCAAAATGCAGGAATTACCAGTCAAAAATATTCACTTACGGGATGCCCAGGCTTCATTTGAGAAGGCACCACATGGGGAGGAGCGATCAATTTATTTGTTTGATCAATTACCTGGTTTCATTGAGCAAGCTGAAAATAGCACACAGGAGCCTAACTTACCAATTAATTTGAAACATTCAGAAGATATTGCAGAACATGTTGTACTGCTAGTTCAAGATGAGTTTGAAGCCTCAATTCATATGAGACAGCAAGAGGTTACCAAAATTGAACAAGCATGCAGATGGGAATTTATGTTTCAAAAGGATGATCCTGAATCTAAGGTAAGCCCTCTCATGCCACAAAGTAATGAAGATGATGAAGAAGCCATATTTTGGAATGATCTTGAGTCCTTTGTTTTAAACTTTGATGAAAATCAACATTAGATTGAGCATGTTTTAAATAAGGAAATGGAGGTTGAATCTTAGGATTTAGCTAGTTTTTTTGAGCAATTACCTGAATTTATTAATGAAAATGAAGACAACACATGTTTACTAACATTAGTGTCTAACTTTGAGCAGCAAAGTGATGAGACTCATCTGAATCCAATTCAGAACCATGAATTAGATGAGGATATGTTTTCAGGCATAATAGAAGTTTTTTGCTCTAACATAAATGATAAGCTAATACTGTATGAGCCAATAGCCTATGATCAGCTTGATCAAATCAAAGAGTCACACATTCCTTCATTTCATTTATGTGAACCAGCTCTTTCAACTCAGATTGAAATTGAGGCAGCAAGAAGGAAAAAGGAAAATCTTACACTATATGCAGTGGAGCAGTCTAATCAGCAAGATGAAGTGCCAACAGTTTATAAACTTGAAGACAGCAGTAAGAGGTCAAGCTTTATCCTTTCAAAGGGGTGTCCAATCAGGTATTTATCAAAAGAGGAGTCTATAGAATTACCACAAGTCATGGTTCTGCCAAACCATGTGATTGCAACTACGGAGCAACAAGTTAATCTTAGCTGTATACCTCAAAATAACATCTTTGGTAGTCAGTCAAATGAGGAAGGCATACCTTTAAATATTTTTTAGACTTTTTCGCAACAGTTAATCAAATGTTTATCATTTACATATCTATTTTTTATTGATCTTACATATTTGAAGCATCCTCTGTTGTTGGAGAAAGGGCAGCTATTTCTCACAGCCAGCAAATGGTCATGTCTGAGCACTAACACTATTGGTTAGTGTAGGGTAGGGTAGGATTTTCAGCTTTTCTTTCAATAAGTTCCCTGTGGCACGTTTTCATTCAAGTATTGTTTTGTTTTCAATAAGTGCAGTTGTTGCACGTGGTTTTCAAACTCTATCTTAAATAGAGTTACAGTAGGTTCTTTTAGTTTGTGTGTTTTGAAGCTGAGTTACAAGGTTTTTAGAAGTTTGAAGAATAGAGAAGGACTCCATTCCCAATGGATATACTAGGCAACTGGTCTATTGTGTTTAGCAGGAAAACACTCCACAGAGGTCGCCGATTTGTTACCTATTTTTCACTACCAGCTCAAAATAGGTAGAGCTGAATTGCATCCATCAAAGAAGGTACAAAAAATTTCTGCTTAAGTATTCATTATGTTCTAGAACTTTGATTACTTATGAATTTCAAGTGTTATTATGCAAATCTTAGACAAAGGAACTCATAAATTTGCATAAAAGATTGTTGCTTTATTCATATTGGAAAGGTTGAAGTCCCACAAAAGCTATGAGAGTAACTAAATTTTATTTACACAATCAAATGATAGATACAAGAAAGGAAAGTACACTATACAACTGAGAATAAAGAAGGCATAGGGTAGAAAGTGATTTGTCATTTCCTAGAATGACAAATCATTGACAAGTTGAGATCTTCAATTGTGTTTTCAGCTCCAGTTCCAGCCTCCAATCTTCGATGCGTCTGCAAGAATGATGAAATATGGTATTAGAGATGGTCTCTAAGCAATGTGAATCAAATCCTATCATGTTCCTACGCTACCAACAAAAATATAATGTACATTCGATTAGGCATCCATCAGATGGTTTTACTATTCAAAAGAAAATAGAATTCAAAATGGAAGCTTTCAACTTCTTTTATTTTGCTAACTTGTTTGTTTCAATGTGCAGGAACAGGTTCATCATGTTCAAGATCATTTCATCAGATATGTGGAGAAAAATGGGTTCCCACAAGGGTAGAGCTTGGCATATCATAGACACCTCTCATTCACATTATTATATGAGAGTCATCAAGTGTTACAGTTAACTTTCGGAACTGCTGAAAAGTAATAATTGATTCTAAGAAGTAGTTTAATTCAGCATGGTAAAATAGATTGAGTAGTTATCTTTTGCTCATCATAAACAAAGAAGCATGATTGGAGAGTGTTAATTGTATTTGTCATAGTGTAGTTTTAGCTCAGTCTTCCATTCATGTTTTACATCTCAGTAAGGTATTGAGTTCTTTTATACTAAAGGAAGAACAAAGTATCAATCATTTAAAATTGTTTCTAAACAACTCCAGATTTATACATAGCCTGAAAGAGACTTTGAGAAATAGAGTACTATCATAAAGGAGCATTGTTACATAGAAACTGTAAGGCGTAAAGAATGACATTACCATGACAGGCAGCCATGAAAGTGCATATGAGGTTTTCAATGGTTACATGAGAATACATCATACTTTTCAAATGATAATGAATGAAAGGAGATAGTGAAGTTGATTCAGATATGGAACTGCACAAATGCAAGTATTACATTCATAAGATAAGAGGGATGCTATTTCAGAAAATGCATGACATGTGATACCTTGAGTTTCTTGTTTGAAATAAGAATAAGCAACAACAAAAAAGTATAATGCTTATTAAGTTGCTGAGTCGTGGTATCTCACAGATATAAATAGAGCAGCAGCATTATTTTCCAAATGAAAGCTTGTTGTAGTAACATCTATAACTGTGATTTTCAGGCTTGAGCTCAATGAATAAAAAAAGGAGTTATGTATTTTGCAAGAGTTAGTGGGATTACAATGGAAGCAACTGCATGGCATATTAATAATAATGTTGGTAGTCCAAACAGTTTGAAAGGAAGGTTCAATCATTCATCCATTATCCTATGTTGGCATTGGCTGTCTTTACCAAGGAGGTTTTTCAGGTATGCTTCTACAGAATTTGTGAGGCATGTGATGTATATAGTAGTAACATAAATATGATGATTATGCTATAATTCGTTCATCAACTACTATGAGAGGCACCATATTTGAATACGAGTGTAGCTTATCATTGAATAAGACAACAGTATATTCCCTGAATAGTTTGAGCACAAGTAAAATGGGCAATGTTCAATGGTGCAGAGAAAAACCTCAATTGCAGCTCTACTATGGCCAACATTTATGTCCTTTTCCAAGAATATTGACAAAGAATAAAAAATAGAGGCAGTACAAGTCACATAGTCACAAAGTTAATAGAGCAGCAAATCTACAGTATATATAAGTCACATGCAAAGATTATGTCTATTAAGAATGCAGGGCATCAACAATGAATATGCTGAATAGAAACAAAAATGACATTTTTTATTTTTGTTTTGATGTCCTGATTGTTTAAGGAAAGGTATGTGCGTCATGTTATTTTCAAAGGGACGAGCTAACAAAGAAGGAATTTCTTTTTATTTTTGGTATGGAAAAGCTCAAAACAAAATCAATAGCAGAATATTCGCATAAAGCTCAAATACCCACATGGGGCTTTTCCTCATAAATTTAGATAAATGGAGTTGCCATATTTTCAGTTGAATACATCAAAGGGTATTTAATTTTCAATCAAGGCCGCATCCTGGAGCTTTCTTTCTTTGAAATATAGAGGTACCCATTTAACATCTTTACTTTGAAAGTCATAAATACATACAGGAGCATTGAAAGTCACCAAGGTGGAAGCAGGGAGATGGAAGAGACAAATCTCATGTCCTATGAAGAAAAGGAAAAAGTCAAGATGTCTATAAACTATTTTGTTTAATGTGCAACCAGTCATATGGGTTTGTAGCAGGAAGTTGTACCATGCCAAGGAGGGAGTTCTATTCAAGCTCAAATATCAAGAGGAGAACTTAGAAGCATATTCAAAGACCATATAGAATGAATTGGACAAAATATGACTTACCACGCATTTGTCTTCAAAATCTTCATGGCAGTCATTAGGAAATAGGAGAATGTGGTTCACTCCAAAGAAAAAAATGGCCTCAAACTTTTGATACCATATATCATGGCGGCCCAATACAATTTAATAACAAAGAATGATAATATCAGAAAGTATGTTCAATATTGTGCACAACCAATTTTAAAACCTCATGAAATGTTAAAAACTAGAGTCAAACTAGTAAAGAATGAACTTACCACGTGAAAATCATAAGATTCAGCTCAAGAAACATCAAAAGGTGTGGATTCAACCCATTTCATGGTGGATTTTTAGGTTGAAACCCTACTCCATGGCAGCAGTCAATGGATCTTCATGAAGCTTCTCAAAGTGTGGTCGAATGGTAATGATTTAAGGTTGAATGTTTTTTTTTTCCATTCACCCTAAATTCATTTTTGGTATTTTTTGTGAATGATTTTCAATAATCATTATGTTCCTTATGCTCCCCATGGCCATGACTTTTAAGCCAATGAGCCTAGTAAGTGGTCGGCCTTATCAAGCAATGAAGATTGGTGCTAAAGTGTTATGGCAGAACCTTTAAATTATTGACAAATTTATGCCAAGTATGGTTGAATGGTGACTATTTAGTGAAAAGTCCAAAATACATACTAAGTATGATATATGGAGCCTGAAGATCATGAAGTGAAGAAATATATTTTCTAAATTAGCTTTATTCCTTTATATTTTATTTGCATAATTCAATGTAAATGGATTAATTAAATGATGCATTATAAATCATTTAATTAATTCATCTTTTCTCAAATGCAAATAAAGATATTTTGTAAAGCTAAATCACATTTTACTTCAATTATACATCAGATTGTCAACTAGAGATTTATCATGAGAAAGATGGACTTAAAAATGTGCATGGGAAAATTGGTGAGAACGAGGCAGTTTTGCATGATTTAGCCCACCATTTCAGGGATTTCAGTTCAGTTTGAGTTGTGGATCAGTTACATGCTTTATGACTGCCGGTTCGAGACTAAGTTCACTCATTTTTGCATGAGTTTGAACCACATTTTCAGGGATTTTTTACTTGTGCTCGGATTTCACTTTGCTATTGTCATCTTTTCACTTTCATATCACTTTCAGTTGCTTATTCATGCACTTTGAAGTGCATTCATATTTTATGTATTGAAAAAGCTTATCTTTTTCAATTCTAGTTCTTTTTTCTTGCTTACACATACAATAGTAAGGCATTGTAACTCAACACTTTTTCATTCAAGAATTGTAATAGAGTTTTTAGTATAGTTTTTCCTTCTCAATATTTCTTGAGTTTTATTGTCACATAAATTATTTGATTTAAACACTATGATTTAATCTCGAATCCTTTGTTTTATCTCATTAATTCTTTAAAAGACAGGAAGGTTTCATGTTATAATTCAAGTTGCATGTTGTGTTTAACAAATATTTCAATCATTTGTATCTGTTAAAATCTCGTTTTCCTCTTACAAACATTGAAATTTCAAACCTTCATGTGGAATATTGGTGAATTTCATGATCTTAGTTGAGTTGTGAGATAAACTTAGAACTTTAGAATCACAAATTTTTGGTGCAATCATCTCCCGTAGTTTTAGGATTTCAACTCAAGCAAGCTTTCTATCTCTTTCCCAGCCAAGTTAGTTAGTTTTTAGGAGGTCTTCATTAGGGAACCAGCCCTCTCTGGAGATTTATTCTCAAATTAGGCAACCCACAGGCTTGAGAATCATTTCATGTTTCAACAGATTGCTGAATTTCACTATTCAAGCATTCCGGTGCAATCTGATTGACAACAACAATATTTCCTAATAGGCATAATAGATACAAGACTTGGATAATTGGATGAGTTCCAATAGATTGCAATATATAACCACCAATTAGAAAGGAAAATAAAAAAAGAATGGCATGATAGAAAATTGTGATTGAAAAAATTTAAGACAAGAGACATTATATTGTTGTATGATAGTAAATTCAATAAGTAATGGAAGTTGAATGTGTAATGGTCAGGACCTTATCACATTCATGATATCATTGAATTTGAAGTGGTGAAACTGAAACTATTGGATGACACTCTCATGGTAGGAAATGTTAGTGGTGTATGCCTTAGCACTACCACTTACTAGTATAATAACAACACAAGCCCACATAATCAAACCCTTATATATTATGTACTATAGCTAGATAGTTCAAAAATATAATAAACTAAAAATATAAACTTTAGAAGTTAAATGGCTAGGAAAACCTACCAACAAGAAGAGCATTAAATTCTTATCTACCCATCCATCTATATAACAACTCATACCCAACTCATTCAATCACTTGTTTCTCTCACATTTTACACATTGAGCTATTTTCACTCGAGTGTAAAACCCTAGAAACTATCTGCACCCTAAAAAATTTCACTCATACCATGGCCTCCCCTACAATCATTATCATTTATGAAAGGCCTCACCCAAAATAATAGAATTATCCCTACAAGGCCCAAGAAACAATCAAGTATGTGGCATTCTCTCAAATCCCCCATAATATAGTATACTTGGAGGATGTTTAGAAGTATATTCATGACCAAATCATAGAAATTGACCACATGAAGCTAGAGAAGATTTTTCTAACTCTCCACAAAGATGATGAAAAAACATACATGCCAAAATATATGGTGATTGGTCGAAAGAACTTGGACATCTAGAAGGACAATCTAGATTTTTGTGATGAGGAGGCATGGGTTCACATTGTGCTAAGTTGGGTACATATGAATTTAAGTGTACCTAGAAAAACCATACCAGATTACAAACAGTCATTCATGCGGTAACCAGGCTAAGAATGGTAGGTGACATTCCCTCCAAGAAATCCATAAAAACTAATGAGGTATAACAATTGATTAAAGCAACTTTTCATGGGCAAAGCATGAACCTCAAAATAATAACAAACTTTTGATAACTTATAAAATTTACTATTTCAACTGATAAGACTTTATCACAACTACCACAATTCACACGGCTTACAAAATGGTGGTGGAGGGAAAATAATTTGACCTCTACAAAGTCATGAGGGAGCAGATAATGGAAAACATCCAAAAAACAAAAATCTACAGGTATCCTTTTTAGTATGGTACATTTCTCATTTTCTTGATGTTTTATTTTCTTAACGAATTTCCAAATTTCAAAGGCAAAGTTTGGAAACTTAAGTAGACCATGGTGATGCAAGTCAAATATCGCATTCATCAATTCCCTAACACCAGAGCATACAAGGCTACATACTGGTGGTTCTTCAAAACCTTCCAAGAGAAAATGTGTGAGAGGGAAAGGATTCCCTATGCATCCACTACATAGTACATTAACACAATTGCATTTATAGTGGACAAAGGCTATGCATATATGGAGGTGGTAGAACCATGCACTCTATAGATTTCATGGCTATATATGTGTCTATCATGAAAGTTATCAACCATATGACTAGTTTGTCCCTACCTCTTTTTATATTTAATATAAATCTTGCTTCATGAATAAATATAACACATTTATGCACTATTGAAGGAACATATTTTAAATATTCTAGTAATGGTATTTTTATTTCATGCAAATGATACAAATTAAATATGAATAGATTATAACTTAGATCAAACCAAAAACATGCAAACCTCAAAAGATCAAGTGTAGTATGTTGATAGATTGATAGCTTGGATGTGGTTTCTCATTATTACAATAGCATGATGGTGTGATCAAATATGATTAAATACAAATTTCAACAGCATAACAATAACATAATATTGGATTCATGCAAATGGGAGGAGAGGCCTCTCATTTATATAATTTGAATGATAGAAATAAGAGGCCAAGATGTATTGGTTAATGGATGTCTAGGATGGAATAAGGATTAGGGTTTGGATCAAAGTTGTAGTCATGTGACATGTATCACATGAGGGTTTAGGATGTGCATTATGGAAACATGCTTATGTGAATGGATAGGATTCAAAAGTATGATATTAAAAGAAGGTATGAGATGAAAAGTTAGTTTGACTTTTGGTAAGTGTAGACTCAATGATTCAAGACAAGGAGTTAGTTAGAAATGTGAAGGGAGCATTTTTCATATGAGGATAAATTTAGATTGTGATCCATGTGAATGGAATCAATGGCTAAGATTAAATGGATAAGGATTGAGGGATAGAGTGAATTAAATAATGGAGGAAAAGGTAATGGGAATTAATTAGCCTAAATTTATTAATTAATTGGGGTTAGAGGATTTGGTGATAAGGATATACTTAATTAAAGTTGGTGGATAAGGGTAATGGATAAATTAATTAAAAAAATAATAAATATTTATTTAATTAAATTTTAGGGATAAGGGAAAAGGTTAACTTAATTAATTAAATAATCAATATTTATTTAATTAAATATTAGGATAGGTCAAGTCAAGTGTGGTTAGGTTAAGGTCACATTTCAAGTGTCTACATTATTCTAAGTAAAATAGAGAATTAATTTGTAGAAGGATAACATGACATAAAAGATATATTAAAATAAAGTGACAAGATGACACAACCCAGATTATTATTATTATTATTTTCACAACCCAGATTATTAACATTTCATTTGTCACATATAATTAAATCCTAGACTATGCATAGAATTTTGGTTTTGTCTCTATAGAAATTAATACATCATTTAAGCATATATTGTATTTACTAGACATATCAATTAAAACATCTCAAATTTCCCATTTCTTCAAATATGTCTTAATATATAACTATCCATAATGGATTTTTTGTGCAATCTCCTCATCCATAAAATAAAATTAATTGAACCATAGGAGGAGAGGAAAATGGAGCATTAGATTCAACATTCCCCCAAAAACCTTATGTTTCATGTTATCATGTGCTCAACATTAGGAATGATTTTTATCAAATTGTAGTTTGGAGGAAAATTGGAAGATGGTATAAATTTAATTTTACTATTGTTGATGAGATCTTGTATCTTATTTTTTAAATGAAATACTTTTTTGTGTAACAAATTTTAACTATGATAGTAATTTTTTTGGTCATTATATGATCTAGGAAGTGGTTAGTGATATTCAATTGATAGATGGGAGATAGTTTAATTAGATTAGCACTCAAAAATATTTGAAGTACATCATCCATGTATTCTTGAATATTAGTGAACTTACTAGGCACGTATGGTTTGAAGTAATGAAAATAAGATGCAATGCTAACTTGATTCATATTTTCCTTGAAAAAAAAATTTAGGTGCACATTACTCTTGATATAGGGAAGAAATCACTCTAAAAACATGGTTTGTAATTTATTGTCATCAAATTGGTTTTTTAATTTTCTAAATAAAGACTAAAATCAAATGCTCATTACTCTTTTATGTGCATATAGTAAGATCATTAATGCTAATTTTCAATACATTTTTATATGAAAGTGATATAATAAAATAACAGTAAAATATTCAATACATACTCCACTACACTCTAGGCTGCACAATAGACTTCCTCTTTGAGGTATGACTTTCCAAAAACTCTCTAGTTGAGCGAAGGAATGCCGCATAATATACCACTCACATCCCCTCCTTACAGTCCTTAACTGACATGTCCTTCTACCTTATATGTCTTCATTCAAGATACATTCCTACAAAACTAAGCTCAAAACTAGTTTGGTCTCCACCACTTTCCTTTATATATTTTCTTATACATGTGCTACATGTGGAATATATACCCTATTTATACACACAAGTTCAAATGCATATGTTGTACTTGCTTTCCTCTCCTACTATCTTTATTTATAATAGACATGTTTTATTTTATGTGTTTAGATTATCAATGTTTATATCCCTAACACATCAATATAGTCATTCTTATACACCTAATTTATCACATAACATTAAAATTAATTGAATTGAGTTTAGATTTCAAAACTTTTCCCTTTTATTAAATGTGCTTCTATAATATTATGTTGTCACTTGTATGTGTTATAAGTTGCATTCATAAAGTGAGCTAAAAAATGGTTACTTGAGAATTTAGTGAATGCATACAATTATCCTTGAAATCCGTTGATTTTTTAAAACCAATAATAGAGATAAAATGCTCATAAATGATGTAAAAAAATCCACCAAACATGTGTTTTAATGATATGAAAATTGCATAGTTTGCACTTTCTTTGGTTTTGTATTCACTTTGATATGGATATTCTTAGTGTAGTAACTAGAGTATAAGTGGTATATTCTAGTGTGGAAGTTAGAAAATAACTTGATATTTACTTGATATCAACTATAAATATTCTTAAGAATAAGTTTCAACCTTTAGTTTTCCCATTTATTCACTATTTTGAATTATCTATATTTATTTTTAAACTTATATTATGATGAATTTTAAATTATATCTAAAAAAACTAGAATTCTTAGGTTTTTTAAAATAATAGGATTGATTAATTTTATTTCTAATGATTCATAGTTATTTTAATTGAGTACCTAGTTTTTTTTATAGGTAAGATAGGATTTCTATTAATATTTCAGAAAATTTACATTACATGCCCATGGACTTTGGGGTAGAAGATGACCAAAAACCACCATTCACCTAGAACTACCCACACCTAAGATCCATAGAGCCCCCAAAATTGAACATGCAGAGTCGAAAGTAGCACACATTACAAAACTGGAAAGAACTAGTAAAACTGGGCCATTGACTTCTGCACTAGACATTACATATTTACCAAACTATACTTATATGTATAATTATCAAAACTTATACCTCACAACAAAATAAAATGAACAAACCAACCAACATTTCATTTTTAGCAGACATTATTTTGATTGAAGACCCTAAATTCATATTTCCAAGTGGCACTCTGAACCACAACAAGATGATACCTTTTTCCTGAGAAACTCTACCCTCGCGATGACCAACCTTTGATGATCAATCAACTCCAATCCCTGCAAGTCTAAGAGAAATGGATAATAATTGATATTTTCTCCTAGGACCTCAAGAAGACCCAAGTCACGTGGGCATGGGATTCAAACCCCCAGAGTGGCAGTCACCAAAGGTTCCTCCAGTCCGACCAACAAATCCTTCCTAAAGAGATTTTGCATCAATACCTTAGCCTCCTCTTTAGGCACATTCACATCCAACATACCTACCAAAACCCTAGAAGATATGTATGTGTCGAGCCGATAACCTTCGGCCCCTTCCATAAAGCCCTTTCTTATGATGCATTTCATCACCACAAAGGTGAGGTAATCATGGTGGTGAATGATTTGTCTCAACCTTAGCGATGTCACAAAGCCTAGAAAATCCATCTAGTGCTTGATACTGAGTAACCATATTGGAGTATCCATGTCACCAGTGTCCAATTCTTTCTTAGAAACACAAATTATAAACATCACCATACCAAAAATAGTTAGGGTTGCTCATTTTAACCATCAAATGACCAATGTGAACCCTAAAGCGACGTGAGAAAGACAACTCAAAAATTGCACTAATCATACAGAATGGAGATTTACACATCATAGCCAGGGGTGCCTTTGAAATTGTAGCTAAAACCTTGGTACACCACTAGGATTTAAGCATGCATTTGATTAAGTTGAAAAGACCACATATCTAGCAATTAAACCCATAATGAATGAAATCAAACAGGCGATCCACACAAATTTGAGTCGATCAATATGTCCAACTCACTCGCCACTTCAACCCATCACATGCCAACCAAGCCACGTGTCAATCCTCATGGCAGGGAGGAGGAGAAAAATCGATTGTCATTGTAACAACCTCTCCACAACTGCATTTTTGGAGAAGCTCCCACCTAGCCACCCACAAATACCTAGTTTATTTTTAATCTCATAATAAGTGTACATTATTTAAAATGGTTTAACTATGAAAATAAATATTTAGTCCCTGCAAGAAGGGGACATGCTAGTAGTTCCCTAGTCATATCTAATGTCCATGTCTTAGCACCCAAATATGTTAAGTTTGGTTAAGAAAATATTGTAGCTATGGTGGAGGTGATGCATGCATTATCATTTCATAGATCAATGGTTGTAGTGTGTGTCATTGGTTACAAGAAATTTAATTATTAGAACTAGTGTTAGAATCTAGGAGTGTAGGATAAACATGCCATGTAAATCATGAACCAACTATTATCTTTCAATACACTCCATTATCCTTCATTGATGAGATATTGTTTATTGGAATGACATGGAAATGATTGTATAATAGCAACTCAATCTATTAGAACTCAAATACATCTAATTTTTTATAAATAAATATTGTTTATATGGGTGAGACACAAATAATGACTTGAATTACATATTTTTCACTTGTTTGTTGTGTGCAATTTGACACATTTCAAATTCCTTATAGCTTCAATTATGATCAATGATTTTAAAGACAAAAGGCTATGCTATAGATATGTTAATGAGGCTTGAAGTTGCAGTGTTATCATCATTGTATGAAGGAAAACAAAGGAAGTTTTTATACACATTCAAGGACACTAAAGAGGGAATACATATTATAACTTGAGGAGTTTTAACAAGTAGATATACTCTCATGCATTAATATCATGATCCATAATTTTCTTATTTAGGAACATGTGAAAGGGAAGTGAATTAAATTTTATAAATTTAGTTCATTGTTTGAAATTTAAGTTGGCATATAATAATAGCTCTTAGAATAGTGCTCTAATTTTACAAAATAATTGGCAATGTATATAAGCATTCTTGGTGGGAGAAAATAGGATAGAGATTTGTACTCACTCACCAAAATGAAAGACCAATAGATTTTGGATGTTTAGTATCTCGTCATTATAGGTTGACATGTATTTTATGTTCTCATCCCCATCAATACTAAAGGAAGATACCAATAAACATTTTCTTAAAAAAATCTCTTTAAACACATGAAAAATATCTTGACAACCTCTTAAATTCTTCCATGTGTTTCGTAAAATTCAATCTAGATCAACTGGAAGTATTTACAGCCTATTTCTATATAAAACCACTTGTTTTGTCTCACAATTGTGAATTCACTCTTAAATTATTGATTTTCTCTAGCAATATATCCACACACTATCTTCCTTAATATACTATCATTTATCGGAATGAAGTTTTTTCAAAAATAGAATCACTTGATTTGTCCATATTTAAATACTATTCGATCGAATGTGTAGTATGTGTGGGATATATATACCCACAACTGTTTCATTTTCCTGCAGACCTCTTTCTCTATTCTTTATTTTAGATTATTAATGCAACCATTCTTATTTGTTTTCTTCATTTCTGTCTTCGTCACTACACAATTTATTGCAAAGCGTTCAAATTAACATGTTGACTATTATTTTGATTTCAAACAACTTTGTTTCTACACTTTAAGCCACCTTCACAAACTAGGCTTAAAATGCTAAATGCCATATTTTTGAAGTTTTTTTTTTGTTGTTCTTACCATCAATCAATGAAATGTGTAACTGAATCAAATTCTTCACTAGTAAGAATTCTCATGACAAGCGTATATCGATTCCTTAAGTAGAATAAGTCAACATGTTTAGGAAAATAATATTTAAGCATGATCACATTAGCTTGATTAAAGGAGTGAGAGAGAGTTAATAAATTAGTAAAATGTACTTGATATCTTAGTAAATATAAATGGGATGGAGGGATGTATTTAGCATCATCATTGAAGAATACATATCAGTGGAGAAAACTTTAGAATATGTTTGATATATGATTTGGAAATAGTATTATCTTCATCACCGAAATATTTTGATGTTTATGTTGGATCTTTGCTCTATCAAAGAAGTTTGTGGATCTAGGAAAAATTTGTAGTCATAAATCACCTATATAAAAAAATTAATGAATTTCTCTAAGCCACAATAAAATCTTGGAAAACATCTACCCTCTCCCATAGAGCCTTCTTATTCTACAAAAGATATATATAAAAATATATAACTTCTCCTGATGTCTCATCCACCATTGTATACCAAATCATTCA
>VDFB02000007.1:33146079-33233099 GCA_007258455.2 Sequoia sempervirens | reverse complement strand
TTTGTAAAAGTGACCTCTCTAAAAGTCTAATGCAAAGTAATATGATCCCTAAGATGAAGGTAAACTCTAACTAAAGACAACTATGGTAATGACTAAATGAACCTAAAGGATGCAAAATTGAGCAAATCGTTTCAGGTTTCTGTTTTCGAAGACTGTTTGTATGAAGACCACTGAAACTGGTATAACCCTGCTAACTGGACAGTGACAGTGAATTTTGGTTTTTCTGGTAATCAGACAGATGCGTTTCAAATTTAACAGTTGCGGTTCAAACTTACAGATGCAACTCAAAATTACCAGATGCGACTCAAGCTGACAGATGCAACCCAGAATATAACGCATGCAGTGTTTCTAAAACAAATGTAGGTCAAACTGACAGATGCAACTCATAAATTACAGATGCGGCTCAAAACAACCAGATGCGACCTATATAAATTAGATGCGATCCAAACTGACAGATGCGACTCAAAAATTACAGATGCGACTCAAAACTTATAGATGCGACTCAAAATTAACAGATGCGACTCTAAAAATCAGATGTGTGTTTCTGGTGAACAATTGCGACTCTCTGTGAATTTTCAGTGACATGAAATTTAAACTGACCCAACTTTCTATGATCAAATTCTAACAATCAAAGACAATCGTAAGACAAAGTGTTTTCAGTTTCAATTTTGGACTCAAAGAACGTTTAAAGTGATAACAGACAAGCACATCCTAATAGGCCAAAGGCCTAGGGTTTGTATACTTGGTATAGCCCACCAGTTATACCCCGGATTGGTGATGAACACCTTTCCTTCTCGAGAGCGGATAGCTTAGGAATTTGGTGGCATTGGCTCCCCTCCATGGCTCATTAACATCTTTCGAGCACACCAATTCCAAATTCATTGGGTAGTGACATCCCAAGAACCGCTATCTCTACTCAAGGGGATCAGTAGTGAGTAATCTTCGGGCATGATACTGTACCCTGCACTAATACCAAGCAACGGCCACAAATAGGTTGGTCTCTACAACAAAGGGTATTTAATTCGGGCATTCCGTTCGTGGGGTGTGATCCATACGGCGCGAGTCCCCTTTCGGATCCATCTCGTCGGAACCACACTCGTGATTCTTGGGGTTTCCCCAAGAACCCACTTTTGTATACCGGTTGGAAGTCCCTCGGGTTCAGGGTGCTACCGGTCTGAGTCGTTCTGGGGTGAGTACTTTTTCCCACTAGAACAGGCGCAAGTTCTAGAGTTGGTAACCATTTCTCTTACACCCAAGATCGCACGGATGCGCAAGGGGAGAGGATACTTTGGTGTACCAAATCGTAAGGGTGAACAAACTTGTGCTTTCGCACCAAACACAGTAGAAACTTGTTAATTTTAACCCAAATGAAAGATTTGCTACGCTACCAAACAATCTGTTTCAAAATTTAACTAGGGTCTTCGACAAGCGTCCTGCAGAAGATATCATTAGTAATTTTCAATATTGTCTTCGTCAATCGTCCTGCAAAAGCTTGTTAACTCCAAATGGCCACACGCTAAAAATCAGATATTAGTAACACGAAAATTAATTGAAAATTCTAGATTGCCGAAAGCAGAAATAAAATTTTTACCAGTCAATTGCGTCGTTCCGTTACCAGTCAGATGCGTCGTTTATTTTTTAGTTGTGGCTCGGGATACCAGTTGCAGTTTAGGAATTGTCAGATGCGTCATTTCTATGCTAGATGTGGTTCATAAAATCAATTGCGGTTCAGAAACTTCACATGCGGTTCAAAAAAATCAATTGCGGTGCAGAAATTTCACATGCGTCGTTCCGTACAAAAAATCTACAAAAACGAAAATTAAAAGATCTACGGATTCGCGAAGATGGTGTCTTCACGTCGGGTTCACCAAAATGTAACGTCTGAAAATGAAACAAGATTTTTGCACAATAGACAACAAGGAAGATTAGATCGTTAGAAGCACACATGCAATACAAATACTAAATCTAGAATGCAAATTCATACGTTAAGCAACAAAGAACATGGGAAAGTAAAAACGTAATTAAAATTGAAACAATCTCACCAATTCCAAACGTATTTCCATGAATTATCTCGATTTCCCTTCTCCATTTTGCTTGTGTAGTATAATTGCCCTCAGATTTTCAAGTTCGTGCAAGTATAGCCTAAGATAATGATTAGCAAAATATCGAAGATTCAAGACAAAGTGCTCTCCAAAGTTACAAAATTTGCGAGAGAGATTGGAATGAAGAATGACAAATCAATTTATAGATAATTGATGATTCGAACGATAGGCCAAGATTGAAAGATTAACGGACGGTTGAGATTGAGAGATGGGACATGCATTCAGATAACTGATAGAATTAAAGATTAAATAAATGATTTAATCTTCAGTTCGGCATTCGAAAACATAAGAAATATCTTTGCATGACAAAGATAAAGATCGATTAAAGCAACTCTCTGTTCGAATGCACGCACAACACTTAATTAATTAAATAAGAATATTTAATTAATATGCATGTACACGCAATTGAGTTAGAAGTGGATGATTGCATGATTAGACGAAGAGATTACTCAAAGACGCCACTCAGACATTAAATCAATAGTTAACTAAATGATTAAAATAGATGTCGAGTTGAGTAAAAGTGAATACTTAGATAACTCACATAATTATCTAAAATATAGAAGAATGTGTTAAAATAGAATTAATGAATTAAATAATTCATTTAATTCAAGACTCGATATTTTTTATTTATTTATTTATTTTTTTTAGACTGAGAATCGGGTAGCACGACCCCCTATAAACTGCTGTCGCTGGTAAAATTTTTTAATGTGACACCCCTCCTACACGGGACGGAGGGCTGAATATTTAAATAAATAAGATTTATTTAATTAAATGACGAAGGGGATTTAAATGAATAATTAAATAAATTATGAATTTATTTAATCATAGTTAAAATATGATAAAGAGTAAATTAAATAATGATTTATTTAATTTAACAAGAAGAAGAATGGTTAATTAGTAACATAATTAAATAAAAAGCGTTTATTTAATTAATTAGAAGAAATAAAGAAAAGTGTGAATTAATTAAATAATTGGAATTATTTAATTAATAGATGAATTAATGTTAAGATGAATAATTAAATAATTGACATTATTTAATCATGACCATGAATTATGAAAATTATGAAGAATGTGGAAGTCGCAGGCCTAAACCAGATTTCGGTGTCTACACTTAACACCCATGATTTTGCAACATGGCATTTTACAAAACACTATAATTGTTTTCAAAATAAGATATTCCATTTTTCTATTTAAATTTTGCATGATTGAAAAAAAAGTGCAAAAAATAAGTATAATTGGGAAAACACAATGTTCAGTTTCAATTATTTGAATCTCCCAATTTAAACGTAAAGGGTTGTCTCATGCTGGGTTGCTTGATTTTTAATACGCATGGTTTTGCAACATGGAATGTTACAAGACACTATGAATGTCTTTGAAATCACACATTCGATTGTTATGTTTAAATTTTTCACCATTGAAAAAAAAAGTGCACAAAATAATTGTAAATGGAAAACACAGTGTTGGGTTTCAGTTATTTCAATCTCCCTGTTTAAATGTAAAGGGTTGTCTCATGGTGGGTTGCTGGATTCTTAACACCCATGGTTTTTCAACATGGAATGTTACAAAACAATATGAATGTCTTCAAAATCACACATTCCATTGTTTTGTTTAAATTTCACTCAATTGAAAGAAAAAGTGCACAAAATAATTGTAAATGGGAAACACAATGTTGGGTTTCAATTATTTGAATCTCCCTGTTTAAATGTAAAGGGTTGTCTCATGGTGGGTTGCTTGCTCTTAAAACCCATGGTTTTACAGCATGGCATGTTACAAAACACAATAAATGTGTTCAAAATCACATTTTCCATTATTCTGTTTAAAGTTTGCATGATTGAAAAAAAAGTGCAAAAAATAATTATAATTGGGAAAACACAATGTTGGGTTTCATTTATTTGAATCTTCCAATTTAAATGTAAAGGATTGTCTCATGGTGGATTGCTTGCTTCTTAACACCAATGGTTTTGCAACATGACATGTTACAAAACACTATAAATGTGTTGCAAATCACATATTCCATTGTTCTATTTAAATTTTGTATGATTGAAAAAAAAGTGCAGAAAATAATTATAATTGGGAAAACACAATGTTGGGTTTCAATTATTTGAATCTCTCAATTTAAATGTAAAGGGTTGTCTCATGGTGGGTTGCTTTCTTCTTAATACCCACGGGTTTGCAACATGCAATGTTACAAGACAATATGAATGTATCAAAATCACACATTCCATTGTTTTGTTTAAATTTTGCACCATTGAAAAAAAAAGTGCATAAAATAATTCTAAAGGGGAAACAAAGTGTTGGGTTTCACTTATTTCAATCTCCATGTTTAAATGTAAAGGGTTGTCTCATGGTGGGATTCTTGCTTCTTAACACCTAGGGTTTTGAAACATGGCATTTTATAAAACACTATAAATGTGTTCAAAATCACATATTCCATTGTTTTGTTTAAATTTTGCATGATTGAAAGATAAGTGCAAAAAATAATTATAATTGGGAAAACACAATGTTGGGTTTCAATGATTTGAATCTCCCAATTAAAATGTAAAGGGTTGTCTCATGTTGGGTTGCTTGCTTCTCAACACCCACGATTTTGCAACATGGAATATTACAAGATAGTATGAATTCCTTTGAAATCACACATTCTATTGTTGGGTTTAAATTTCACACCATTGAAAAAAAAAGTGCACAAAATAATTTTAAATGGGAAACACAGTGTTGGATTTTAGTTATTTCAATCTCCCTATTTAAATGTAAAGAGTTGTCTCATGGTGGGTTACTTGATTCTTAACACCCACGATTTTGCAACATAGAATGTTAAAACACATTATGAATGTCTTAAAAATCACACATTCCATTATTGTGTTTAAATCTGACTCGATTGAAAAAAAAAGGTGCACAAAACAATTGTAAATGGGAAACATAGTGTTGGGTTTCAGTTATTTCAATCTCCCTATTTAAATGTAAAGGGTTGTCTCATGGTGGGTTGCTTGCTTCTTGACACCCATGGTTTTGCAACATGGCATGTTACAAAATGCTATAAATGTGTTCAAAATCACATATTCCATTGTTTTGTTTAAATTTTGCATGATTGAAGAAAAAGTGCAGAAAATAACTATAATTGGGAAAACACAATATTGGGTTTCAGTTATTTGAATCTCCCAATTTAAATGTAAAGGGTTGTCTCATGGTGGGTTTCTTGCTTCTTAACACCTAAGTTTTGCAACATGGCATGTTACATAACACTATAAATGTGTTCCAAATCACATATTTGATTGTTTTGTTTAAATTTTGCATGATTGAAAATAAAATGCAGAAAATAGTTATAATTGGGAAAAGACAGTGTTGAGTTTCAGTTATTTGAATCTCCTAATTTAAATGTAAAGGGTTGTCTCATTGTGGGTTGATTGCTTCTTAACACCCATGGTTTTACAACATGGAATGTTAGAAGACAGTATAAATGTCTTCGAAATCACACATTCCATTGTTGTGTTTAAATTTCGCACCGTTGAAAAAAAAAAGTGCACAAAATAAGTGTAAATGAGAAACATAGTGTTGGATTTTAATTATTTCAATCTCCCTGTTTAAATGTAAAGGGTTGTCTCATGGTGGGTTACTTGCTTCTTAACACCCATGGTTTTTCAACATGGAATGTTACAAAGTAGTATGAATGTCTTCAAAATCACACATTCCATTTTTGTGTTTAAATTTCAGTCGATTGAAAAAAAAGAGCAAAAAATAATTATAACTGGGAAACACAGTGTTGGGTTTCAATTATTTGTATCTCCCAATTTAAATCTAAAGAGTTGTCTCATGGTGGGTTGCTTGATTTCTTAACACCCATGGTTTTGCAACATGGAATGTTACAAGATAGCATGAATGTCTTCGAAATCACACATTCCATTATTGTGTTTAAATTTTGCACCATTGAAGAAAAAATGTGCCCAAAATAATTGTAAATGGGAAACATAGTGTTGGGTTTTAGTTATTTCAATCTCCCTATTTAAATGTAAAGGTTTTTCTCATGGTGGGTTGCTTGATTCTTAACATCTATGGTTTTGCAACATGGAATGTTACAAAACAATATGAATGTATTCAAAATCACACATTCCATTGTTGTGTTTAAATTTCACTCGATTGAAAAAAAAGTGCACAAAATAATTATAAATGGGAAACACAGTGTTGGGTTTCAGTTATTTCAATCTCCCTATTTAAATGTAAATGGTTGTCTCATGGTGGGTTGCTTGATTTTTAACACCCATGGTTTTGTAACATGGAATGTTAAAAGATAGTATGAATGTCTTTGAAATCACACATTCCATTGTTGTGTTTAAATTTTGTAGCATTGAAAAAAAAATGCATAAAATAATTGTAAATGGGAAACACAATGTTGGGTTTCAATTATTTCAATCTCTCTGTTTAAATGTAAAGGGTTGTCTCATGGTGGGTTGTTTGATTCTTAACACCCACGGTTTTGCATCATGGAATGTTACAAGAAAGTATGAATGTCTTCAAAATCACACATTCCATTGTTGTGTTTAAATTTCACACCATTGAAAAAAAAAAGTGCACAAAATAATTGTAATTGGGAAACATAGTGTTGGGTTTCAGTTATTTGAATCTCCCTATTTAAATGTAAATGGTTGTCTCACTGTGGGTTGCTTGATTCTTAACACCCATGGTTTTGAAGCATGGAATATTACAAGATAGTATGAATGTCTTCGAAATCACACATTCCATTGTTGTGTTTAAATTTTACTTCGTTGTTAAAAAAAAGTGCACAAAATAATTGCAATTGGGAAATCACAGTGTTGGGTTTTAGTTATTTGAATCTCCCTATTCAAATGTAAAAGGTTGTCTCATGGTTGGTTGGTTGCTTCTTAACACCCATAGTTTTACAACATGGCATGTTACAAAATAGTATAAATGTGTTCAAAATCACATATTCCATTGTTCTATTTAAATTTTGCATGATTGAAAAAAAAGTACAAAAAATAATTATAATTGGGAAAACACAGTGTTGGGTTTCAGTTATTGATTTTCCCAATTTAAATGTAAAGGTTCGTCTCATGGTGGGTTTCTTGCTTCTTAACAACCATGGATTTGCAACATGGCATGTTACAAAACAATATGAATGTCTTAGAAATCTCACATTCCATTGTTGTGTTTAAATTTCACTTGATTTAAAAAAAAAGTACACAAATAATTGGAATTTGGAAAACATAGTGTTGGGTTTCAATTTTTTGAATATCATTGTTTAAATGTCAAGGGTTGTCTCATGGTGGGTTGCTTGCTTCTTAACACCTACGGTTTTACAAGATGAAATGTTACAAAACCGTATGAATGTCTTCAAAGTCACACATTCCATTGTTGTGTTGAACTTTCGCATGATTGAAAAACTCAAGTGTAAAAAGTAATTGTGATTTGAAAACACAGTGTTGGGTTTTAGTTATTTGAATGTCCTTGTTTAAATGTCAATGGTTGTCTCATGGTGGGTTGCTTGCTTTTTAACACCCACGGTTTTGCAAAATGAAATATTACAAAATAATATGAATTTCTTCAAAATTACACATTCCATTCTTATGTTTAAATTTCACATGATTGGAAAAAAAAGGTGCACAAAATAATTACAATTGGGAAAACATAGTGTTATGTTTCAGTTACTTGAATCTCTTTGTTTAAATATGAATGGTTGTCTGATGGTGGGTTGATTGCTTCTTAACACCCACAGTTTTGCAACATGGAATGTTACAAAACAATATGAATTTCTTCAAAATAACACATTCCATTGTTGTGTTTAAATATCACATGATTGAAAGAAAAGTGCACAAAATAATTCTAAATGGAAAACACAATGTTTGGGTCTGATTTATTTGAATCTTCTTGTTTAAATGTAAATGGTTGTCTCATGGTGGGTTGCTTGCTTCTTAACACCCACGGTTTTGCGACATGGAATGTTACAAGACAATATGAATGTCTTCAAAATCACACATTCCATTGTTGTGTTTAAATTTTTCCATGATTGAAAAAATAAAGTGCAAAAAAAATTGTAATTTGGAAAACATAGTATTGGGTTTCAATTGTTTGAATCTCCTTGTTTAAATTTCAAGGGTTGTGTCATGGTGGGGTGCTTGCTTCTTAACACCTATGGTTTTGCAACATGGAATGTTACAAAACCATATGGATGTATTCAAAATCACACATTCCATTGTTGTGTTTAAATTTCGCACGAATGAAGGAAAAATGCACAAAATAATTGTAATTTGGAAAACAGATTGTTGGATTTCAGTTATTTGAATCTCCTTGTTTAAATGTGAAGGGTTGTCTCATGGTGGGTTGCTTGCTTCTTAACATCTACAGTTTTGTAACATGGAATTTTACAAAACCGTATGAATGTTTTAAAAATCATACATTCCATTATTGTGTTTAACTTTCACATGATTGAAAAAATAAAGTGCAAAAAAAATTGTAATTTGGAAAACACAGTATTGGGTTTCAGTTATTTGAATCTCCTTTTTAAATGTCAAGGGTTATGTCATGGTGGGGTGCTTGCTTCTTAACGCCTACGGTTTTGCAACATGGAATGTTACAAAACCGTATGAATGTCTTCAAAATCACACATTCCATTGTTGTGTTTAAATTTCACACAAATGAAGGAAAAGTGCACAAAATAATTGTAATTTGGAAAACAGATTGTTTGATTTCATTTATTTGAATCTCCTTGTTTAAATGTGAAGGGTTGTCTCATGGTGGGTTGCTTGCTTCTTAACACCTACAGTTTTGCAACATGGAATGTTACAAAACTGTATGAATGTCTTAAAAATCACACATTCCATTATTGTGTTTAACTTTCGCATGATTGAAAAAATAAAGTGCAAAAAAAATTGTAATTTGGAAAACACAGTGTTGGGTTTTAGTTATTTGAATCTCCTTGTTTAAATGTCAAGGGTTGTGTCATGGTGGGGTGCTTGCTTCTTAACACCTACATTTTTGCAACATAGAATGTTACAAAACTGTATGAATGTCTTCAAAATCACACATTCCATTGTTGTGTTTAAATTTCACATTATTGAAAAAATCAAGTGCAAAAAATAATTGTAATTTGGAAAACACAATGTTGGGTTTCAATTATTTGAATCTCCTTGTTTAAATGTGAAGGGTTGACTTATGGTGGGTTGCTTGCTTCTTAACACCTACGATTTTGTAACATGGAATGTTACAAAACCGTATGAATGTCTTCAAAATCACACATTCCATTATTGTGTTTAAATTTTGCATGATTGAAATTAAAGTGCACAAAATAATTGTAATTGGAAAAACTTAGTGTTGGGTTTTAGTTATTTGAATCTCCCTGTTTAAATGTAAAGGGTTGTCTCATGGTGGGTTGCTTGATTCTTAACACCCATGATTTTGCAACATGGAATGTTACAAGAAAGTATGAATGTATTCAAAATCACACATTCCATTGTTGTGTTTAAATTTCTCACCATTGAAAGAAAAGTGCACAAAATAATTGTAATTTGGAAAAGACAGTGTTGGGTTTCAGTTATTTGAATCTCCTTGTTTAAATGTAAATGGTTATCTCATGGTGGGTTTCTTGCTTCTTAACACATAGGGAATTGCAACATGTGGAGTTTTACAAAACAATATGAATGTGTTCAAAATCACACATTGTATTGTTGTGTTTAAATTTTTGTATGATTGAAAAAAAGTGCACAAAATAGTTGTAATTTGGAAAACACAGTGTTGGGTTTCAGTTATAAGTACATTTTATTTGTAGCTTTGGAGTAGTTGTTTCCTTATCAGCCCTTAGGGCAGCAACATCCATTTTTTGGATAGAGTTTTGAGTGTCTTCAATACTTCTCTGTAGCTTTGTAGCTGCTCTTTGCTTAGCTTTGAGAGTGTCTTTCTGATTAGAGAATGCAAAGGTTTTATGTTTGATAAGTTATTTACAAAACTTGTCTACCTTTTCACATGTGGCTTTCATGTCTCTAGCCAATTATTTCTCCTTTTTTAGAATGAAAACCTTTTCTTGTTTACACAATACAAATGTAATGAAAGGAACATCTTCAAAATATATAACAAGCCTTAACTGGACTAAAAATTGTGTTTCAACTCTCTAATTAATAAACTATAGGAATGTTGGAAAACACTATGGGTTGTAGTTTCTATATGTTTTCTTGTTCTAAGCTGAAGGGTGGATTTTTTTAATTTTGTGCTTGATGTTTTTTGCTGGTCATGTTTAGTTTTATGTTCATAGATGTTTGACTTCATTGAGTCATTTTTTTATCACTAGATGCAAAGATCGTGTTTTTTTTCTTTTCACATTGTTGGCAGCCATAGAAGTAATTATGTATGTTATTATTCATGTTAGGCTTATAGGCTACATAAAAATTTGTAGGTTGGAATTCCTATCGTGTTATTCAACCTACACTTTTTTAGTTCATGAATTTTCATTTACACCTTTTTTGGTCATGTTAAGTCACCCCAAATGGAAGGGTCGATATCACAACTTTCCTGCTAAGGTAAAATAGGCTTGTACAACCCATATACTATGGTGTCTTAGTCTTCTTTCAAGTGAGGTTGTGATTTTACATGTGTTCTTTATGTTCGCTTTGAGGTTCCAGTAGACACTATGTTTTCCAACGTGCATTGGATGACATCATGGTTGATAGGAAAATTTACACATGAATGACTTTCTTGATTCACTCCATTACTGATTCATGATGTTGTCAACAGTTGCAAAAAACTTTATTATTTTGGCATTGTTGGTAGCAATAGATGCACATTTATTTACATAGAAGGTTGTTCTAAAAGGTTTTGGTTTCCCTCTAACCTTTCCTCTCCATTAACACATAAACATGCACCACAACCAAGGTATCTTCCCTAATACCTTTGTTCTTGCAACTGTAGAATTAATTGCATAGTGTTATCGATATTACACTCATATGCCACATAAAAAGTTGCAAGTTGAACCACTCATCGTGTGGTTCAATCTTCACTTCTTTTTTTCATGAATTTATAGATGTGCCTTTACTGCACATGTTAAGTCACCCTAAACAGAAGGCAAAATATCACAACAATGCCTCCTTAGGTAAAAGAGGTTTGTACACCCCATATTCTCTAAAATATTTGTTGTATTTACATTTAGGGTTGTGGTCTTTATGTCAATGTGGAGGTTCATCTAGATGTTGTGTTTTCCAACCTGCATTTTCTTACATCATGGTTGATATAAAATTTTACACCTTTATACCTTTCCTCATTCTCTCCATTATTGATTCATCTTTTTTTCAACAGATGCAATAAACATGTTATCATTTTGGCATTGCTAGCAGCAATGGATGCACTTATTCTTTTTACATACAAGGTTGTCATCAAACGTTTTTCTTACCCTCTAACCCTTCCTCTCCTTTAACACTTACACACATAGTAGAGCCAACATATCTTCCCATGATAATACATCTGTTGTTGCTATTGTATAAGTAATTACATACTGTGATGCATGTTACACTCCTATGCCACATACAAAGTTCTTGGTTGAACCACTGACTGTGTGGTTCAACCTTCACTTGTTTATTTCATTAATTTCTAGATGTTCTTTTTCTCCTCATGTTAAGTCACACGAAATAGAAGGCTGAATATCACAACATGCCTCCTTAGGTAAAAGAGGTTTGTACACTCCATATTCTCTAAAATCTTTGTTATATTTACATGCGGGGTTGCGGTCTTTATGTCAGCGTGGAGGTTCATCTACACATTGTGTTTTCCAACCTACATTCGCTTACATCATGGTTGATAGAAAACTTTACACCTTTATACCTTTCCTCATTCTCTCCATTATTGATTCATATTTTTTTCAACTGATGCAACAAACATGTTATCATTTTGGCATTGTTGGTAGCAATGGATGCACTTATTCTTTTTACATACAAGGTTGTCATCAAAGGTTTTACTTTCCCTCTAACCCTTCCTCTCCTTTAACACTTACACATCCAACACAACCAATGTATCTTCCCATGATAATACACTTGTTGTTTCTATTGTATAAGTAATTACATATTGTGATGCATGTTACACTCCTACACCACATACGAAGTTCTAGGTTGAACCATTGATCATGTGGTTCAACCTTCACTTGTTTATTTCATTAATTGCTAGATGTGATTTTGCTCCTCATGTTAAGTCATGTGAAATGGAAGGCTGAATATCACAACATTCCTCCTTAGGGAAAAAAGGTTTGTACACCCGATATTCTCTAAAATCTTTGTTATATTTACATATGAGGTTGTGGTCTTTATGTCAACATGGAGGTTCATATACATGCTATGTTTTCCAACCTGCATTTGCTTACATCATGGTTGATAGAAAATTTTACACCTTTATACCTTTCCTCATTCTCTCCATTACTGATTCATCTTTTCTTCAATGGATGCAATAAACATGTTATCAATTTGGCATTGCTGGCAGCAATGGATACACTTTTTTTTGTATACAAGGATGTCATCAAAGTTTTGCTTGTAATTTTTTGTTGTTGTTTTCTATGTCCACTTTTACATTTAGATGGACTATCCAATTTCTAGCCTATGTTTGTGTTATATTGTATTTGTATCTTGATTCAATCTATCACCTTTTATTTTCCTCGGTTGAAGCCAACAACCTCCTATTGGTTTCATGTGGGTGACATCAATGCAAGAACATTTTATTTATGTTTAATGAATGATATCTTTCTTTTCCTTCACACAATCCACAATAATTTTAAATATTTGTCCAATGTTGTCCTTTCCTAGAATGGGGAGAGGTTTGAAATGGAAGAAGCAAGATGAATTGCAAGTGCAAGATGTACAATGCTCATGCTGAGTTCTTCTATCTATAGTTTCCATTGTATACCCTGCTCGCTTTCGACAAGCAATAGAGTGGTGTTTCGGTTGCATGGGTAATCTCCTCAAGAAACAAGATTGAGGACATCTCTACATGGCTACAAGTATTAGATGATTGTGGAAGAAGAGCCAGACTCGACTAGAGAATCAATGTATTTTTTACTGATGATGCGATTGTAGAAATCCAAGCCATACAAAATGTGAATCCCTTTGTTCATTTTTGTACCTTTCTCATTTGCTATTTATTTTCAATGCCACTTTATCATGCATATGAGTGGTAAAAAATATCATTTGTATTGTCTATTAGGGTTGTCTTTCAATGTTGTGTGCTTCTATGCCTTTGGCATGTCAAAAGGGCTTGGCTAAAGAATGTATATAAGTACACAACCAAGGAAAGGGCAATGGACATCTTCCACAATCTTGGCATGATCATGATGGAAATCGGTGATAGTGAAGATACCATTACTCAACTATTGAACTCTTTCTTGTAGGAGTTCAATGATCAGCCCCATTTTTTAGAGTACTTCAACAAGACCTGATACGAAGGAGAAGGTGGAATTGATGAGTTGAAAATTTTTGTCACCTTGCAGGATTTGTACCATTCAAATTCTTTGATGTTACCTCCAACACATTGTGGTTTAACTGACTATTGGATTGTTTTTTAGCAGCCATGTGGGTGAAAAATTATAGACTATTCCCACATGCCAACCAAGATAGGAATGCAACCATTGAGTCATACCATTGCGCACTCAAAACTCGATACTTGTGTGATCGTTCTAAAAAATGCACTAGGAGAATGGACTATTTGTATTACACACTTGTGTATAAAATGGAGCCATTATATAGGAAAAAGGAAAAGTTGGAGCATTATGTTTTTTTGATGAACCAAAAGTGTTTAAATATGTGATCTAGTTTGGAGCAGGCAAGGGCAATTCTGGATGATGACTATATTCCCGATGAAACAAATATTGGAAGGTACTGGGTGAAAAGTCAAAGTAGGTCCAACCACTACCTTGTTCAAAAATTTGGGGAGCACCTTTTTGTTTGTGACTGCCCATGGAGTTTGCAGGGGAACACTTGTAAACATGTCTTGAAGGTTGCTGACTTGATTAAAAAATAATCTATCGTTGAAGAGGTGGTCCAGGGTAAGTGAATTTCAATTCGAATTGCATTACTTTATGGGATTCAATTGTGTTTTTCATTTTCTATTTCCTAATACAAGTTTCTTTTGTACATTCATTTAGACAGGGGAGGTGAATCAATTGATAGAGAGATAGATGAGACATAGTCAAAGGGGGGTGTAGAACAATCCTAATGTTATGACCCCTACACAAGCTCCTTCTATTACTCATGTATATGATGAACATGTGGTCAAAATGTCTCTTTGGAATGACACAAACGAACTCTTGAACCAAGTGATGCATACACTGCCATAGTGTCTACAACAGGTGCAATCATATGTAGAATGCGTGGAGAGGTTTCTATAGGACCTACAACAATCAAATGCATTTCCATTTGAATTCATTCTCAATCCTAATGAAGCTGCAACTAGCACCATTCACACGCGTCCATGGTTTAGTGAAAGCAGGGATCGTCATCGACGTCCAACCCAACGTACGAAGCCTACCACAGAACAATCAAATCACCAAACCCATCTAGATGACTCCTTTCCCTTCTTTGTGAACAATAGCTTGAATTTCAATTTCAATATGCAATGTGAGACTTCAGGCATAGTTGCTATGGATGTGGTAGAGGATACAACATCTAATATGGGTGACTATGAGAAAACCCATTTCAATTTCTATATTGCAATAGTAAATGGTGTTGATGATTTCTTTTTTCTAGTATGTTCTTGTACCATGTCATAAACTTTCTAATTTTTTTTTTCTTTTTTTGTTCACTTCAACATTCCAATCTAGGGAAAGGAGTCCTCGCAAGTGACTTTCTTTCACGAGTGTAAACCCAATGGAAGGTATGGTTTGAATTTAATAACTATGCATACATAAGTCCAATTTTTTGTATGACCTTATGCAATACAATGCTTCCTTATAAAAATTTGGCTACGGTGGCAGGTTGATGTTGGCCAACATGCCTTCACTCTGCTACTTCCTCAAGACTTACTAAGGATTGCACAAGCATAGTTTAGTGAACCTTCATCTGTTGGTAATCATTTTTATTTATTTTTACTTAGTTTAGTGAGTGGGAAATCCATTTGAGGTATTTAGAAGAGGTTGAATCAAATTTAGAAGTGTAAAGAGCAAGAAATTCAATATCTGCCTGTGAACCCTTAACAAGGGGTTTTGAGAGTCTTGTGAGGTTTTAGACCTCCATCCCACTGATGCAAGTTTGGATGAACAATGGGATGGATTTTTTTGGGTGTAATTAGGATGTTTTAAGAAGTGTGTGTGTTGAATCATGCAGGGGAAGTAAAGCATTCAATGTTTGATTGCTGATCTTCAGAAAATATAGAAGTTTTCCAATGAAAATGGATGCCTACAAGTTGGTAATTGAGGAAAGTGCATTCAATTGGGTTGAAAGTTTGTTCCTAAAGAATGGGTAGAAATTTCTAAACATGTTTCATATGGTGGCAGAGCATGGGAAGGTTTGGAATACAGTATTCTATTAAACCCTCATTTGTTAGAGCTTATTTTGTGCATAAAGTATGGGTTTAGTATATCAGCATTTGCTTGAGCCTTTCTATTCCTAAAAGTAGATGATTCCTAAGTTTTGAGACTTTTTAAAGGATTGTTTGGAGTTGTTAGGTATTTCAGTGATGATTTAAGACCTCCTTTGTATAATTGGGCTAATTGAGTGCATTTCCAACATACAGTCATGTTTTCAAGAATTCTTTTCAAAATAATAGCATATGAATTTGTGATATGTTAAAATTGGTACAAATGGGTTTTTGGAACAACAAATAGCTTATGGGGTTTCAATGTAGTTTGGATGGAATGCCTAGTTTTTCCAAGTTACAATGCTACTAGGGTTGGAGTCTTAGATGCATGAAATTATGAATCTGGTAAAATAAAGTTGGGAGGCAGAATATTTGGATTGTTACTATCACATTAAGGTTGGTTAAAGCTATTTCAAGGCTTGGTATGGGTTTCCAAGTAAGAATTAGTGATTGGTAAGTTTGTTGTTTTATCTTCTCAGTTGTTTTTTGGGTCTGCAGACCTATTTTCTCCACTTTACACACCAATAACTTACTTGATCACCCAAATATTGACACATTCAAACAACTATTATGCCAAACTCAAACATAGTACAAAAATTCAATAGGTTATTTTGGAACAACACTTCAAACTAGCTCTTTTTTGCTGTCCTATACCCCAAAATAGGCCTATTTTACAAAGGGACTCATATTTTAACTCTTCCCAAACCTAAATTTCAATGGGGAAGCATTAATAAATCACTAAAACCACCATATTGACAATTACTTTTGGAAGATATGCTTCCCAAGGAATTATTTCACTAAACCCTCATTTTGAGCCATTTTCATGAGGTTTTGATGGAGGTCAGTGTTCCCAAGCTTCCCACTCTCTAATAACTCTTCAAACATGACTATGAAAGCTTGAAAAAAATTAATTTTACCTTAAATTTTTCTTCCCCCAAGTTTCATAGATATTCACTTATTAAAACCACTCATTCTTGCCATGCATGGCAACACACAAAATCACCTACAACACCTTCCTAGCTCTTGCAAACTCTAAAAACACATTTTCAGACCTATTAAAATCTACCATGGCCATTCCATCAAGCTACAACTAATACAATAGATGGAATGACCATTTTACAATATGAAGGTCTTAAAACCCCTAAATCTGGTTATAGACCTGTAGGCAATCTTTTTGCTCTCAGATTCGTAAATATTAGTGAATATTCACAAGAATGGAACCAAAATAACCTTATTTTTGTCCTTCACCAAATCAAGTTGACATATGAGCAATATAGCACTTGTACAAATTTCTACAAAGTCAAGAAAAGTGCACATTTGAGTGTAAAATACAAAAATCTCAAGCAAGAACAAAGTTTTTCATTGAAGTTTTTCAATATTATTCTAGTCTCTTCTATTAGAAATGAATAAAAGGCCTTTAAAAAGGAATTAAAAATATTTACCATGCAAAATTCCCACTAACTCCATCGGCTACATTATAGACACCCACTATCTTTACTTGAAACATGCAAACTAGCTGGCAATAAATGCAGGATTTTGCATGCTTTACAATTTTAGCACTAATGACCCCACTAACCTATGTATTTTTGAGTTCCTTTCATTAATTATTGTAAAATTATTAAAGAATCATTTCTTGAAGTGTATTCCATGCTATTGAAACTATGGGGAAGGACAGAGAGTCACTTTTAGTTGTGGGTGTCTATGTTGACATGTTTGATCAATCTCAAGAAGTTTAAATAACCCTAAATTATAGAACACTAATCCATTTTTATGAGTTTTGTTACAAAAAAGAGTTATCCTATCTTTTGATATGTGTTTAAACATCTTAAGGGGCATCTGAATATATGTGTGGAATTTAGTTTGATGATTTGGTTAAAAATATGCAGTCAGATAGACCTTATTGCAGGGCTACAAGCCTAGGACAGTATTTGTACAGTGTGAAATCTTCTACTTGGAAAGGTCATTAGATCATGGTGATTAGACCTAAAATTGTGTTTTTTGAATGTTTGGTTGTGAGGATTTCAGTATACTGAGACTGAAATTAAAATTTTCCTTATGAAATATGTCAAATTCAATGAATGTAATCAGCGATATGGATGTAATCAACAATGTGATCTCTATGGATCTCAAGGAATGAGTCTGATAGGTTAGGTTTTGTTGTTGGGATTATGGTTTTTTGAAGGGAGAAAGGAATTAGGGGGTTTGAGTTGTTGTCCCTATAGATTGTGAGTGGAAAAGAGCATGAAAAGTGAGGTTTAAGGTTAGGGTTTCATCAAAAAGGTGAGGGCAGTGATATCCTTTGTTCTTTTAAGCAATACATGCATGAATAAAGGTGTTTGAATTGGTTTCCAGGTTTGAGAAGGAGTGGAATATAGTTTTCCAAGCTACCCTCATGTGAATGGATTGAAACAAGGGTTTCACTAATAGGCGTTTGGGAAAGATAGTCTCTCCAAACCAAGGGTGGATTTGGTGGTTTTGAGGGATGGTGAGTGTTGCCCCATAGGTTTCCGGGGCTGATTGTATGATTAGAGAGGTGTATCTTTCTAAATTTTTCCTAATTGGCCTTCTAGACAACATTATTTCTTATTTTTGTGCAAGTTGTTCCAAAAGAGTTGTATGTGGGTTTGAAGTATGTTGAAGGGGACTGAAATGGGTCTCTACAATGATGATTATTTGTAGGGGTTGTTAATAGTTTTAGATAGTTAAGTTGAAAAATTTGGGTCTGCTGACCTATAATGAAAAACATTATTTTGTTATAGTCTACATAAAATAAGAATTGAGTCACAACCCAGTCTGTTTTCCATCCTACAACAGTGATGTGCATTTTGTGTTTGTAACATATGAAAAAATATTGAAATGGAGTGTTTTGTTGAAAGTAAGGGTTGTCATAAAAAAAGAAGGTGAATTGCAAAACATTATTTTGTTACAGTCTGCTTAAAATAAGAAGTGAGTCACAAACCAGTGTGTTTTCCATCATGCAACTGTTATGTGCATTTTCTGTTTGAAACATCGAACATATATTGAAATGGATTGTCTGGTGAAAGTAAGGGTTTCCATAAAAGAATAAGGTGAACTTGAAAAAATTGTTTTGTTATAGTCTGCATTAAATAATAAGTGAGTCACAACCCAATGTGTTTTTCACCATGAAACTGTTATGTGAATTTTATGTCCAAAACATATGAATAGACATTGAAATGGTGTGTTTGGTGAAAGTAAGGGTTTCCATAAAACAAGAAGGTGAACTTGAAAACATTGTTTTGTTACAGTCTGCATAAAATAAGAAGTGTCATAATCCATCGTGTTTTCCATCATGCAATTGTTATGTGCATTTTCTATTGGAAACATATGAACAAATAGTGAAATCAAATGTTTGGTGAATGTAAGGGTTGTCATGTATCAACATCTTGTTTTTAGTTATGCAATGGGAAGTAATGCTTTGAGTTAGAAAGATGTGCAATGCAATGAATATAATCAGTGATATGAATATAAACTAAAAAATATATTTTCTACAATTCATTAGTTCAACTCATTTGATTGCAATAAATAAAATGCTCACATTATTTTCCATGTTGGAAAACACACTGTCCGTACATAGTTAGTTCCTTATGAGAAGTTTTGTTTCACTTTGAATTTGTTTAGTGACTATTTTGTGTTGTCTAAATGTCCTTTCTGCCTTTCTTCATGTGAATGCAACAAATAAAATTCTCACATTATTTACACTATTCAAAAACACACTATCCCATCACCTATTTCGCCATTAAATTGCTAATGTTTCCTACAGTCCAATAATTTAATGAATTCAACATTCAGAGTGTGTTTCTAATTAGATAATGTTGTATCTACTAAAATTTTTGTTGTGTTTCCTTTCAGGCATTGTTGTTCCTATTGTTTGAGTCATGTGTTGCGATATGCCCATTGGAGATATTGCACGTACTACTTCATTAATTTTTGAACAATAGGTACAATCTCTTCAATGAAAACTTTATCTATATTGTCCACTTTGTTCACTATTTCCATTGCACTAACAATGTCTTTCTAATTACAGAATGCAAGTCTACCTTTTGAAAAAAGTTGTTTTGTCTTTCATTTCAGGCATTTTAGTACCTACTGCTATAGTTCTATATATGCCCGATAGTTCATGAGCATGGGTGGCTAGTTGGTTGACCAACTACCACCTGTATGCTCAAATTGAGGAATTGAGCCTGCCATATAGGTTGCAAGAAAATAAGTTAAGGAGAATTAATAGAAAAGGGACAAACCACAGAGATTTGAAGTATGATAATTATGCTCACTTCTTCAACATCATCTTTGGTGTATGGGAACATATGGGCATGGATGTTCAATATTAAAATCTACAAATAGAGATTGTAAATTTTTGTGATTGGCCAATGTCTTTTCACCAAGAAATTTGAGACCTTTTCCTAGCTGGATGCATCTAGAAGGTGTGCGTTAAACCAACAATTATCATACGCAAGGACAATCTTATAGACCAATTGAGCATGAGGTTTATGAGATTCCTTAAGGGGAAATCTCTAATTAGTAATCACATAGGTCCGGTGGAGGAATGGTTGTTGGCTGTGTTCAAATTCAACCACATTGTGAGGTTCGAGATCCACCATGTCAAGCCCTCCTTTAGGCTACTACATGCGAATTACGGGGTTCCAACATTGTATTCTATCAATTCCACCTTGACAATTAGAGTGTGCCAAATCCTTCCATATGCCAAGAATGTAAAGATTATACCTGTTCGTAAATGGTTGAAATAGTTCTCAGTGTTAGCAGTATTAAATGTGGATTGTAATTTTCTTTAGATTCTATAATATTAACTCAAAATGTTTTTACATTTCACTATGTGATGCAAATTGTTGTTATAAAATTTGAAGGTGAAATTGAATACATTGTTTTGTTACAATCTGCATAACAAAAACTGTTGTCTTTCAAGAAGAATTGAGAAGTGAGGGACAGCCTCTGTGTTTTCCATTCTGCAACTTTTCTTGTGCATCTTCTCTTCCAAACATATAAGGATATTGAAATGGAATGTTTATTGCAAGTAATGGGTTGCTATAAAGTATGACGGTGAACTTTAATACAATATTTTGTTACATTCTACATAACAGGAAACTTAAGACAAGATTTCAAAAGTGAGGGACAACCCTGGGTGTTTTCCATTCTGCAACTTTTTTTGTGCATAGTGTTTTACAAAAGTATAACGAAATTGAAATGGAATGTTTTCTGGAAGTAAGGGTTATAAAATATGAAGGTGAACTTAAATAAACTATTTTGTTAAAGTTTGTATAATGACATACTCTGTTTTTTAGTTATTTTCCTGTATTTTATATGTCTAAAGCCATTGTACACCCATATTCTGGGTATAAATCATCTCCTCTTCCATTGTACATGATAGACCTATAAGTATAATTTATGATGCATTTGGTTTCATTTAAATCCATTTAGAATTGTGAAAGATATTGAAGTTTTATTGTAGGCAGGTAAAACCCTCAATTAGGGTAAACAGTGTATAATAAGAATTGTGTTTGTCAGATTTGCACAATTGGAATCTCCTAAAAATTGGCGAGAGGATTGTTTGATGAGTATTCTAAATGATTTGAAGGTTGTGGAGCATGGTAAGGTGGTTTTGGGTAGTTATCATGAAGCCGAAGGTCTAGAAAATGGGTACAATCTATAAATGACTGTGTACATTACTGACTTGATGAGTTTTGTTTGTGGAATATGAATCCTTCTTGTGTAATTTTTTTTGCAAAGGTTTTTGGGCATAGGTGAGTCCATTCAAAGATAGGGATTGGTGAATTTATTATTTTTTGGAGACCATGTATTAACTGTCCTGCCAGCACAGAGTTGTCAAAACACCTAGATTGAATAGTATTTGGAGTGTTTGGAATTTCCTTCCTTGAAAGGCTAAAAAGACATTGAAGAGTCATTAAAACACAGTATATTACATGTCATGGAACTAATTTAAGAGTCTAAGTGAGTCTTTTGTTGTTGTTTGTCAAATTGAATGATTAAAGGAAGCCTAATTAGGCTCGTTAAGGACAATCTATCTTAAAAGTTCACATATCAAGATGTTTAAGTTGGGGATTGGCTTGTGATCCGGGGGACAATTTTTCAGTGAAAGTTGAAGTGTTCCCAATGCTCCAGATTTCAGCTTCATTAGAAAGAGAACGACGTCCTAGTTCCAACGCAACTTGAACGGGTCAAAAAGGACTCCGTTTGTGCAAGTTACGGCCAGTCAAACTTCCAGTCAAACTGGCTTCAGGGGCGTCCAGGAGGCGAAAAAAATAATCATCTCAGAAATCGACGGAACCAGCGTCATCATGAAGAGCTCGTCGAGACGATTCTGATGGCGTTCGTTTCGTCGAAATCCGACGTCGTATGCTCAAGTTACAAGCAGTCAAACTTCAGTCAACTTGAGGGTACATATGACATCAGCGAATCGTCCGTACCGTACGGAAGACACATGGACGAATTCAGGAAGAACACGTGGTGGCTGACTCAACTGTACGGACCAATTGTTGACTAACACGTGTCCGTCCGTACTGATGACGTGGCATCCGTACTCGGACGTGGCACCGGCAGTGACACGTGGCAGTCCAGTCAGCGTATGGCTTGTCTTCGTCAGCATACACGGTGGCAGGTTTGGGCGAATAATGGTTTGACACGTGGCTCCAAGTCGGCAGTACGGATACCGTCGTGGCATCTTCGTCAGCGGACACATCATCCGGAGAGGGCGAATAAGACAGTGACACGTGTCTCTGGTTTTTCGGCTGTATGCAGGGAATGTCCAAGTAAAAGTGGTTGTTGCTGGGTCGAACCCGCGATCTCAGGCTTAACAGCCGGTGGTTTAGTCGTTACACCAAATCTACAGTTCAACTATATATAGACCCCGATTCATTTTATTGTAGAGTTTGTTTGGCATTTGGATAAAAACAAAACCGGCCGGTGGTTTGAACCCGCACCTGCCGGGGTAACAAAAGAATATCTCACCGCTGTGCCACAAAGACAACCTAATTATATAGTGGCAGCGGTTCATTTTATTGTAATAGTATAGGCCGAACCTTATCAAAAAGGCTAAATAAGCCAAAATAGATCAAAACCACCAAAACAACCTATATCCAAAAGATGTCAGAGGATAAACCAGACCTGATACGACATGATGGAGGAAGATGTGCACTTAATGAAGTGGTTAAGCCATATTAGGCAAGTTTTTTGTATAAAAGGAGGGGTATAGACCTTTGTTTTACAAGTCCAGGTGGAGAACGAGAGAATGCTCGAGAGATGATTTGCATTGTTCCTGTATATCGAAGTAATGCTGTGCTCTTGATGTGCTTGAAGGGGATGATGCTGCCTCAATTGTAACTGATTTTTGGAGCTAATCGGATCGGTCCTCCATTGGAGAGGGACCCAGAGACGTAGTCCTTAGGGACGAACTCCGTTATCAATTGGTTTCGTCTCTCTATTCTTCTCTCTTTTCTTTCTCAGTTTAATCTTGGCAATTATTTATTTCATGTTATGTTCATTATTTCATTTGGGCATTTAATTTTGTAATCATTTAAGTTAATCGTTGTAATAGTTGATCTTTTACGTTACGCATTCTGTAAAAGCAATTAGTCCTAGATCCTAAATAGATCAAGTTGGTATCAGAGCTATGTATGTGGCTTGTATTGCAATTTGAATGCTAACAAGATCCAGGTTGCAATGAGGCGAAGGAGAACTTGAAGAATACAATCCAGAAATCGGAAGACGAAGAGTTAATCAACCGTCACAGATGGAAGAAAAAGAAGGTGGACAAAGTTCAGAGCTTAGTGTCAAGGATTTCCAGAAGCTATTTCTTGACATGAAGGCAATGGTGGACGAACTTTATGCAGACAAGAAGAAGCACGAAAAGGGAGGTTCTTCAAAGCATGAGAAGCAGGAAGATCAGAAAGACACAGAGGGGAAAGCTCCAGAAACTCCTTCTCCTCCATCTTCTCCCTCTTCTTCTCCTCCTTCTTCTCCTCCTTCTCCTTCTCCTTCTTCTAATGTAAATCCATTTAAGAGCAAGTCTAAGCCTATAATTAAGCTTGATGTAAAATTTGAGTTACCTAAATACTGTGGGGAGTTAAATGCTGAGAAGTTAGACGATTGGGTCCAACAAGTAGAAGTATACTGTAGGATACAAGGCCTAGTAGAAGATGCTTCTAGGATTCAATTAGCAACTCTCCGGTTGGGAGGTACAGCTCTCACCTGGTGGGAGAGTAAAACTCGTGAAGAAATTGCTCGCCATGGTCAAGTTAACATGTCTTGGATGGAGTTTGTTGCTGCCCTTAGGAAACAATTCTACCCTTTAGGTTACATGCAACAGTTAACCATGAATTGGCAAACCTTTAGGCAAGGTAAGGGGCAGTCTGTCCAGGAGTATACTCATGAGTTTAGGAAACGGGCCATTGCTCTAAATGTTCCCTTGTATACCCAAGACACATTACTTAAGTATATTGGTGGTTTACATTCTTACCTTAGGCACACTATTTTGATGTTGAGTCCCAACAATCTAGACGAGGTGTCTGTTCAAGCTACTCATATAGAGTCAAGGGGTAAGAATACTTTTAGTGATAACTTTTCTAAGAAGCCATCTAAGTTTGAGGGTAAGTCTAAAGGGAAAGAAAAAGACAAAGATAAAGGCAAAGGGAAGAAAACAGCTACAGCTAAGAAAGAGGGTGAGAAACCTACGTGCTCCCATTGCAAGAAAGAGGGGCATGATGATTTGAGATGTTGGAAGCTTCATCCTGAGTTGAGGCCGAAAAGATATGGAGGTAATAAAGGCAAGAAGACTACTGCAGTGATTCAACAAGATCTTGGTTCAGACTCCGGAGATGAGACAAAGATTGTTGCTACTGGAATCCAAGGTAAAGGGAAAGGTATATCTCTCTCATCTGATGCAAGTTTTTCTAATGCCAGTGCAAGTACAAGTAAAGAATCTTCTCCTAAGGTTGATAAGCAAAGAAATGAATTGTTTCATATTCGTGTTGTAACAAAACATACTAAGATTGATACTCTGTTTGATACGGGTTCACAAGTAAACTTAATATCTGAAGAAGTTGTAAAGAAACTTAATTTGGCTACAACACCTCATCCGAAACCATATCCACTCGGATGGGTTTGCAATGATGCACAATTAAAAGTAACTAAACAGTGTAAATTGAGATTTGCTATCACTGCAAACTTTGTAGATGAGGTAGAAGTCGATGTGGTCCCTTTGGATATTTGTGGGCTTGTGTTAGGGAGTCCTTATCTTTATGACAGAAAAGCAATCTTTTATAGGGGGGAGAATAAGTATCATCTTTTTAAAGATGGGGTAGAATACATTGTACGGGCACATAAGGTGAAGACTAATCTTACTTTAGTTAATGCTGGTCAAATGAAGAGGTTGGTCAACTCAAGTAAAAACTTTGTACTAATGCTTGTAAAAGCCAAAGAAGATGATAAATCTGAGGCATTCAAGGGGTGTGACCCAAAACATAAAACTGAAATGGTCAAGGTTATTTCCGCTTATGATGACATGTTTCAGGAACCGAAGGGGTTGCCACCCAAGAGAGAGATACAGCATGAAATCCAGTTACAGCAGGATGTGCCACTTCCTAACATCGGCATGTACCGTTTATCAGTTATGCAGAATGAGGAAATTAAAAAGCAAGTTCAAGAGTTGGTGGAAAAAGGAGTTATTCGTCCTAGTACTTCACCTTGTGGTTCTCCAATTGTCTTGGTTCCAAAGAAAGATGGAACTTGGAGGATGTGCATCGACTACCGCGCCTTGAACAAGATAACGGTAAAGAACAGGTATCCTCTTCCCAGAATAGATGATTTACTTGATCAGTTAAAACATGCAGTTTACTTTACTAAGTTAGATTTGAGAAGTGGTTATCATCAGATAAGAATTGCAGAAGATGATATTTGGAAGACTGCATTTAAGACAAAACAGGGACTGTTTGAATGGTTGGTTATGCCTTTTGGGCTTTGTAACGCACCAGCTACTTTTATGAGAGTCATGAATGATGTCTTTCGTCCTTTTATTGATGAGTTTGTCATAGTCTATCTAGATGATATCCTTGTATTCAGTCAAACTTGGGAAGATCATGTAAGTCATGTAAAGAAAGTCTTTGATGTATTGAGAAAAGAAAAACTCTATGTAAAGATGTCTAAATGTGAATTTGCTAAGACATCCTTAGTGTACTTAGGCTATGTCGTAGGGAGTGGTCAATTGAAAGTAGACCCTGCGAAGGTCGAAGCTATTGTAAAATGGCCTAAGCCAAGTACAGTCACAGAGGTCAGAAGTTTCCTAGGTGCAGTTCAGTACTGGAGAAAGTTTATTGCAAACTTCTCTTTTATAGCATCACCATTACATGCATTAACCAGTACAAAGGCAACTTTTCAGTGGGGAGGTCCGCAACAGAAGGCTTTCGACACTTTGAAGGGAAAGTTGAGCACCGCACCAGTTTTGGCCTTACCAGATCTACATCAACCATTTGAGATCGAGACAGATGCGAGTGGGTTTGCCATGGGAGCAGTACTCATGCAAGGAGGTAAACCAGTTTGCTACCACTCTGAAACTTTTTCAGGAGCAGTAAGTAACTATCCCACATATGATAAAGAACTTTATGCTTTAGTTCAGAGTGTTAAAAAATGGAAACATTACATAATGGGGAAAGAAACTGTAATCCACACTGATCACCAACCACTACAATATTTGCACTCACAAACTAAACTGCAACAAAGTAGGCACTTTCGGTGGATGGGTTTTCTACAACAGTTTCATTTGGTTATTAAGTATAAGAAAGGTACCCATAACAAGGTAGCAGACATGCTCTCTAGACCTCCTATGATGAATGCTATGATAATCCTTCAGAATAGTTCTATGGTTCATGAAAGTTTTCAGGAACAATATGATAATGATGAGAACTTTAAGGATATCTATGCTGCTTTAATGAATGGTAAACATGTAGAAGAGAAAGACTATTATGTGCAAGACAAACTGTTATATCACTTGGGTAAATTGTGTGTTCCAAAAGATGAACAAGCACAGGTGATTAGAGAAGCACATACCTCATTGATTGCAGGACACTTTGGGGTAAACAAAACATTGACTCAGCTGCAGAAATATTGTTATTGGCCTCATATGCAAGAAACTGTAACTAAATATATTAGAGGTTGTGTTATGTGTGCAACTAGTAAGCCTAGTAACAGGAAATTGGGTTTGTACACACCTCTACCTGTACCTTCTCGTCCATGGGAAAGTGTGTCAATGGACTTTGTAGGGGGGTTACCTATGTCTAGGAAGGGACATGATTATTTGTATGTAGTAGTTGATCGGTTCAGCAAAATGTGTATCCTAATGCCATGTAAAAAGCAAGTCACTGCTGAACTGACAGCTCATTTGTACTTTCAATTTGTATGGGTTCATTTTGGGTTACCTACTTCTATTGTATCGGATCGAGATTCTCGATTCTTGGGGGAATTTTGGTCAACTTTGTGGGGACTCATGGACACTAAACTGAAAAAGAGTACGGCCTTCCATCCGCAGACCGACGGTCAGACAGAGGTTGTAAATAGGACAGTTGTGCATCTACTTAGAGGGTATTGCAGTAAGCATCCTAAGTTGTGGGATGAGAGTCTTCATTATGTGCAGCATGCCTACAACCATGCAGCACACTCTTCTACTAAAAGGTCTCCTTTTGAGACATGCTTTGGTTATGTGCCCAAGACACCGATGGATTTTGCTTTTGGGAAAGATGATGTTAAAGATGGACACCATGATGCAGAGAAGGCTTTGAAGTTCATCCAGAAAGTCCAAGCAATTCATCAGGCAGTGGAAGCACGTTGGAACAGAGCCAAGCAAAATACAAGGTTCGCCATGACAAGCATCGCACTGATCATCATTTTCAGGTTGGAGACAGAGTTTGGTTACATATCAGCAAGGAAAGGATGCAAGGTGAAGGTAAAAAGCTTAAGCCAATTAGGTATGGTCCTTTTGAGATCCTTGAGAAGATTGGTACCAATGCCTTCCGCCTCAATCTTCCTCCATACATGCATATTTACTCGGTTGTCAATGTTGAGAATTTGAAACTGTATGAGCCTCCAATGATCCTAGATGAAGTCTTAGACATTCAAGTTCCATCAGTTGATGACCTTTCACCAGAGTACATGTCAGAGTTGCCAGAAGATGTTATTCTCGACAGGAATGTCAGAACTTCACGAAGAGGAAATGTTGAGTACCTCAGAGTGGGCCTGAAGGGGATGCATCCAAGCAAAGCAAGATGGATGGAGATTGGTAAAGTAAGGGAACTTTACCCTCACTTACTTTCCAAGTAATCAAGCTTTCGGAGGTCCTAAAGCTCTCCAGTGGGGAGGCCTGATCCGGGGGACAATTTTTCAGTGAAAGTTGAAGTGTTCCCAATGCTCCAGATTTCAGCTTCATTAGAAAGAGAACGACGTCCTGGTTCCAACGCAACTTGAACGGGTCGAAAAGGACTCCGTTTGTGCAAGTTACGGCCAGTCAAACTTCCAGTCAAACTGGCTTCAGGGGCGTCCAGGAGGCGCAAAAAATAATCATCTCAGAAATCGACGGAACCAGCGTCATCGCGAAGAGCTCGTCGAGACGATTCTGACGGCGTTCGTTTCGTCGAAATCCGACGTCGTATGCTCGAGTTACAAGCAGTCAAACTTCAGTCAACTTGAGGGTACATATGACATCAGCGAATCGTCTGTACCGTACGGAAGACACATGGACGAATTTGGGCAGAACACGTGGCGGCTGACTCAACTGTACGGACCAATCATTGAATGACACGTGTCCGTCCGTACTGATGACGTGGCATCCGTACTCGGACGTGGCACCGACAGTGACACGTGGCAGTCCAGTCAGCGTACGGCTTGTCTTCGTCAGCATACACGGTGGCAGGTTTGGGCGAATAATGGTTTGACACGTGGCTCCAAGTCAGCAGTACGGATACCGTCGTGGCGTCTTCGTCAGCGGACACATCATCCGGAGAGGGCGAATAAGACAGTGACACGTGTCTCTAGTTTTTCGGCTGTATGCAGGGAATGTCCAAGTAAAAGTGGTTGTTGCTGGGTCGAACCCGCGATCTCAGGCTTAACAGCCGGTGGTTTAGCCGTTACACCAAATCTACAGTTCAACTATATATAGACCCCGATTCGTTTTATTGTAGAGTTTGTTTGGCATTTGGATAAAAACAAAACCGGCCGGTGGTTTGAACCCGCACCGGCCGGGGTAACAAAAGAATATCTCACCGCTGCGCCACAAAGACAACCTAATTATATAGTGGCAGCGGTTCATTTTATTGTAATAGTATAGGCCGAACCTTATCAAAAAGGCTAAATAAGCCAAAATAGATCAAAACCACCAAAACAACCTATATCCAAAAGATGTCAGAGGATAAACCAGACCTGATACGACATGATGGAGGAAGATGTGCACTTAATGAAGTGGTTAAGCCATATTAGGCAAGTTTTTTGTATAAAAGGAGGGGTATAGACCTTTGTTTTACAAGTCCAGGTGGAGAACGAGAGAATGCTCGAGAGATGATTTGCATTGTTCCTGTATATCGAAGTAATGCTGTGCTCTTGATGTGCTTGAAGGGGATGATGCTGCCTCAATTGTAACTGATTTTTGGAGCTAATCGGATCGGTCCTCCATTGGAGAGGGACCCGGAGACGTAGTCCTTAGGGACGAACTCCGTTATCAATTGGTTTCATCTCTCTATTCTTCTCTCTTTTCTTTCTCAGTTTAATCTTGGCAATTATTTATTTCATGTTATGTTCATTATTTCATTTGGGCATTTAATTTTGTAATCATTTAAGTTAATCGTTGTAATAGTTGATCTTTTACGTTACGCATTCTGTAAAAGCAATTAGTCCTAGATCCTAAATAGATCAGCTTGTGTCAGTCTTTTGTTGTTGGTTAAAGTGATTTGAGGAATATAGAAGAGGTTTTGGGCCTAGTTCTCAATTTGGGTATTTTCAAACAAGGGTTTTGTAAAGGAAAGTTGTCTCAAAGGTGGAATTTTTTAGTTTAGTGATTTGAGTTGTTTGCAAGAGCATAGAAAGTTGAGTTGTTTGAATCCAAAATTTTCATCAAATGTTTATTGCAAGCAAGGGTAGTTATAAAATATGAAGGTTAAATTGAATACATTGTGTTCTTACGGTGTGCATAAAAATAACTGTTGTCTCTGAAGAAGATTTGAAAAGTGAGGGACAACCCTGTGTGTTTTCCATCCTGCAAATTTTTTGTGCATCTTGTGTTTGAAACATATTATGATATTGAAATGGAATGTTTGCTGCAAGTAATGGGTTGTTATAAAATATGAAGGTGAACTTGAATACAGTGTTTTGTTACAATTTGCATAATAGAAAGTGTTGTCTTTGAAGAAGAATAGAGAAGCAAGGGGCAACCCTTTGTGTTTTTCATCTTCCAACTTTTTTTTGCATGAACATTTGCTGCAAGCAATGCTACTTATAAGTAATGAACGTGAAATTGAATACATTGTGTTATTATGGTGTGCATAATAGTAACTGTTGTCTTTGAACAAGATTATAAAAGTGAGGGACAACCCTATGTGTTTTCCATGATGGAACTATTATGTAAAATTTGTGTTAGAAACGTATGAATAGATATTGAAATGGAGTGTTTTGCTGAAATTAAGGGTTGTCATAAAACAAAAAGGTGAACTTGAAAACATTCTTTTGTTATACTCTACAAAAAATAAGAAGTGAGCCAGAACCAACTATTTTTTCCATGATGCAATTGTTATGTAAATTTTGTGTTCGAAAAATATGAATAGATATTGAAATGGAGTGTTTTTCTCAAAGTAAGGGTTGTCATAAAACATGAAGGTGAACTTCAAAAAATTATTTTTTTATAGTCTGCAAAAAATAAGAAGTGAGCCACAACCCATTGTGTTTTCCATAATGTAATTGTTATGTAAACTTTTTGTTTGAAACATATGAACATATATTGAAATAGACTATTTTTTAGAAAGTAAAGGTTGTGATCCAACAAGAAGGTGAACTTTAAAACATTCTTTTGTTATAGTCTACATCAAATAAGAAGTGAGTCACAACCCATGTGTTTTCCATCATGCAACTGATATGTGCATTTTGTGTTCCAAACATATGAACATATATTAAAATGGAATGTTTGGTGAAAGTAAGGGTTGTCATAAATAAGAAGGTGAAGTTCAATTTTTTTTTTGTTATATTCCACATAAAAGAAAGTGGTAATTCAACAAGAATTGAGAAGTGAGTCAAAATCTAGTGTGTTTTCCATCATGCAACTATTATGTGCATTTTCTATTTGAAACGTATGAATAGATATTGAAATGGAATATTTGTTGAAATTAAGGGTTTTTATAAATTATGAACCTCAACTTCAATACATTGTTTGTTACAATGTGCATAACAGAAAGTGCTAGTTTCAAGTTCTTACATTTGTAAGTAAGTTTGACATAAATAATAAGACTTGAGGTGGCATTTCCTACCATTATTTGATGGCATTTGACATTGGTTGTAATGAAATTTTACATGGAAAAAAAAAGTGTTATGAAATTTGCAAGAACATAGTCTTATATTTTATTTAATTAAGAGCAGTAAACGTTTTTCACTCAGAGCTATGAACCAGTGAGGTCACAAATAGGGGACCTCATCCCCAATATAAATTTTCAAAAATTAAACCCCAAAGGGATTATATCCTTGATAAAAAGATTAACAATACAACTTAATAATCACACAATGGAACTTTTGGAAAAATATTGTAGTCTTCAAACATACTAAAGTACTATAATTCCACAAGATAATTGATCAAAAATTACAGGATCATAGATAATGTAATTACACACCATAATTTTTTGATAATTACATGATCAAAGAAAATATAATTCCACACCATAATTTTTCAATAATTGCATGATCAAAGATATTGAAATGGAATGTTTGCTACAAGTAATGCATTGTTATATAATAAGAAGGTGAAGTTCAACACACAGTGTTGATACAGTCTACATAATAGAAAGTGTTGTCTTTGAAGAAGAATTGAGAAGTGGTGGAAAATACTATGTGTTTTCCATTATGCAATTTTTTTTTGTGCATCTTGTGTTGTAAACATATTATAGTATTGAAATGCAATGTTTCTTGAAAGTAAGGGGTGTTATAGAATATGAAGGTGAACTTCAATACAGTGTTTTGTTACAGTCCCTAGAACATAAAGTGTTCATTGCACGTGCTTACATTTGTAAGTAAGATGACACACATAAATAAGTTTCATAACGAAGTAACTAACAAAGGACAATGTGTTTTCCAAAACTCCAACCAATGCAAGAATTTTATGTGTTCCAATCACATGAAAAAAGGAAATATTCCATTTCAACTCTACCTAATAGTTGTTTAAAAATTGAAAGTGGAATTCATTTCTTTTTGGGAGTGTACAAAATAAAGACTTTTCATAAGAAAATAACTGACAAGGGACAATGTGTTTTCCAAAATTGCAACCAATACAAGAATTTTATGTGTTCCAATCACATGCAAAAAGGAAATATGTCATTTCCACTCTACCCTTAGTCATTCTAAAAATTGAAAGTGGACTTCATTTATTTTTGGGAGTGTACAAAATAAAGACTTTGTAGAAGCAAATAACTGATAGGGGACAGTGTGTTTTCCAACACTGTAACCAATACAAGAATTTTTATTTTCTACAATGACATGAAAAAGGGAAATATTTCATCTCCACTCTAGAAAAAACTTGCTTTAAAAATTCAAAGTGGACTTCATTGGATTATTCATCGTAATGAAACAAATACTTATCATAACAAAATAATAATGGGGGATAGTGTGTTTTCCAACATTGCAAGGAATGCAAGAATTTTATTTGTTCCGATCACATGGAAAAGGGAAATATTCTATCTCCACTCTAGCAAAGAATTTCTCTAAAAATTGAAAGTGGACTTCATTACATTATTGGTTGTAACGAAAAAAATACTTATCATCACAAAATAACTAACAGGGAACAGTGTGTTTTCCAACACTGCAAAGAATGCTAGCATTTTATTTGTTTTAATCACATGGAAAAAGAAAATGTGCCATATACAGTCAAAAAAATACTTGCTCTAAAAATTGAAATTGGAATTTATTACATTCATGCTTGTAACGAAACAATTATAGGACTATGAAAAGTCTAATATGAAATGCATAACAACAAAGTGTTCAAACACATGAAAATAGTGTATCTGTTTAGCATAATTGTTCAATAATTAAATAATTACAGAGGCCCATGAAAAGTATTGTATCAAATGTATAACAAAATAATGTTGAAACATATGAAAATGGTATATCTCTACACCACAATTGTTCAATAATCAAATAATGAAACCCATAATGCATAATCTATATTTTGAGCCTATTTCATCAATTCCTATGTTGCCTATTCTTTGTAATCGAGTTCATGCCTGTGTCATGTATGAAACTTTTCTTAGGGTCCTTGTGTATTTTGGGAGGGGCGATTCCAATTCCACTAACCCTCACAAATGATGAACTTGAAACAATAGATTTCTTCATGGGTTGTACTTTGTCCTTGGTAGGTCTAACACCTTCACCCTATAGAAAACAATTAATCACAATTAACATATGCATGGAGACAATATAAGGTAGTATGATATATACAACAACATATCATTTATGTGTACCTCTAGAATAAAATTATTTATCTTAGAGAGCTTCCATACCATGAAGCTAGCCACACACTCTTTGATAATCTCTGTGCCAGGACATGGAAAAGGCACTAAGCATTCACTAGTAATGGCTTGAACAATGCCGACTCTCACACAATTTTTTGGGTGTGTAAAGTAGTGTATTTGAGAATTTATGTCGACATGTACAATGCCTTTGGAAACTCATTTACGCTACCTCCAAAGGTCAATGTGATCACCGACCTTAAAAGTGATGCCCTTGAACTCTATCATCTATTCATCCACAATATTTGGCTGCAATGGAAACATCATTAACATGAAGCATAAATGAAGGAACATTAAAAGATTCATAAAGAAATAAGAACAGAAGCATGGAAGTGTGCTAGGTCTATTATTGATATAGATGACATGAAACTACTCTCCTGGTCCCCATGTTCATCTTTATTGCCATCTCCCCCTTGCAAGCCAACACTCTCCTCATCCCCATGTCCATATTTATTATCCTCTCCCACTTGCAAGCTAGTGCTCTCCCCATCCCCATGTCTATCTTTATTTCCCTCTCCCACTTACAAGTCAATGCTCTCCCCATCCCCATGTCCATCTTTATTACCCTCTCCTAGTTTCAAGCCAGTGCTCTCCCCATCCCTATGTCCATCTTTATTACCCTATCCCACTTGCAAGCTAGTGCTCTCCATGTCCCCATGTCCATCTTTGTTGCCATCTCCCCCTTGTAGGCCAGTGCTCTCCTCATCTCCATGTCCATCTTTATCACCCTCTCCCACTTGCAAGCCAGTTCTCTCCTTGTCCCCATGTCCATCTTTGTTACCCAATTCCACATACAAGACAATGCTCTCCCTGTCCCAATGTCCATCTCTGTTACCATGTCCCACTTGGAGGCTAGTGCTCTCCCTATCCCCATGTCCATATTTATTTCCCTACCCCACTTGTAGGATAGTGCTCTCCCTATCTACATTTCCATCTCTATTAGCCTCTCTCATTTCAATTGTAATGACATGGCCAAGTAGGTCAAGGCTAGGACTTTGTTGTTCATCCTTGCCCTATAATAGTAGAAATTCAAAGTTCAAACATCACTTTAAATTTAGATCCATTCAACCAATTCATTCAAATAATCAAAACAAACATTAAATAAAAGAATTGGAATTCACTTTTTCTTCTAGTTCCTCCATGTCAAGGCACCTTGAAACTTTTGAATGTATACGGTCCTTCTTCTTCTTCATCTCAACATTATTAGATGGCGGGTTGGGAGGAACAATATCATCTTATTCTTCCATGGCCTCCACTTCATCTTCCAACTCAATAGTATCCTATTGGAGGGTAGGACTCCGTTGTTCATCATTGCCCTGTAATAGCAAGAATTGAAATGTCACATCAAATTCAGATGCGTGCAATGAATTAATTGAAATAATAAAAAAAACATTAAATAGAAGATTTTTAAATCATTGTTTCTTCTCATTTCTTCTTGTGAGGGCATGAGGAATATTTAGACTGTATATACTCCTTCTTAATATTGTTAGATGGCAGGTTGGGAGGAACAACATCATATTCTTCTTCCATGCCCTCTACTTCATCTTCAAAATCAATAGTATCTTGTTGGAGGGAAAGAATCTATTGTTCATCATTGCCCTTTAATAGTAGGAATTGAAACATCACATCAAATTTAGATGCATGTAATGATTTCATTGAAATAATCAAAACAAACATTAAATAGAAGATTTCAAAATCACCATTTCTTCTCGTTTCTTCTTGTGAGGGTGTGAGGAATCTTTAGATCATATACAATCCTTCTTCTGAATGTTATAAAGTGGGTTGGGAGGAACAACATCATCTTGTTCTTCCATGACATGTGCTTTGTCTTCCCAATCAAGAGTATCTTGTTCGAGGGTAGGACTCCATTTTTCATCGTTGCCCTATAATATCAATATTTGAAATGTCACATAAAATTGAGATACAAGCAACCAATTCATTGAAATAATCAAAACAACATTAAATAGAATATTTGGAAATCACCATTTGTTCTCATTTCTTCTTTTGAGGGCATAAGGAAACTTTAAACTGTATATGCTCCTTCTTCTTGTCAATGTTATATGACAGGTTGGGAGGAACATCATCTTCTTCATCCATGGCCTCCACTTCATATTCCAACTCAAGAATATCATGTTGGAGGGAAGGACCCTATTGCTCATCATTACCTTGTAATAGTAGGAATTGAAATGTCACATCAAATTTAGGTGCATACAACGAATTCATTGAAATAATTAAAAAAAACATCAAATAGAGGATATTGAAATCACTGTTTGTACTCATTTATTCTTGTGAGGGTGTGAGGAAATTTTAAACAAGACATGCTTTTTCTTCTTCTCAATGTTAGACAGGGGGTTGGGAGGAACAACATCATCTTGTGCTTCTGTGGGCACTACTTAATCTTCCAATAGAACAAAAACTTGCTCAAGGGAAATAGTTTTTTGTTCATCATTGTTGTGTAATAGGAGGAATTAAAACATCACATCAAACCCAGATGCATGCAACTAATTCATTCAAATAATCAAAACAAACATTAGATTAAAAAAAATATTTTGAGATCATCGTTTTTTGTCATTTCTTCTTTAGAGGGTGCCTTGAAACTTTCAACCATGTACAATGCTTCTTCTAAATGTTAGACGTAGGGTTGGGAGGAACAACATCATCTTCACCTTTTGTGGGCACAAATTCCTCTACCGAATGAACATTACTCTGCTAGGTGGGAGAAACCACTTCTCGACCATCACCCTGTCATGTCATGTAAGTTAACATTAAGTGAACATTGTATGCATCAGAACAGAAAATATGAAGCAATGAAAATTTAGATTTAACAATTCAGTTCGACATTACCATTCCTTCCCTTCTCTTTCTCTCCTGCAATTGTAATATTTTTTTCCTTCTCTACTCCTTCCTCTTGTCATTGTTATATAACGCCATTCACTTCTTCACCTCATCCTTCCTTGTTGGGGAAGTTGAAGGAAGCTATGTTTCCCATACTTTTCACAAACACTTCTAATAACATGCTTTTGCTGGAGATGTTGTCATAGACCCATTTGGTACTCCATATTTTCCACCTTCTTTTGAAGGTACTTTTTCAAGAATAGGAAGGTGGTGATGTTGAAACCTATGCATGTTGAACACTCTCCAATCATAATAATTTCTCGTACATTCTTCTACAATACAATAATATACATATCTACCATTCACCACTTCTCTTATGTATTCAACAATAACTTGTGCAACAAATTTGGAAAAGAAAATCACTTAATATATTTGATATTCAAACAATTTCAATTTGAATGCACAACATATACACACAGCCAAATGGTGCAATAATTCAATTATTATATCTACCTTCATGTCTACCACATTAGCTTGTGCTTCATTGGGTCCCTCTCCTTATGGTCTCCCTTTACACACTTTTCCTTGTGATCATGGACTATGGGAAGAGGGTGATGGTCTCCCTAATTATTTTCCTTAATCGAAGGAACGATATACTGTCAAAATCAGTATATTTGTAACATACATGATATTTTCTAATTGAAATTGTAAATAATTTTGATTGATGCATAGGAAGTAAATGGAAATTAGAAGTTCACAATCAATTACCAAACACGTTGATGCCTTAGGGTTCAATGCTTTCCTAAAATGAGGGGACTTCCTCTGTACCACAGTTGTTGCCTCCTAATTAAAACATTCCCACTTTCCAGTCAACATCATAACCACTTATGAGAGATTAAAATTATACATTTGATTGCATCTTGTAATTACCAGATCTTACCTACAAGTTTCATGAACACAAATGCCCTGAAGAAGATGCGCTACTACACACCCTTTCAGGTGTGTTATCCACCTCAATGTCATTCTTCAGTGTAGGAAGCAATTTCCCTTTTACAACATGCATCCCTGGTTTCTTGTAAACTATAAATTGTTGCAAGTGTTATGGAAAGTTAAAGTTCCAAAATTTATTGCACCATTTGTAGTAATCAAGCATATCTTTTTTCAATCAAAAGAAGAATTTGAAACACATATTTTAGTCTACCTAAGACTTGTGATTAATTTTGTAGGTTCCTTTGATTACAGTCTATGTCTAAATAAAAAAAATATTTTCAATACATTCCTACTGAAAACAAAATTGCAAGTTGGAAAAGAGATGGTGTTATGAAGCACACAACCCACACTGTTGTAAAACACTATACAAGTAACCCACTGTGTTTTACAATGTGCAATTATTTTTTCCATTCATTTTTTTCAATCACATAAATACTAAATTGCAATTTATACCATAACTAATAGTTGTAATTTCTAGAGGTGCTTTTTTACATTCATATAGTCTAAAAAAGAAAATCTTTTCAAGAAATTGAAATTGTTATCTGAAATTTCAGGTCGGAAAACACAAGGTGTTATAAACCATGCAACCCGCAAACTATTCTAAAACCCTTTACAAGAAACAACCCTATTGGTTACTCCCCCCACCTCAATTTGGTTAACAAGGTTATTCCTCTCTTCTTTATTCTTCTTCAAAGAAAACACTTTCTGTTATGTAGACTGTAACAAAATAGTGTATTAAAGTTCACCTTCATAATTTATAACAACCCATTACTTGCAGCAAACATTCCATTTGAATATTGTAATACGTTTCAAAGACAAGAAGGAAAAAAATGTTGCAGGATTGAAAACATAGAGGGTTGTCCCACACTTTTCAAATCTTGTTCAAAGACAACAGTTAGTGTTATACATACTGTAAGAACACAATGTATTGAAGTTCACCTTCATATTTTAAAACTGCCCTTGCTTGTAGCAAAATTTCCACACAAAAAAAAAATTGTAGGATGGAAAACACAAAGGGTTGTCCCTCACTTCTCAATTCTTCTTCAAAGACAATACTTTCTATTATACAGACTATAAGAACACAGTGTATTAAAGGCCACCCTCATATTTTATAGCAACCCTTACTTGCAACAAACATCCCATTTCAATATCGTTATACATTTGGAACACAAGATGCACAAAAAAAGTTATAGGATGGAAAACACACAGGGTTGTCCCCCCACCCCCCCTCGCCAGCGTGAGAACATTTCATGACAACTAGGAAACTTTGAAGCATACCTTTCTCATTGCCAAAACATGCACTTCTCTCAATCATACATCAATGACACCTTCCGACAACATGGAGCTAATTGGATGAGATTGTGGAAGATGTGGTGATGTGTGCTGCAGAGAAGAGCTTTTTTTGCAAATATTGTAAAGTAGCTCCAAAGATGTCCAATTGTCATGAAATGTTTTCATGTCTTTTATCTAATGCTTGTATCGGGCATGGAGAGGTCGACCTTTTCATAGAATGCCAAGGCCAACAATATGTAATTATAGGTTGGAAAACACTAGGTGCTATTATATCTGCAAACCAAATACCATTTACAAACCCTTCACAAGTAACATCCCAATTTTTTAATCACTCCTTAGTTGAATTTGGATGATTTTATATATCCCACACCTGTAACTCCACCCCATGCTCTCAAACCTTCAGATTTCAATGTGCAGAATGAAAGAACTCACAATACACACTATTTTCCAACCTCCAATTATTTTTCGTATTACGTTGTCCCATCATAGGGTTTTTGTATGTTATGATGCCTCTAACATGCATTCTTCTAGGGATAATAGCAATGTCCAATTGCAAGGTAGAAGCTAATCTCCCTACAAAAATAGTAAAATTAAGCTATTATCCTTGAAAAAACATGTGTTTGAAATGATAACATAATCAAACATAAATGATATCAATTTTCCACAATCCATATTGATTATTGCTATATGATTTATGGATTCAATTGTGTAAGAATTTTTGCATCAACATTTCGGATCACACTCCATGATCCAACATCAAGATGAAGAAGACATCATCAGTCATCATGATGTTGGATCATGAAGCTTGATCCGAAAGGTTGATCCAAAAATTCTTACACAAACGATTCTAGAAATCAACTAGCAATGATAATCGGAGATGTCTTATCCCTGAAGAAGGGCAATACAATATCATGTGTAAGCCATGTCGCAAGGAGATCACCTTCTACAATTGAGAGCATGCTACTCTCCCTACAAAAATGCATGTCACATGCATCATAACAGTCATCTTGTTTTAAAAATCATATTTTAGAATGGACAAAAATCCCAAAACATGTCATTGAAAACCATTATTTGCAAATAGCAAGAAGCCTAGATGAGGTCCCATTTTTGCCACCATTTTCCATAGTGAATTTTTCAGGTTGGTAGAGAGCAATGGGAGATATGAAATTTTGCAATTTCCAAATGAAATAACTGACAACCCATTGTGGAAATATGAGTGAAATTACCGAATAACGTTTAGAGAAATCAGAAACCATGCACAATATGTAATATTTTTGTTTCGGTATGCTCCAAGAATGTAATTAAGTACAATTTCAAATTTCACTTTTCTATAGTCAAAATATCAATTCACTTTCTTCATCTGATTGGAACAAAACACCCTGACAGAAAAGGTGGTTGGATGAACAAATAGCACCGACGGAAAGACTTGATGGTCAAATGTTAACTCTGGCCTACCATGGCTTGTCCCATCGCTTAGAAAATGTGTCAGCACTAGTGGGTTTTCAAAATCATATTTTGGAATGGACAAAAACCCAAAAAAATATGGCATTCAAAACCATTATTTGCAAATAGCAAAAAGAGGTGCCAAGAATGTAATGAAATTGGAAAATAGTAGGTATTATGAAACTTGCAAGGCACAGTGTTGTTATAGATTGTTTGTAGTGTTGGAAAACACACTGTCCCATTTTAGTTAGTTTTTTTTTAAGAGTTTTATTTCCTTACTCCAAGAATGTAAGGAAGCCCACTTTCAAATTTTTAACAATTCTTTGCTACAGTCCAAATGTCATTTCCATTTCTTTATCTAATTGGAACAAATAAAATGCTCACATTATTTGTAGTGTTGGAAAACACACTATCTCTTCTCACTTGCATAGGGTTTTACAACACTATATGCATTGTTCATTTCTTAACACCTAGGATTTTCCAACATACATTCTTACTAAACAGAAACAATGTCTTCAAGAGATTTTGTAATATAGACAGTCTGAATGTATTGAAAATCCCTTTCAAAATTTATAAGGACTTTTAATTTGGGAAAAAATTGTATTTAAATTTCACATGACTAAAAACAAAAGTGCACAAAATAATTGCAATTTGGAAAACACAATGTTGGGTTTTAGTTATTTCAATGTCCTTGTTTAAATGTAAAGGGTTGTCTCATGGTGGGTTGCTTGCTTCTTAACTTGTAGGGCATTGCAACCTAGAGTTTTACAAAATAGTATGAATGTCTTCAAAATTACACATTCCATTGTTGTGTTTAAATTTCACACAATTGAAAAAAAATGCACATAATAATTGTAATTGGGAAAATATGGTGTTGGGTTTCAATTATTTGAATCTCCCTATTTAAATGTAAAGGGTTGTCTCATGCTGGGTTGCTTGCTTCTTAACACCGACAATTTTGTAACATGGAATGTTACAAAATAGTATGAAAGTCTTCAAAATGACACCTTCCATTGTTGTGTTTAAGTTTCAAGCAGGGAAAACTTTAAGAAACCCCCCCTCAACGAAGGTGTAAAGTCCTGGTGAATCTTGTATACTTCTCGATAAAAATATTAATTTTAGTGGCAATTTTTTTGTTTTTGTGAAAAAAAAATAATGTCCATTAACAAATATTTTCTAATCACTAGAAGTTTGTGAAAAATCCTAGCGAAATGCAAAATTTTTAAAACCACTAAAAATTTTCCATTGGCAATTAAAATCTATTTTCAAAGCAATAAAATATTTCGATTGGCTAATTAAACCTATTTTCAAACCAAAAAAAATAATTTTGTTGGCGATTAATATTTTTTTTCAAACTAAAAAATAAAATTCATTGGCGAATTAAACCTATTTTCAAATGATTAAGAAGAAAACATTGGCGAATTAAACATAATATCAAGCTAATAAAAAAATGCATGAAAATAAAGATTATTTCCCTCATTGTTTTCATCAACCATCCAAAAATCACCTACAACTATAACATTTTTTTCAAAAAAGCATCTTAACATGCTTCATAACAAAAAAAGTAACCCTGCCCAAATAAAACTAGTTCATAACTATCTGTATCTACCTTACATATTTCAACAAGACAAAAATTTAGTACTAGTCTTCCATTAATTTCTTAAAAAACCCTACAAAAACTACAAATTCAACTAGTGCTACCTGTTTCATAACAAAATTTCCTTGTTGCTTTTCCTTTCATCTTCTACTTCCTTGCATTCTATCCTTTTTCTTTCATACATTTTTCCTCTGCTTTCACCTGTGCTTCCATGTGCTTTGCCTCTGCTTTCTCCTGTGCTATAATTTCTTCCACCTTCATCATCTCTATAAAGAGCTTCAATGCTTGCCAGCCTAACCTTGCTTCTTCCTTGCATCAATTTTTAATCTCATCCTCCATCCAATGCATGAAATGGATGCATCCTTTTGTCCCTTCCATTTCCACATTTTTAAATCCTTCCCAAATTTTGAAACCTTCAGCAGAACTAGCCATCCAAGTATTGATTCTAATATTTCCAAGAAATCTCTATGCGCAATCATCTCCATCACTTCTCTCATTGTGCTTGTTGATTTCCCCAAGTCCAAACCCCATGCTATAATCAAGGAGTATACATCCATGTTAGTTCTATATCTGTGCCTTAGATTTCCAAAGGATTTCCCCAAAATCATCTGCACACTTTGTTCCAACCTCCCATCAGTGAATAAAAACATACCCATTAATCTTTTGTCAGAAGCTTCACCATAAAACGGGTTTAATTGCCTCCTCAAACACAAAGTAAAGTTGGCCTCCATTTGAAATCTATTGCAGCTATACTGCCAACACCACCACTCTTTCAAACTTTATGCATGCCTTCTTCTCCATGCCAAACTCTATTATTAACTTAGCTAATCGAGGGCCGAGAGGTAATAATTTTCCAAACTCTACACATACCGATCTTAATTACCCATTGATCCTCCAGTCATGTCCACTTGCTAAATTATTCCTATGATCTTCACTTCATAAATGCACCGTCCTTGCCACCTTTCCTATCTTAATTCACCAAAGTTGGGGTTTTGGTGCTTTTGCTAACCTTAGTTGCCACCTTTCCTATCTTAATTCACCAAAGTCGAGGTTTTGGTGCTTTTCCTAACATTAGTTGCAAGTATTTCTTTGTCATCTTTGTAGTTAGTGGGTTAGAGGTTTCAAAAACTTCAAAACTTCAGACTTTGGTTCCAAGGTTCCAAATTACAATGACCATGCGACATTATGGACCATGACTCTTCAATGAATTTTCGATGAATGGTTATAGTTGCATTCCAGAAGTATATCTCTCAAGCACTACATTTACAGATTGAAACCTCTGAAATTACACTAGAACCATTAAATATTTTACCATTTAAATATTGGTGCTCTTGTTTACCATTTAATATTGCCTAAGTCAGACCAAAATATTTTATGACAAAGCCTTAAATCTTATCTCTTTAATCCTGAGGGTCGAGTCTCGTCAACCAAGCGATGTCCCCATTTTAAATTATGCATGTGCATAAAGTTTGTTTTAAAAGAAGGACCGTTTGATGAATTTTCAATAGATGGCTATAGTTGCATTCTGGAAGTAAATCCTTGAAGTACTAGACTTGTGAATTGAAACCTCCAGAATGACACTAGAACTGTTAGATTTTCAAAAATCAATGGTTGAGATTTTATTACTTATTTAGGTTTGTCGGTCATTGTGCTCTTGTAACCTTGTTTACCATTTAATAATACCTAATTCAAACCAAAATATTTTATGACAAAAGCCTTAAATCTTAACTCTTTAATCTTGAGGGTTGAGTCTCGTCAACCTAGTGATGTCCCCATTTTAAATTATGCACATGCATAAAGTTTGTTTTAAAAGAGGGACTATTCAATGAATTTTAAATGGACGCCTATGGATGCATTTTGCATGTAAATATTTGAAGCACTAGACTTGCGAACTGAAACCTCCAAAATAACACTAGAACCGTTAGATTTTCATAAATCAATGGTTGATATTTTATTAATTATTTAGGTTTGTCGGTCATAATGCTCTTGTTTATGATTTAATATTTCCTAAGTCAGACCAAATTTTTTTATGAAAAAGCCTTAAATCTTAAGTCTTTAATCCTGAGGGTCGAGTCTTGTCAACCTAGCAATGTCCCCATTTTAAAAATAACTTTATTATTATAGTTTATTTTGCATGTGCACTATGCAGCCATCTTGTCATCTATCATGAGAATACCTTTTAAGCACTTGTTTATAAGGATTCAAGTGTTGAAATAAATGCTAATTGTCACATCAATGATAGTGGTGAATTTAAAAATGAAAAGTGTGATGTCATACTGATTGTGTTCATGCTAACTTCTATTATTCTATATATACTTCGCCAACTTGATGTTCTCCATGTCATTTATAATATATTTGGCATTGATTTATTTCTTCTCTATTCTTAATTTAATTGAGATATTATGGAGTCTTCATGGCGTGTCATGCTATCCAAATGTTTTTTGGGAGAAAAGAAGGGACAATGCATACGACAGATGAAAGTTGGGTATGGTTTTTATAATTCCTTGTGTGTAGGTTGAGGATGCTATAAGAATAATGTGGGTAGGGAATGGCTTCAAAACAACCCTCATGCTCTATATTCTAAGGTAGTTTCAGTTTTCTTGTCCAATTGCATGGACATTTTTCTTGATAAAGATTTGGTGAAGACGCTGGCAATATGTTACTTGTAGCCTTTCATTTACTCTATTTCTTCATTGGAGTTGGTGTTGGAGTATTATAATTTTGAAAGTGGGTTAGTGCCTAATGGTGGAATCTTCAAGAAAATGGAATTGCATGCTTCTACAGTGCAGGCTCTTGCCCTATTTAATATGAGATGGGGTCTACTATGTGATACAAAAACTGAGTCATTAAAGAGTTTAGAGTTTTGGAGGAAGGTTTTGGGTGATTCACTTTTATTCTCTATTGTTAATTTGTTAAATTCAATTCACATTCTACTCAAACAACTGGTTGATGGCCTCAACTAATATTACAAAAAAAAAAATAGTAATGAATTTTGTGACATGTCATGTGTCTATATTTTATTGTATAGCGTAATAGTTATAAGGTTCTTGTAATATGTACTTTGTGATTGGTTTATTGTCATGGTCAGTGGATTTTTGGCCATGCTAGTTATGTACTATGTACTTCAGTCTTTGACAATAGCTACTTAAATTAAAATGCTTTTTGTGGCTCCATTCTTGTGAATCCCTTTTGCTTTTATCAATATAAAAATGTTAAATGTGGCTTCTAAAACTAATAGTAATTATCAACATATAGTTTTGATCATAAGTGAGTGAAATTTATTGTGATTTATTAGGACATTGATAATGATTAAGGTAAAACATTAAATGAGACATTTAATTCTCTCTTTTCAATGCGTTGAAGTACTCTACCTTTCACTTATTCTATTGAAATTCTCAATTTGGCTATGGTACTGGGTGGCGGAGCAGATTAATGCCATATGAATAGCCAAAGTGATTGATTAGATAACTTTATATTTAAAACTGCATGATGTACTGTAGCATCGTAGATGATGATGTCAATAATCCAATGATTTTGACAATTGACAGCTTGCATGGTACTATTGTTTTTGACAATTGACAGCTTGTTGGGTTGAGGTACAATTTGCAACTTTGCATATAGCCAACTTGAGGTACCGATTAAGTTGGATTTTTGGTTTGCATGAATTGCAATTATTACTTACTAGTTAGTATTGTAGTAACTATACACAACCTCACATGTGACACGTGTGAAATGTACAAGCGACCAGGCTGGTAGTGACACTTTTTCCAACACTTTTGGCTCATAAATAAGGATAGTGAGCACAACTAAAATCATTCATTTAATTCTCATAAGGGTTTTCATTTTGTAGGGTTAATAACTTAATAAGGATTCAGGAAGAAGATGATGTGGTATTATTGGGGATGCTCTAAATTCTCGTGCCTCTAGTTATGTAGTTACAAAGTCAAAGACCAATTTCATTCAAGTTCAGAATGGGTGGAATTGGAAAGAAGATGATTTGGTTCACCTGACTTATTAGACAGGTTTTGAACCAGGATGAGGAGCTCTAATGGAAATAAGTGTTATCCTAGTGCATGGAAGCTGCAAGTAGAAGATATGAGCAGTTTTACTACCCCTCATCATCTACATGGTTGCCTAGGAAATTCCCATGTATTTATTTTTAGTGCTCATCTTTTGCATGGAAGCAATTTTCCTACTCCTCATTATTTGCATGGATGGCTAGAAGAGTCTCTTGCATTTATTTTAAGACACCATGGCCTACCAGGCAAGCCCCATGCATTTATTTTTCAGTGCTCATCTTCTACATGGGAGCAATTTTACAACCCCTCATCTTTTGCATGATTCTGGTTTTGAAAGGGGCTAAGTACATTTTGCATCTTCATAGCTCCCATTTCCCTAGTTTGATTGGGCCCCCTTTCCCCATGCATTTAATTTCAGATACCATGGTTGACCTGACAATTCCCATGTGTTTATTTTCAAAGCTCATGGTTGAACTAGCAAGTTCCATTTATTTTTCAGAGATACATGTATCACATTTATGTTTTCAACTTTTCACTAGCGGTCCAACAGAAGCTTGGTGCTTGCGCTTACATTTGTATTTGTACTATGTAATAATGTGACATTATAGTTCAGTTGTAATAAAATAGATGGTTGTGCTATTAATGTAACATTGTAATTCATTTTATTAATTCCTTTGCAAGTTAAGTGCTATTAATGGTTGTGCAATTTTTTATTAATGTGACATTGTAATTCTTTTTATTAAGGCCTTTGCAATGTTAAGTTTCTCGCCCCTTGGCCTTGATGTCAATCCTAGCGCAAAGAAAATTTAAAACACATGTTTTATGTTTATTATTTATATCATAAATTACTCAACCATTCGATGAACATTTGATGCATGGTTGTAGTTGCATTCCGGAATGAAATTCATAGAATGCTAGGCTTGCAAACTTAAACCTTTGGAATCACCCTATAACCATTAGATTAAAAAAGATCAAAGGTTTAGAATTTGTTGTCAATGTGGGAGTAAATCATTAATGGATTGTTTTAAGTGTTGTCAGCCATGGGGCATGTACTACCTAATTGTGTATTGTGTAGTCCATAAGTAATGAGTAGACATTTCGGTTTCATTCAATTTAATATTAAAAAAAAACACTTTCTTTTGCAAAGTGATTTTATTTTGAAGTCAGAGGGTTAGCACACGTGGAGATTTTAGTCTTCAGTTTGTTCATTACAGTGCACCACCCCATTCTGGGTTCCACAGTCCCACTTCCAACAAAGTCATTCCAATAACCTAGTTCAAGTTTCAACCTAGTTTCAACTTCAAGAATCAAAATTCAAAATTTGGGTAATTTAAAGAATTCTTGTGGCTACGTTTCATCATTTGATGTTTCTTAAAATCTTATTTTGTCAAACTTTGAAGTTTAGGTTTAGGGTTAAGAGGCTTAAGAATTAAGAAAGATTAAGGACTAATAGGGAATTCACAAATTTCACATTGTTGATTGTAGATCAACATGTCTACCACTAGTAGCAATACCACAAGAGCAATGTTGGATAAAAAATACATTATGCAAAATTGCTTAAAACCCTAGGTTTCATTGATGAATACCATGATATTTATGTTCCTGAAACCTATGGTAGGCATACCTCAGAACTTAGATTTTCATCTCAGAATAAGGCTTCAAATCAAATGCAAGTTAATAGTTTCAATGCATCGTGGGTAAGTGGATTAGGGTGCATGATGTTATATGAGGTTTTCCCTTGCCCATAATTTATCATGGTTTGTGCCCTAAATTATGATGATAACAAAAGAGCAATTTTTAATAAAAATAACAAAGAAGAATTGTTATCCACTAATGTAGAAGAAATTGGAAAAGTGTTGGCCTTGGGGTTTACAACTAAAGAATTTGGAAATGTCCACATTAACCTAAAAAAGCTTGCTAGTGATTATGAAGCAGTGGATGAGAAGGAGAAAAATTCTTTCTTAAATAGAATAGTTCAAGATAGAAACAAATTGAAAGGTGATCATAAGCCTCCTAATATTTGGATATTTTTAAACCATGGGGTCAGGATACTATTTCCATGCTAGCATTTTGTCTTGGACTGGATAGCAATTTGGAAGTGGGTGCAAGCCTCCTTGAAATGGTATATAATATCCATTATCATGTTCCACATGTCAAATATAATTTTATTGGGCACATTGTAGAATCCATGCATAATTTTTTTTAATGATTAAAGGAGGTTCCACTAAATAATTTAGGGTCACAACCTACTTGTGCTATCTTTTTCTATTCAAATTTAGAGGAGTGTTTTAGACCAACAAGCTTTAGATTCAACCCTATAGTAATGCATAGGAAAATAAAATGGCTCCACTTCTAGTATATGAATGGACCACTCTGATAAGGATGCATGATTCTCGAAAGAACTACATTCATTTTGTAGACTACTTTTTGGCTCCATTGCATCAAGCAATTACAAATACTCTAATGCCTAGATTGCCTATGTCATGTAGAAACCACATTCAACTAGGAAAAGAAATAAAATTGGTTGATTGGTACTTAATGGAAGAATATGTTGTGCTAAGATTTTATGGATCAAAAGTATCGCCATACAAACTTCCAATACATGTGATAGAAATTTTTTTTTCTTTGGAATATGTAAGGAAAATGTAGAGTACTGATGAAAGACACTTTACCAGTCAGGGAAAGAAGACCTCATTTCCTTCTTTACCTTTTTCATGTGGAGGGATCACATTTGAGAGAAAAGCATTTAGTGTGGCACATGATCTTTTGATTTTTTTTAATTTTGATGCTATATGTCACTGGCAGTATGATCCATGTGACACCATTAAATCAATGATTGTGCTCAATAAGAATGTTGGAAGTAGAATTCAACATCAAAGTAAACCCTTGCTTGAAACTTGAGTAACAAATATTTTTGGGATGAGGTCAAAGTAGCAATGGAGAAAAGTGTTGTTGAGAATGGTATTTCTTTTAAACAATTGTTAGCAAAAATTATGGCATTGTATCGAAAGGAAATCAGGAGGTACACCAACTTTTATGAAAAAATTCATAAACCATCTAGTAGAGTAAAAATGCTAGATTCTCTAGAGAAGGAAGTTACAAAAAAAAAATTGGTCAAGATAAAAAATTACTACCTTTTGGTCTATGAGGAAGGAGCTAGGTGATCCAAGAGCTCTTGCAGAGTATGGAGATAATGAAGAAGATCTTGAGTTTAGAAAATTATGGAAGATAGAGCATCCAGATGAACAAGAAGATGAAGAAAGTGATGATGAATCTAATGATGATAGGGAAGAAGAAAGCCATGCCAATTTCAAACTTGGTTTAAGTGAGTCCACAAAAGAAGCATTTACTATAAGAGAAACAATAGCTAAAAAAATGGGTTATGAAGGTGGTCTTTTGGGGTCCCAAAGATAAGGCCCTTGGATGGTAACACATGTAGAGCATAGAAAACTAGTTGATAAATCTAGTCTTGGGGTTGGAGGTGAAAAAGTAAACCTAGGGTATATAGGTCAATTTGTTAGAGCTTCAAGTTCAAATCCTCATCCTCATGGTCAAACATAATCAATACTAGGAAATGCCCATGGTGGAGGGCATAGTGCAATTGGAACTGCCTCTGGTGGTCATAGTATGGGTAGTAGTACTAGTAGTGGTCAACATGTGCTACAACAAAAAATTACACACAAGAGGACAACAACACAATATACCACAAAAACACAAGGTGGTCAAGGCATAAAAAAGAGGCAAAGGATTTTGACAGGTCCAACTCCAAGTCACACTACCAGAGGATCCATCACAAATGAGTTATTTCTAGGAACTTCCCCAATGCCAGTTAGTCTAGCTGTGAAATCATTAGCAACTGAAAATACACCTATTCCTTTGCCATTCAAGCATTCCATTGTTCCTATATCCCTAGATTTTGATTACATTGACGAGTTTAAAAATAAATCAAAATTGAATAAAAAAGAAAAGAAGCAACTAATGGAGAGTGTGTCTTCTCTAACTTCAGAGTCTACAACAACCGTGGTATTACCCACATTTGACACAAGTAAAGAAATCATGGAGTACACAATTCTTGTTCCCACAGTTCACAATAAACTAACAAATAAAATGGCTCCATTTGAATTCAAGATGAACAATTTTCAATTGTATTTTTCTAGACTCATAAATAATAAAAAAATTAATGTATCAAAGAAGAACAATGAATTGGTGTACACATAATTGGTAAAGAAAGATAGAGAGAAAAAAAGGTTGCAGACTCAAATTGAAAAGTTATAGGTAGACCTAGCAAATGAAAGCAAAGAGGAAAGTAGTAGATAACAAGAGCAATGAATTAGAAAAAAGAATAAAAAAATCTGCCTCTACAATAAAAAACAAAGAGGATAAGCATAATGAGACTACAGTGAATGAACTAAAGTAAAGGCTAGATGAGAGAAACAAGAAATATGATGAGGAAAAATCCACTTCATAAAAATTAAGACTAAGCATTGCAAATGGAAATGCATAGTGGGAACAAAAATTTGAGGAAAGAAAAATAAATGAAAGATTGGAGGTAGATCAAATAGAAGCAAAAAATGAAATTAAGTCTTGTCAAAATAAGTTATCTGCATTTTGTAGAGAAACAATGAGGCATATGAAACAAAAGATCTGGGATGAAATAATGCAGGGGATTGAACATTTGTGTGACATGTTTCAATTGATTGATGTTATTGGACAACATCATAATAAGCTTAACAAATATTTAATGGACAATAAAAATGTGTTGGCATTAGAGAAATTAGCAAATCAAATTCAACAAATATTCTGCAAAGATAGTGACAATGTTTTGAAATCAAAAGGAATTACTAATCGGCTTTCTATATCAATGACGTTGTCATATGTCATTGAAAATTGTTTGAGAATGCGTGAAACAGAGAAATATTTGCTAGTGACAATGTTTTGAAATCAAAAGGGATTACTAATCGGCTTTCTATATCAATGACATTGTCATATGTTATTGAAAAGTGTTTGAGAATGTGTGAAACAGAGAAATATTTGCATTTGGATAAAGAAAAGATGAAGAAGGTGAATGAAAAGGTAAGGAACTTCACAAAGCTTGGTTTTCTAGAGGCTTTTGACACAACTAAGTGATTCGTTGGAAAGAATGATTTCAGAAAGAAGATGGAGGATGCAAGGAAGATTGATTTGGATCAATTTCCTTAGAACCCAGATATGGTGACCTAATTGGATTCCATCAAACCATTGATAACCCTGAATGTAAAATTGACTGAAGAATCCAAGACAGGTTCCAATTTGAATAATGAATTGTTAACAAATCTTCAAGTCAAACAACAACAATTAGAACAAATGACAATTCCAACACCTGAAGAGTGGAAGTTGCTACAACAAGTGATGCAGTGATTTAATTCTTGATAATATGAGTTTCTAAGTTCCAACTCAACTCTATGCAGAGTTTTCTTTGAGCATGATTTTTGCATTGCCAATGCCTCTATGTATTCCTTCATGTGATAATCAATTTAAAATCTAAAATTAAAACTTCAGTAATGTGTTGATTTTCAATTATCTATATTATTTATTATATCATTTGAAGAAAAATTTTAGTAGTGGTTTCAACTTCTAGATACACTTTAAATGATTTTTTATATTCATTGTTGTATATGGTAGAATTGATTTGAGTAAAGAATCGCTGAGTACATGATCAAGTTTTACTCTTAACACAATTAAAATATGAACTATAAGGTGATTTTAATTCCAGGCATCCATAATTTTAGTGAAATTGTATTACAATTCACACATCAATACTCAATCTCCATGACTGCTTAGCATATCCACTAAGCATTTATATAAATTCATGCCATGGATTATCTATTATTGGAATTGGAATGATGGATTTTTGGTTAGTTTCATTGTTGTGGTTACTATCACTCAAATTCATGGTTTTGGTGCTTTTCCTAACCTTAACCACTAGTCCTCAAAGTTTTATAACCTTGTCGCAGAGCTCTAAATTTTCATAACTTCCTGATTCCATGACTTGGTTGATGGTTCACTTTGTTGGGTTGCAAGTCTTTCTAGGTCATCTTTCTAGTCGGTGGGTTAGAGGTTTGGAAAACTTTGAAAATTTAGACTTTGGTTCTAAGGTTCCAAGTTTCAGTGACTAGGTGACATTATGGACTTATCTTGCCTTAACTTTTCAAAGGCGTTGTCATCTAACAACTCATTGAATGCTATGTACAGACTAATGTAAAATGTAAAATACAAATACAATATAAAATATAAAATATCACAATTTTATGCAATACAACATAAAATATCATCAACTATAGTTTGACTTTGGAATATGATTCATGAAGTGCAATGTAAAATAAAATTTCATAAAGTGCAATGATTCACAATTTCATTGAATAAAATATAAAATATCATCAACTATATAGTATGGAACAATGGAAACTGATCCTAGGATCCATGAAGTACAGTATAAATACCTAAAAGTTGTTAATTCTCTTCCATTTCCCAAATGGACTTGGGGTCCTCAAACTAACGTTCATCATCAAATAAAGTAAAAGAGTCGTCTTGAATTTGATTCCAAGTCTGCTCTTCATTTCCTGTGGCTTGTGTCTCAAATTTGACATTCATTGTGTCATTTTTTTCAATGTCATTTGTCCTAGTCCCATTTTCACTACTAGTTCCACCAATACCAACCTTTGGAATTGGAGTGTTGCACAATCTGGTCCCTCTTCTTTCACATGTGGACCTCCAAATTGCGAGTTCCCTTTCAAAAGGAATTTTTTTGACATTATACGCAATTCCTTTCATCCTCAAGCAAGTTTTCAAATTCTTTTCTAGTTTGTTTCTTAACTTTGATTTCAAAAACCACAATGTATGGAAAACTCTCTCATCCTCCATCAACCCCAATATCATTGTTTGACATAAATCAACAAGTTTGAAATATTTTGATATTGAACCACACAATATTCCACTCTGACCTAAGTTTATCCAAACCTTTTTTATTGATCTTGGTTCAAAGGCCTTGTCCTTTCCCATGGATTTATACTGGTCCTTCATAGCTGTTGCAAAACTCCTACAACTTTTTGTAAGCTTATCTTCATCTAAAATTCCTTCTATTTTTTGCTCATTGTATGTTATAGTTTTTGAAAATTATCCAATCAATATTTTTACCTAAGCATGAAAATATTTTGGGTTATCTCAGTTTTCCCAAAATTGAGGATACACAATATGCATGGCTTCAATTATTTCATGTCAAGGGAATCTTTCAGGGTGAAGCCACAATAGTGGATTATAATTCAAGTGAGGAAGGAAAACTCACAAAAAATGAATACATGGAAAAAAACTTGATTTTAGGGGTTCATACGAACCTACTAGTTTGAGCAAACCCTTTTAATTCTTTCCTACCCAAAAACCCAATAAAATCCCTTATGGAAGGGTGGTTCGCTCGAACCCCCCTTAATCCTCATCCTCCTGAGACACAAAAAAACCTAAATTTTGGCACTTTGAAGCTCAAGTTGAGGATGAAAATGGAAGAATCTTCACAAACCCAACTGGAATCAAGTAGTCCTCGAAACGAGCTATCCAATGAATATAATTTTAATATGTTTTGGTTTTATTATGTATTTGTGTTTTTAGTTTTATTAAACATAGGTTTTTCATCGAAAATGAAGGTCTATGTTTTGCACATGTGGAAAAATAGCATATTATCAAAAAAAAATGAAAAATATTAGTGCACACTAGATATTGACTCCTTGATCCAAAAAAAAAAAAAGAATTTCAATTTATATAAAAAAAATTACATATTATACAACCGCACTATGTCTGAATTGTAATTGGTTTGACTTCAAAACTTGATTAAAGAAAAAATATTCAATAAAAAACTATCTAACCAAATGGAAGCACTAGATATCAGAGTTACAAATCTAAATTCAAAAGAATTAAAATTTTATCCTTCATGGAAAGAAAGCTATGCATTATACGGTCTGCGCCACTTTTTAAAAATGTTATTTTCTGAAAAAAAACTACTTTTCATGGGAGATGGAATAGAAGTGCAATCTAATTCTAAAAATTTTAAATTTTTTTTTTAGAATCTATAGACAATATGTGGCGAGACTCTAGTTTGTATCATCTTCAAATTCCTCATGGTTTAGCCGCTATAGGTGCCTAAATGTGAAGATTTAGTTAAAAATAATAATTTCAGTGTCCAATTTGGCCAAAAATTGTAAACCACTATTGTGGGATCACCCTTCACCAATCTCTAAGGAAAGAGATTTTGCAATTTTCTTGAAATTATCACCAAAAAATTTAACAATGCCTTTAAAATCTTCCTCGTTAATAGCTACTTCTTTGCTAGAGTGCCTGGCTATCTTACATTGGTACATTTGTATCTCATATCCACGTACATAGATACATAAGTGCCCACTTGAATTAAACTATAAATAATTATCAAGATCATTCAAATTAGTAATTTTCTGCCACATGAAATAATTTGTGCCGTCTTGTGTTAGATCTAGATATAGATGATCGAGGGCCAAGCATGTATGTTTACGTAGATTGGCATATTGATTAATATACATAGTTCTATCTTGGGCTTTCTTCACAAGATCGTTCATCACACCAACATGGGGAGAAGACTAGTTAAATTCAAGATCTACTTGTTTCTATATCACTTAACCTATGTAAGAGGTTAGGAGCTTTGTCTACTATGTTGTGATTTTCGTACATCACTCCAATCAAGGATTGGTATTTTGAAAGAACTTGTTGCACTGGTCCATGCAGGGAGATCCATCTGGTATTGACATCCTTGAGAAGCTTGTTTCCTGGTGTTATTCCCTAAACAAAATTTTGAAATTTTGTGAAATTTTTAGGACTTCGACAAAAGTATGTGTGGATCTTGCAGAATAGATTTTTGACTTTTGATATTGTAGGAAACTTGCTTACAATTTTGAATGATAAATTCATTCTATGGAACATGCAGTGAATTCCAAGCATGTATGGTGCACAAGTAGTTTGTAACTTTGTGAAAACACTAGTCCCTTGACCTTGCATCATTGCAGCTCCATAAGCTCCTACACACCAACTTTTTCGCAATTGTCAACTCATCCATACCTGCAATTTCATTCAAAGATTTCTTGACTAGTTCAAATATATCTTGCGATGTTGAACTATCCTTCATTTTATGAACACAGAGAAGATGAGCTTATTGAACATGTTGTTGTATAGTATACAAATGCATATAAACCCAAGAAGTATTTTCTATCACAGTAACTTCATCTAAAGATAATGCAATGAAATTTGACTCTTTTACTTTATCCTTTAAATCTTCCTTTTCCACTTTAGGAAGACAGTTTTCCCATTCCCATTCAATGTTTACTGACCATTGTGAGTAGGTATAGTGAGGAACATTCAAATAAGATAATAAAATAGAATACTATTGGTAGTCTATCATAGGACACCCTTTGGACAAAACATGAAAAACAACACTCATCTGAAGAGTTTTTGATATATTTGTTGCTTCCATTGCTTTTCCAAATTGAGCCTCAAGTGTACCTTTACATGTAGCAAGCTTTGACATTTTTTGGTGATGCACTTCATAATCCATGGCATACCTAACATGAAGACTTTCTTCCTTTGATTTCCATCGTACAATTGATTGTTCCTTTCTGTCTATGATTTATTTTTCATAAACTTTACCGATATGCTTTTCTATAGTGTCAATCTTTAGCTGCAACATCTTGTCTCTTCCACATTTCCAAGTAAAAATCATACATCTGGCCAATGTTGCATTTTCAATATCATTTGCTTTCCCCACTGGTTTAATGAATGGTACTTTGACAACCAACCAAGTTGAAAATTCCTTGTCATTTCCCACTCGCATCCCCTTTTTGGTTTATTTTTCCTTTTCTTGCTACCAACATCATCATACTCATTCAAGTCAATTATCTCATTCTGGCTAATCGGGCCCATGGTATCCCTTCAAACATATTCTATGGAATAGCCATCTTGATTTGATACATTTTGATTTAAATCAATGACAATCTTAACTTGGCCTTCCGGTGGCGGTGAGGTATTGTGAATGCTACCAATATTTGGTGGAATATTTGGTGATGTAGCTCCATCTTGACTTGATGGATCAGAAGATTTGGAAATTCCAAAGTAATACTATATGATACATTTAATTTTTTGGTGTTTTTATGGCCTTCCAGTCTCTTCACCACCTTCAGGAGCAACAGGAGTCTCTTCACCACCCTAAGGAGCAATAGGAGTCTGAGGAGTGGTAGGGGCCTTACCACCTTGAGGATCAGAATGATTTTGAGGATTGGTAGGAGTCTCTTCACCGCCCTAAGGAGCAATAGGAGCCTTACCATTGTTGCTCAAGTCACTTGACATATTGATCTTTGATTCGCTCAAAATATTCATCTCTCACTTCAAATAAAAATTGGAAAAAAATGTCTTCTTGTTTAAGGATATAGAATAATAATATAGATCCCATTCCCTACTCAATATCATCTTTAATACTGAAGCAAGAATGGAAAAGAGATAAAGAAAACTTATTATTAAAACTAATAACACTATGAAGAAATGATCACTCACCTTTAAGTCTACGTTTTCAGCTTTCGTTGACTTCCAAATCAAGAAGTAGAACCTTAGAACCGAAAAAAATGTGTAAGAATAAATGACACTTTTGATTTTATTTATGTCAATCCATGATTCCATATTTGGTGAATTCCATAGGATTTTTAAATGGTATATTAAAAATTTGGCAAATCCTACATGCTTATAAAATGATACATTGTAATTTTCAAGGCAAAATGTGTCCTCAAATGTAATTATTTTTTAATGTTATTTGGAAAAATAGGTCCTCATAAGCAACTATTTATAAATTTTAATTGGCGAAATGGGTCTTCAAAAGCAACTATTTGTAAATTTTAATTGGTGAAATGGGTCCTGATACAATGTTGTTTTAATAATATTGGCGAATATGTAGGTGTTTTATTAAATGCTTTCAAGATTCTAGGCAAAAATATTAGTTGGTCCAATTGAAACATGTAGTTTGACAATGGAAAATTTGTTGCTTAAATATGCCTCATAAAAAACTCATTGGTGAATGGACATGCATTGGACCTATAGTTCATAAAATCCAGGAAATTTGGACACCTTGTTGGGTGCAAGAAATTCTCCAATTTTGACTTGGCCAATTCCTAGAATTCGCCACTAAAGTTTTCCCTGGTTTCAAGTATATAACAAATTGCATGCTTCATAACACTACATTTTTCAACCTCCACATCACAACATACCCAAGACCTTTCTAGTTTTTAAACTCAAATATGTAGGTGTACATTACAAAAAGAAAGAACACCAATTTCTAGCCATTATTGGCAATAATGAATAAACTTGTTGAAAGTGATGAACATTGTGTAGTGCATGTTGGAAAGCATAATGTGTTTTGAAGCCTGCCTTTACTTATACCCAACCTTTGTCTTGTAATGCAAATATACAAACATATAGATGGTGTTGTATTTTATCAAATAGCACATCTCTCATTTAAGGGTGACTCTATTAGCCCTCAACACATAGTGTGATTCATAGTACGCACTTCATTCTATTTTGCAAAAATTCATGTTGGAAAACCCTAGGTGTTAAGAAACAAGCAACCCAAATAGTGTTGTAAAACCCTCTGCAACACTATTGGATAGCACCTGTCACCTCAATTTGGTAGTTTTCTCCTCCAACTTTTCCACGTGCACTCAAACCTTCAACTTTCAATGTGCAGACTGGAAACAAATAGTATTTTCACCTTAATCCGAACAAAAAAAGGCAACGTTATTCCCCTCCACTTTTCCCATGCCAAACAAAAGAAACTTCACCACAAAGCTAAGGTTCCTGCCTTTTTCATTTGGCATGAGGTGGGAAAACTGACCTAAAGGCGCTGTTAACTCCTACATACCATTTCTGAGGCATTTCATTCCATCTGTCAGTTTCATCACTTTTTGTTTCCATGTATGTTGTTATTCTAATAGCTCTTTTACAATTTTTCTATTTGTCTATAATATCTAGTGTCAAGTAATGTAGGGAAAATTCTCAATTAAGTCTATGGCATTATACCCATTTTGCACAGGTTATTGCTACTGGTTGGCTTTATGAGTTCTATTTAATACAATGCATAGAACTATTTCAAGTAATGACTTGCTATATCTGCACATCTTCTGTGGTGTGGTAGTCAGATCGAAACATAATAAAAAAAGAATAGAAATAAGATATAGAAATAGCATTCTACAACATTGCCATCAGATGTTAAAAATGAACCATTTATAACTTAGTAAATATTCTAGACAAATAGGGAAATTATAAAAAGAACTATTACGAAAACACATAAGAACCACAAAAAAATGACAAATGATGGAAAAATAACATTAAATAGAACTTTTAAATATGGAGAAATATTCAACTTGAGAGACAGAAAAGAGGTTTAAATTAGGATAGGATCATAGGATGGACTCTCAAGACGACGTATTTTGACCATTTCGTAAAATAGGAAATACTCACAAAAGCCTCTATTGTTGCTCACATTTCAAAGTGAAGAACGCAGTTCAAGTGAAGAAATTGTTGTTACACCTTGTCTAGATACTGATACAATTTCAGGTAACCACAAATATGGTCCAAACTCAAAATCTATACATGCATTTTCCTTGAATTGGGTTCTTCCTTCAACTAGGTTCTTCACTTTGAATGTTTTTTGTAAGTAATTTCACATACATACATGTCCACTTATAAACTATTTTGGTGAAAGATTTAAAATTAGAGCAAAACACTTAAGAATCACATGAAAAATGATAGCTGATTGAAAACCCCAACATTTTAGAATTTCAAACAGATCAAAACTTCTAAATGCATAATAAATTTTAGAAATTTAACTGTCCACTACACTTGTGATTCAAGCTATGGTAGCCAAAGTCACCTGTATTTACTACAGAAGCTTCACATCTCTTGAAGCATCTTTCTCAATCCACTTGCCCTTGTTTTGTTCAATTTTATTTCCTTGCCTATATCAACCACTTGGAAGAAAGACAAGTGTTAGCCATAGATTAAATTGGAAAATTAAAGATATTTGGTGCTAGAAATAATTTTTTTATTCTAAATTTTACCAATATACAATTTATATGTTCCGTTGAGTGCAAAATTCCAGCTTTCACAAACAATAAACAAACATATTAAACTATACATTGGGAATTTAATTTCCAACTTAAACTATTGCTAACACTAGCATATATATCAACAATCATATTTGTCATTTTTCCATTCTACTGGAACTATGAAGCAATGAATGTTCATTTTACTGGAGAAATTCATTTGTTCCAATCAGGAGAAAGCTAACTCGCAAAAAAAAAAACCTATGTATGTAACATGAGATCAAAGTGTGATGCAGAGTGGCAGGGAAGGAAAACACACAACCACAAATGGAAAAGACACTCTACACAATGCTTCTCTCAAATACTCTTATGAGGGGTCCTAAAATCCCCTGTTCCTTCAAGGAATAAACCTCTCACACCTAAGGTTATAAACTCAAACCACCCAAGGGATTTAGAAACACTTGAAACATTTTTACACAAACCAAATCAAGGTTCAACAACCCACCTTGCACCTAGGGAACAACAATTATTCTTCATTCCAATGACTTAGGCCTCTTTCACCTTGAAGGCTTTTAACTTCACTCGATAGGATAGTCACTTTGAAATACACATGGAGGAATATTATAAAACCAAACCACTAATATTTGGCTCCCAACATGGACTCCTATAAAGACTTAAACCCACTCTTCTTGACTGTTAAAGCATAATCCACCATGGCCTATTCTATTGTTGCTCCAAGAGGCCTAATCCAAAGACCTACACCTGGGTCTTGACTACCTAGGCTCACCCCTACACCACAAAGCCATAAATTATACCCATACATGTTATTTACACCTGGCAACATCATCCCTAAGTGCTTCTTAAGCAGATTCTCCAAAATCAAGCAAAAACCCATTTTTTTGCTTATCAATTAGGCTTGCCACATAGAGATGTCAAGCCACAAATCTTACACCACTAACTCCAATGAGCTTTTCATTCTACAATACCATGAGAACATGATGGTACACCCTTATATCTTCCATCCCATGGAGATTTAGCAATTTTACAATGTGGGAATGGAAGAAATATGCATTTTTCACCCAAAACCCTGATTTTAAGGGTTTTCAGACCACCTAGGAGTAAAATTAAGGTATCTCCCTTAATACTAAATAAAAACTCACCAATCTAGCACAAAAAGAAATTTTATTCAATCCTCTTACCAACCATTATATGATTTCATCATAAAACAAAACTTACAGATCGTACCAAGCATGTGATCAACAAATTCTACAGGAAAAACATGGGGTTTGAGACCACCCAGTAGTAAAATGGGGATAACTCACTCAATTATCCATGAATTTACACCATTCCAACGCCAAAAGAAAGGTTATTCAATTATCTATCCATTCATTATAGGCTTAGATCATGTAACAACAAATTCAGGTCGTACAATGTACGGGATCAGCAATTTCTTTATGAAAAACACAGAAAAACAACTTCTTAGAGACTCCTTCCAAACTTGTTCAACAGCCTTGCTTCAACCAAGAGAGGAATATTTTAAGCCTCCTAACTCCCTCCAACATCCTCCAACTTCCATTTGAATCAGTTGGCTGTTGGAAACATAATTAGACTTCATTTTTACTCTTTAATGCCTAATTAAGGCAATTTAGACAATTTTCACCAACTTGCCTACAAAGATGCTTCCCAAATATGTGAAAGGAATCCAATCAAACTCAAATGATCAAGGTGGCTCCCCTCAAGTGTTGAGTTACATCAAGGAATCCTTATTTCATTAATTCTCCAAAATGCAATAGACTTACAAAGGAGGATGGAGACCTTGTTTGTACAAAAAGTTGGTCATCAAGACCAAAACTCCACCAAATCCCCAGGATGCCTATTACAAAGAAATGAAATGGTACATGAGACCTTATTCCAACATTAGAAAAATAAAACAAAACATAAAAAATTATTCTAGGTCCCTTAGACCCATGGGTGATCTTGCACCATACTCCCAAGCAAGAAAAAGATCTCAAGTCCTCTTTGAGATCATGTCTTCTATAGTAGTTCCATGCTGGGTAATGTTAGTTTCAAACATCGAAGTGGCATCCTCTTCAAGTAGACCTTGCCACTTAACCAAGTACTCCTTGTAGACCTTCCTTCTAGTCCTCTTTATCTCCTTGGTGTCTAGGATGCATTCAAGTGTCAAAGGTTGGCTAGGGGGTAGGTCCTTTACCCAATCTTCATCCTCCATTGCTATTGTACCTACTTCATCACCTGCATTCACATGAGCTTTGAAAGGATATAAATCATAAACATTAAAGATAGGAGAGATTGCCACCTAGGAGGTAGCTCTATTTCATAAGCATTTTGTCCAAACTTATGGACCACCTTGCAAGGTCCTATCTTCGTCATCATGAGTTTAGTATACTTTCCCTTTGGAAGTCTCTCCTTCAAGTGAGCCATCACCAAATCTCCAACCTTGAACTGAACATCCCTCTTCTTCAAATCTTATTTTTCTTTGTACTTTTCAACATTCTTTTGTAGAGTTTCCTTCACTTGTTGATGGATATCCTTGATTGTAAGTGCAAAGTCCTCTCCTTGAGCACTTATCCTATCAAATCCTTGTAGATCTCTCAATTCATAGACCCCTCTAGGGTGCATACCATAGACTACTTCAAAAGGGCTCCCACCAATGCTCCTATTCATGGATTCATTGTATTCAAATTCGGCCTGAGGTAAAATCAAATCCCAATCTTTTCCATGCTCCTTGGTAAGGCATCTTAAGAGATTTCCCAATGATCTATTCACCACTTTAGTTTTTCCATCCGTTTGGGGATGGTATGTAGAGCTAAAGGAGAGATTGCCACCCAGGAGGTAGCTCTATTTCATAAGCATTTTTTCCAAACTTGTGGACCACCTTGCAAGGTCCTATCTTCTTCATCATGAGTTTAGTATACTTTCCCTTTGGAAGTCTCTCCTTCTTCAAGTGAGCCATCACCAAATCTCCAACCTTGAACTGAGCATCCCTCTTCTTCAAATCTGCTTTTTCTTTGTACTTCTCAACATTCTTTTGTAGAGTTTCCTTCACTTGTTGATGGATATCCCTAATTGTAAGTTCAAATTCCTCTCCTTGATCACTTCTCCTATCAAATCCTTGTAGATATCTCAATTCATAGACCCCTCTAGGGTGCATGCCATAGACTACTTCTCCTACCAATGCTCCTATTCATGGAGTCATTGTGTGCAAATTCAGCCTGAGGTAAAATAAGATCCCAAGCTTTTCCATGCTCCTTGGTAAGGAATCTTAAGAGATTTCCCAATGATCTATTCACCACTTTATTTTTTACATCCATTTGGGGATGGTATGCAGAGCTAAAGGAGAGATTGCCACCCAGGAGGTAGCTCTATTTCATAAGCATTTTGTCCAAACTTGTGGACCACCTTGCAAGGTCATATCTTCTTTATCATGAGTTTAGTATACTTTCCCTTTGGAAGTCTCTCCTTCTTCAAGTGAGCCATCACCAAATCTCCAACCTTGAACTAAACATCCCTCTTCTTCAAATCTGCTTTTTCTTTGTACTTCTCAACATTCTTTTGTAGAATTTCCTTCACTTGTTGATGGATATCCCTGATTGTAAGTGCAAATTCCTCTCCTTGAGCACTTCTCCTATCAAATCCTTGTAGATCTCTCAATTCATAGACCCCTCTAGGTGCATGCCATAGACTACTTCAAAAGGGATCCTACCAATGCTCCTATTCATGGAGTCATTGTACGCAAATTCGGCCTGAGGTAAAATCAGATCCCAAGCTTTTACATGCTCCTTGGTAAGGCATCTTAAGAGATTTCCCAATGATCTATTCACCACTTTAGTTTGTCCATCTGTTTGGGGATGGTATGTAGAGCTAAAGGAGAGATTGCCACCCAGGAGGTAGTTCTATTTCATATGCATTTTGTCCAAACTTGTGGACCACCTTGCAAGGTCCTATCTTCTTCATCATGAGTTTAGTATACTTTCCCTTTGGAAGTCTCTCCTTCTTCAAGTGAGCCATCACCAAATCTCCAACCTTGAACTAAACATCCCTCTTCTTCAAATCTTCTTTTTCTTTGTACTTCTCAACATTCTTTTGTAGAGTTTCCTTCACTTGTTGATGGATATCCCTGATTGTAAGTGCAAAGTCCTTTCCTTGAGCACTTCTCCTATCAAATCCTTGTAGATCTCTCAATTCATAGACCCCTTTAGGGTGCATGCCATAGAATATTTCAAAAGGGCTCCTACCAATGCTCCTATTCATGGAGTCATTGTATGCAAATTCAGCTTGAGGTAAAATCAGATCCCAAGCTTTTCCATGCTCCTTGGTAAGGCATCTTAAGAGATTTCCCAATGATATATTCACCACTTTAGTTTTTCCATCCATTTGGATATGGTATGCAGAGCTAAAGGAGAGATTTGTGCCAAGTTTCTTCCACAAGGTCCTTGAAAAGTGACTTATGAACTTAGAATCCCTATCAAAAACAATACTTAAGGGAAATCCATGTATTCTAACAAACTCCTTAAAGAAGATACCTGCTATACTAGATGCATCATTGGTGCATTTACAAGGAAGAAAATGAACCATCTTACTAAACCTATCAACCACCACAAAAACACTATCAAAACCTCTTTGGGTTCTAGGCAGCCCCAATACAAAATCCATACTTACATTCTCCCAAGGCCTATTAGGAATGGGGAGTGGCTAATAGAGCCTTGCATTTGATGAAGTTCCCTTTGATCTTTGACAGATTGTACATCCTTCTACATACTTTCTCACATCCACTTGCAGCCTTGGCCAGTAGTAGAACCTCGTCACTTGTTCTAAGGTCTTATCAAGACCAAAATGGCCTCCAAGACTCCCATTGTGTTTCTCCTTTATAATATTCTCCCTCATTGAGCATTTAGGCACGCACAATTGACTTCCTTTGAAAATAAAACCATTCTGCAACAAAAACTCAGAGTATTCACCATGAAAAGTATTCTAATGCTGATCACAAACATTGTATACCTCCTTAAAATCTGCATCTTCATGATACATGTCTTTCAATGCATCAACCCCCATGATTTGGAGTTGGATCTCTTGCACTACAAGTGCCCTTCTACTGAGAGCATCTTCCACCTTATTTGCTTGGCCCTTCTTATGCTTTATTGTGAATGTGTAGTTTTGTAAAGACTCCACCCACTTCACGTGCCTATGATTGAGTTTATCCTGTGCATTCAAGAAACTCAAAGCATGATTATCAGTATAAACAACAAATTCTTTAGGTAACAAGTAGTGCCTCCACTTTTTGAGGGCTTGGACCATAGCATATAATTCCAAATCATAGGAAGAATACTTCCTCTTTGCTTCATTCAGCCTCTCACTAAAAAATGAAACCGGTCTGCATTCTTGGCTCAAGACAACCCCTATTGCTTGGTTACTAGCATCACACTCAATGGTAAAAACCTTATCAAAATCAGGGATTACAAGTATAGGTTGTTGTGATACTCTCTTTTTCAGATATTCAAACCCTTTATCAGCCTCATTGGTCCAAGAAAACTTACCCTTATTACCTCCTTTGATGATGTCCAAGATGGGTGCACAAATTTGACTGAAGTTCTTGATGGACTTTCTATAAAATCTTGAAATTCCATGGAAGGTTCTCACATCTCCCATGGATTTTGGTGTTGGCTAAGTAAGAATAGCATCCAACTTTGAAGGATCCATCTTCAAACATCCCTTGGAGATGACAAATCCAAGGTACACTAGTTCTCCTTTCATAAATTTACACTTTTCCATGTTGATCAGTAGCTTCTCCTCTTGTAACCTCTTCAATACCATGTTAAGGTGCTTCAAATGTTCTTCTTTAGACCTGCTAAACACAAGAATATCATCTAAATAAACCACAACAAACTTTCCAATGAAAGGTTTGAATACCTCATTCATAAGGCGCATAAAGGTGCTAGGGGCATTTGACAACCCAAAGGGCATCACCAACCATTCATAGAGGCGCTCATTAGTCTTAAAAGTTGTCTTCCATTCATCCCCCTCTCTGATCCTTATCTGCTGATAACCGCTTTTCAAATCAATCTTGGAAAAGTAGGATCCCCCTGCTAGGCAATCCATAAGGTCCTCCATCCTTGGCATTAGGAACCTCTATTTGATTGTGATCCTATTAATGGCTCTTGAATCAGTGCAAAGCCTCCAATTCCCATCCTTCCTTGGTGCTAGGATAGTAGGAACAACACATAGGCTCAAACTCTTTCTCACTAGCCCCTTATCCAACAATTCTTACACTTGTCTTGCAATCTCCTCATTTTGAGCAGGGGTCATCTTGTATGTAGCCTTATTGTGAAATGTAGCCCCTAGAATTAGATCAATATGGTGGCTTATATCCCTAATGGGAGGTAGGGAACTAGGTAATTCATTCACCGTTATGTCCTTGTACCTTTCCAACAACTCTTGGACTTCCTTGGTGCATCTTCCTTCTTCTTTGTGGGCAGATATGCTTCACTTTTTGGCTTCATAATTAGGAAGAATCCTCTTCCTCCTCCTTCCTTCAAGGTCTTCATGAACTCCTTCTCACCCACCATCAAAACACTAGGCCCTTCATGCTTTTCCTTTTCTTCTTCTATGAGAGGTGTGAGGTTGTAAGTCACCCCGTCCTTCACAATGGAGTATGTATTCTTCTCCCCATCATGCTTGGCCTTCCTATCAAACTTCCAAGGCCTCCCAAGCAACAAGTGACACACATCCATAGGGATGATGTCACATAGGATCTTGTCCTTGTATGTGCCAATGTTAAATTCTACCCATGCTCTTTCACCAAGACCTGTTGTCCTTTACTAAGCCATGAAACTTTGTATGGGTTAGGGTGAGAAATCCTTTTCAAAATCAATTTTTCTACCATCTCAATTGAAGAAAGATTATCATTTGATCCTAATTCCACTACTATCTTACATACCTTACCTTGTACCTTGCAATTGATTCTGAAGAGTACCTTCCTTTGTGGGGGTTCTTCAGGGATTAGTGCCTTGAGCAATGCTCTCCTAATCATCAAGTTCTCTCCAACTTCTAATGTGAGGTTTACTGTAGGTGAGGTCACACTTTCTTCATCTTCATGTACCAATTGATTCCTCCTCTCTCCACCATGAGAGCTTGATCCTTGCTTTTCAGGGCATTTGAAGGATGGATGCCTAGACTGGTTGCAAGTGTAGCACCTCCCTAAAAACTGATTAGAACCTCTCCCTCCATTAAATCTACCTCTACCATTGGGTCTCCTACCCCTGAATCCCCCTCTATTGCTTGAGTCTCCACTTGATTCATTAGGATTAGACTCTTCTTGATGTTTTTGGGACTGATTTTTGCCCCCAAAACTGCCTCTACCTCTAAAATTCTTGCCTCTTCCTTTACTTTTCTGTTCTTGTTTCCTTTTTATCTTCTCTTCAGCCTTATGTGCAACTTGTATGGAATCCTCCATGGTCTTAGGAGTAACCAAAATGATCTCATCTTGTATGTTTAGCCTTAGGCCATTGATATACCTGGCCACTTTTTCCTTCTCACTCTCTACATGTTCACATCTCATGCTCAACTTGTAGAATTGCTCAGTGTAGGATGAAATATCCATGTATTTTTGTTTCAGATTCTGCCTCTTTTTGAACTCCTACACCTCATAATCAGCAAGAAGTAATTGTTCCTTCAACCTATGCACCATCCTATCCCATGAGTTGATCATGGATTTACCCATCTTGACCCTTTCTCCTTGGGTGAAATTCCACCATTTCAAGGCGGATCCCTTCAACTTTGTTTTGGAAAAAATTACCTTTTTATTCTTTTCCATGTCTTTGTATTCAAAATAGTTATTTAGAGCCTCCACCCACTCTAACACTTCATCCACATCCATCTTGCCACTATACACCGGTAGATCCATCTTCACTTCAGAGGACTCTCCTCTTGATGCTTGCAATGCTTTAAGGATTCTTCTCTCATGAGGGGGTATCTCTTCCCCTTGAAGGTTCTCTTCACCTTCTTCATCCTCTCACTCTTCTTCAGAGGAACTCTCTTCCTCAATGGTCACTCCTCTCCTTCTGTTCATTGCTTTTAAGGCCTCTATCTCTTCCCTCAAGGCCTTCAACTCCTTTGCAACCACCGGTCCAACTTTTGGAGGCATGATGAATTCCTTTCAACAACTACTTGCAATCAGGCTATGATACCACTATGATGTAGAGTGGCAGGGAAGGAAAATACACAACCACAAATGGAAAAGACACTCTACATAGTGCTTCTCTCAAATACTCTTATGAGGGGTCCTAAAATCCACTATTCCTTCAAGGAATAAACCTCTCACACCTAAGGTTATAAAATCAGACCACCCAAGGGATTTAGAAACACTTGAAACATGTTTAAACAGACCAAATCAAGGTTCAACAACCCACCTTGCACCTAGGGAACAACAATTATTCTTCATTCCAATGACTTAGGCCTCTTTCACCTTGAAGGCTTTTAACTTCACTCAGTAGGACAGTCACTTTGAAATCCACATGGAGGACTGTTATGTAACCAAACCACTGATATTGGGCTCCCAACATGGACTCCTAAAAATCCTTAAACCCACTCTTCTTGACTGTTGAAGCATAATCCACCATGGCCTATTCTATTGTTGCTCCAAGAGGCCTAATCCAAAGACCTACACCTGGGTCTTGACTACCTAGGCTCACACCTGCACCCCAAAGCCATAATTTAGACCCCTATAGGTTTTTTACACCTATCAACATCATCCCTAAGTGCCTCTTAAGAAGATTCTCCAAAATCAAGCAAAAAATCACTTTTTTGCTTATCAATTAGGCTTGCCACATAGAGATGTCAATCCACAAATCTTACACCACTTCCTCCAATGATCCTGCCATTCTCCAAGACCATGAGAACATGATGGTACACCCTTATATCTTCCATACCACTAAGATTTAGCAATTTTACAATGTGGGAATGGAAGAAATATGCATTTTTCACCCAAAACCCTGATTTTAAGGGTTTTCAGACCACCCAGGAGAAAAATTAAGGTATCTCCCTTAATACTCAATAAAAACTCACCACTTCAGCACCAAAAGAAATTTTATTCAATCCTCTTTCCAACCATTATATTATTTCAGCATAAAAAAAAACTTACAGATTGTACCAAGCACATGATCAGCAAATTCTACAGGAAAAACATGGGGTTTGAGACCACTCGATAGTAAAATGGGGATAACTCACTCAATTATCCATGAAATCACACCATTCCAATGCCAAAATAAATTTTATTCAATTATCTATCCAACCATTATAGGCTTAGAGCATGGAACAACAAATACAGGTCGTACAATGTATGGGATCAACAATTTCTTTATGAAAAACATAGAAAAACAACAACTTCTTCTTAGAAACTCCTTCCAAACTTGTTCAACAGATTTTCCTCAACCAAGAGAGGCATATTTGAAGCCTCATAACTCTCTCCAATGTCATCCAACTCCCATTTGAACCAGTTGGATGTTGGAAACACAATTAGACATCATTTTTACTCTTTAATGCCTAATTAAGGCAATTTAGACAATTTTCACCAACTTGCCTACAAAGATGCTTCCCAAATATGTGAAAGGCATCCAATCAAATTCAAATGATCAAGGTGACTCCCATAAAGTGTCTAGTTACATCAAGGCATCCTTATTTCATTAATTTTCCAAAATGCACTAGACTTACAAAGGAGGATGGAGACCTTGTTTGTACAAAAAGTTGGTCATCAAGACCAAAACTCCACCAAATCCCTAGGATTCCTATTACAAAGCAATTAAATGGTCCATGAGACCTTATTCCAAAATTAGAAAAATAAAACAAAACATAACAAATGATTCTAGGTCCCTTAGACCCATGGGTGCTCCTACACCAAAGAGGCATTTCATTTTCCTCATCTGATTCAACCAAATAAATTCTCACATTATTTGTAGTGTTGTAAAACACACCGTCTCCATATAAAGGTGATAAGAAACAAGCAACCCATATAGTATTGTAAAACCCTTTGCAACTGAGAGGAGACAGTGTGTTTTCCAATTGTGCAAATAATGCTAGCAATTCATTTGTTCCAATCAAGAGAAAGCTAACTCATAAATAGAAAGCACCTATTTATGTAACATGAGATCAAAATGGCATTTTATTTTCCTCATTTGATTCAAACAAATAAATGCTCACATTATCTACACAGTTGGAAAACACATTGTCTCCATATAAGGTGTTAAGAAACAAACAACCCTTAATGCAAGCAATTCATTTGTTCCAATCAAGAGAAATCTAACTCATAAACAATAAACCCCTATGTATGTAACATGAGATCAAAATGGAATTTCATTTTTATCATCTGATTTGACCATATAAATTCTCACATTATTTGCATAGTTAGAAAACACACTATCTCCATATAAGGTGTTAAGAAACAAGAAACCCATATAGTGTTGTAAAACCCTTTGCAACTGAGAGGAGATAGTTTGTTTTCCAACTATGCAAATATTGCGAGAAATTCATTTGTTCCAATAAGGAGAAAGCTAACTCATAAACAAAAAGCACCTATGTATGTAACATGAGATAAAAATGGCATTTTATTTTTGTCTTCTAATTTGACTAAATAAATGCTCACATTATTTGTAGTGTTGGAAAACACACTATCTCCATATAAGGTGTTAAAAAACAAGCAACCAATTAATGTTGTAAAACCCTCTGCAACTGAGAGGAGACAATTTTTTTTCCAACTGTGCAAATAATGCAAGTAATTTATTTGTTCTAACCAAGATAAAGCTAACTCGTAAGCAAAAAGCACCTATGTATGTAACATGAGATAAAAATGGAATTTCATTTTCCTTATCTAATTCAACCAAATAAATACTTGCATTATTTGCAATTTTGGAAAACACACTCTCTCCATATAAGGTGTTAAGAAACAACCAACCCATATAGTGTTCTAAAACCCTCTACAACTGAGAGGAGACATTGTGTTTTCCAACTATGCAAATAATGCGAGCAATTCATTTGTTCCAATCAGAAGAAAGCTAACTTATAGACAAAAAGAACCAATGTATGAAACATGATACAAAAATGGAATTTCACCTTCCTCAACTGATTCGACCAAATAAATGCTGACATTACATGTGTTGGAAAACACACTGTCTCCATCCTCGACCACGCGTCCCTCTACAGCCAGGAAACTACAAAATAAAAATGTGGAAAATGGCAATGTGTCACAATGAGGAATGCATTTGAGGGGTTTGCAGTGGTTTAGCTGCCTGTAACTCCATTTTTCTTGCTTGCTCGTCCCTCCCCACCCACCAAATTGGAAAATCAAAATTGTGGAAAATGGTGATGTTAGGTGTGTTTTGTCTAGATTTTTCACTTTAGACAAAAAGCACCTATGTATGTAACATGAGATCAAAATGGCATTTCACTTTCCTTGTCTGATTCGACCAAATAAATGCTCACATTATTTGTAGTGTTTGAAAACACACTGTCTCCATCCTCAACCACACGTCCCTCCCCATCTAACAAATTGCAAAATCAAAATGTGGAAAATGCCTATGTGTCATAGTGAGGAATGCATTTGAGGGGTTTCTAGTGGTTCAACCACCTACAAATCCATTTTCTTCTCTGGAGCATCCCTCCCACCCACCAAATTGGAGAAATGAAAAATGTGGAAAATGACGATGTTAGGTGCATTTTGTATAGATTTTTAACTTTAGACAAAAAAGCACCTATGTATGTAACATGACATCATAATGGAATTTCACTTTCCTCATCTGATTTGACCAAATAAATGGTCACATTATTTGGAGAGTTGGAAAACACACTATCTCCATATATTGTGTTGAAAAACCCTCTACAACTGAGAGGAGATAGTGTTTTTTCCAACTATGCAAATAATACAAGCAATTTATTTGTTCCAATCAGGAGAAAGCTAACTCATAAACAAAAAACACCCATGTATGTAACATGGCATCAAAATGATATATTTATTTTCCTCATCTGATTTGACCAAATAAGTGCTCACATTATTTGTAGTATTGGAAAACACACTATCTCCATATAAGGTGTTAAGAAACAAGCAACTCATATAGTGTTGTAAAACCCTTTACAATTGAGAGGAGACACTTGTGTTTTCCAACTCTACAAATAATAAAAGCAATTTATTTGTTCCAATCAAATAAAGAAAGTGAAATGACATTTAGACTATTAGCAAAGAGTTGTTAAAAAATTTGAAACTGAACTTCATTGCATTCTTACAGCATAGGAGGCAGCTAGCTCCTAGACAAAAAGCACCTATGTACATACAAAAAAGCATGAAGAACATACATAACAACATACATGGAAACATACATAACATGACAAAACATCATAGTGTGGGGCCCCCCAAACGGGGGATCAAAGTGACGAAACTAGTAGGTGGGACCAAACGTCCAGGAAATGGCAGGCAGGAGTTAACGGTGCCATCAGGTTAGTTTTCCCACCTCATGTCGAATGAAAAAGGCAAAAACCTTAGCTTTGTCATGAAGTTTCTTTTGTTTGGCATGGGAAAAGTGGAAGGGAATGACGTGGGCATTTTATGTTTGGAGAAAAAAAGGTGAAATTACTATTTGTTTCTAGTCTGCACATTGAAAATTGAAGGTTTGAGTGCATGTGGACAAGTTGGAGGAGAAAATTGGCCAAATTGATGTGGTGGGTGCAATCCAATAGTGTTGCAGATGGTTTTACAACACTATTTGGGTTGCTTGTTTCTTAACACCTAGGTTTTTCCAACATGAATTGTTGCAAAATAGAATGAAGTGTGTATTATGATTTACACTATGTGTTGAGGGTTAATAGAGTCCCCTTTAAATGAGAGATGTGCTATTTGATAAAATATAACACTAAAATGGGGATCACCTATTGGTGTAATAGTGAGATGGTTGCCTGTTTGTGGTGCAACCAAGGTTAAAATCCCCACCTGGCCTACTAGCGGAAATACCACTACTAGTCCCACATTGTGCTTGGAGGTTATTGTGGTGGTTGATCTTGGAGGACATATAGGTGATCTTGGAGGATGTGATGACTGAGTGTGCTTGTTCCTAGAGGTGTGTACTTCTCATGGATCCAGTTTCCTGAAGGTGTGTGCTACTCATGGACTTTTGTCAGACCCACATGGGTCTTTCATGCTCGGTAGTTCTGTATCCGACCCTCGTGAGTCTTTCATGCCTAGAGGATCTATGTGGTTGGTCTTGTATTGATAAGGTTAAAGATGGCTCAAGGTGTAAGGGTGTTTCTTGCCGTATATATTTGAGGATGAGGCTTGTCAACAATGTGGTCTCACTAGTTCATAGCTCCAATCAAAAGCGTTCAGGGTGCTACCCCACAAAGCAATTATTCAACTATCAAAAAAAAAAAACAACACTAAAATAATTGAAACCCAACATTGTGTTTTCCAAATGGCAATTATTTTGTGCACTTTTTTTTTTAGTCATGTGAAATTTAAATGCAATTTTTTCCCAAATTAAAAGTCCTTATAAATTTTGAAAGGGCTTTTCAATACATTCAGACTATCTATATTACAAAATCTCTTGAAGACATTTTTTCTGTTTAGTAAGAATGTATGTTGGAAAACCCTAGGTGTTAAGAAACGAACAATGCATATAGTGTTGTAAAACCCTATGCAAGTGAGAAGAGATAGTGTGTTTTCCAACACTGCAAATAATGCGGGCATTTTATTTGTTCCAATCAGATAAATAAACTAAAATGACATTTGGACTATAGCAAAGAGTTGTTCAAAAATTTGAAAGTGGACTTCCTTGCATTCTTGGAGTAAGGAAATAAAACTCTTCATAACGAACTCATTGAAATGGGACAATGTGTTTTCCAACACTGCAAACAATCTATAACAACACTGTGCCTTGCAAGTATCATAATACCTACTTTTTCCAATTTCATTACATTCTTCACACCTCATTTTTCTATTTGCAAATAATGGTTTTGAATGCCACATTTTTGGGGATTTTTTTCCATTCCAAAATATGATTTTGAAAACCCACCGATGTTGACATGTTTTCCCAACAATGGGATAGGCTACGATAGGTCAGAGTTAACGTCTGACCATCAAGTCTTTCCATCAATGCAATTTTTCCATTCGACCTTCTTTTATGTCAGGGAATTTTATTCCAATTAGATGAACAAAGTGAAATGAATTTTGGACTGTACCGACAGACAGGACCAAATGTCTAGGAAAGGTAGGTAATAGTTAATTGACATACCACAAAGTGTTTTCCAACACTACAAACAATCTATAACACTGTGTCTTGCAAGTTTCCTAATACCTATTGTTTTCCAATTTCATTACATTCCTACTATCTAAATCACAAAGGGTTCTCCACACAATCACAAAACATGTACCAAATTGAGTTTAGGGGTGAGTAACCATTTGGGTTGTTAATTCTAAAGTGTAAGGTCACCAAGCCTCTAACTATAGTGCGTCTAAAGCACCATGACAGATATGGGTTCCAAGACTCCTAACAACATGGTTGAACAATAAAGGTATGATACATACATGGATAAATTTTACAATTGTTATGATATTATGATTCCTATAGCATATATATACATATATAGTTTAGGGAGTCAAATCTATTTGCATTTGTATTCTTGTAGAATGAACCTTATAGATAGATTCTCTCATGCATAATGTCTTTTTGATTTCAAGGCTTCCATGAAATTCTAATATGTGTTAAGAAAATTTATGTCTTATGTTTAATGCTACATTCTTTAATATAATCATTATATATATATATAAAGAAAAAGAATTGAAACATAACATTCTTTAATTTAATTTCTTTCCAATTAATTTTACCCTCCATAATAATGTCTTTATTTATTATTATTTTATTTATTTATCTATTTATTTTATTTAATTTTTATATAGCATTTTTTAATTCATATTTTTTATATACAAAGTTAATTATATATATATATATATATATTACATTTATCTACTTTTAAGGAAAAGACAAAATAACCCATTTAAAATAAATAAAAAGAAAGATGCTTTCCTTTTTAAAGGTGATATTATTAACTATATATTTTGTTTTTTAAAAGCTAGTAGTCTCCCCACACCTTAAAAATATTTTATTTGATTACATTTTAACCAATTTTAGGTCATACATGATATGCCATGTGTAATACAAAAAAATATATGACGCCCACCCACAAAACCTTTGGTCTACTAGTGAAGTTGAAAGGCTCAAAATGAGCCCACTAGGGATCAAGTCTCCCTGAGTGCAAAGGCTCCGACATCGAAAAAGGGATGAGGCCAGGATCATGCCCCGGGAAAATTTGGTGAAATGGATACCCCTCAGTCCTTGGCTCTTAGCCAAAGAGGTTTAGCCCAAGAAGGCTCATGCTCCCTTATCGGGTAGCAAAAATGAATTTGTGGATGACCTCCATCAAAAAAAAAAAACATGGCTTTAATTTTATTCAATTCACAACTAAATTTTGCTCGCCCTAATCTAATTTATTATTATTTAATATCCGCTACAATTAAGAGTGGTTGATAAGAATATAAAAGCTAATGGTAATATTAAAGTACCACACGAATTGGCTAATAATTCCTTAAAGGGTTAAAGTTTGAAATAAACAATGAATGCGGTGAAGATAACCTGATAAAAACTACAAACGTGTGTAGTTATCTTTTAGGCGATAGTCTTGGTTTTAAAGCATTTTTCTTTACTTTCCTTGCTTTTGTCTAAGATTTTCTTCATAGTCGGATGGTTGTCCTCAAATATCTGGATATTAAAATTGTCAATGGAAGATATAAAAAAAGAAAGATTACCAGGCAGTATGAAGGAAGGGGAGTAAATATGGAGTTATTAACGTCAATTAATTGAAGATGAAAGGAAGTTATCACTGGGCATGAATGGCTGTTATGGGATGGTGGCTCTGCAAATAAATAAATAAACATTGGAAGATGCATATGGAACGATAGGGGGGGCTAATGTGTAGTCATCTACCTTATTTGTGGATATGGTGAATCTCTGGTTGAATTGAATGGGGGATGGATGTTCAAACAATTGGAACTGTGCAGGCAACTTATGATGCTATGCGCAAAGGGAAAAGAAAAAAAAACACACACAATAGTTAGAGGAAGCTGCTATTATTAGAATAATATTACTTGTTGTGAAGAAAAAGAACTCTTTTTGCCACAATTAAAGTCTGGGGTGAGGAAGACAACAATCCTCTTTGAAATAGCTGAGTGATTGGGCACTTTATTTTTGGCATTTGATAACTTGAATTCTTGTTGAAGCTTGCACAACCAGGTATGGAGTCTTCTAATGCAAATCTTATAAATCTTATAAATTATTTTGCTGTGTTTTATTTTATCTTAAAAGTATTCTATTGGCTAAATGAAAGCATTGGTTCTTTGTTTTTATATAGTTGTATTCATTTGTGTTATAAATGCAAATCCATATATGTTTCATTGTGTAGAGTTATTTTCCCAGCCTTGTCTATTCTATCACAATTTGTATACAAGACTATAAAAGAATTTGCATTATGCTTTGATGGATATCCATACATTTCCCCAAAGCGTCTGCTTTACTTAAATTTAATTTCTAAGATTTCCATTTTTGTTATTCCACTTTTGTAATTTCACTTTTAAGTCACATGAATATGTGCTCAAAATTATACATGCTTGTCCCTAAATACAGTTCCTGTATTTTGAAATATCAAAGTTTACAAAACTGGTTGTAGTTGCAGCTACTTTATATCTGATCATTATAGAATCAAAATTCATAAAGAAAATAATAGACTATTATGTGGGGGTTATCATTATAGTTAGCAGTGTTTCAGTATTTCATGTACATCATTCTTCTTTTGAACATATTCTTATACTATTGAGAGTATTAATGTATTTAGATTTATATAAGTATATAAGATGTTGTAAGAACAACTATATATATATATATATATATACAACCATAAATATAAAAATTTATATATGAATAAGTGGATAAAGAAATATATCTATATTAAGGATAATTGTGAATAATGGTTGAAGGGAAAGATTTAAAATAGTAACAAAACATGTATCTTTAGTTTCATAACTAAAAGAATTCATGGGATTTCTTTAGTCTTTCAATTTCTTAGGATTGTTCTTCATAAGAGAATTAAATGAAACGATTAATTGATACTTAAGTTTGTTGGCTGCATATATGTTTGTATTAACAATGAATGGGAGATTTTATCCTTTCTTATTTTATATGTAAGATATTGATAGAAAGTTAAAACATCTTATGACAAGTTAAACTTTAATTTATGTATAAATTAGATCTCTATTTGTATTATGAAGTGCAAATTTTTAAATGCCTATAGTGTTTATTAAAAAAAAAAATTAAAATGTGAATAAATTGTCAACTGTTCAGGTAGGAAAAAAGTGAGCTGAGTTGCATAAAAAATTTCTTGCACATGTTTTAAAATTATTTCAAAGGCTTTCTGCATTTTATTCCTTGTCCTTCCACCTTTTCAAAACATTTTGAATTTTAAAATTTGGGTAAGAAATGTGGAAGTTATGACCTTTCAAACTCTGTCATTTTTCTGCTGAAATCAGCAAGCTAAAAATTATTAGATAATTGGAATATTATGGTTTGTTTGTTTTTATTGAATAGAATTGTTTTGTGTATTAAGAATATATTAATTGTAATATTTGATAATATTTTTAGAAAGGAATGAGGTTGATTAAAAATATTGAATTAGTTAGTGTATTTTTTTAATATTGTTGAAAACCAAAATAGAAAATATGTTTCATGGATGTAATAGGGTTTTAAATGTTATTGGCAACTCCTACTAGAGTGTAATATTTTGATTAGTACTATATGACAGGTTTGTATTTAAAACTTCACTTGATGTATTCCTTAATAAAATATTACTTATGGTATTGTTAAGATATAGGCTTTTATAATGTGACAATTGGAAAATCTTCCATCAACGTTAATCCAACAATTATAGTCAAGGTTCTTTGGATTATGAGTCTTCTTTTAAATTGTTGATATTACCTTCAGTGTATGGGTTAGTGCTATGATTAAGATTGGTGTTATGTTATTTTTTAACCTAGTAGATTTTACCCCTTTATTAGTCAACCATATGTGTGATGGTTGAAGTCCATGTTGAACTACGATTCCTTTGTGATGTGTGTATGTAGGCAAGGCCATCAGAGATGAGCCCCCGAGGAATTAGGTCTGACCCCTTAGGTTCCCCCATACTTTCCTGAAAAGCATACTTTTGTGAGTTTCTCTTGAGTTGTTAAACAAAATTTTGGTATTTGTGTTTTGTCCTTAGCTTAGTTGGTGAGGGAAATTCTTATTGGGCATTACATAAAGGGTTTTACAATAGTCAGAGTTTTAGGCAACACTATGTTTTCCAAAATGACAGTGTATAAAATGCCGAAAAAAATGGGATGTCATTTGGGTTTTTTGCTATTTACAAATTATGATTTTGAATGCCACGTATTACGATTTTTCTCCATTCCAAACAACAATGTGAACTATGGCGAACATAGGATAGTGTGTTTGCCAACACTGCAAACAATCTATAACACTGTGCCTTGCAGGTTTCATAATACCTACTATTTTCCAATTTCATTTCATTCCTACTATCTAAATCATAAAAATTTCTCCACACAATCACAAAACATACTGAATTGAGCTCAAGGGTGAGTAACCAATTGGGTTGTTACTTCTAAAGGGTTTTACAACAATCTAAGTTTTAGGAGATAGTGTGTTTTCCAAAACGACAGTGTATAAAATGGCAGCAAAAATGGGATGTCGTCTGGGCTATTTCCTATTTGCAAATTATGATTTTGAATGCTAAGTTTTGCACTTTTTTCTCCATTCCAAACAACAATGTGAACAAGGCGATGTTCTAGGTTTTATGTGGTTTTCAAAATTTAGCATTTCATTGCAAAACCCACATTGTATTTTCCAACCTCGTAATATATTCCTCATGGATTCTTCTTTCTTTAAAAATTATTCAGTAATTTCACTCTTATTTCCACAATGGGTTGTCGCTTATTTCATTCATCAATGGAAAAATTCAAAAACTAGCATACATGGAGGAAATGAAACAAAAATTTAAAAACCCTTGACACAAAAAAAAAACATTATCAGACCTGCATATTTCAAATAAATAGCCCTTTTCCCAATGAAAACCTTGCAGCATTCAAAATAAGAATGTGAAAAATGAGAACATTCTGGGCTTTATGTGATTTTCACAAGATACCATTCCATTCCAAAACCCACGTTGCATTTTCCAACCTCTAATATGTTCTGCATGGTTTGTGGTTTCTATAAACATTATTCAGTCATTTCACTCATATTTCCACAATGGGTTGTCATCTATTTCATTTTACAAAGTTCTACAAATGTTCAAAACCAACAGACAGGAGGAAACGAAATTAAAAAAACTCAATAGAAAATCACAAAATGAAAACCCCACAATGAATAGTCATTCATTTCTTCAATTTTCATGCCAGAATGGAAAAATGTCACATATATAGAGTGGATATACATACCTCAGGGAGCTTTGAATGCCTACAACTCTTCCCGTTACTCTCCACCAAAACGTCATTGTCCAAAAATGGATAAAATGGAACCTCGTCTGGGCTTTTTGATATTTGCAAATAATGGTTTCAAATTCCACATTTTTGGATTTTTGTCCATGTCAAAAAATTATTTTGAAAACCTGTCAGCACTGACAGGTTTTCCCAGAGACGGGATAGGAAACACCATGATGAAGTTAACGTCCAACTGTCAAGTCTTTCCACATCCCTATTTTTCATTCGGCCACCTTTTTCATCATAGGTCTTTTTTCCACCACAGGACATGGGGTATGGGGGAACGATATAATATATTATATATGTTATATACATAAGTACTTTATGTCTAGGAGTTAGCTTTCTCCAGTTTTAAAGGAGGTTTAAAAGTCTATTTTTAAATGGTCACATGTTTTTTAAGGCCCCAAGATAGGTACATAGGGGGAAGTGGCTTAATTATGACCATATCTTGGACCATATCCAAGATATGACTCTCATTTATTACCCTTTTTGAAAAGTGACAAATTTGAGAGATTTGGGGAAAAGGGAAATGTCTTGGTTTTCAAACCCAATTTTGAAATGTGACATGAGAGAGTGAGTGAAGTACTCCATCCCCTCTTAATGAAAATGTAGACTTTTGAGGTGGAGTGGAGTACACCCCTCTTCCCATCTCCCCAAACTTTCCCACACATGTGTGAGCACTTGTGGGAGATTGTGCTTAAATATTGAATGAGAGAGTGACAAGTGTCACTCCCTCATTCAAAGAGATTCAAGATGATTTTTTTTTATATCTTCTTTGTGAAGAGAGAAAGGTTGTTACCCACTTCTCCTTTTGGAGAATCTTGGATTTGGAGTCTTTGAAAAAGAAAGAAAGAAGAATGGGCTCAAAAGGAAGCAGCTTAGAGAAAGAGGCTACATCTTTGTACTATGATGTTAAAAAAGATAAGTTATCTTTCCTCAAATTTCTTGTAGATGAGATGAGTGAGTAAAGGTTGCTTGAGAGGAAATGGTTATTTGATAATGGATGTGTTTAGAAATGTTTCAGTAAGATATTTGTAATTTTCATACCAAGATCACTTGGTAATATTTTGTTCTTGCTCGGGGTAATGGCTAGAGCCCTAAGAGGCTCCATGATGCCATTTGTGGTAGGGTGGAGAGCAAGCTTTCATTATTTGACATTGTACTCATTTTATTTTCAAGAATTATTGTAAAATGAAAAGTTAGTATATTGTTGAATGAATAAAAGAATATGGAAAAGAGCAAGCCTTATTCTTGTGTGTCATTCATTGTATTTTTAAATATTGTATGTAATATTAAATGTGTTGTAATTTATTTTGCAATGAAGAAAAACATAAATACCTTATGAGTTGTGTTGGTATAGATATGGAGGTAAAGAGAGGCTTTTATTGATATTCATGTATCTTTTAAATTGCATACCATGTAAAGAAAATGCAATATTGTGTTTTTGAGGAAAATTTTTAAATGACATCATGTTGGCAAAAAGGGTATAACGGGTTCTTGTTAGAATAAATATAAACCCACATAAATATGTGAATATGCTTCTTTAACACTTCAAATTTCTTATCTCTTTCTTTCAAAAACAAAGGGATTAATTTAAATATAACAAGTGAAAATACCTACACCAATTTAAACTTTTACCAATAAGCTTAGTGTACAATGCCATAAGTTTTAAATATATAATATATATTTTTCCATCATATAAACGTATAGGTTCATATATGATTTTAAGCTACTTACATTTTATCAATACGTTTTACTAAAATATTGAAATTTAAAATTATTTTTTTCTTGTTTTAATCTCATAAATGTGTTTTAATTTTAACATACCTGTCATAGATTTTGAAATACTGGTTATGACCAGTTAAATAATATTTAATTATTTATTGAAAAAAAAAAATCATTTTGTGTATTTGGCTATGCCCGAGCCGAAGGGCTTGAGCCCTAGTTGTTGGGAAAGCTAGTTATTAGGGGCTACAATTCCCATAGAGGCTACAAAACCCACTGTGGGTGCAGCTTATGATGCCCAGGAGGGCCACAGTAATGCCCATACATTTCCAATAAATAAATAAATACAAATGTATAAGTGTTTTGACATTTCACAACAAGGGAAAAAAAATAAGTAAATAAAAATGTAGTGTTTTATAGCATCAATGCACAATGGGGCTGTGATTTGAAAAACACCACTGTTCTAGGTATTCTTCTTTTTGTAGCTTGACATCATAGGACAAATTTATTAAAACATGAACAAAAGAGACAAGATCTATGTTTAAATAAAAAGATAAAGATTAAGGGTATCCCAACTGTAGATTAAATATGGAGTCTATATACTTGTGTACTTTTAAAATATGCATTTTATTGATGAATCTATAACATAAGGAGAATAAACCAGTAAATGGAAATGATAATATTCTTCCATGTATACATATATATTTAAGTGAAAGATTTATAAGAAAAATGATATATGTCTTCACATTACAACAGGCATATCCAGTTCATCCGGAGTGTGTTAAATCTAGACGCTTATGAGGGGTTGAATAACTTAAGGGTGCAACCATGTGATTGCATTCAAAGTGCATTGTAGATCATGTGGTGTAGAGGACTCTCTATCACCCTTATCCAAGGTTTATGAAAATCCACCATTGCCATTCTCTTCCTACATGCTAGAATTAAAATAATGCAACCAACAGGAGAATAGGGTTTGGGAAGTTTTAGTGCCCAACATTAGGGAAAATTTATTTTATTCATTTTTAAATGATAAACGATAAAAGCAACCTAAAAATACGAATTATAAAGAGCCCTTGGGGCATTCAAAATGGATGTGAGAAGAATTATAACTATAATATAATTTGTGAATGTGACTCAATTCTAAATGAGTAATATTAATGTTCTATGAATTAATAATCAAAATAATATTAGTCAAATTTGGAACCATAATACTATTGTTAGTATATATAGAGTACGGGGAAAGATATTTAAATGTTTTTTTTTAATTTGAAATTTGAAAATAAATAAATCCAAACATTGCATGACTTATGAGATGAAAAAAAAAAAAAACTATTGCACTTAAAGAATGAAAATAGAGCCGGTATTGGCATGGTGTACTAGTTTAAAGGTGGCATTGTTGTTCTTGCCACTAAGGTTCAAACCCCCTTGGGGTGGTATTGTTGAATGGTTGTATTCCGGTCGGTCGAATGTTTCTGATATTGTCTACTTAAAAAAATAGAAAAATCAATAAATAAATAAATTACTGGACATGAAAATAGAATGTAGATTTTTGCTAAGGAATATGCATGAAAATAGAATGCAGATTTTTGTTAAGGAAGATTATCCATGTGGCTAATATTAAATTTAATATTAATGTTAATAGATTTAATGCCAACATTAATATTTATAGACTTAATGGTAATATCAATAGAATTAATAATTATATTATATTTAATTTTATGGTTATAGAATTAAATATTAACGTTAATATTTATGGATTTAACATTGATGTTAGTTGTCTATCTCAATAGAATTTAATGTTGATCTATAATTAATATAAAAGCTAATAAATTTAATATTAATATTTATATTTAATGAATTTAATAATAATATCAATATTGTCAAAAATGTGGGTGGCAGGGTGGGTGCCACCCACATCCTTGCAAGTCCTGATGTGGCTAGCTGAGTGGAAGGTTGGGTAATGACGTGACACCTCTTTCATAAGAACTCTCTAGAATGGGGTTCCTTTCATTATTCTCTAATGGATCTTTGTGCAATGATGACTTTTAAAGGTGAATGGATAGTTTGTGTAAGGTGAAGGACGTGCTCACTCTCCAAAGTTTTTAAGATTGTGTGGTGGCTTTGTTTTATTCACTTCATCCATAGTGGTGTGGTGCATGTGGCCTTGGAAGGAATGAGCAGGTTTATTCTCCTTGTTTCTGCAGAGGAGTTAGACATGCGGGGGCTAGTAACGTCGGTGGAGTTGAAGAGCTCCAAGCAATAGATTGCTTTTGAGGGGCCCATTTCTTCCTTGTGGCTCCATCACATTGTCCGCCACCTTGATTACTTGATGTTTGTAGCTATCAAATGTTTGGTGGGGAAAGCCTTTATGGAAGACACTGAGGGTTACCGCTTGGATTTAGACATTTCTTCACAAAATTTGGCTAGTTTGCTCGATGTTGGGGTGCCGAAACTAGGTGCCCATGTGATTATGAAGGGTATTTTTCACAATGACATGTTGGTGGGCATAGACTGAGCCTTCGCAGTGACACAGATTGGTAAGGGAATTCCTCAGCCACAAGACTTGCATTTGTTAGATAACCCAAATTCTTTGGTTTGCTTTCATCCTTTCATTTTGGATATGTCTGGTGTGGAGCTTATGGAGTATAGGTGTTTGGATTTGGTGGGTGTGGAGTATTTGAAGAAAAAAATTCGCTTGGTACCTGCAGCAAACTCGGCCTAGAAAAGGGATTTTTGTATCTTTGCTCAACAAAATGTATGGTGACTAGGGTTTGGTGTCCCTAGGTGTCATTAGGGTTTAGTATTGCTATGTTGCATTTTGGTTAGGTCTAGATATCTGAGTCTACGTTTTGAAATGTTTTTTGGTGACTATGTCTATGTTGTGCTAGATCGATATAAGGTAGTTATAGTGAATTCTAATGAATTCTAAGGCTCTAGCCCAGTTTAGATTTTAAATGTAAAACTTTTTTCAAATATCAATAGAAACTATCCTTTTTTACTAATCAAAATATATATATATATATATTGTAAAAAAAAATGTTAATATTGATAATAAAAGTCAATACTAGATGGGGTTATATTAATCAACCATATAAATAACCATCATAAAATAAATATTGATGTAATTATGATTTACATTAATATCAAGGTTGGACTAAATCAGAAGCCATTGTTATACACCAATATTTAGGAAAAACTAATGCGTAACAATATATATATACCCTTTTCAAATAAAATAAATAAGTGAACAATATGGTCTCTTTTATGACTCAAGTACAATAGTAATGGTGACACTATTTATGATGTCATTATATAAGTGATTGTTGATGTGATAGTGTTATCATCATTAATGAATAATTGGTGGGGTAAATGATAAGTAATATTATTAGGGTATAATCAAAAGCTAATAATGAGGTCATTATGTTATCACTTGTTCTTAGAGTGTCAATTAGTTTCATTACTGGATTTAAGTAAAAAAAATAGTTGGGTTTTTTTTTACATGAAATTATGGGCATGACAAATTTTAACTTGCTCAAATATTCTTTTGCATTGTGACTATGCTACATGATTCTTTGTTTTCATAACCATTTTCAAACCATAATTTTTAATTGATTCTTTCCATGGTTTGGTCATGGGGATAAGTGAATTTGGGAACCATTTTTATTTACTTCTATCTTGCACTAAAACTAAAATCAAATTCAATTATTTGAGTTATCCTGCAAATCCAAGATAGAAAGAGAATTTTCACCAGTTGGAAAAGAAGTTAGTTTTTAGATTGGATAAAAAGATTTTTAAATATTTGAAGTGGGGGGGAATTCTTATTGTTATTCATTTTTTATCAATAAAAAGGAGAGAAAAATTGTGGTTTCTATTCTCTAGCTAAGAAAGTACAAAAAGGGAAGTTATTCTATGAGAGCATTAACATTTTTAATATTTTTCATTGTGAAAGTGGGGAAGAGCTATTGCATAATATTGTAAAGGTGAAAAAGAGGACTTTCTATCCTCAATACTACTACAAAGTTTCAAACTAGAACAACAAGCATTTGTGTAGAGGCAAGTCTTGTATGCATGGGAAAAGAGTTGAGTTTGTGAACCAGTATAACTTGAGCTGAGTAGTGAAGGATTTTTTCTCATTCTCACCTTTTTGAAAATTGCTTTAGAGTTGCACAATAAAGTTGTTTCAGAAGCTTGAGTAGTCATTGGAGCTACGTGTTTGGGGTTTGAGTGAAAGAATAATCAAACCATTCATAACTAGTCAAACATGCAATCAATATCTTCTTATTTTTCTTATCTTTTTAGTGGTAATAGAAACCTCTAGGGTTTATTAGAAATGGAAAATTTCTTTAAACAAGTTATGGATAAATATTGCTATAAAATTATTTCTAGTTGTGTAAAGAGCTGAAATCTGCCACTTATTTTATGATTCTTTCTCTAATCTTGGAAGAAAATTATTTCTCTTCTTTCTAGTTAATCTTTTAGGTAGAATGCAATTAAATTGTAAATATAATTTCATTTAAGAAACCTTTGGTGGGTAAAATTTGAACCATTTTTTCTTTGTTAGATATTCAAGCCAAAGATTAGTTGGCTAAGAACCTAAGAGTTGGTAGAAGAGCTTAAAGCATAGTGAGTGTCATACCTTTGGTAAAGATGCTTAACCAGTTCATTATGTTAGCTATTCTTTGTATTCTTGTTCATGAAATTTTGTCAAAAGAGTTATAATTCAAAATGGAATCTTTTGAAGCAAGACCTCACTTTTGGTCAAGAAAGACCAAACCCTACAATAGAATAATATTCTTTAATGGGAAATACCCATCAACATGGGGTTTTTGTTTATGGTATCTTTATACTATGTTATGACTAAGAAGGTCAAATTATCATCTTTGTTGTCAATTTTTAATACCAAAAATTGTATTTAGGAGAGTGGTTACTCTCATGAGTTTGGTAGGCTTCAAACATGTGGTAGTTTCTGAGACCTGGATAGTTACATGGTGTAAATTGGGTATTTGAAGCTATTAATAGCTAATCAACTCATTTGAGTTTTGACTTAGGGATTTAATGTGTGTTAAATAAGAGCTTTTAGATATGATTAATTATTGGTTGAACAATATGACTAAGTCAACCTTGGTCAGATATGATTCTCCAAGTTGAGTAGAGGTGGGTGAACAAACGACTCCACTCATAAGTAGTGGTTGAATATAATTAAAATAATTTGTCTAAAGTGAGTGCAATAGTATCTTGTTTAATTTCTGGTTCAATATGTTCCAAATTTTCTTAACTAATCAAAGTTTTCATTCATAGTTAGAAGGTATACATAGTTGTTTGACAATATTGGTTAAGTAGGTCACAACACTAGATATTACAAGACAATACTAGGAGGTTCTTAACTATACTCTTCATTGAAGGGTATGGCCACTTCTAGTTAGGAAGGTGTGCAGGGACCGTCAATTTGTGATTATAGGTAAAGCACATGGGTGATTCTCTCCCTCTGGGAAATGAAATTTTGAGGCTTGTGAGACACAAAGTATCCATATATGGGATATATGACCTTGTTGGAATTAAAATTTAAATGTTATATTTTATTTATATACAATCAGTCATGTTAAAAATATAAAAGGAAAAAGTTCATTATTCTTTTTAGTTTGAAAAGAAAAATGAGTTAATTATGAAATTATGTAGTTGCAAATTTAAGGTATAATACACATCCCTTGCAACACACCAAAATAAATTCAAAAGGCCTTAAGATAAGCTATACAAAGATTATCTAAGGAATCTTCTATATGCCACAAGGACATGTGAGGCCTAAAATGTCAATTTAAAAGTACAAAATTTTTAAACAGCCAAGAGAAGAGGGCCCATCCTTTTGCTTCACTTCCTTAAGGTATAAATTCCTTGGGGGCTTAGCCCAAATGACAAAGTCACAACTTCCAAGAGGCATGTCTTTCAATTCACACCTCACTATTTATACTCCATTAGAATATAGGAGTTCATGACATCCATTGGGGTGATGAAATCCCCAAGAAGGCCCCACTAAAAACAAAAATAAGACAACACTTATTTTTTATCCTCAAGATCACCATAATGTGCAAGAGGAGAGCATACGTAAGTGTATCTTATGGTTTAAAAGATACATAAATTGTTAACCCAAATAAAAATGTGAATGTGAATTTTAACCCAATTTCAATGTGAGAACAAACAAAGTAGACAAAGCACACAAAATAAAATTTTCTATAATAAAATATTTAGAAAACATTTTGTAAAACTACTTAAGTTACTAGTTAACAAGATTGAATCTTTTACAAAAAAAAAAAGACACACAAAAGTTAGTAGAAAACAAAAAAAATTGTTAATCCTATTGAAAATAAACTTTAAAAACATATTCTTTGGATTTTTCTAATAAGTTTATTATAGAAAACACTTAAAAGGGATAAAAAAGAAAAATTTATGACTAATTAAAGTTTCAAAACAAAGAGTTTAGTTTAAATGAAAATACTTGAATTCTAGAGAAAATTTTGAGTTTTATTTTCACCATTGCATGCATCTCTAAGCCATATTTTCAAAAACTATAAAAAATTAAGGATTCTATAAAAAATGAACAAGTTATAGTGATTTTAGTAATGACTACTTGTTAGAAAATTATGATTGAGATTGGATAATACCTAAGCCCTATTCATTGACCCCTAGTCAGCTAGTTGACTAGAAGCTAGAGGGTTGGGGGTTGATATTTAATCTCCTAAGGTCTTAACATTACAAAGGGTCAAATTGGTCTATTGACCAAGCTCTAAGGAAAATCCTAGGGATCGATTTCCAATATGAAAAAGGATAGACACAAAAGAAAAAATGAAAACCAATTAAAATTTTGAACTTGAATCTCTCTCTCTCTCTCTCTCTCTCTCTCTCTCTCTCTCTCTCTCTCTCTCTC
>VDFB02000007.1:33033392-33145458 GCA_007258455.2 Sequoia sempervirens | reverse complement strand
CTCTCTCCCCTTCCTCCCTCTCCCACTCCTTCTATCCTTCTCCCTCTTCTTCCCTCCCCCTCTCCCTCTTCTTCCCTCCCTGCCTCACTCCTCTCCCTCCCCTTCTCTCTTGGTGCAGGAGCACCCAAGCTCATTAGGAGTTAGTTGAAGAGTCAGGAGAGTGTAGGAGACATGAAGGTTTTTCCATCATTCCAAAGCATCAATTATGACGTCTTGAAGCCTATAATGGCATTTGGCATGGATGAGAGTAATTGGAAGATCAAAAGTCCTAAGGGTCTTGATAAGGACCCTAGGACCAAAATGATTTGTAAATGGAAAAATAATGTTCTAGGAGGTTAGATAGGTTTATTATGATTTAATTTTTTCAAATAAGATTGGATAGTAAGGATCCAATAGTTTTTGGATAGTAGAGTTTAATAAATTGTAAATTGGAAATTCAAATTTTTGAATTCCAACATTGGGCGGGAAAGTAGTTTTTTGATGTTTTAATCACTTTAATGTAAACTAAATGGTTTGAGAAGTTGGGGAAAGGTTATTCAAGGCCATAAAAGTCATTTGTATGGAGGTTGGGTTGCTGGTACGGATTTTGTACGGACTGCTACAAGAAAAAGAAAAAGAAACCAGCAATTTCTTGCATTTTTCTTGTGCTCTTTTGATGATTTATTGATTTCTATTGAAGATTTGTTTAGTAGGATGGTTTAGGGACTTGTATCAACTTGTTTGAAGTCATTTGAATGTCCTAAAAGTAACAACAATCAATTCTTTGTATATTATTGCTAACTGTCCTCAAGAAAGTGTAGATTTTCATTGATTTTGAGGGTTTTTATGAATGATTGATCCATTTCAAGGTAGAATGATGCTGTAACCTTTGAAATGGATCACTTCTAACATGTATAATACAAACCTAACAACTAATGTGCAGGAAAGAGGAAATATTAAGGTGTACACCAAGATTGGATAATGCAAAGTGCATGAGGATGGGGACTAAGGTATAGCAGCAAGAGATCTGCCTTAATAAGGGGAAATTTTTTGAGTTTGGATTGATTTATTATGTTGATCTAATGGTGAAAAGTCAAAGAGAGGGATCTAGAAGTGTTTGGAAGGCCAAGATCCAAGAAGCCCTAGTTTTGAGGCAATTTTGGTGAGTTTTTTGTGTTTGAGGGTGTCAAGGGTGTCATAGGCACCTAAAAACTTGAAAATCCTTGTTTTGGGAACATTTTAAGGTACTGTTAAAAGTATTATAATCTGGAGTTAAGATTTGAGTAGGGTTGCTTTGAAAAAGAGGGCTAATTTGGCCTAGTTTTTGTGGAAACAACAGGATTTGGGAAGTCTGATCCAAAACAAGTGCCATCAAGGTCTGGGTATGTTGTGTAGGGTCATAAAACACATCTAAAACAATAATTATTTTGGTAAGTCCTTTGGGGAAGTTGTGAGTAAAGTTAAAAAAATCACCGCAGGAGGCCTAGTTGGGCTAGAAGCCTAGTCAAGGTTGAAAAAGTGAGTTTGTGTTTAAGTCAGAGGTTTGGGGCTTGAAACCAGTCAAGACAAGTTTTTTTGCATCTCTTTAGAACATTCCTAGGGTTTGGGTCCATAGGAGAAGGTTTTGATTCATAAGTGCATTATTGAGGCTTATCTCCACAAGGGTGCCTGGAAGAGATTTGAGACTACTTCATTGAAATCCTTGAAATCATTGTGTGTTTCCAAAAGTCCCATAGCCTCTGCATCAGAGTGGTATCAGAGCAAGGAGTAAGTCTTTAGGTATTGAATAAAAAAATAATGGCACCTAAAAATCAATTCGCAAGAGAGTTGGAGGAGTTAAAGGAAATCTTGGAAAGGGAGAGGAGAGAAAGAAGAGAACAAGAAGCAACAAGAGAGCAGGCCAGAGCAAGGGAAGAAACACATTGGAGAATGGAGAGAGAGACTATGCAAGCAAGGATAAACAATCTTGAGAGAAGTAGAAGGAGAGAAGAACAAGAAAACCAAGAAGATAATGATGAAGAAGAAGAGCATGTGAGGGTAAATCAAGAACAACCAGCAAATGAGATAGAAGACCCTGAGGAAAGGAGGTTATTGAGATTGTTGAAAGCAGTGCAAGGTCATGGAGGAAAGAGTCACATAGATTTTCCTATCTATCAAGGTAAGATGGATAGTGAAGAGGTGTTAGGATGGCTTGATGCCTTAGAGAGCTATTTTGAGTTTGAGGAGATGGATGAAGAGATGAAGGTTAAGTTTGCAAAAACCAAGTTGAGAGGTATAGTATTGACATGGTGGACTAGTTTTCAGAATGATAGGATGGCTAGGGGATTGGAAAAAGTCTCTACATGGGCTAGGATGAAGAGTTTGGTCAAGGAACAATTCCTACCATTTGATTACACAATTCATGTGAAGAGGATGAGGAAGAATTTAAGACAAAAGGACATGGATGTGATGTCCTATACTGAGCAATTTCACTAGCTTATTATTAGAGGAGGTTATGAGGAAGAAGATGAGAAAGTAGCCAGGTATATCAATGGCTTGAGGTATAATCTACAAGATGAGATTGGTTTGCAATTACCAAGGACATTAGGAGAATGTTTTCAGTTGGCCATTAGAGCAGAAGAAAAGGTGAAGAGGAAGCAAGAAAGATCAAGCAATGGTGGAAGAGGAGGTAGTTCAAATAGGGGTAGAGGTAATAGAGAACAAGGACAAGGCAGCAATGACAAGAGCAGCAACGACAAAGGCAAAGAGGTATTTTATGATCAAAGAGGAGGATACACTCCTAGAGGAGGAGGCAGATTTGGACAAGGTAGAGGACCATTCACAAGTAGGTGTTTCAATTGCAATGAACCAGGGAATCCTTCCTTCAAGTGTCCTAAATGGAAGAAGCTGATAAGGGCAGAGATAGGAGAGCTAACTTGGTACAAGAAGAAGAAGACAAGAAGGAGTAATCAAAAACATTCATGGCAGACCCTATGATTGATGGTGAGTTTCTTATGGTCAAGCAAGGAGAAAGATTTCATCAAGAGCCAAAGGTAACTATCTTTAAGACTAATTGTCTCAATCATGGTAAAATATGTAGATTTCTCATAGATTCAGGGTCACATAGCAATTTAGTTTTAGTTGATATGGTAACCAAGTTAGGGATTGAAACATTTGATCATCCTACTCCCTACAAGGCTACTTGGGTAACTCAAAGGCAACATGTCGAGATTGGTAAGAGAGCTTTTGTGGATTTTTCAAATGGATCTTATCATGACAGGGTGCTTTGTGATGTCATTCCAATGACCTGTGGTCATATCATCTTGGGAAGACCATGGTAGTATGCTAGGAGGACAGTACATGATGGTTTTCACAACACATATTTGGTGCATAAAGATGCTAGTAGATATAAGTTGGTTCCTTTGCCTTTGGAGTAGTCTAATGGGAGTTTTGTGATATGTTTTGAGAATAATTTTCAGGTGAAAGTGCAAGGTAAGATAGGGGAGGATATTGGTTGGAAGAGAAATGATAGGTTGTAGCAGGGATATGAAGCATACAGTCCTAAAAATCAAAATCTTTGGTACTTGGACAGTATTAAGATTGGAAGTATTGAATGCCCTATTGTTGAGGGTAATAGGGGTGGTGTTTCTTCACAAGGAAATTGATGGCATAGAGGCAAAACAGGGCACAAAATCAGACTGAGTTCAAGCAGCAAAAAGGACAAACAAAATAGATTTTTGACACTAACATGTTGAGTGATATGAGTGCAGATTGGAAAAAGAGGAAGACAACGACTTTGGGAGATTACATGCCCTGTCATTTGAAGATGAAAACATATGAGAGCAAGGGGTCTTTTGGTGCCAGCAAGTTGGATGCTTCTTGGGGCAAGAAACTTTTCTTTCTTGGGGAGAATGGCGCAGGAGCACCCAAGCTCATTAGGAGTCAGTTGAAGAGTCAGGAGAGTGCAGGAGACATGAAGGTTTTTCCATCATTCCAAAGCACCAATTATGATGTCTTGAAGCCTATAATGGCATTTGGCATGGATGAGAGTAATTGGAAGATCAAAAGTCCTAAGGGTCCTGATAAGGACCCTAGGACCAAAATGCTTTGTAAATGGAAAAATAATGTTCTAGGAGGTTATATATGCTTATTATGATTTAATTTTGTCAAATAAGATTGGATAGTAAGGATCCAATAGTTTTTGGATAGTAGAGTTTAATAAATTGTAAATTGGAAATTCAAATTTTTGAATTCCAACATTGGGCGAGAAAGTAGTTTTTTGATGTTTTAATCACTTTAATGTAAAATAATCAATCCAAAATGGTTTGAGAAGTTGGGGAAAGGTTATTCAAGGTGATAAAAGTCATTGGTACAGAGGTTGGGTTGCTGGTATGGATTTTGTACGGACTGCTACAGGAAAAAGAAAAAAATAGCAATTTCTTACATTTTTCTTATGCTCTTTTGATGATTTATTGATTTCTATTGAAGATTTTTTTAGCATGATAGTTTAGGGACTTGTATCAACTTTTTTTGAAGTCATTTGAATGTCCTAAAAGCAACAACAATCAATTCTTTATATATTATTGCTAACTGTCCTCAAGAAAGTGTAGATTTTCATTGATTTTGAGGGTTTTTATGGATGATTGATCCATTTCAAGGTAGAATGATGCTGTAACATTTGAAATGGATCACTTCTAACATGTATAATACAAACCTAACAACTAACGTGCATGAAAGAGGAAATATTAAGGTGTACACCAAGATTGGACAATGCAAAGTGCATGAGGATGGGGGCTAAGGTATAGCAGCAGGAGATCTGCCTTAATAAGGGGCAATTTTTTGAGTTTGGATTGATTTATTATGTTGAGCTAATGGTGAAAAGTCAAAGAGAGGGATCTGGAAGTGTTTGGAATGCCAAGATCCAAGAAGCCCTAGTTTTGAGGCAATTTAGTGAGTGTTTTGTGTTTGAGGGTGTCAAGGGTGTCATAGGCACCTAAAAACCTGAAAATCCTTGGTTTGGGAACATTTTAAGGTACTATTAAAAGTATTATAATCTGGAGTTAATATTTGAGTAGGGTTGCTTTGAAAAAGAGGGCTAATTTGGCCTAGTTTTTTGTGGAAACAACAAGATTTGGGAAGTCTAATCCAAAACAAGTGCCATCAAGGTCTGGGTATGTTGTGTAGGATCATAAAACACATCTAAAACAATAATTATTTTGGTAATTCCTTTGGGGAAGTTGTGAATAAAGTTAAAAAAATCACCGCAGGAGGCCTAGTTGGGCTAGAAGCCTAGTCAAGGTGCAAAAAGTGAGTTTGTGTTTAAGTAAGAGGTTTGGGGCTTGAAACTAGTCAAGACAAGTTTGTTTGCATCTCTTAAGAACATTCCTAGGGTTTGGGTCCATAGGAGAAGGTTTTGAGTCATAAGTGCATTATTGAGGCTTATCTCCACAAGGGTGCCTGGAAGAGATTTGAGACTGCTTCATTGAAATCCTTGAAATCATTGTGTGTTTCCAAAAGTCCCATAGCCTCTACATCATCTCTCCCCTTCCACCCCTCTATCTCTCTCTCCCTCCCTCCCTTACTTCCTCCCTCTCCTTCCTCCCTTCCCCCCTCTCTCCCTCTCCTTCCCCCTCCCTCCTTTCCTCCCCCCTCCCCCTTTCTCCTCTCCCCCTTTCTCTCTGCTTCCCCCCTCCCTCTTCCTATCACTCTCCCCCCTCTCTCTCCTCTTCCCTCTCCCTCCATTGCTCCCTCCCTCTCCTCCTTCCTCCCCCCTCTCTCCCCCTCTCACTCTCCCCCCTTCCCCCTTTCTCTCTCCCCCTCTCCCTATCTCACTCCCTCCTCCCCCCTTCTCTCTCTCTCTCCCTCTCTTCACTCAACCCCAACCGCCACCCCCACACTCTCTCTCCCTTTCCCGTTGTCTAGATTTTATATATATTATAGTTCTTATTTATATAAAACATATAGTAATATTATTATATTATATAAATAATATATTATAATAATAATTTATATAATATATAATGTTATTTATATTTTATAATATATAATTTAAATAAAATAATAATAATATATTATATTATATATAATAAATAAAAATTAAAAATATATCAATATACATACAAATATACAAACATAATTATACAAATACAAATATAAAGATAAGCTAGATGAAAGCATCACTTGCTTTCTTAAAAAGCTTTCCAATATTTGCACTACAACCGTTCCAAATCTAGGGTTGTGCTTTAAAGATAAATTTGCTGAAAATAAATTAATAAATGAACAAAATTTCATATAAATTTAGCTTGACAAGTTCTTTTACAAATATCTTCATAAATGAGCATAAAAAGTGCCATACAAAAACTCCTACAGAAAATGGTGTTGTATTCATATTCTCTTGCTAAAAACGATGTATATTTATTTCAAAAACAAAAAAAATCATTTTTTAATTTTCACACAACTGCCAAGTTCAATGTATATGAGAAGAAAAGACAAAACAAAAACCAAAGACTTCATGTTGTTTTGTATTATTTTTAGATTTAGGTCTCGCCTCTCTAAATTCAAGACAACTAATAGTGTTGAACTAGGCCTTCTAATACCCTAAGCTAATAGAATCTTCATGTTGTTTGGTATTATTTTTAGCTTTAGGTCCCGCCTCTCTAAATTCAGGAAAACTAATAGTGTTGAGCAAGGGTATCGCACAGATAAGTATAACTAGAATGCAGGGCAAAAGGAAGTGGTGTTTTATGGTTTACAATTAAATGGAAGCTCAAGTGTGGATTATAAATTTAAACGTGACATAGTGAGCAAGGTTGACCTCTCTAGATTACACAGATTCATGGGTGAAAGAGCTAGGTTAATTAGGGTAAATAAAGATTTTGGGTTTATATTTTTAGGGTATAATTAAATTAAGAAATTGTTGGAAAATTTTAAATTTAAATTATAGATAGAATAATTTAGAAATTAGGAAATTATGAAGAATGACACAGATAATGACAAAATTAATAATTATAGTGGTTTCTAAATGTCATGTTTAATGAGGACTACAGATCAATTGAAATAAAGAATTTCTAAAAATATTAAAAAAATAAAACAACAATTGTAGAAACCCTATTTTTTACTCAATCTCTTACATTACATTAAATATTTTTTTTTATTTTTTTATTTATTATTTTCATCAAATTTTATAGTCCAAATAATGGTGCAAAAGGGGGATCCAACAATGGAAAAGTCAATCGATCAAAGTGAATAATAAATTCAAAACCTACTCCAACAACACTGTTTTAAATCAAACTAAATTAAGTGAATGTAGAAATAAATATGGTGGATTATTTCCAAAAGTTTGGTCTTGAATTAAATAAATATGCATGGATCCAAGCATTTATCAAATGATTGCAGATTGATTTTTTTATAACTCAACCAAAGTGTTATGATTGCAAAATATACATAAAATGGGTTTTTTAAAAGAAGATTTCTTGGCAGGTGTAATTCCACACCCTAAAACCATTACCAACATTTTCACAATCTTTGCAAAAATGGAAAATTTGAATCGGGATATGGGCATCCATCCATAAAATAGCTAGGAAAGGATTTTTGATAGACATTGTAGTTGCAGTTGATTTTCTAAACATATGTGTAAAAGGTGGAAGAATGCACAAATATAGCAAATATAGCAAGATATGCACATAATGATTTGATTCACAAATCCACTCTTGTAATGCCCAAAATTTTTTGCCACAAACTCATCTAAATTACATATCACAAACTTTAAATTTTCAATCACAACACAAGATCAACTCACAATAAGTATGATTTTAAGCAAGAACGGGGAACCTAAAGGGCCAGACCTATTTCCTTAGGGGCTCATCTATGATGGCCTTGCCTACGTACGCGCAGCGCTGAGGAATCGTAGTTCAACAAACTTGGGTTCACTCCATCTCATAACTAATTGACCAACAATACCACAAAACATCTAGGTTTTATTCACGACTAGTCTACCAACACTTTTGGCAACACATGCAAAGTACTAAAAGGGTCAAAATATGAAAGAAACATTGCTAATAATTTTGATCAAAAAAAAATTCAGCTAACAGTTTTCAACTTGCTAATCGCAGCGAAATAGACGATACTAAAACACCCATAACTTTCACTCTATTTTTCCAAATTCAAAAGTTCAATATATTTCGGAAAGGGGAAAGAACGAGGATTAAAACCCATAAATGGTTTAGCATGTTTCTAAAACATGTATGAGCAGTTTTTTTTTCTGCAACTCAGATCATTATTTTTCCACCTAGAACAACAGTTAACAACGTAATAACGAGGAATCATACTCCATAGATTGGGAACTAAGTAAATTTAACATGTCATTGTATAAAGATAAGATACTAATAACTACAAAAGAAGAAAGTTAGATATATCTTGACCATTCAATTTATCCACCAAACAGTGAGTAAATTTTCTGAAATAAAGGAGGAAAATGCATTTATCACTATCAATTTAAAACTATCAGATTTATGGATCTATGACAACAACAACTAAAGTCAATAGTGCACCAAATAAAAGCATGAGATTTCTTTTTTTGCAATCACCACAATAAAGAAAATAAAATATGCAGTCTTATACAATACATAATTCATTAGACAATGACTACAAATAAATAAATAAATAAATAAAATGGACATGTCTTCAGTTTATATTCTTTGTCTTTCTGGTTTGAAGTTTCTAAAGGAAATCATAATGATATCTGTCACCACTCAAATGCAGATCAGAAATCAATTAAATAAAAACATGAATATACTTTTCTACCACATTCATATATCTAAGCCAAAAGGATTTTAAATTAAAAGAATACAGTATTTTATAATAAGACCAAGCTGAAAAGATTTTTTTTTAGCTTAATATCACAATCTTGCTTGTATAAGTAATTCCAACCGCTTTTAACCATATTTTAGCCCCGAGGCACCCATTCTCAGCTTACAATTGATCTAATTATTCACCAAGTCATTTCAAATATGAACAGACATGTAATAACTATAACCTATATCTTCATTCGAATATATACATAAACCATAATCTCATAAACCCATTTGATGGAAAACAATAATCAGACACGCTCACTCACCTAAAACATATAGTTTTCAAACTAAAGTTGTATGGAAAACCTCAAACATAATCTGCTAAGGTTTGATATAACCATGGGCATGGAAAGATTAACACAAGAAACCTATCTAGAGCTATTTGGAAGATTTATGCATAATTTGCAAATTTTGACTTTCTCTAAGCAAGTCCACCAAACCGTGAAATAAACAAAGAGATTTTGATACAGTGAAGAAATTCACATCAATTGCTTTATATATTTAGAGATTATTGGATCTTATATACTTTATATATTTTGAAGGGAGAGTTGTAAGTTTTTTCGACAACACTAATGGATAAAGAAAATTAAATAAAGTTAATTATTTACTATCGAGATTGGACCAGCAAAATCTATGATATTGAAATTATGTAAAATAAGCATAATTTGGAGGTGGATTCTATTTAATGCGAAATTAAGGATAAGTTTCAATGGCCTATTATTAATGCATGGAAATTTCTAAGTATTTTATCTAGTAGCTAAAAATCCATTTTTCACAACATTTAACCACATCACACCATAATGAAAATTACTTAATGGGTTACACGTAAAGAGAATACCTGTGCAAATCGCCCTTTTGTAGAGAGTTCATTAACATCCCCTTTTTGTAAATTGGACCAGACTCATCAACTAATTGCTTGCTAACTTTCAGAGCTCCTATCTATGAGTATACTATACTGCTTTCTTCTTTCCATGTCAAATGTGTATTAATATGTCTCCTCACTATTCACTCTATATGTAAACAGCTATGGCAGCCATTGAATTTATATCAACAGTGTTATCTCCAGATTATGTTCAAATTAAATCGTGTTGATAATGTTGAAGTTACAGATTCTCACGACCTATGGAAACTGCCTATAGGAAGCCTTCCTCCAAATCACAATGGCATCAAGCTTTTTTTTTTATCCAATCTAATTTGTTTAAACAAAATCCCCTTGAAATATTGAAGGTAAAATAGATACAAGAGAAAAACTCTACGATATGCAAGCTACAGCTTTATTTTTCTCCTCCCAAAACAAGTTATAGCAGCCTCTCTTTTTTCTAGGTCTTAGGAAATCGAGTGCGATTTAAAGGTAAAAGGTTTTAGAATAAAACACATGCAAACAGCAGGAAAAAAAAAGACATAACCAAATTCTAATTTAAGAGATAAAAATAAATAAAAAAAACTCACATGCAATTTATGCCTTTTTTCCTTTGCACTATTTTTCCCCCCTTTTCACACCATGCACACAACTATCACTAACATGCTTATATAGATTTCTAAATGAGTTATCAAACACTATCAATGGGTTGTTAGTGCACATTTTTTTATAGCAACAACTATTCATAGAAGACAATTTTGTTGAACAAAGCTTCATAATATTAGACAATACTAAACATGAGCATATAAATGAAATAAAATGGGTCAATAGAAAGAAGCTAATGAACATATTTATTCATCTAATTTTATAAGATATTATAACTTAAATGAATATAGATATTTTTATACATATAATGTTTTGAGCACAAGATAGTAGAAACAAATATTATAATTATAATGTTCTTTAAGGCTTAATGTTTTGATATCTAATCTAGGTAAAATAATAAAATTTTACATAAATGATAACTGGTTATAATCTAAAATGATAATGTTTCATTGAAGAATTTCCTAACAATGATAAAACCAAAACAATAGATTATAGTTTTAACTTTCAATTTCTTATCTTTAGCCTTATAACCCCCAATTTCCTAACACATTACAAGCCTAAATTCCAATAACATAATACTTGTTTTCTTTTTCTTTTTTTAATAAATGACATGCTTAAAAAAGGGATATCAAATTAATCAACATGCATATATTACTTTAAGGCCAGGTTCTCCCATTGACATTACAGGTGGTAGATAAACATTCCTATTTATCTAAAAGTATACAATCAATTCAACAAAGCTCCATCTCTAAATTTGACTAGCATCTAGGTGGCCTTACAACTCTACTCTAAAAGACCCTTGAAAATTGCTTCTTAGTCTTTTATTCACATATGCACAGTAGTAGATAAAATTAATAATAATACAAGAAAACAATGTGTTTGCAGTTTGAGATTACTTTATTGCAGATCCTTAAGATTTGATGGAATGAAAGTAAAAATAATAGCAGAACAAAGCAGACCCACAAATAACAGAGTAACATAAAAACATTAGTATGCAATGCTTTCTCACTAAGAATGTGCATAGAGAAAGCAATCTTCTGCTCGCTTGTTTTTCCCTTGTAGTTTAACACTAAAAAGGAGAGGAAGATAAAGTAAGAGTCCATTTAAGAGGCTATTCAATTATAAGAACATCAATAGACTAATTATTCTTTGAAGGCATAACCAGTATATCAAGATCATCAGTAAAGGATTGATAAAACCTTTATGCTGGAATTTTTGCCAGGAAGTAATGTAAATCTCACTTTGACAACACACCTAATGGATATCATCAATAGGTACTTGACAAATCTCTATAATGGGTTAGCTTTTGTCATTGATTTGTTTGAGGATGAAAAGCATGACAAGAAAAAACTAATAAGCTCGGTGTTGTGTTGTACCCCAGTGCTAAAGAAAAGAAGATAGGTTCAAATCTCATCAAGGACAGGTAATTTTTGTATGGATCTCAGTTATAAGAATGCCAACATGCTAATTATGCTTTGAATGCATAAGTGATATATTAGGATCATCAACAGAGGGCTTATAAAACCTTACACACATATTCATAGGCAATAAATAAAATCTCACTTTGAAAACACACCACATGGATATTAGCAACTTCACATTTCACAACAGGGTAAATCTCAATTTGAAAATCAATTGTAAAGAAATGAAAATAATCCCTATACTGGGTATACCTCTAGGTTTGTCAACGTTCTGCCAATTTATTTTGTTCAAACCACGAAGTGAACTAGCCTTTTTATCAAAAACACCTCATTTGACAAGAAATACACTATTCTACATTCTAAAGTTGAAGGCATACCTTGAGGCTTGAATATTTGGAACTCCTCCAACTTCTATGGCAGTTAGGGTATTTTTAGCAGCCAAAGAGCTGAACATGGATGAAACATTTTCCTTGTCACCTCCAACCAAATCAGATAAGCCTCTAAACACAATTACTGACACACTATTTAATTGGCAGATCTGCAAGTAAATACAGTTTCAGAGACCAACATAAGTCTATTAAGATCTTGACATGTCTGTAAACTCTCTAGACTTTTATTATCAATATAATACCTAAAATCCATATAGGGCACCAAAAATTTTCATATACTATATTTTGTTAATAGTAGTTTCAGGTATTCATACAAAGAGAGATTCCCTAGAAAAATGAAATACCGACCATTTCTATGGCTGCACTCTCTTCATCCACAGAGGCCACTTGAAAGTGATTGAACAAGAATTCTGTAACACCCCATCGTACAAACCCCAAAGGACAACTAGGTACACAAGAATTTTTTATTTTTTTTTTAAAACACAAAGTACAAATATTATGTTTACTAATGCAACTAACATATTTACTATTACAAACTAAACACCTAAGTGACGAGGGAGCGAACCCGAGACATGGAAATAATGCACACAACTAGGAAACTTTATTATTATTCAATAATGAAAATATTACATGTAGAGGATCCCAAATCCTCGAGCTCTGCGATACATGCAAGCTATAGAAGCCTCATCAAAATTACAGAAATTACATAAAACCCCCTTTTCACAGCATGTGAACTCTTTCCCCAAAAAGCTACCCAAAAATAAAAAACTAGCCCATAAATAGCCCCTTTTCGGTTTGGAGCCAAAAACAACATTCGATTTATGAGTTTTGGTAGTTTGGTGCCAAAAATTATAATTTGAAATTCAAATTTAAATTCGCATTTGAAATTAGCACATTTCTAAAATATGCACCAACTTCTAGAAGCCATAACTTTTAATCTGACCGTCGGATCTTCAATGATAATTCATTTTTGGAAAGCTCTCAAAAAGACGATTTCCTGCAAAGTAGGGCCTATGGCATCTACTTTGGCATTTCTGCACATTTTTAGGCCCATCCGGGACCGTTTAGTGCCTCAAACTGAGCTCAGAAGGTTTTTTAGGATAAAGCAGAAACTGGAACTTGAATAACTTTCAAACCGTGAATGATCTTGACTTGATTCTTTTGCCAAAGTGTTTATTTTCCGTTCTAAATGTTCCCATAAATTTTTTTCTTCCCACAACTACAAATTCACACTTGCTAAAAATAACAGTTGAGCAGAAAAAATAGAAAAGCAGTTTTGAAAGTTGGAAACTCTTATTCGATGAAAAGGGTATCCAAAAATGCAAAAACATCTACAAAAAGCAAACAACAGGAAAAAAAATGGAAATCATCTTTTTGGGTGATGCAAGATTGCCCTCACACCACTAGATGCTCTTGCATTAGACACCCAGGGTAATTTGAGAAGTGACCCCATCACGTCTTAGATGGTTGAGGAAAACCCAAATGGTCAACCTCTACCTTAGACAGCCAGGATGAATCTTTGACATGCCTTCCTCTCCACTTCACCAAATATTCTTCATATTGTCTGTTTCTAGTACTCCTTCCCGCATGGCTATCCAGGATTTCTTCCATCTGCTCCTTCTCTGAAGTAGGTGCTGGAATACCATACTATTCTATTGTTGGTACTTCCTCTGTGCCACTTTCATGATACTCTGTCAAATCTGAAATATTGAACATAGGGGAAATGTTGACTCCATCTAGCAACTCTACCTCATATGCATTCCCTGATTCATGCCTCTTCACAATTTTACAGGGACCAAACTTCTTCATCTTCAATTTGTTATAGGTTTCCACTGGAAACCTTTCTTTCTTCAAGTGGACCGTCACTTCATCACCAGTCTGAAACTCCTTATACTATATATTCATCTTGTTAATATGTTCTCTTACCTTCTCATGTATATTCTTGATATGCTCTACAAAGTCTTCGGCTTTGGAACTTGTCTTCTCTTGGTCCATCCTCCTCAATTCTGGAGTGATCCTGGGACTACCTCCATACACAATCTGGAATGGTGATCTACCAGTACTTCTGTTGACAAAATTGTTGTATGAAAATTTTGCATGGGGTAAGATCAAGTCCCATCCCTCGGGTTTATCTCCTACTAAGCATCTCAGTAGGTTACCTAGACTTCTATTCACAACCTCATTTTTCCCATCAATTTGTGGATGGTGTGCAAAACTAAACTTCAACTCTATTTTCAAATTTTTCCACAAGGTCCTCCAAAAGTATCCAACAATTTTTGTGTCACGATCTGAGACTATACTCTTTGGCAGACCATGTAGCCTCACCACCTCTTTGAAGAACAAGTCAGCAATGTGGACTACATCATGGGTCTTCTGGCATGGGATGAAATGTGCCATCTTCGAAAACCTATCAACTACCACAAATATTGAATCATTCCCTCTTTGTGTCCTTGGCAAACCAAGAACAAAGTCCATACTTATATCCTCGCATGGCCTCTTTGGTACAGGTAAGGGCTGATACAACCCAGTATTTCAGCTCACTCCTTTAGCCATTTGACATACCCTACAACTTTGTACAAACTTCTTCACATCTTGTGATAACTGAGGCCAATAATAATGCTCATTGATAATGGCAATGGTCTTATCCCAACCAAAATGTCCTTCCATTCCTCCACTATGCTTCTCCTTTATCAGGTTCTCCCTCATGGAACTCCTCAGAATAGACAATTGGCTTCCCTTAAACAACATTCCATCTTGGATTATGAAATCCAACCACTTCGTCCTGTCAACTATAACAGGCTCCTTGTAAGCTTTCCAAGCCTCTGCAAAATTAGGATCTTCAAGATACAATGTTTTGAGTTCATTGAACCCAACCACTTCAATCTGCATTTTTGTCAACAATGTTTGCCTCCTACTTAAGGCATCTGCAACCCTATTTGACTTTCCACTCCTATGCTTTAAAATAAAGGTATAACTCTATAAAAATTCTACCCATTTCATATGCCTCTGATTTAATTTTCCCTAACTACTCAGATATTGTAATGCTTGATAATCAGTAAACAAAAAAAATTCCTTTGGCAATAGATAATGTCTCCATTTCTTTAATGCTTGAACTATTGCATAAAATTTCTGATCATAGGGTGAAGCCACATAAGTGGTTTACACTTTTGAAGAGGAAGGAAATTTGAGAAAAAATGACCCCATGGCAAAAAAATTGGTTTTAGGGGTTCACATGAACCTAGATGTTCGACCGAACCATAAAGGGGTTCGACCGAACCAGGGTTCGAGCGAACCCACTAACTATTGGGCCCACATTTCCCGCCGAAAAAATAAAGGAAATGTGCATATTAGGGGGGTTCGCATGAACCAGGGTTCGAATGAACCCTGGTTCGCTAGAACCCCTGGGGGTTCGCTAGAACCCCTGGGGGTTCGCTAGAACCCCCCTGGTTCTAGCGAACCCCCTTTTTCCCTAATTTTTTAATTTGCCACACAAAAACCTAAAATTTACGCTTTCAAGCTCCGGTTGGAGGATGAAAATGGGGGAATATTTAGAAACCAAACTTGGAATCGAGTAGCCTTCAGAACGAGCTATCCAATGAATATAATTTTAGTATGTTTGGTTTTATTATCATCTGTTTTAAAGTTTTATTAAATATGGGTTTTCATAAGTAAACAAAAGAAATATTTGTTACGCACAAGTGGAAAAATGAAGATTATAAAAAAATTTAAATATGAGTGCACACCGAGATATTGAAATCCCTTGATCCAACAAAAAAACAAAAATTTGTTATCTGATGCAAAGTTATGCGTTATCACGATTGGCGCTAGGTGAATTGTCATTTGATTGACTTTGAAACTTGATTAAAAATATTCAATAAAAACTATCTAACCAAATTGGAAGCACTAGATATGGGGTTAAATTTAAATTTGAAAGGGTGGAATTTTATCCTTCATGGAAAAAGTTATCGTTATCTGATTATTAAGTCACTTTTTTAAAAATGTTGTTTTGAAAAAACTAATTTTGTGGGAGATGGAAAAAAAGTGCAATCTGATTCCAAAAAAATTGAAAAAAATATTTTTAGAATCTACAGACAAAATGTGACAAGACTCTAGTTTACATCATCTTCAAATTCCTTACGGTTTAATCGTTATAGGTGCCCGAATGTGGCGATTGTGTTAAAAAAAAATATATCAGTGTCTAGTTAGGCCAAAAAGTGTAAACCACTATTGTGGGATCACCCCATATACAGAGTACTTTCTCTTTGCATCATTTAACTTTTCACTAAAATAGGCAATGGGCTTACCTTCTTGGCTCATTACTGCTCCAATGGCACAACCACTGGCATCACAATCCACCTGAAACACCTTATTGAAATATGGGAGGGATAAAACTCGTTGCCCTATCACCTTTTGCTTCAACAGGTCAAAATCTTCATTGCTCCAGTGCTCCACTTGAACTCTTTTCTATCCCCTCTCATTGTTTTAGTTAGGGGTGCACAAATACTACTAAAGTTTCTAATGAACTTTCTATAAAAACTGGCCAAACCATGGAAAGATCTCACCTCAATAGCAATTCTTGGGGTAGCCCATTCTAGAATAGCCTTCACCTTCTCTGGGTCCATCTTTAGACCCTCTGCTGAGACAACAAACCCCAAGTACACTAACTCCTTTTTAACAAAGCTACACTTTTTCAAATTTATCAATAGTTTCTCCTCTCTCAACTTCTCAAAAACCCTAAGAATATGCATTAAATGCTCATCTAATTTTTTATTGAAAATAAAATATCATCTAAATACACAATGACAAAACTTCCCAGAAACTCTTTCAATACCTCATTCATGAGCCGTATGAATGTGCTTGGTGCATTGGTTATCCCAAAAGGCACGACTAACCACTCATACAGGCCCTCCTTGGTCTTGAAGGTAGTCTTCCATTCATCACCCTCTCGAATCTGGATTTGGTGATATCCACTCTTTAGATCAATCTTTGTGAAGTATTGTGCTCCACTCAAATAGTCCATTAGGTCATCCATCCTTGGCAGGGAAAATCTGTACTTGATTGTTATCTTATTTATGGCCCGGGAGTCTGTACACATCCTCCACTCCCCATCCTTCTTTGGTGCTAGTACTACAGGTACTACACATGGACTCAGACTCTCTCGAATCAAACCCTTTCTCAACAACTCCTGAACTTGTCTGTTCAACTCATTTTCTGTAGGAGTCATTCTGTGAGCTGCCTTATTTGGAAAACTGGCTCCAGGGATCAAGTCAATCTGACGACTGATCTTCTTCATTGGTGGTAAACCCTCAGGCACATTATCAGAAATAATCTCCTAAAACTCATCCAATAGTCCAGAAACTTCTATTGGCACCTTTTCACTATCTTCATTTTCCATTCTAGGGATCAATGCATAACACATATGCTCATGCTTCATGCCTTCTAAAAATTTCCTTCCATTGACAAAAAAAATTCTAGCACTACTGCATACCTTTTCTTCATCCTTCTTCAGGGGTTTCAACTTATGATGGACTCCATCCTTCATCAGGGAATAAGTGTTTGCATGGCCATCATGTACAACTCACCTATCAAACTGCCACGTGTGACATGCATCCATGGGGATGATATCACAGAGTACCTCATCACGATAGCTTCCGATCTTGAACTTCACCAGGCACTGCTCATTGACTAGAACTTTGTGGTCTTTCTGCAACCAGGTAATCTGATATGGGTGTGGATTCCTTTCCTTTTCAACTTCAACTTTGTAACCATCTCTTCTGACACCAAATTATCAGTGCTTCCACTATTAATAATGACTTCACAACATTTGTCTTCACACTTGCACCTTGTGCAGAACAGATTCATCCTCTGTTCTAGCTCCTTCTCTTCAGTCACCAGGGCTCTTCTAACCACTAGGGCTTCTCCCCTTTCCACATCATCTGAATGCTCAGATTGAGCCTCCTCATCTGCATGTGCAACCCTTCCACGACCTTCCGGCCTTCTGTCTGTCCTTCCTTGATGTTGTGGACATTCATAGGCTCGATGCCCTTCTTCACCACAATGGAAACAAGTTCCTCTGAAAACACCTCTTTCGGGTCCTGGCCCAGATCTTCCTCATCCTCTACCTCTTTGATCACCACTGTTTTGATCATGAGGGTGGTAGATTTTATCATTCTTCTAGCTTTGACTGGTACCCACTTCTTCATTTCTCTTTTCATCCTCATTTCAGCTTCCAAAAGATCTTCCACTACCTCTTCTGCCTTGACCTCCTCATCCTTTTTGCTTGCTGTCAAATCTTTTGTTCAGCTTCTCCTCAACTTTCAGAGAAAATTGGTATGCATCCTCAATGATGGTCATTTAGACTAGGCTTAGCTCCTCTTGAATGCTCGGTTGTAACCCATTAAGATAACGAGCTACCTTCTCCTTGTTGGCTTCTGCATGGCCCATTTTGATGATCATCTTGTGAAAATATTCTTTGTATTCTTTCACATATCTACTTCCTTGCTTCAACCCTTACAATTTCTTTAGCAGATCTAACTCGTAGTCCACTGGTATGAACTGCTTCTTTAGTTTCTCCACCATGCGATCCCAACTGTTGATCTTTCCTTTTCCTCTTCGATTTCTCTCCAACTCGACCTCTTTCCACCAAATATTGGCATGGCTCTTTAGCTTCTTTTTTGAAAACTTAACCTGATCTGGGTCCTCTACTTCTTCATACTCAAAATATTCTTCTAGCTCGTTGATCCAGTCAATCAAATCTTCTAGGTTCAAACTTTCGGAATAACTGGGGACTTCTATTCTGGGTCTTTTTCCGATCTTCGAAATGGCCCTTATCAACTGCATTTGATCTTGATCAATTGCTTCTTCTTCCTCTTCTATGTATGAATCTTCCACCTCTTCTTCATCCTCACTTTCTCCTCTCCTTCCCAGGTTTAACCCTCTTCTCATTTGTTCCTGCAATGCATCAATTTGTCTTTGGAGGGCTCTGAAACCCTCAACTGCCAATGGATCTCTTCAACCAGCATTTCTGCCATCTTTGCTACCTCTGGCACCACCACACCTACCAGGAATCACTCTTGGAGACATCTTGAAGATCTTGAAACCACAACCATGGTCCTGGTGTAAACTGCCTCATGATCGGCGATCTGTTCACACACTCAAGAAAACCGCTTTGATACCACCTGACGAGGGAGCAAACCCGAGAAAAAGAAATAATGCACACAACTAGGAAAATTTATTATTATTCAATAATGAAAATATTACATGTAGAGGATCCCAAATCCTCGAGCTTTGTGATACATGCAAGCTACAGAAGCCTCATCAAAATTACAGAAATTATAGAAAACCCCTTTTTCGCAGCATGCAAACTCTTTCCTCAAAAAGCTAGCCAAAAATCAGAAACTAGCCCATAAATAGCCCCTTTTCAGCTTGGAGGCAAAAAAAACATTCGAGTTATGAGTTTTGGCGGTTTGGCACCAAAAATTACAATTTGAAATTGAAATTTAAATTCACATTCAAAATTAGCACATTTCTAAAATATGCACCAACTTTTGGAAGCCATAACTTTTAATCCGACCATCAGATCTTCAATGATAATACCTTTTTGGAAAGCTCTCAAAAAGACGATTTTCCACAAAGTAGGTCCTATGACATCTACTTTGGCGTTTCTGCAAAATTTTAGGCCCATTTGGGACCGTTTAGTGCCTCAAACTAAGCTCAGAAGGTTTTTCAAGGCAAAAAGCAGAAACTGGAAGTTGAATAACTTTCAAATCATGAATGATCTTGACCTGATTCTTTTTCCAAAGTGTTTATTTTTCCATCATAAACCTTCCCATAAATTTTTGTCTTCCCATGCCTTCAAATTCACACTTGCTAAAATTAGCAATTGAGTAGAAAAAGCAGAAAAGCAGTTCTAAAAGTTGGAAACTCTTATTCAATGAAAAGGGTATCCAAAAATGCAAAAACATCTACAAAAAGCAAACAACAGGAACAAAAATGGAAATCATCTTTTTGGGTGATGCAAGATTACCCTCACACCACTGGATCCTCCTGCATCACTAAGTCCCTTGGGGTACACAAAGAGACATTACGTAATCTACCCATTATCAAATTTGATTAATCTAACATTCGTTTCTACTACTATAAGTTTTCATATAAACATTTATAAACGATAAGCATTATGACAAGAATGAACCATAAAGATGCTATACAAGATTTCCTAGGCTATTTAACTTAGAAATAAATAGAACTCATTTGTTCAAATATGATACAACATCAAGTATAATTACATCCATGAATAATGTTTGAATTACAAAGTGTGATTATACAATACATCATTCTTCAAATTAAATATCAATAAACAATTATCCAAGTTACAACATACATCTTCCCAACACATGGGAGAGCTACATTTCAATTGACAATATATGACAAAAGTAAAAATATACATCGGAAGGAACATAACTCTAGATCAATCTATCTCAACAATCTCTATATTGAAGGAACAACTGCCAAATGGGAAACCCAACAGGGTGTGAAGCACGTTCCACCAGACCACCCCTGTGCTAGGAGTAGTTAAGAAAGGATTCCCGACCAAGGATGTCTATGGTAACACATAAGAATCAACTCCAAACATGGAAAGAGAAATCACACAAATAGAAAAACATAACAACAAAAGTCTACTAACAAAACATGACAACAATATACACCAAGTCATAATAATAAACCACTTCCAGAGGATTCCAGTTAAAACAACTAAGGGGAAAGCTAGAGGAGAGTGTCATCACATGGCCTTACATGGATTATCCAGACATCCTATCACAAGGTGTCACCTCCATCTATGGTTATCCTGACTGCCTATCTCAAGGCGCCGCCCCATAGGGTGACTCATGCAAAATCGTGCATTTCTCTTAAAGACGAGATCACAATTATGCCAACTAGGGCCTTCTCGGCCACCTTTAGTATTTGGAAGCCCTAATAGGCGGACGAGGAATCTATAATTATCTTATTTATATTTAACTACCCATCCCCTAATTAATTAGTTAGGTTTTCACTTTTTACACTAACTCTAACGTGGGTTATCTTGACAGCCCCTTTATGCATCGGTGCCCATGTAGAGCCACTTTCCCTAGAACCCCTAACAAACATCACAATCGAATTGATTGTACTCTCAAGTACTCTAAACACAAAACAAACAATCGTGAGGCAAAACCATCTCGCTATAATCATATGACTCAATTACCTAAACAAGACGATGCTACTCAAAGTTTACACAAGATTACAACCATAAAGAAAATGGAATCAAGTTACAATTATAGAAGCCACATAACTTAAAACACCAAATTCCCAAACCTCTAGAAGTTTTAACAACCCTATCTCCTATATTAGGATGGCTAACTTAAGGAACCCACAAGTTGAAAACCCAACTCAAGAGTCCCAATAAAGAACTCAAGAAAATAAATTAACTAATTATCCACTATCAAGAAATAGATTGATAACACAAATACACCAATCAGATTAAATTATTGCTCTACAAGAAATCCATTTCAAAAGTCAAACTACTAATTTCCTCAATTTATTTCACTAATAGAAAACACTCAAATAAATTTAATGTATTACTTACTTAAGTTTGTCCAATAAGAACATAAAATCATTATAAATGATTTACATAATTTTTTCCCATAATTGAACTAATGTATGCATATGTATGTGTATATCACTCAATATATATACTTTAAATCACAATATTCATTCTAATTTCATAAAAAATATTTCACATATTCATATTAAAAGAAACAATAAATAAATATATACATATACATACACACACACACACATATATAATAAAATTTAATATTTTAAAAGATTTAAAATAATGAATATAAAATTTGAAACTAGAAATTATTAATAATTTCTTTTAATAATAAAAAAAAAAAGGCAGTTTGGGGCTGTGTACATCAGTCCTTGGACTGCTGTGTGCAACACTGAAGGCTACGCAGGGGTACGGTGGTACCATCCCCCCTCACCATTCAAACAATTTAAAAAAAAAAAAAAATAGTCCGTATGAACTAGCATAATTACGATTTGAACATAATTTAAAATATTTCCAAAATATAAATTAAAGAAAACCAAGATATATATATATATACATGTATATATATTTACTACATATATATTTATAATATTTTAAGGAATAAATACATTTTTTAAATAAAAAAATTCATAGACAAATTGAGTTCAGAGAACTAGTAATTTTACCAGCATATATTCTTCTGAGAATTTTGCTTTCTTTTCAAAAGATGAAATAAATTGGAAAAAACAAAACAATAAATTTAACTACAGGTAGCATATAGAAAATTTGCATAGAAGTTTACTTGTTTCTTGAGTTTTGCAAATTTCCAAAGTGTTACTAGAGAGTTTTTAATTAAAAATCTACAAAGGTTTTATTTTTAATTTCCTCAGTTTAAATAGAGATTTCCACTGCAACTTTCAGAGCTACTGTTTCAAGAATTTCATTTAACAGGGTTCACTAATTTTGCTGTGTAATTTTCCTAAGGGGTAACACAAAATTTTCCTACAGGGGTAACACAAAATTTCCCTACAGGGGTAACAAAATTTTAATGACATAATTTCAGTAGCCGGAAACATTGTGTTCTATAGAGAAACTTCTAAATTTTACAGAGGGTACAGTCTATTCCTCTTACCCAAACAAATAAATTATTCAAAACATGAAAACATTCAAACCAAAAAATAGAAAGGAAACAAAACATAAAGGAACTTGTTTCCTATAGGCTGTAGAAGCAAAAACTATGTCAAGCTTTGTCACGGAAACCTCCAGCTATGAAGCTCTTCCTAGAATTTTCTCCTCCAACCAAAATTCAACTGCAGAAAAACTCCTGCAGCCTTTTCACAACCTCTTTCACAAAAAAATTAACCAGAAAAACCCACACAGAAGAAACCACACCCTCTTCTTAGCCAAAAATTCACGTGAAGCAATTTTTGTTACCCCCATGCCCATATTCTTTCCGGGAATATTTTCCCCACCAGAAATTCATTAATTACCCACTACTTCCCATAAACCTCCAATAAAAGAATTTAATAATTTTTAAATCAATTTTATTTATTTATTACATTTTATTTTATTTATTTTTCTTCTAATAATAATATAGCTTTATAAGCTATTTAATTAACTCAAAAATGCACTAGCAAATTTGACATCCAAAATATCAACAAAGCAAGTTTATATTATTTAAACTATCCATTCAATTGGGAATATAACTCAATTAGCTTAACTATAATTAACTTTAATAACTCTATCAATTAAATATATTAATTGATCACACATACCCAAAATCAATTAAATCACAAACTAAAATATTAATCAACACTACACAATTACACACAAGGACAAATAAAAACAAAGACAATAATGGACTCATAGAAGATGAACTTGGGATGAGAATACTTTCCTAACCACTCCTTTTCAACATCAATCTTGTTGAGTTTATGAGACACGCTCAAACCTGACAAGTAGGTGGAGTCGATGTCCAGTACCTACATCCTACATAGAAACAAACGTCATGAAGGATGTAAATCACCATTGTAGACACACCGTGAAAGGTAATCGTAGGGTAGCAGGGCACTTGCAAGCAAGTGATGCCACTCTGTCCTTTCACCAAGACACACTAGCAAACACATCAAACACCATAACAACATAAAACTCACAACATCACCATATATATAATAACCCTAACCACAAAATAGCAATGTAACATAATCACCATGAAATTTATCATCTAACAACATATGTAAAATCCAATGCAACTAATCAACCAAACCATAAATCCATGCACAACCAAAATGGTGAACTGATCACCCACACAACCAAGAACAAAATTCATCCATAAGAGTAACAACAACATGAGGGGTATCACAAATTCTCTAAATGTGGCATTAACAACAAAGCTATCTACACTGGAGGCTTTCAATCCACCACTACCTTTTTGTTTTCAAGAAGGCAGAATGTACTATTAACACATCCCTCCAGTTTTAGTCCCTATAGTTTGACATCAACTATAACAACTATTAGGCATTGAAAAGGTTTAGATGCAAGCTCATAATTAATAGAATAAAAAGGTAATAAAACAAAATTCAGGGCAAAGGGCTTAGCCATGGGAAACACATCAAGTTTGCTAGTAGTGTAGAACCATTTTTGGGTCGCTTCCAGCCAAAAGATTTCCTACATTTCACTATTTTTAGAGAAAAAATATTCAAGCTAAAAATTATGCTGCTTAGCAGATTTGTTTTGTTTCCCAAAGGTACATCATTGTTCCCAAAATTTAGATATTCAAGTTGGTCTCTTATCTCTGTAGTGCCAAATTTTTTCCCAAAGAAAAGTAATGACTCCCAGATCAATAATTTAAGAAAAAAAAAAGTATGTGTTAAGAAACTAGAAAGGGAAGCAATACATAATTTGGCTATATATAAACCCATTTCTTATAAGCTATATAGGATTTATTCCTAGATTTAGATATAAACAGTTGTATATAGGCTTCCCTATTCGATCAACCATTGCAATTTATTAGGTACCCAAATTTTAGAGAGCATTCATAATAGGGTAAAAAAAATTGGGTTTAGTACAGAATTGATACCGTCCACTTCCATGAGCCTGTGTAGGAAAAATACTTGGGAATGCTGACATCTCCAATAGAAAGAGAATTATTTGCATTGCCTGCTATTCCATAGTGCACAACACCGGCTATGTTGAACAATTCTATCAACATCAAATCCAAAGCAAAAGGAAATAGGGATTAGCAACATACACTTTATAAAAAATATTTGACAATGTCTAAAATTTCACTAAATATTTGTTGTCTACTCATCTCATTTATGCAAACAAATTAATCACATACTAAGTGCACACATTCTATTTTTAGTTTCTTTGTGTACTTTTTCATTCCACAAATCCCATATTATTTTTTATAGATCAAATCAATACATATTTATATTTTGTGATGTTTTAAATTTTAATTAGTAATGATAGTACAAAAGAAAGAAATCTAGCTATCTATGTTGTGCATATCCTACACCATCATAGTCCATGAGACCACATGCTTGTTTGTTTGTGTATCTACCAATAAATTTGCTTCTATTATGTTTAATGGATGTTGACACCTTGTTACTAAGTTCCCATATTGGTATAGATTACTTTGACTGTTGCATTTTTTTGACTCATAAGAGAAATAATGACAATAGCATGCATATACAATTCAACATTCTTTAGATAAAATAATTAGTTTGGGGAAAGGGAAAGGTGTCATGGGAGAATTTTCTTAAGACAAAATTTAAAATAAAATTGTGAGATTTTCTTAGTGTGCATACAACGTTGTTGGAATATCTTCATATGTTTATGATTTATGAATTTGAAGTCCATAGAGCAGGAAATTGACAATAATGTCCTTAAATTCAAGTGCAAAAACATTTTTCGAGAGTATTCCTCATACTAGTTGGTCCTTAATACTTTTACAAATTGTTTTGAGCCTTTGCAAGTTGTGTCACCAATATCATACCTATGCTTGGGGGAATAATCCTATCTTTGATTCTATCTCTAGTTAATTTCTAGGCCTCACATGATTTACTTTTCTAGCTATGATTCTTATATATTAATATTTGGATGTATATATGTACATTCATGTTTTTTTTTTTGTTATTGGTTTATTGTATGATTACAATTATGCTTATTTAATGGTGCATTCTATTATCAATCTACTAATGAATTCTCATGTATATTATTTGACATATCTTAAAATATCTTTAATTAATTGTGTCTTATGGAGAAATCAAAATTGAAGGGGCATACACATGATCATTAAAGTTCTCTTTATTGTAATCAATGAAAACCTTGTTATATGTGTGTGTGTGTGTGTGTGTGTGTGTGTGTGTGTGTGTGTGTGTGTGTGTGTGTGTGTGTGTGTGCACACACACACATATGAGGACTATGTGATGTTAGTTAAGGACTCTCTTTAAAAATCAATTCATCTTTTATGAATGTCAAGATTTTAGTATGTGATGATTAGGATATTGCTTGCACATCGATAGACATTGCATAGTACTGTTAGTAGTAATGTATACTTGAGACTCTAAAGATAAGATGTGAATGTTGATACCTTAAAAGTAGTGGACTATTAGAGTAGAAAGATGGTAATTTTTGTTATAAGGTAGTTTACTTGAAAATAATACACCCTCTAGAATGTCAAATGTATACTTGAGACTCTAAAGATAAGATGTGAATGTTCACACCTTAAAAGTAATGGATTATTAGAGTAGAAAGATGGTAATTTTGTTATAAGGTAGTTTACTTGAAAATAATCCACACTCTATAATGTCCAATGTATACTTTTCCTTGGTTTCCCATAACATGAATCCACCCCTATCTTTCCAACATAAATTAATTTCTTTTATTTTGATTTCAATATTGTTTTTACATTGAGCTTGATCTATTAGCAAATAGAGTGAGTAGATTAGCATCGCTTGAATATGGAGTGAGATATGAAATGATAAACTCAATAGGGTATGTTATTATGTTGATTTAGAGGTAGATTTATTAGTTGTTGAAAACACTATATTACATCTATGAATTCTTATACATCACTTTCAATAGATGGTAAGTTTGCATAGTATTGTTTGAGGCATATTGAATTTTAGTTGAATAGTTATGGTTATGAACATTTTTTTTTGTACATTTGTGTATCTAACATGGTTAATTGGTCTAGTTTATCATGCTAGTTAGTTGTGATAAGAATTAAAATAATTGAGAGTAAAGTAATTATTGGATTGATTAATTTTAAATTGTATTTGTTTTAAAAGTAATTTCTTAGGTATTGAGTATTATATGCCCAATATGTAAAACAAAACAAACCACAAGTAATGTTTGGTATCCATGGTGCCTTTAGTACATGTTTATAGGTCATGTTATCATACTTGAACTACTATATCTATGGTCTAACATAGCTTTGATAATGATGCTTGTGGTATCATCCCTTTAAATTGCTAGGGATTAAAAAAAACTAAAACTTAATAGTTTGAGTGAATGGAAAATATACCCCAAATCAATCTTGCATTCTAGGTAAACATGAAAATATTCACAATAAAAACTTAATGCCAAAAACCTTCTTAGAGAATGTTTGTGAAGTATTTTATTTTATTTATTTTTATTTCATTTGAGTGGGTGGCAATTGATGAAGAACTATTTAGAGAAATCAAACCATAGAAAGGGTTGCATACTTACTTATGTTTACATAAAACATATAATCAAACATGTTTATATATTTACACATAATTTTATCGTACCTTGATCCCATGGATATAGTGTATGTAGGTATTTTGGTGAATGAATAATTTTATCAATACACAAATATAGAGATCTAATGATGAGGTTTTATAACTCTGCTCATAAAACATAACCAAACTAAGATAAAAATATGAATATCATTGATACTGAAAAGAAATCCAAGGGTTGATTACTTACTCTTGACAAGTAGACCAAAAGTTGAGGTAGGTTACAAAATACTTGTGTGTATATTTCAAGATTAACAAATTCCTTGATATAGTATTATGGGCATACTTTTGTCTTTTATTAAGTAACTCAAAACCTATTTGGTCTTGATGAATCTAAGTTTTTGGAAAGAGCACAATTAATATTTCCTAACCTTATAAACCCATATAGCTAACAAAATTTCCTATCACAATATTCTATTCATCTATTGATCTCAATATTCTATGGGTTTTCATCCACAAAATACCACTTGAACACAAAGTGCATATAAGATACAATAACATAACATGGATAATTACAATTGAAATTTTTTTCTAGTTTTATATTCTACCCACCCAAAAGTTCAAACTAGTTGACCAAGACCCAAAATGGCACCAAGGCCCAAATTTGAATTCTACACGCTACATCATAGGTTGACCTTATAGGCCTTGTAGACTTTCTTGTCAAATATTTGGAGTTTCTCCTTCTTTTGAGTTAGCATGGGCTACTTTGAATCCTAATCTCCATTGTGCCACTAATTCCTTTATATCCTTTTTTTTAGCACAGGTTGAGTAATATCCTCTAAAATGAAGAAAAATAGGTGTTACAATTAAATATGTGGATTAAAATGCGATGTGATAAGAAACCTATTTTCCTTTATTTCATTAAGAAATGAGATCCCCACAAAGAATTGATTATCAATCCTTAGGTGAATCAAGTCAATGTGAGAATCTTCATATTTCCTTATGACTGAAGGATGGGGGTCAAGGTCAAACACCACTTTGGGGAGAAAAACTAAAAATAGAAAATCAACACCAAAATGCAATCTAACACTTGAAAATTGAAGACTAAGCTCAATATTTGCAAAACCAAAAAATAGAATGCAAATATGAGAAGGGTAGAAACATGTGTACTAGTCACCAAAATTGATTTTTGGAAGATGATCTAAGACTCATTCACCCATGGGAAAATGGGTCGAAGCAAAGGGATTTCAAAAATCTTTTGGGAGCCCCTGGTACAGATTTGTAGCTTCTGATTTGTCTAGGTTTTAGTGTCAAAAAGTTTGAAATCTAGTCTATAGATTAGATTCTATGATTTAGCAACAAATTTGAATTTTTTTGCAACTTTGACAACTTTGTAAATCTTTCACTTCATAAGTTTTTCAAGCCTTCTTCAGCCTAAATTTGCAATCACATACATAAAAGAGAAAAATGTTTGTTTTTGAGTGAATGGGGGTTTTCCTTTGTCAAATCCCATTTTGGTAATCAAACCTTGAATTGAAATAATGAAATGAAAGGGGGAATGAAGAATGAAAAAAATTGTATTACCATTCAACAAACCCTAGGATAAACCTTGATAATGGAGATCTTAGGAGAACTGCAACTTGCATGAAATGGCTGAATTTGATGTGGATCTTGACACTTGAAATTTATGCTTGAAATGCTTGAATTGAGCTTGAAACCTACATCACAATATTAGCTTAAAAAACATGCATGACGCAAGAATAATTTGACATGATGAATAAATCTTGAATGTTGTAATAAATCTCTGATATATTTTCTCTTGAATTCCCTTAATCATCAAATTTATCTCTTGTGAAGTCACACAAAAATTATAGGTGAAACTTGGAATGACTTTTTATTTATAGATATGTATGCTTAATTTCCCAAAATTCAAATATCACAAGCCGAGATTGAATTATGGATTTGAAGATGTTAGAATACCACTAAAAACATAATTAAATTTAGGTCCAAAGGTCTATGGAGGACCCATTCGCTTGAATGGGTCCCAAGTCCCTATACCTAGAACACACGTCACTCAATGTAAAGTGTTATGTTTAGGCATTAATTATTCTCAGGTTCCCCCTTCAAAAAATGTAATTAGTTAGGCCTTGTAAATGAATTAAAGGACTAATTAAGGCATAATTAAGCTCAATTTAATTAATATGGCTCAAATAAGTGTGTAAATGTAATGGGGTATATTTAACAACACTAAATTAAGGCATTATTAATTCCATTTCAAATAGGAGGGCCCAAAAAAGTGAGAAAATGTAAAGGGTTACATTTTTCTACACTACATTTAGCCCCCACTTTAGTGAGAGGATGACCTTCCATCAAACTCACACTAAAGTAGACAATGAAGAGAGGTCTAATTGTACAATTTTTGGAAGGATAAGATGGAAAAGATCAAGGAGGGTGATCAAGCCTCCAAGATTTAAGATATTATGGAAAAATCAACAAAGTCACAAAGAGACACATGCTTATGTGAAACATATATATGTATGCAAAAATTACAAGATACTCAATCATACAATGCCAAAGACAAAAAAAGAAAAAGATAAAAAGAAAGGGGTGGATCAAACCTCAACTTTCCAATGCAATGTGGATCACACCTCAACTATTTTTCCAAACACATTTACAAGTGGAAATCATTTTCCACTATGCAAACAACAATGCATGCTCACATGGGCTAGTGAAATCTATTGTCCACTAGGTGAGCCCCCAAGAATGGTAAATGAGAGAATCTTATTAGGCTCCCACATTGTACCAAAGTTATTATCTATGATAAATTTAATAAGGCACCACACAATATGAACTTTGAGCACTTCCTCATCAATTTTAGTAGTTTCATGGAAGAGGAAAACAATAAATTTAACTCTTTATGCAATTCCTCATCAATTTTAGTAGTTTCATTATCATCATCTAAGTTTATCACAATAAAAGGTCTAATAATAATATCCATAGAACGTTCTTGTTCTTTTAGTGGTCTAGGTTTAGGATTTTCTTGTTTCAGTGAAGGTGGAGAATCATCATGCCTTACTTTAGGTAAGTGGAATTTAATTTTCTATGTTTTTCTTTTCTTCTTTTTCTTGTAACAAACAAAGAATAGCATGACATCTACACCTATGCTCTCTAGCATTTCAATTCATTTTCATTCAATCATAGGTTTCTTTTCTTCCCTTAAGGGAATAGAAGGAACCATGGGAGGTTGTTCAACCACTTTCTCTTTAGCTTTATAAACTTGTTTGATTTTAGGAGGAACAATTGGACTTATTTAGTTATCTTGTGGTCTCTTGTAGGAAATAGGTGGAGTATTTTCTATGTTTTGGTCTTGGTTACTTGGAAGGGATTTTGGTTCAATCATAGTCTCATCAAGGATAGGAGGCTTAATCATGGGTTGAGGCATATTGGTAAGGGATAAGTCTTCTATGCACTTTTCCTTAAATGTTTGATAGGATTTAAAGAATAAGTGCTCATGAGGTCTAATAGGTTTCATAGGTCTGGGACAAAATAAATACAATGGGAAATTACCGTAAGATGATACAAGATTAAAGCCACTATGATGCACCATAAAGATCTCATTTCCAAATGGAAAGTTTAAGAATTTACACACAAATGATGGGATGACATTCATGGAGCGAAGCCATGGATAGCCTAAATTCACATAAAATTGGTCTAATGATGGGATGATAGAAAATGAGACACTAATTGTTTAGGTCCAAATTTGAATGGAAGAGTTATCAAGCCTATCGTAGGGGAAGAAAAACCATTATGACTTTTGATCTATGATTTAAATTTTTCATTATTATCTTGATAAAGCTCATGCACAAATAGGAATTATTTAATGATCAAATTCTCTACACAAATGAGATCAATTAATATCTCATTAGTGGGTTTTTCATTGATTCTTCCAGCTATGTAAACAAGAACATTGGGTGCATGTTTAATTTGTTGCAAATATGAAGCAAGTATGAAGGTGTTTTCATTGATGTCAACTAGTTAACTAGTTAGTATTGTTATTGATATCATGGATAATGGTTATTGGCTGCATATGCCAATGATATTGAGAAAAATGTAAAGGAAAAATGTTGCAGGTGTTCAGTGGTTGCTCTGGGATTTGCTCCTATGTTCGTGTGGTTCATACATGTTGATCATGATTCTTGGAAGTTGTTATATCTAATTTTTGGGTTTCTGGATTGTTGTACAATGTGAGTTATGTTCACCAGTTGTGAACGTTGTTTTTCAATGTATCTAGATGAGGTCTAAAAGAAATGTAGTTGCTCTAGATTTCTTCTTTTTCGAGTCTTATGACTTGCAGTTCTGGAGTTAAGATGATATGACCATGTTGAAGATAATTTTGTTATCTTGAAGGATTGGATTGTGTTACGGTTATGTGTTCTTAATTTTTTATGTTTTTTACATTGGTTTGGCCAACCTTGTGTTTATAACTACTTTCAAAGCATATTGAAGCACGTGTTTGGATTTCCCTAATTCTAATTCTACCCTAGCATGTTTTGGTGCCAACCTAATTTGAATTTGTAAATGAAAATAGTGTGTGGTTGACTTTGGATATGTTTCAAAGTTGAAGATGGTAGAAATATAAGATGAGATATTGGTAAAATAGTTATGAAGAATGCAAGAAAGATAGATGCAAATCAATGTGTATGTGAGTTGGTGCAGATCAGTCCAAAATATAATTATGAGTTTTTGGACGTAGTGAGTTGAAGGTGTCCTTTATCATTCATGCATTTATACAAGTGTTTGAGAAAATTATGGTGGAAATATTTGTTGTATTGATATTTTTTTCTCTTTGTAACAAATTCCTTCTATCTTCTTTGTAATTCTATGGCAATGAGCCCTCCAGGTGGTTAACCCTTGTTGGACAGTGAGTCCTTATTTGGATAGCGAGTCTTGTTTTGGTAGTGAGCCTTCTCTAGTAGTTATCCTTTGTAATTGGTTTTGATACTCTATAGTGTGAGCTAATCCTGATGCAGGAGCATCTAGTGGTGTAAGGGCAATCTTGCATCACCCAAAAATAGCTAAATTTCAATTTTCTCAGTTTTTAGATGTTTTTACATTTTTAGATACCCTTTTCGTCATAATGAAATTCTCAATTTATGGTTTTTATTTTCTATTCCTGGGTGAAAATATATTGCAGTTTTAGTTTCCCAGATTTGCACCTAAAAATCTTCCAAGTTAGATTTGAGGCACTTAGAGTTCTCGGATCAGCCCTAAAACTTGCTAAAATTGGCATAGCCAATTTTGAGCGCGTTATTGACTACATGACCTTTCCAATAGTTCAAATGGTTCACGAATTAGAGTCCTGGATCAAAAGTTATGGCCCCAGGAAGTTGGCCCACTTTCTAGAAGATACAATTGCAAATGCTCTTTTGAAATTTGAACTTCATGTTGTAAATTTTCAGCGCCAAACCGCCTAAACTCAAATTTGAATGTTGTTTTGGCTCCAAACTAACGATGAGCTCTATTTATGGGTGGGTTTCTAATTTTTGGGTAACTTTTTGGGGACAAGCTCGCATATTGCGAAAGGGTTATTCTGTAGCTTTCTATAACTTGCATGTGTTGTAGAACTTGAGGATTTGAGATCCTCTGCATGTAAGAAGCTCCATTTTCTGAATAATAAAATTATTCTCTTATTTGTGGGTTATTTTCTAAGTCTCAGGTTGCACACTCATCAAGTGGTATCAGAGCGGGTTTTCTTGAGTGTGTGGACAGATCATCGATTGTGAGGCAGTTCATACCAAGACTGTGGTTGTGGGTCAAGGTCAAGAAAGATGCCTCCAAGAGTGATGCCTGGTAGGTGTGGTGGTGCCAAAGGTGGTCGAAGTGGCAAAAATTTTGGTGGAAGAGATGCACTATCAGCCCTCCAAAGATAGATTGATGTGTTACAAGAGCAGTTGAGAAGAGAGTTAAACCTGAGGGAGGAAAGTTGAGATAGATTTGCACATGAAAATATTCCAAGTTATATTTGAGGCACTTAGAATTCCCAAAATGGCCCCAAAACTTGCTGGAATCAGCATAGTTGATTTTGAGCATGTTATTGACTTTGAGACCTTTCCAACGGTTCAAACGGTTTGCGAATTGGAGTCCCGGATCAAAAGTTATGGCCCGGGGAAGTTGACATACTTTCTAGAAGATGCAATTGCAAATGTTCTTTTGAAATTTGAACTTCAAGTTGTAATTTTTTGGTGCCAAACCAACTAAACTCAAATTTGAATGTTGTTTTGGCTCCAAACTAAAGAGGAGCTCTATTTATGGGCGGGTTTCTAATTTTTGGGTAACTTTTTGGGGACAACCTTGCTTACTGCGAAAGGGGTGATTCTGTAGCTTTCTGTAACTTGCATGTGTTGTAAAACTTAGGGATTTGAGATTCTCTACATGTAAGAATCTCCTTTTTCTAAATAATGAAATTATTCTCTTGTTTGTGGGTTATTTTCTAAGTCTCAAGCTGCGCCCTCATCAAGTGGTATCAGAGCGGGTTTTCTTGAGCATGTGGATAGATCACCGATCATGAGGTAGTTCGCACCAGGACCATGGTTGTGGGTCAAAGTCAAGAAAGATTCCTCTAAGAGTGATGCTTGGTAGGCATGGTGGTGCCAGAGGTGGTTGAGGTGGCAAAAATGTTGGTGCAAGAGATGCACTAGTAGCCCTCCAAAGACAGATTGATGCGTTACAAGAGCAGTTGAGAAGAGGGTTAAACCCAAGGGTGGAAAGTGAGGATGAAGGAGAGGAAGAAGGTTCAAATGTAGAAGAGGAAGAATAAGCAATTGATCAAGACCAAATGCAGCTAATAAGGGCCATTTCGAAGATCAGGAAAAGACCAGAGCAGAAGTCCCTAGTTATTTTGGAAGTCCCCGAACCCGGAAGAGTTGATCGATTGGATCAGCTAGAATATTTTGAATATGAAGAAATAGAGGACCCGGATTGGGTTAAGTTTGTGAAAATGAAGCTGAAGGGCCATGCTAGTATTTGGTGGAAAGAGTTCCAGTTGGAAAGAAATCGAAGAGGAAAAGGAAATATCACCAGATGGGATCGCATGGTAGAGAAACTGAAGAAGGAGTTCATACCAATGGACTACAAGTTGGATTTGTTGAAGAAAATTGTAAGGGTTGAAGCAAGAAAGCAGATCTGTGAAAGAATATCTTGAAGATTTTCATAAGATAATCATCGAGCAGGCCACATAGAGGCCAATAAGGAGAGTAGCCCGATATCTTAATGGAGTTCACGACCGAGCATTCAGGAGGAGTTAAGCCTAGTCAGAATGACCACCATTGAGGATGTGTATCAATTTGCTTTGAAGGTGGAAGAGAAGTTGAAAAAAGATTTGATGGAAAGCAAAAAGGACGAGGAAGTCAAAGTGGAAGGGGAATGGAAGACCTAGGGAAGCAAAATGATGATGAAAAGAAAAGTGAAGATGTGGGCACCAGCGAAACCAAAGGAATGACAACTTCTACCACCCTCATGATCAAAATAGTGATGATCAAAGAGGTAGAGGATGAGGAGATATGGACAGGATAGAAGAGGTGGTTTCAAAGGAATGTGTTTCTAGTGTGGTGAAGAAGGGCATCGAGCCTATGAATGTCCACAACACCAAGGAAGGGGAGACAAAGGCCAGAAGGTCATGGAAGGGTTGCACATGTAGATGAGGAGGCTCAATCAACATTTAGATGATGCTGAAAGGGGAGAAGCCCTAGTGATTAGGAGAGCCCTAGTGACTGAGGAAAAGGAACTAGAATAGAGGAAGAATTTGTTTTAGCACAAGGTGCAAGTGTGAAGGAAAATGTTGTGATGTCATTATTGATGGTGGGAGCACCAATAATGCAGTGTCAGAAGAGATGGTCACAAAGTTGAAGTTGAAGAGGGAAAGGCACCCACATCCGTATTAGATTGCCTAGTTGCAGAAAGACCACAAAGTTTTGGTCAATGAGCAGTGCCTAGGAAAGTTCAAGATCAGGAGCTACCATGATGAGGTACTTTGTGATATAATCCCCATGGATGCATTCACATGTTGTTGGAGAGGCCATGGCAGTTCGATAGGCGAGCTATACATAATGGCCATGCAAACACTTATTCCTTGACAAAGGATGGGGCTCGTCACAAGTTGAAACCCCTAAAGGAGACTGAAGAAAAGGTATGCAGTAGTGCTAGAATTTTTTATTTAAATGGAAGAAATTTTTTAGAAGGTATGAAGCATGAGCGTGTGTGTTACGCATTGATTCCTAGAGTGAGTAAGGAGGATAGTGAGAAGATTCCAGAAGAAGTTTTTGGGATGCTGGATGAGTTTCAGGATATTGTTTCTAATAATGTACCTGAGGGTTTACCACCAATAAGGAAGATTAGTCATCAGATTGACTTGATTCCTGGAGCCAGTTTGCCAAATAAGGCAGCTCATAGAATGACTCCAGCAGAAAATGAGGAGTTGAACAGACAAGTTCAAGAGTTATTGAGAAAGGGTTTGATATAGGAGAGTTTGAGTCCATGTGTAGTACCTGAAGTACTAGCACCAAAGAAGGATGGGGAATGGAGGATGTGTATAGTTTCCCGAGCCATAAACAAGATAACAATCAAGTACATATTTCCCTTGCCAAGGATGGATGACCTGATGGGACTGTTTGAGTGGAGCTCAGTACTTCACAAAGATTGATCTAAAGAGTGGATATCAATAGATCCAGATTCGAGAGGGAGATGAATGGAAGACTGCCATCAAGACCAAAGAGGGCCTGTATGAGTGGTTAGTCATGCCTTTTGGGCTAACCAATGCACCAAGCACATTCATGCAACTCATGAATGAGGTACTAAAAGAATTTCTGGGAAGTTTTGTTATTGTGTATTTAGATGATATTTTGATTTTTAGTAAGACGTTAGATGAGCATCTGATGCATATTCAGAGAGCCTTTGAGAAGTTAAGAGAAGAGAAACTATTGATTAATCTGAAGAAGTGCAGTTTTGTGAAGAGGGAGTTAGTGTACTTGGAGTTTGTTGTATCAGTAGAAGGCCTCAAGATGGACCCGAGAGAAGGTGAAGGCTATTCTAGAATAGCCTACCCCAAGAACTGCTACCGAGGTGAGATCTTTCCATGGTTTGGCTAGTTTTTATTGAAAGTTCATTAGAAACTTTAGTAGTATTTGTGGACCCCTGATTGAAACAATGAGAGGGGATAGAAAAGAATTCAAATGGAGCACTGGAGGCAAAAGAGTTTTGAGCTGTTGAGCAGAAGGTAATAGAACAACTTTGTTCCTAGCCCTCCCAAATTTCAACAAGGTGTTTAGTGGATTGTGATGCCGATTGGGTGTGCCATTGGAGGCAGTGTTGAGCCAAGAAGGTAAGCCCATTGCCTATTTGGTGAAAAGTTAAATGATGCCAAAGAGAAGTTACGTATATGATCCAGGGAATTTTATGCAATAGTTCAAGCATTAAAGAAATGGAGACATTATTTGTTGTCGAAGGAATTTGTTCTATATACTGATCATCAGGCCTTGCAGTACCTAAATAGTCAAGGAAAATTAAATCAGAGGCATATAAAATGGGTAGAGTTTTTGCAGAGTTATACCTTTGTTTTAAAACATAGGAGTGGGAAGTCAAATAGGGTTGTAGATTCCTTAAGTAGGAGGCATACATTGATAACAAAGATGCAGATTGAAGTGGTTGGATTCAATGAACTCAAGACATTGTATGTAGTAGATCCCGATTTTGTAGAGGCTTGAAAAGCTTGCAAGGAACCTGTTACAGTAGACAGCACAAGGTGGCTAGATTTCATAATCTAGGATGGCATGTTATTTAAGGGAAGGCAATTGTGTATCCTGAGGAGTTCCATGAGGGAGAACCTGATAAAGGAGAAGCATAGTGGAGGAGTGGCAAGAAATTTTGGTCAGGATAAGACCATTGCCATTATCAGTGAGCATTATTATTGGCCTCAGTTATCACAAGATGTGAAGAAGTTTTTATAAAGTTGCAGGGTATGTCAGATGGCTAAAGGAGTGAGCCAGAATATAGGCTTATATCAGCCCTTACTTGTACCAGAGAGGCCATGGGAGGATATAAGCATGGACTTTGTTCTTGGTTTGCCAAGGACACAACGAGGAAATGATTCAGTCTTTGTGGTGGTTGATAGGTTTTTGAAGATGGCACATTTCATTCCATGTTAGAAGACCCATGATGCAGTCCACATTGCTGACTTATTCTTCAAAGAGGTGGTGAGGCTACATGGTTTGCCAAAGAGTATTGTTTCAGATCATGACACCAAATTTTTGGGGTAATTTTGGAGGACCTTGTGGAAGAAGTTGAAGACAGAGTTGAAGTTCAGTTCTGCACACCATCCACAAACAGATGGGCAGACAGAGGTTGTTAACAGGAATTTGGGTAACCTACTGAGATGTTTGGTAGAAGATAAACCCAAAGGATGGGACTTGATCTTACCCTAGGAAGAATTTTGTTACAACAATTCTGTCAACATAAGCACTGGTAGATCACTATTCCAGATTGTGTATGGAGGTAGCCCCATAACAGCTCCAGAATTGAGGAAGATGGACTAAGAGAAGAAAATAAGTGCTGAAGCCAAAGATTTTGTAGAACACATCAAGGATATACATGAGTAGGTAAGAGAACATATTAACAAGATGAATATGCAGTATAATGCTAAGGCAGATCAAAAGAGTTAGTATAAGGAGTTTCAGATTGGTGATGAAGTGATGGTCCACTTGAGGAAAGAAAGGTTTGCAGTGGGAACATATAACAAATTGAAGATGAAGAAGTTCAGTCCCTGTAAAATTTTGAAGAGGCATGATTCAGGAAATACATATGAGGTAGAGTTGTCTGATGGATTCAACATTTCCCCTGTGTTCAACATTTCAAATTTGATAGAGTATCATGAAGGTGGCATAGAGGAAGTACCAACAATGGAACAGTGTGGGATTCTAGCACCTACTTCAGAAAAGGAGGAGATTGAAAATTTTTTGGATAGTCGTGTGGGAAGGAGTACTAGGAATAGGCAGTATGAAGAATATCTGGTGAAATGGAAATGAAGGCCTATTGAAGATTCATCATGGTTGCCTAAGGTAGAGGTTGACCATTTGGGTTTTCCTCCACCATCTGAGATGTGATGGGATCACTTCTCAAATTACCCTGGGTGTCTGATGCAGGAGCATCCAATGGTGTAAGGGCAATCTTGCATCACCCAAAAATAGCTAAATTTTGAAGTTTCTTGGTTTTTATATATTTTTACATTTTTGGATACCCTTTTCATCATAATGAAATTCTCAATTTATGGTTTTTATTTTCTATTCCTAGGTGGAAAGATATTGCAGTTTTAGTTTCCCAGATTTGTACCTAAAAATCTTCTGAGTTAGATTTGAGGCACTTAGAGTTCCCAAATCAGCCCCAAAACTTGTTGAAATTGGTATAGCCAATTTCAAGCGCGTTATTGACTTTGTGACCTTTCCAACGGTTCAAACGGTTCGCAAATCGGAGTCCCGGATCAAAAGTTATGGCCCCGGGAAGTTGGCACACTTTTTAGAAGATACAATTGCAAATGTTGTTATGAAATTTGAACTTCATGTTGTAAATTTTCGGTGCCAAACCACCTAAACTGAAATTTGAATGTTGTTTTGGCTCCAAATTAAAGAGGAGCTCTATTTATGGGCGGGTTTCTAATTTTTGGGTAACTTTTTGGGGACAAGCTCGCATATTGCAAAAGGGTTATTCTGTAGCTTTCTATAACTTGCATGTGTTGTAGAACTTGGGGATTTGAGATCCTCTGCATGTAAGAAGCTCTATTTTTTAAATAATAAAATTATTCTCTTATTTTTGGGTTATTTTCTAAGTCTCGGGCTGCACCCTCATCAAATCCTCACCATGGATTTTCCCTTATTGGTTTTTCCACGTAAATCTTGTGTTATTGTGTATGTGTGATGCTTTTATGTTTCTTCCTTTGCACTTAATGATTAATTAGATTAGAAAAGTAAAGGATTTTTCATTGACCTAATTCTAGTGAAATTTTTAAGGTTTAAAGTTTGTTACAATTGATTCACCCCCCCTCTTAGTTGTCGTGTTCAACATAATTATGTCATGTTGTGAGAAAGCAATTCCAAGCAAGATTTTGGTTAGGACCTTATGAGGTTGAAATTTAATGAAGTTGATTGAAGGATTTATAATATTATTATATTTATTTCTTATGTAATGTTGCATGGTATTACTAAGGCTACAAACCATTTCTAGTCCTTGTTCATTTTTAATCAACTTTCTTATGTTTTCTATCAAAGGAACTGCATTATCCACGATGGGTTCAAAAATTGATTTTTTTTGCAAATTGTTAAGTTCTTCATCCATCCTTTTAAGGTTCTCATGGGGGATATTAGAAATAATTTTATCAACATCATTTACATTAGGTGTGGGTAGGTAAGTCATGGGAAATGAAGTGTTAAGGGTATGATCCATAGTGGGTGGACTAGTGTCAACACTATGAGTGAAAGAGTTAGAAAACCCAAGATCCATAATGAATGATGTATCACTGGATGACATGAGTCTCAGACTATGTCTCATGATAGTATTGGCAACATTCACCATGTTGTTAATGAAGTTCATAAAATTTTCACAAATCCAAGGTGCAACCAAAAATGAATAAGAGGTAAATGCAATGAAATACCCTAGAATGTAAAGTGCAATGCAAGTATGTAAAAGAAATTTTAAAATTTACAAAAAGATAACTTTCTGATTATGCTATGCAAAAACCTAAAATGGATGTTTTTTAGATGCAATTTGGAATTGAAGTAGTGCACTGAATTTGACTAATTAAGCTTAATATGAACAATTTTAGATAACAAAAATTCTAGAAACTGAAACAACAAACTAAATACAAAAATGGAGAATGTAGAAACAATTTCAGATTCTAGGTTTCTATAAAATGAGGTCTAAATTCAAGTTCAAAATAATGCTAAATGAAAAGTAAAAATACCTAATTTGATATGTAATTTTGATTCAATTTTTAGATGTGAATGAGCGATTATGCAATGTTATGTAAACACTATGCAAAATGACTGATATTTTTTAAATTTTCTAGATTTTAAAGGATACAAAAATGTAAACCTAAAACCCTAAATGAGATGCAAACTATTGCAATAAAAGAACCCTAAATTAGATGCCAATCAATGCAAGGTGATGCAAATGAATGCAAAACCTAGAACTAGGGTTGAAAATGGACTCCAAATCAACAATATGTGATGCTCAAAAGTTGAGTTCACCAAAATGAAATGAAGAAAAATAGGTGATACTATTAAATATGTGGATTAAAATGTAATATGGTGAGGGGCCTATTTTCCTTTATTCCATTAGGAAATGAGACCCCCACAAATAATTGATTATCAACCCTTAGGTGAATCAAGTCAACGTGAGAATATTTAGATTTCCTTATGACTAAAGGATGAGGATCAAGGTCAAACAACACTTTAGGGAGAAAAACTAAAAAATAGAAAATCAACACCAAAATGAAATCTAACACTTGATACTTGAAGATTAAGCTCAATATTTGTAGAAATAGAAAACAAAATGCAAATCTGAGGAGGGAAGAAATATGTCTACTAACACCAAAAATGCTTTCTGGAAGTTGATCTGAGACTCATTCACCCATGGGTGAATGGGTCCAAGTACATGGATTTCAACAATCTTTCAGGAGCCTTTCATGTAGATTTGTAGCTTCTGATTTGTCCAGGTTTCAGTGTCAGAAAGTTAGAAATCTGACTTGTAGGTTAGATTATGTGATTTAGCAACAACTTTGACAACTTTTTCAACTTTTAGAACCTTTTAAATCTTTCACTTCAAAAGTTCTTCAATTCTTCTTCAACCTGAATCTACAATCACATACCCAAGAGAGAAAAATGTCTGTTTTTGAGTGAATGGGGGTTTTCCTTGGTCAAACCCAATTTTGATAATCAAACCTTGAATTGAAATAATGAAATGAAAGGGGGAATGAAGAATGAACAAAGCTATGTTACCGTTTAACAAACCCTAGTAGAAACCTTGATAATGGAGATCTTAGGAGACCTTCAACTTGCATGAAATGGTTGAATTGGATGTGTATATTGACACTTGAAATTGATGCTTGAAATACTTGAATTGATCTTCAAACCTACATCACAATGTTGGCTCCAAAAACATGCATGATGCAAGAAGACTTTGACATGATGAATAGATCTTGAATGCTATAATAAATCTCTAATATATATGCTCTTGAATGCCCTTAATCATCAAATTTAGCTCTTGTGTTCTGTCACATAAAAATTCTAGGTGAAACTTAGTGAAATGACCTTGTATTTATAGATATGCATCCTTAATTTCCTGAAATTCAAATATCACAAGAAGACATTGAATTGTGGATTTGAAGATGTTAAAATACCACCAAGAACATAATTCAAATTTAGGTCCAAAGGTCTAGGGAGGATCCATTCGCCCATGGACGAATGGGTCCCAAATCCCTATACTTGGAACACACATTACTTAATGTAAAGTGTTATGTTTAGGCATTAATTATTGTGAGGTTTCCCCTTTAGAAAATGTAATTAAATATCCCTTGTAAATAAATTAAAGGGCTAATTAAGGCATGTGTTGAGAAGCAACCTTGATAATTGATCTATGACAACACTTTGGCATGTGTCGAGTAGCAACCTTAATCCTTGATCTCCAAAAACACTTTGGCATACGATGAGAAAAAACTCCAATCCCTAATCCCCAACAAATTTCTAGCATGCATCAAGCATAAACCTTGATCTATGACCTCCAACAACTCCTAGATAATGGTCAAACAACAATTTTGATTCTTGAACTTCAACATCACCTTGAGCAAGAAATTTTTGTCTAGTTTTTGAAATATGGACATGATAAGTCCTCTCTCACCAAGAATTTTTGTCCTCAAGAAATTCAAATTAGTATGCTTGATAATCTCAATCCCTTTCCATGTGGCATCTTCAACTAATAAGTTTTTCCATTGTAGCATTAAAATTTGTACTCCTTTGTAAGTGATAGTACAATTTCATGCTTAGTTTGGACCTATTTTAGTGACCCTTACATTTATGAATTTTCAACACTTCCTAACTAGGTAATAATATCCTAAATTATGCATTATGAGGCCTATTTTATCATTTTTTGATAAATTTCAAGTATTGAACAAATGCATCTAGATATTCATTTTCCCTCGATAATAAATTTCTTATAAAATAAGGCCAGGACTCATTCACCCTAGGGTGTATGGGTCCTCCTATTCTATATAAGACCAATTTTTGATATGTTAGTGACCATTTTAACATTCAAAATTCAAATTATAAATGTTAGCTTTCAAGATCTAATTTTTGAGAAATTAGAGGAACACCTATAAATACCTAGTCTTTTCACCATTTGAAACTAGAAGTCAAGAGAGTGAAAGAAGAAAGAAAAAATAGAAAAAGAGAGAAGCAATAGATCATTCTACTACATTTGAATTTTCAAGTTTTTCAAGCTCATTTGTAGATTTTATCAGGCCTTATGTCATGATTGAAGATTGATGCAATAGAAGAGCATGATGAATTCCAGGTTTGGGAGATGCATTTGGCCATTTCCTTCAATCTAATGACTTGTTTCCTAGAGTGTTCTCATCTTCAAGATTTATCCTATTTGTAGCCTAAAGCAAGGTATCATTTATGCTTCAATTTTTTTAAGTGTTTTTACTTCCTCTTAGGTAGATCTTGTTTTTTTCATATGGGAATATTTATCTAACACACTTGAGTAGGGTTTTATGAATTTTATCTCATAACAACCTTAGACACACTTAAGCTTAGAGAACACAAAAACTTTTATCAATCAATTTTACTAGCTATTATGGAGATACAAATACCAAAAATTGGGTTTGAATTAGATGAACTCCTATATAGCCACCCCCATCTAGTTTGCAAATTTATTGCAGGTTCGAGTCCAAATTCAAATTTTATAGGGTAGACATCATAAAGAAGATAGAGAGCTACAAGATCAAATTTAAAGTTTCAAACAAGGCCTACAAAGATCCATTCACCCTAGGGAAACATTGTCCTACTACAAAACTTAGATCTAGCTTTTGGTGATAGGTTCACATCATTCAACAAGTTTCCTAGATCTTCCTACAAGTTGTTGTTTCAGTTTGTTAATCATTTTTTTATTGTATTTTTCATGTTAGAATACATAGACGAGTTTTTTTAATCATATCAAATCAAATCATTCCATTTTTAAGGCTCAAAAGGATCAAATCCAGGTCTGATTGACTCACCTTTTATGGTTGAAAGTCAATCAAAACACCTTGTTAATTTGTGTCCTAATGTACCTTTGAAAAGGAGAAAAAACAAACCCTAAGTTTAGGTATTAAACTTATGGTTCCCTTTTTCTTATGATACATAAATTGGTGAACCTGACATTTTGACATCGTATACCCTCTAAAAATTACATTCATTTAACACTACATCTAGATTTTTCATTGCATTGTTTTATATTTCTCATCTAGGGTTTTATTTTTGCATCATAAAAGATCATAATTTTTAAAAAAAATTGCATTCCATATTACATCATAGGTTGTAATAGGATTAATTTCAATCATTTAAGATTAGATATACATTTAAATTACATTCATTAGGTCATTGCATTGATTTAGGCATCTTTCATTTAGGTCACAAAAGTGAAAAAAATTGTATTATTTTTGTTTCAAATCATTATTCTAAGAATTTTGCATCTTGGAATTAGTCAATTATTGCATTTAGATCTAAAAATTGGATTCAACGTTGTCATTTATTGTTCAATAATTTTTAACATTGTTGCACACTTATATTTTTAATTTCACAATTATAAATTGACAAAAATCTAAAAAAATCATTGTCAAACCTGTTTGTACAGAAAAACAAAACCTATAGGAAATCTAGTAAACTTTCAGTCTTTCAATTTTCTAGAACTTTGTCTAGGACTGGGATTCCTTAGGGTGCCTCTATCCTACTACTAGTGACTTGGAAAAATTTTGCACATGTTTTTGTCTTTGTATTTTTAGTTTATTTCTGCTTGCAATGTTTGATTTAAAATTCTGAAAAAGTGTAATGATATGTGCAAGAAAGGTTTCATTTTTCTTAATTTATTGCAAATTTGTGAAAAATATTGCATTACAATGTTGGAAATTATCAAATCTGTAGGACAATTCTTTACATTTCCTGAAGAAATGTATAATTTGGGTAGATTAGTTTCATTTTTACAAAGATTCAAAACCCTAGGTTGTTACAAGATATTGCATAATTCAGAAGCTTACAAAACAACAACAAAATTAATTCTAAATTTGAGTTTGCAAGCTATCACATAGTTAGTTCCTATCATGTGTTCCTCTACATCTAAAATCTCAAAAAAAATCCCTAATAGGACTCAAACACCCTAGGGCATCCTAATCCTCCAAAAAATTTCTTGAGATCTCCAAAATATATTAATACCTATTGTTAGTTTACATACTTGGAACATGGTTTAAAAATTTGTGCTTGCATAAGGTCTATTAGTTTGTTTTCAGTTCTAGTTTTCCTTAACACATGTAAACCTAGATTGCAATTAAAATTTAATGCTTAAAATTAGGGAAAGTATAATAATTTAATCATGTTAGATCTCTTTCCACAAGTCCATTGTATATTTACCAAGCCCTTTAGTTATGATGACTTTGAAATATTAGATGGCTCCCTTCGAAACTTTATCTCATCTAGATCATCCACTAAGGCTTCTAACATTCCAACAAATGCAACTATTGATACTCATGATAATCATTTATTTGCTCACATAATATACCTCCTAATTGTGAGAGTATTTTAACACAAGAAAATGAAATCATCAACACATTTCTTAATATCACTTTCCCTAATATTCATTCACCTCCCAATATCTTCCCTACTTGTGAGAACAATTTGGTGCAAGAGGATGCAATCATCGACCATCACACCAATCATATTTATTCTTCTCCCAATACCTCACCCACCTGTGAAGAAGGTAGTGTGGTGTTAGAGGATCCAATAGTTGACTATTATGAGATTCTTGTTTGTTTTTGTCCCAATACTTTTCCTACTCAAGGAGATATTGTGGCATAGGAGGATGAAATCATTGATACATTTCTTTCAATAGATAGTAATATGGATGGCATAAATGAAGATCCTAAGTTTACATTAGATCCCCCCTCAATAGAAGGTCATCAACAAGTAGATAACTCAGTTGATATTATAAATGCACAACAATCAATTGGTTTACCTTTCATTATATGACCTCATAAACCCTTGATAGTATCTTGAAATTTGCAAGAAAAATCACTAGTGAGCATGTGTCGCAGCAACCAAGTTATCACAAATTTTCTCACACATATAATATTCCTCAACATAGTGGTAAAGAGTATGGTCTTGTTGATAAATTTTTTCATACTCCAAAAAACATCTCCCTTTGGGATTTGATTCAAACATCACCTACAAATAATAGGATGCTCCAAGAGGTTTTGTAGAAGATCGATGTCCCATATTTTATTATAGAAAATGATGTAGCCACCTCATTTGATTGTATGCAAGTGAAAAATTTGGATATTACATTCCCTCAATATGAATTACCCTTGCTTGAAATCCATAAATAAAGATGAGGCCCTAATGATAAAGGTTATCATTAATGAAACTAGAGTTAGGAGTACTCTCATAGACAATGGAGCGGGTCTTAATGTTTGTAGCATTGACTTCCTAGATAAAATTGGTTTGGACAATAATCTCAAAGAACCTAATGATGCTAATATTTGTGGCTTTGATAATGTTAATAAGCAATCATTAGGAATGATCACACTGTCCATTGAGGTTGGACTTGTGGTTTTTCTTACCTCTATACATATCATGACAAGACTTCTTTCATACAATATTCTCCTAGGTATACCATGGATTCATTCCATGAAAGAGTCACATCTACTCTTTACTATGATATGAAGTATGGATATAATAACAAGATATACATGGTTGAAGAAGATGAAAAAAGTTATAATTCACAAGTTCAACATTACCATAACACTTCCAACTCTCTTAATACTTTTATTCCAACTGCAAAGGTAGAAACTATATAAGTTGATGGTAATCCTACTTGTCTTTCACCTACAACAAAAATCTTAGATGATGATTAGAGGCTGTTAGATTTTACACCTTTTTTCAAAGGCGAGTCTCAATTCTTTCCCTCAAAGTCCAAAGAGTCCAATATAAATGATTCATTTTCAAGCACATGCTTTGGGGATGATTGGGGTTCATTAGATCTTTCACCCTCCTTTATGAGAGAGTACAAAATCTCACAATCTAAACCAAAATAGTATTGTGTTTCATTTTATCAACTTGGTTCTACTTCAACAATATCACCCCATGGTGGTGATGGGGGCTCTTCAACTCTAATCCCTCATGAGAGGAAGATGTGTAACTTTAAAAAAATTAAAAAGGATTTGCATGCTCATGAAGAATACAATCTTTCTTAGAAGCATGTAGATAAAACATCTTCATTTGAGTTGGAAGCATGTTATGGTCTTGGATCTACAAAAATGTTTCTAAGCATGGATATAATGAAAACATGAGACAAAATGATAAGGATCAAGTGAAGCCTATACCATAATTTTCCAGGCAGGGTCTAGGTTCCCAACCTTCATCTCCATCTTCATCTTGTGCTTTATCATCTACTGTATGAATGAAATCTTATGGTAAGAAAGCAAGATTTTCTTCACAAGAGAAATAAATGTTCCCTATTATTGATCAAGAGAATACCTTGTCATAAATTATCAAAGCCTACTTGATTTCTCTTCCTCCAAGAACATGAAAGAAATTATACAACAAAAATTCATTTTATGCATATCATCGAGTGCATGGTCATTATACCAATGAATTTTAGGCCTTGAGTAATAAAATAAAACTTAATAATTGTGGTGCTCTTCCTAGCATTGATGCACCTAATTCCTCTAATCAATAATGATCTTTATCCTATCATCTTGCTCATCACTATGTGGCATTTTTAGCTTTAGGTGTTTTTCTCATTGTCATTCATGGTGATACAATATTAAGTGCAACCATATTTTTTATGGAAGAAACATGATATTCCTTGGTGTGGTTGTCCTTGTTTCTAAAATTGTGGGAAAGGATAAACTATTTTTGGGTGGTGTGCATTCTTTTCAAATATCCCATTTTCCTCTCTTTATCCTTAAAATCCAAACATAGCAAAAATGTTGACATTTTAAAGGGGGGAATATATTACCCCTATCCATTTTGTCTTGTGATATTTGACCTATTGGAATACCCCCTTTGGAAATGGTGTTGTTTGTAATGCCCCTTGAGGTGCGGTTATCAATTTGTCCCCTTAGAAATTAAACTTTATTTGTCCCCTGAGATGTTAAACTTTATTCAGCCCCTGAGACATTAAACTTTGTTCATCCCTTGAGATGTTAAATTTTTTTCATCCCTCAAGACATTTAACTTTATTCATCCCCTAAGATGTTGAACTTTGTTCATCCCTTGAGACATTAAACTTTATTCATCTCCTGAGGATTAAACTTTGTTCATCCGCTAAGATGTTAAACTTAAACATTTATTTTAACATGTCCACCTAGCATATTACAACTTGATTTCTAGTTGATCCATTTGTATCATGAGTGATTTTACATCCTTGTGAGGGTATTATTTTATTATGACAATGTTGTGCAGTTTTTGCACACACGCCCCGCTGAAATCAGGGACCCTCTTTTGCGTTTATCTTTGTTGTTTTGGCCCTATGATTTCGAGGATTTACCTTGCCTTGGAATAAGCTTAAAATGTTTATTTTTCTTGCCTAAGTGATTCCCTTGAGTTGCACATTGAAAATCTAAGTCTTGAGAAAAAGTTTGGGTTTTTAATCCATTTCAGGATTCTCCACTCCACTCATATTTTCCCGGATTTCACTAAGAGTCCGGTGAAGAGAATAAAAGTTGTGGTTCATAAATTTATGGTCTTCACAAAATTCTATGGTGGTCGGACTTTTCCTAATATCCGTCATCCTATCGAGTTTCTAGATTTTGTCTGGATGTCTTGTTGGCTGCATTAATGTCATTTGTATGATCTCTAAAGGTTGTATTTAATTGATTTCTTAGAGAGCTTTATGCCATTCTGCTTTATCAATGGCATCCTGTTGAGTTGAAATATTTGATCTTGTGGTGCTTGGCTGAATTTGGAATGTTGAATCTTCGAATTGAGGGACTTGGTATTTGTTTTATGGATGTCATTGTTGTCAAAGCTTGCTCGAGTGTTCAGGATTGTTGTCTATCATTTCTATAATCGATTTCCATTTCATTAAATAGTATGTACACATTTCCTATCTTTTGATTGATGAATGTGGATGGTCCTTTGGCATTCTAGATATGCTCAGAGTTTGAATTTCTGTGTGTTTGGGTATTCTGAAGCTAGGGTTGCATGATGTTGATTAGATTAATGATTCCCCAAGTTAGTTTCAAGCTTGTTTTTCACTTTCATCTTCTTTGCTTGTGAGCCATGAAGATACCTTGAAACCTAGCAGTTGAGTAATCTAAATATTGAGCTTTTCTATGTGTCAATGGCAGATCTGTAGGGTTTCATACCTAGGGCATCGCCATTTCCTTCCGATTTTCTCTAGGAGGAGTTTTTAAGTTCAATGAAAATTAATAGGAGGTTCAAATCAAACTTTTTGTGTGCCCAAACTCCTCAAATTTGTGATCATTCGATCAATTTGAGCGAAATCGTGAGAGAATATCGATATTCAAGTTTTCCATTCATTTCAGAATTTTCCTTCATTGGCAGATTTCCCCGGTTTTCCTAGTCCTCTCTGTTTTCCCGAAATTCATAGTTTTCTAGAGTTTTACTTCTTTGCGAATTTCTGTTGCTCCTGGATTCTCCTGAATTTTCCTTTGTCCCTTCATCTTCCTAGAATTTGCAGATTATTGTCTCTTTCGTGGAAATCTATCCCACGTGGAATTCCCCAAAATTTAGTGGAAAGTGAAGGCATATGAGATAGCATGATTTGTTAACATATGATTATGCATATTATGATTAATTTGAGTTTTTGTAAGATGTCTCATGTTGTTTCTTGGCTTATGATAATTTAATAGATAATTAATGGACGTTTTTCATGTTCATTTCGCTGGAATCCACTTGACTTGGAATTCTCTCAAATTCTTCTTTGGCTTGGACTCCATGGGATGACTTGAAACCCAAACTTTGATACAATCAATTTTTATGGGAATTAATAATACCTCGCTTATCTAGGATTCATTTTAATGACGATTTTGATTGATTAACCTTGGTTTCATGTGGTTTTTACTATGTTTTCTTTGTTAAAGTGCAGGCTAAGTCAAGCAAGGTAGTGGCAAGTGGGGACAAGGGTAGAATGGTGGATCCAAGTCTAGAGGGGTCTTCTATGTATGAAGCGGAAAGGATCAAGATGGACATCAAAAGTAAGATCCTGGAAAACAAGATTACTTCTATCTGGTCAGAAGTGACTGACACAAATGTTGGACTATGGGACTATGAGGAGCTAAAGGCTAGAATGGCAGTGCAAAGCCTTCCTTTGCTAGCTAAAAGGATGTTGGAATCAGGATTGGCACATGTAGCTGAATTCCCTTCTATAGTACAATGTTATGAGTTGGTTCTTGAGTATACCAGGCATTATGACAGAGGTACCTAGAGAATAATTGGTCCCCAAGGGAGGAATGTGGTGAATTTGAATCTTGTATCCATAGCCTAGACCTTTGACATGCCAGATAGATCTCATGTAGTGGCTTTTAATATGGATATGGAAAGAAAGTTCTATGAGGAGGATACCATCAAATCTCCATAGATCATCAATTCCTAGTTAGAAAATCCTAAGTCTCACTATTTAAAACTTCCCAAATAGCTATTCAGAGCAAAGTTCAAGAGGGAATATTACGATGCCATCACTCTTCTTAGTAGGTTGGTAGGGTTAAAGAGTGTCACTGTGTTAGAGAGCTGGATGTTCCATATCATTGTGAGGATGGAACATGAGAATATTAATTATCATTGGGAAGGTGTTATAAGTGTTGTGATTCATGAATAGATGTATAATGTCTTACAAACCAAGACCTTCATGATGACTTCCTACTTAGTTTATGCAATTGCAAGATTTCATCCATACAAGGGATTAAGCACCAAGGGAATCTTTTGGCAAGACGTGACCTATGAGGTTTATCCATAGCTACATTTGGGTAACTCGAGCTACAGAAGGGTGAATGATGCATTCACCATGTACATCACCAGACTACTCCAGGGTGCAGAACATGTGAGGATTTCTGATCAGGCCAAAGAGCTAATCAAGAGATATGGGGCTTGGTTCATACAGTTTCCTACCTTCTCATACATAAGGATTGATGGTTGTCAAAGGGCTCCATATTGACTTCCAAGGTATCCCACTGATCATATCCTACTCCTAGAGGTCACTAGTAAAATATGTGACTTTGATGCTATTGTGAAAAGGGACAAACATAAGACTAGGTTTGGTGGAGACTTCCCTTTAAGGATAGGCACTAGAGAAGCATGCCCTTCCATTAACTCAGCTTAGGCTTCGAAAGAGGAGATGAGTACTCTTGGGTTATCCTTCCATTCCAAGAGGTCTAGGTTTGACATAACTGGTGAAGCGTAAAACAAATCTAGTAGGGAATATAGCCACAAGGATGATTTGGAAGACTACTAGGATAATTGCAGTGATGGATATGAGGTTAGGAAGAAGAAGTTTTCCAAGCTTCTAGTAGACTCAATCCGATTATATAATGTGAAGGCAATTCTGGATTAGATTAAAGATGATGGGGATTTGATCTAGGGCCATTCTTATGAGGCAGTAAAGGACAAACCAATTGGCGAAATAGATTGGCTGGAAGAAGAAAAAATAGAGCTAGGATAGTTAATGGATCCAGTCATTAAGTATACAAAGTTGTGGCTAAAGCATAAGATATGGGAATTGGAGAATGAAGGTGTGCAATGCACCTATGATCTGATGGGAGATTTAGACCCTCATTCTACTTTCAAGGAGTCAGCTGAATAAAATCCCAAGGGTAAGGTCAAGGTGAGCTCTCCTTTTAAAATCAAGATTAAAAATGTTCAAGTGGAGGAAGCTTAGGAAAAAAAAAAACAAAGAAAGCCTATTACCAAGAAAAGGGGGCATAATTCAAAGGCTAAGAAGCCTGGAAAAGAGGATGCTGAAAAAGAAAGATCTTGAGGTTAGTGCTTCTATACCTAAAAGAAAAATAATTGTAAGACTGTCACAAAAGGTAAGCTCCAAGGATGGGGAAGAAGTTAACCCACCTATGGTAAATGTGGAGAGCTCAAGAGAAAGGATACAAGTATATACAAGGAAATCAAGAACTCCTCCTAAGGATAGTGTGCCAAAGAAAGATCCTCCTTTGGTTACTTCTCATTTAGAACAACATGATGATTCCCCTTCTTCCCATGAAGCTCAAAAGGAACAAGGTGAATCCGAGAAAGCTCAGGATCACCAAGATACAGAAGGAGAAGAATTTCAAGAGGGTGAGCTCTATAATGCTGAGGCAGAAATAGAAAGGGTGATGCAGTCTCCCCTGGTTTCATATGAAGATTCACCTATTAGAACTAAAGAAGTTGGACCTCCTCAAAGAGAAGAAGTATCAGTTAAGGTTCCATCACCTGTGCATAGAGAAGAGCATACTGGAGAAAAAGAAAATAAGGCCGATGAGATTCCTGAGAAGCAGGATTTGAATGAGGATGTGCCCAAGGACCAATAGAAGGAAGTTGGACAGAGTAAAGCACAGTCAAAATCTATTGTCTTGGGTTGGTTGGAAAGGGAATTAAAGAGCAAATAGATTGTTGTGGATGACACCCCTCCTAATTGGGATGACCTACTAGAAAACCTAGGAAAGGGAAAAGGAAAGAAGAAATCCAAGGTTATTTCCAAGATTGAAAGAGATGAGGCCAACAATAGAGTGGTCCACATTGCTACTCCTACTCTGGATAAAAACATGGATGATGCAATTGGAAAGGATTGCAATATACAAACTGTCAACCTAGGGCCTACTTCCATGGAGTAGGATATTGAAGAATATGAGGGTTCAAGTGTAGTAATATTGGGTAGGTTGAGGAAAGAAGTGAAGAATAAGCAAGAGTTGAAGAAGGAGAATGAGAAATTAAAGTACTTGCAAGACTTAATGAAGCCCTTGCAATCTATTAGCTCCTCATCTTCTACTGTGAGCTTCCTGCCACAAGAGACCATAATTGAGCTAGAAAGAATGAAGGCCACTACTCTTTCCACAATGAATTGGTTACAAGGGGTGAAAACTAAAGGAGATAATGCTATTAAGGACATCCTTTCAACTAGAGGAGATGCAATGATGGAAAAAGATTGGTTGAAAGATGTATTGGCTCAAGATAAAGAAGATACAGATCTCCTGCTACAAAAGACCAAGACCATCATGGAATACACTGAGGATAAGTTGGTGAGTGATGGAATTCTCCCTTCCTCCAGAGCTTCTGAACCTTGGGAATGGCTTGAAGCTTTATAGATAAGGCAGAAGGTTCTAAAGAAGATATATAAGTAGGGGAGGAAAATTGAGGATACCCTAACCAATATCTATGATAGATGCATTTCTTTCTTTGAGGTGATGATAGGAAGAAAGAGGTTTGCACCAAATCATTTGAGCTTAGAACAATTGAGGAATTGGTGGTGAGATGTATATTCTCCAATCAATGAAGATCTAGTTACTAAGCATCAGCTGGATGATGCAGCCACCTATATTGTAGTTATTGATAGATATCAGTCTAGCAAGGTTGAATGGGATAAGTCGGTGGAACAGTTGAGGGAAAATATCAAATATATTGAGAAGAAACTTATGGTTTTACCTTTGCCACCTATAGCCAACTTAAACAAGGTTATTTTTATGGTGCTTGATAGGATGGATTGAAATAAAGACAAAGGGGAAGGCAATTAATGTTGGACTACATCAAAATTTGTGCTTCCCTATTATTTTGCATGCATTGGTCTGAATTATATTGGAGATCCCAGGCTGACCTGGATGAAGTTCAAGCATTTAATGCATAGTTTTATCTTATTTTGAATTTTTCTTGGCCAATTTTTTTTGTGGCTAATTATTATTTTAAACCCTAACTAGGCTGACATATCTAGGGGGTCTCTATTAATATGGCATTCTGCCTCATTTGTAAGGGCTAGATAGATATTTTTTGATATTAGAGCAAATTAAGCAGTACAAAAAGAGTTAGAAGTTAGTTGTTCTCAAGAAAATATTGTAACAGAAAATTGGAATTGTTGCTTCAGTGGATAATTTGATGCAAGTAATGACATTATGATTTGGTGCCATATTTTTGTTATTCTTATCTGGCATGGTTATTGTTATTCTATCTTTAGAATTTCTTTGAAGAAAGTTGACATCTTTGATATTTAGGATTAGATATGATTCAATGGTGTTTATGGTTTGATTCTTAAAGTGTTTGCAGTGATCCTTGGTCCATACTTTTTGTAGCTAGCTGATTGTTAGTTGCTTTGCAAATTTAGCTTGGACCTTATATTCATTGTGCTTAGTTCAATTGTGAAAGGTTTATTCATTTCAATTTCCTTAGGGTTGTCTTGGATAAATGTTCATGATTTGAAAATCTTTAATACCTTAGAAGATTGCACTATTTCTGTGAGATTGCAGATTCATCTGGGTTAAGCAAGAATTAGTTTATGAGGGATTGGTCCATTTCAAGTATCTCATGATTTACATTGTTAATATTAGGAATAGTCTTAATCTTAGGGATCTCTATTAAAACCTTTATATTTTGTTATTTATTTATCATTTGGGTCAAATTTAGGATTTAACTATCATCATATTTCCAGATCTGATAAATTAAAGATTCAGTCTTTGCTTGTAGTAAGGTCCCTTTGTGATTACCAACATTTTTACATTTATCACTGAGTTGTTTATGCATTGTCAAGAATTGACATTAGAGACCTTGGGGTTATCTCTTGAGTTTTTTTGATAGATATTTACCTTTCAAGAGAGATAGAATATCATATTCTCTTTGAGTTGTTGCTGTGTAGAGAACATCATCAAAAAACACATTCAATGGATTTGTTTAATATTTGAGACAATTTATGATTGAGGTCTCTTTGCCTTATCGACTCAAATCTTTTTAGTACTAATCTTGTGTTTGTTGTATATCCTTTTATATATCTACATCATGTTTTTTTTTTCATTTTATCATCATACTTATGTTCCATCATGCCATGTGTTTCCATCATGTATGCTTCGTGTTTCCTGACATGTATGTTTGTGTATGTTGTCTTGCTGCATTTCATACATGTGTGTTCCTTTGTGCTTATGTTGGTTTTCCATGAGATCTTGGATCTTGGGGGTTGTGCAATCCTCTCTAGATCCTTAGCCATCCTATCTCTTCAAAATTTGGAGAATCAAACCCCTCATGACATAGATTTCTACTTTAGTGTGAGTCTGAGCATAGTTCATACTCTGACTAAAGTGGGGGCTAAATGTATCGTCATAAATTTTCACCCTTGATAATTTCCCTCTATGTTTTTCCCCCATTAATTTTTGGACCTAATTAAGCTCCTACTTTCCCAAATTATGCATTCTATATCCCAATTTTATTGTTTTCCAAGAAATTGAAAGCATTTAACAAATGCATCCATCTTATGTTTTTCCCCTGACACCTTAATTTTCAAAAAATAGGGCAAGGACCCATTCAAACTAGGGCATCCTTATCCTCGAGGAAAAATTTTGAATGTTTGAAATTTCAATTGGCGGGATTTTATGATTTAAAAATGATCCTAGGTTAGCCTTTACCCAAAATGATTACTTAAAATGCATGTAAAAACATGTTTTCCTCTCATTTTGAGTAATAAGAATGGAATTTTTGTGATGAAGGAAGCAATTCATTAGAAGGAGAATTTATGATCAAGCATTATTTTCAAGATCAAAATTTTAAAGATTTATTGTATCAATTTAAGATCCAAACATCATGTCAAAGTGTATGTGAGTTCATGTTTTCATGTTTTCATGTTTGTGAATGCTAACCCTTTTTTTAGGTCTCCAAGAAATTCAAGCAATCAAGCAAGGAAGATACAAGACCCTTAGATGATGTGTATGACTTCATTCCTTTGAGGAAGCTATTGAAGGGTGGTGAGTTGTAACACTTTATGATTTCATCATTCCTTCATATCAATTATCATTTTATCATTGACATTGCTATTGTGGAAGTGGAAACACTTACATGGGGTTTGACTGAGGAAATCCCCTAAATGGCCCAACATTTTCCCTCTTTGAATGTGCAGATTTTAGGTTTGAAGAGGATTGAAGAAAAAATGTTCACTGTTGCAATTGAAGCCCTGCATCTTTTCAACAAACAAAAACTCACTTACAAAATTATCCAACAATGTTCTGACAACTTTGCAAGCAAAAAATGGAAGTCTTAGATCTATCACCAAAGGACCTCAAAAATGGAGAAAGAAAGGTGTGCAAGGACTTATATGCCCTAGGATACCTATGTCCTATAATTGTCGAAACCAACCTTTCTGGGTAGGTACATAGTCATTCACACTTCCTAGATCTCCTTGCAAACCATTGTTTCAGTCTATGCATTGTCAAGATTTTTCATTTACATATTAGGGCACATAGTTGAGTTATGTTAATCATAGTAAATCAATTCCAATCCATTTTCAAGGCCCTAAGGATGCAAATCCAGGTTTGATTGGCTCACCTCCATGGTTGAAAGTCAATCTAAACAACTTGTTGATTTTCATCCTAATGTACCTTTGAAAAAGGAGTCAAAAGCAACCCTAGGTTTTGGTATTAAATTTATGGTTCTCTTTTTCTTATGTTATAGAGCAAAGGGGGATCAACCACACATAGTTATTGATATGGAGGAGGTCCAACCAAACACAATTGATTTCAAAGAGGAGGATCAACTAAGCAATGATTTTGGAGAGGGTTTTGGATTGCTTCCTTCTATATATATGTATTGTATGAACCTAATTAAAAAAATTTAGAGAAAATTTCTTACATAAGAAAACGATATTTGCTATAGAGAAATTGAAATTATATGTTGAACAACCTAGTGTAGTTAGTAAGAGGTCATTGAATATAACTTCAAAATAAATAGTTGAGAATTATTTTAAAACTCATGATACACCTAGTCAATCCTAACTATTATCAAGTATACATACTCATGATGAGATAAAAAGAGCCATTACAATTGTTTGGTGTAGATTTCATAAAAAAGAAGAAAAGAAACATATAAAAAGATATTGTTCATAATTTTACAAAAGGTTTTTGTTCCAATGGTCAAACATCTTGATCAATTGATGAGATAATTTCAGGAAGAGTGATGTTGACCTCTATTGTAAGTCCACAAATGTCAAGAAAGCATCAAATATCTTCACTTTCAAGAGAAATTGTCTTAAGAAGAAAATGATAATAAGATATGAGTAAAGAAGAAAGGTTTTGGATGATAGTACTATAGAAGAAAATTTGGCATTGATGTATAAGGTTCATTGTTCTAACAAAATTGAGCATGTGTTGGAAAGTTGATCTCAATTTTTTGGGATGATCATACTTATCCTTAGTTAAATAGTAGAGATGCACACAAACATAGGATCGAGACAAATGATTATGAATTTTATACAAAACATTGGTTAGACATAACACAACATAAGATGTAAATTACATTTTTTGATGTAAATCCTCATATAAAGACTGGGAAAAAATGTTTGAAAATTTAAGGCCACAATATATCAAACCAAATAAATTTTTTCAAGCTCATTATTGTTTTCACCATATTGGATTTGATCTCTATTATCAAGTGTGTCAAAAGATCATAGAAGAAAGTGATGATTTTGCAAATTTACCTCCAAAAAGGGTAAGTTAGTTGATAGTACTCATTTTATGTGATAAAAATGATACCTTACCCATTGGAAATAAAAATGACATCATTAATTAAATAAAACATAATTCAATTACTTTCAAGATTCTTTCTTATCCATTTTTATTTGTTCTAAGAACTCCTATTTTAAAATGTATAATATTTTAGATCATTTTTAATGCTACATGTTTGTATATTATTTATGATGACAAGCCTTATTTCTAAGTCATTTCCAAGGAATTTAAGAGATTATGTGAATAAATATTCTATTCATCATGGATCTATATATTTCCTCTCTAGTTTAGATAGTGATTTTGATAATTACACAAATATAAAAATTGATTTTGTTGAATTATAGAGATGAAATAATACATGTTAGTTTTTTAACAATGTTATTACCATATAGAAATACTATTTTGGATCTACACATTTTATTTTTGTGACAATGTGATTACCATTTTAGTTTTTTTATAAAGTGTTAAATAATGAAATATAAAAATATACATCAAATATATATGAATGTCCATAAATATGTCCATACACACATATACATATGATTTATAAATGATTATATATAAAAATAAGTTTATAATTTTTTGGATATACATGTCCATAAACATAAATATAAATGACCATAAACATAAATGAAGAAACATAAATATAAATGACCATAAACATAAATGAAGAAACATAAATATAAATGTCCATAAATGTATAAATATATAAATTTCCACAAACATGTCAAATATAAATGTCTATGTACACATTTTTGAATAAAATTCCATAAACATAAGTTTTTATAGAGATCTACTAGCAACTCCTAGTCGAGTAACCCTCAAAGTGAGAATCCTACTTTGATGGATGTATGGAGCCCTACAAAAAAGTAATTATTTATTAGAATATTGATTTCAAATATAATTAATTGTACATGATTGTATAATCATATGTTTTAAATGATAAATATATCATATGCTCTCTATTGTCAAATGAAGCATGTGTGTGTACATCCTCTACCCTAGAACTAGGAGTATCTCCAATTGGATCAACCTACAAATGCATGCAAAAATGAAATTTTGGTTTCAAATATAATTTATTGTACTTGAATGTAATCATATATTTTAAATGAGAAATATATCAACTATCCACTATCATAAAGTGAAATGCTTGTGTGTATATGCTCTACCATCAAACTAGGACTCGTATCACCTACTAGCTCAACCTACAAATGCATGTCACAAAAATATTGATTTCTACAATAATATCTATTGTAGGACTACGAGTATATGTTTTAAATTTTATAGTATGAATTTAACTTTAAATTTTTAAAAGTATATACCTATGTCAATATATTAGGACCCTGAGTACCACCCTCTATAGCTGCAATAATGTACTGCATTATCTTATTTAAAGTTATATCATCCCTCGACAGATCTAGCAATGATGAGTGAAATGGACTATGAAGGTGTGATGACATCAATCCTTATGAAATCATTTGAGCTATAAAATCAATACCCCCTACAACCTACTCAAGTGAATTGCATGCATATGGAGAAAAATAATGGTATATAGGTACAACTTGTGTTGCTCTAGTATGTGACTCACGTAGCCCACTAAAGAATCTAACACCAGGGTGTACAAAATGTTGCAAGACAATTGTATAAGAATCTAAATCTATAAGGGTGTAACCCACATATGAAATAGAATCTAAAAAAGGGATTCCAATATGTGACAATATCACTTGATATTAACTCATTGGATCCTCAAAACAAAAACATGCCATAATCCAAACCTAACTGTCACTTGTTATGTGGTCTATATCATTTGGAGATGAAATACCATTGAATTGATATGGATCTAAACTATGAGAAGATAACCTGTATGGATGCCTCATCATGTATTGTCCCACACAATCTATAGATATTATCTAAGTATACACAAAAATCTTAGTGATAGTATCAATTGCTTTCCTTTGCAATGACTATGACATGATCACCAATATTGCTAAATAATGGAGAGATTGAAAGCATCCTCTCACCATATGGCTCCTTGTTGCATACCATGTTGTGCCCTTGCCCCAAATATGAAGGAAATCTAAAAAAATTGACATTGAGACCTAAGTGAACCTCAACATATAATTATTGTGCAAAATATAATAGAATTTGGTCTTATTAGGATAATGACCATGGGTGGCAAGAAATATAGGGTAAATCAACATGGTGTCATCATAGGCCCTATACATATAGTCACCTGATATGCCCTAACACTAGTTTTAGGGTCATATCAAGGAAGAAAATCCCTTTTGATAATTTATTTTGGCACATTTAGTTGTACTATGCTCAATGAAACATCACATGAAACTATTTATCATATTTGGGTGATAATAGCTACCAAATTCTCACCAAGATAAGTTGAAACACTCCCTAACAAATATCTAATTTGAAGTACACTATCCAATATCTTCTTGTAGTTTATTTTGTAAGCCCCAATAGTTTGTGGGCCATCTAAAATTAACTACAATCTATTGACCCCCTATTTGTATGTCTAACAATTGAATTATCTATATTTGTGTTGCACATTCAAAATAGTTGTTTAGTGTTTCAATTGGTGTAATTTTAGGGTTCAATTTAATGCATGTACTAAATGTATGTATATGTATGCATGTATGTATCTATGTGCATGTGTGTGCATAAACATACATTTACATATAACATGTTAAAAATATAACATACATATAAACCTACACACACACACACACACACACACACATATATACACATACATACCTATATAGAATTGTTTAGGGAACTTGAATTTGACACTTTAGGAGGTCTTCTAAAATAAAATCAAACACACACACATTGTATTTATGTATGTATGTATAGATACATGTACATACATACATACATACATATATAGTAGTTTCTACACATGTCAAAAATAAATTATGTTTATATGTATGTTCATAAACATAAATATAAATGTATAAATTTTCAACCCTAAAAAAATTATTTAAACCCTAAAACATAGATATATGTATGTGTGTATATGCATACATATACATCTGTATAAATATAATTTATCTATTTTTAACCCTAGAATATTTAATTGAAACTCCAAAAAACTATTTTAAAACAATAATTTAAGATATATATACATGTATGATTTGAATAGATCCAATATATATTGTTTGAAACTTTTAACCCACTATTTTTCTTACCCCCCCTCAAAATTTAGTTTGTGATAGATATACTAATGAAAGTTTGATAATAGATAATTACGAAACATGGTCAAGTGGGAGGTGAGTTAGATATCATCAAAAAAATTAAAAGGATCTATTTCATCAATGCTCATAAATATAAAATTATGCTAAAGGAGGTTCAAATTAGAATGTTGTTAGTAATGAATTATATACTATTTAAGTAGTAATAAAATGGGTGAAACATGTGAACTTGGTAAGGCTTGTGATGTAAAGGATGAAGATGCATATACCACAATGAAGATACAACAAAAATAGAACTATGATAAGGGAATTATAAGCCATTTGTAGTGGATGAAATTATACCTACTTCCTAATTTGGTGTGAGGAAGGCTTTAAGCCCAAATATATGCCAAGCTCTATTTACACGTCCACCTAGCTCCATTTCCAAGCATAAATAGATGCCAAGCTTTATTTCCATTTTAATCAATGGAGTCTCAAAAAATTGCCTCCCCACAAAGAGGGAAATTAGATAGGGGGACCTACTTTACCCTTCCTATTTATGAAAAAATCTAGGAAGGTCCCTTAAAAGGAAGTTTGTATGTAAGAACATAAGAGGTCTATAAGTTTCATCAACCCTAGGAAATATAACTTACCTTTTTTGTGTAAGATGCACTTCTCTTCAATATATTTCTTTAAATAAAGAAGCTAGAGAAGCCAAGAGAGTGTATGAGAAGTATGAAAGGGTGGTAGAAAAAAAATTAATCCCAAAAAATTATCCAATATAGATCATATTTCTCAATGATTACAAGGAAGAATCTCTTTAAATATACAACAAATCATAGAGTTGGAAGGGGATAATATACCTAGTTCCTACTCAAGGTTATACCACTATTGAATTTAACAATAACTCAAGTGTACCAATTGGAAGACATTTATTGATAGAGTTGATAATAATCTCTCTTCATGACAGGGGAAGTGGTTATGTATGGATAGTAGACATATCTCCATCAAAACACTTCTCTTGGAAATATCAATTTATAATATGCCAATATTCTAAATACATCTTGTAAGGTTGCAAAAACTATTTTATCAACATACATAAGATATTTTATTATTTAGTGCTAGTGGCCAAGAAAATATACTCTAGTTAAATGTAAGAAGGTGTGTAAGAAAAATAAAGGGGTCTTAGTTTTAGGGACTGTTACAAATTAAGGCATGTCTCTTGTGATGAAGCTTATCTATAAAATATACAAAGAGAATGATAAAATTTGAAGTTAAATGTTGAAAGATAAATATATTAATGGACAATTCAAATAGAGCCTTTACTTAACATGTCACTCTTAGGGTGGTAGGAATCTATAATTTCTTGTGCATGTGCAAAAGTATGGTGATAAATCAAATTAAATGAAAAATTAGGATAGGCAACAAACTATCATAGTTCTATTATAAGGACTCATGGGTATTAGAGTAGACCTTAGAATTTGGCTCCATAAATCTACTAGATAAGAATTTTGAGCATCTATTTAGGCACAAGATGGAGGACTATGTCAAGGAGGGTGCTAATGGAAATAAATTGTACACCATCCTCCTACCATCCCAAAACCTCAGAGATTATTCTATTAATTAATGGAGGTAATATGTAGATGTATCTTTAGCTTGAAAGTAATAGGGAAGTGTTAACACATGGATTTTCACCCAAAGACAAGTTGAAAAATAATAAATCATGTGAACATGGGACTACTCTTAGGTTGTCGGTATCCTATAATGAGGGTAGACCTCTAGATTATGGGCTAGTTCCCTTTGGATATTCTTGTAAATACTGAATTTTAAACAAAGGTAAATGATAGAAGGATAAAGAAAATACTGAAACTAGAAAATAAGGTGATTCACCAACTTAAAAATGATTTGAAAGCTGATTAAATCTCACAATAGATTCAATAAAATTTATAATTTTAGAACTCAAAAATTTATGTCTGCATAAATGATTCTAAGGTAAGGCTTGAACTTATGCTTAGAAAAAAGAAAACAATGACGTTTTCACAAATCCTTATGCATGAGGATGAAAGCACAAACTAAGATTTACACTATGACATAATATTATCTTTTGAATTTAGCATTGGAGGAATTTGATAAAATAAATAATGACAAATATTCTATTTTGTAATTTAGAATCAACAGTAAAGAACAAAGAAATATGGAGAAGGAAACAAGCTTCTTATTGAAAATAGGAGATATCTGCATTACAAATCTCAAGAACTCGCAAGAAAATGAGTTACAAAGCAAGGAATAGTTTTCTCTTGTAACCTCCAAACTCAAAACTAGTCTAAAGAATGAAAGAAGATAAGGACTTATAGAAAATTCTCCCAAAATTCAAATTCAAATTTTGGCTCCATGAATAGATGCGTTGTCCTCTTTCTCCTTCAAACAAGGCATGAAACTATTGTGAACTCCTCTAAACATGCATAAAGAGTTCTCAAAACTCAAAAAAACCTCATGGGTCATGCGCAACTAAAAACCCCTCTAAAATAGGGTCATAACTGAATGTAACAAGATGTTATGTGCCTGATTTTGCTCCATGAGTGAAGCTAAGTCAAATGGAACTCAAAACTGAAAGTGAACTCATAATTAAGGGCTCCAAAATCCTAATTTCCCTCCATGTGTTGGCACAAATTTCTCAATCATTTCCATAATTCAAGCAAGCTCTTAATGCTCCATTTGACCTTCTATTGACTAAAGCCTTTGAAATATATAATAAAGGCATTTTATTTTGCATTCAAATATCTTTTATTTTAAATGATTTATAGTCATCATTCAAAATAAAGATTTACATTTTTGAATCAAATGCAAATAATAAAATAAACAAAGTCTAACCTTACATTAATATTTGGCCTCTATTTTGCATTTGAATAACTTTTACTAAAATGATTTATTTTATCATTTTAATAAAAGTTTTACAAAGTTTGATTTAAAATACAAAAAAAGAGGAACCATATAAAAATGAATTATTAAAGACTTTACTAAGTCTTAAAGAGATTTCAAAAAATAAAGGCAAAAAGATGCCACAACCATAATGAAAGAATGAATAATGTTTTTAAATAAAAACTTCAAGGAAAAAGATTGTCTTCTCCATCGAAGCTTCTAGGGATTTAACCCTAAAAATGAATGAAAACATTGATTCATTTCATTTTCATTTTATTCATTTCAACCCTCTGCTAGGAGGTGCCGCCATTGAAAGAAAAAAACCCTAGCTCAAGTTTTATTTAGAAATCTCTATGTTAAACACCATCTTCTTGCAGATCCTAAAGGTTTGAAGGAGGTAAGTCTGATGTTTTTGTTTTGTCTCTGGAGATTCACTCTTTTGAAATATTTTATAAGCCCGCATGCATGACTTTGAGCATTTTCTAATGGTTTCTTTTGTTAAACTTGTCTTTTTTCTAGCCACCATTGAAGAATACTATTTTTCTATATTTTAAGAGCTTATGAAACTATGACCACAACCTTCATGTCCTATATCTTTTTGCAAGTCAATCTTTTCATTTCTCTTGATTATGGGTTTCCCTAAGAATGTAAGTCATGGCCATTGATAAACTCTTTATTTTTGAGTACATGTCTACACATTTCAACCTTCTTCAATGTAGCTCTCAGAATTTGTAAAAATTAATGAAGTGATTTTATATTTCTTAGGTAGCCACAACCTTAAAGCTCCATTTTAGGGTTTACTCTCTATAAAATATTGTCATGGATTTATATTTCAATTCTCTGTAAAAATAAAAAAAACATGAATTCATGTCTAGAAAAACAAATAAAACAATGAATTCAAAGCTTCTACTAGATGTTTCTTTGATGCAGGAGCATCCAGTGGTGTAAGGGCAATCTTGTATCACCCAAAAATAGTTAAATTTCAAGTTTCTCAATTTTTAGATGTTTTCACATTTTTGGATACCCTTTTCATTATAATGAAATTCCCAATTTACGGTTTTTATTTTCTATTCCTGGGTTGAAAGATATTGCAATTTTAGTTTCCTAGATTTGCACCTAAAAATATTCTAAGTTAGATTTGAGCACTTAGAGTTCCCGGATCAGCCCCAAAACTTGCTGAAATTGGCATAGATGATTTTGAGTGCATTCTTGACTTCGAGACCTTTCCAACGGTTCAAACGGTTCACGAAATGGAGTCTCGGATCAAAAGTTATGGCCCCGAGAAGTTGGCACACTTTCTAGAAGATACAATTGCAAATGTTCTTTTAAAATTTGAACTTCAAGTTGTAATTTTTTGGTGCCAAACCGCCTAAACTCAAATTTAAATGTTGTTTTGGCTCCAAACTAAAGCAGAGCTCTATTTATGGGCAGGTTTCTATTTTTTTTTTTGGTAACTTTTTGGGGACAAGCTCGCATATTGCGAAAGGGTGATTCTGTAGCTTTCTATAACTTGCATGTGTTGTAGAACTTGGGGATTTGAGATCTTTTGCATGTAAGAAGCTCCATTTTTTGAATAATAAAATTATTCTCTTGTTTGTGGGTTATTTTCTAAGTCTCAGGTTGCGCCCTCATCATTCTTAAAGTTCTTCAAGGGCACCATTGAATACTTAATTTAAGGGAAGTCAATTGTGTATCCCAAGGAGTTCCATGAGGGAGAACCTGATAAAGGAGAAGCATAGTGGAGGAATGGAAAGACATTTTGGTCAGGATAAGACCATTGCCATTATCAGTGAGCATTATTATTGGCCTCAGTTGTCACAGGATGTGAAGAAGTTTGTACAAAGCTGCAGGGTATGTCAAATGACTAAATGAGTGAGTCAGAATACAGGCTTATACCAGCCCTTACCTGTACCAGAGAGGCCAAGGGAGGATATAAGCATGGAATTTGTTCTTGGTTTGCCAAGGACACAATGAGGGAATGATTCAATCTTTGTGGTGGTTGATAGGTTTTCGAAGATGGCACATTTCATTCCATGTCAGAAGACCCATGATGCAGTCCACATTTCTAACTTGTTCTTCAAAGAGGTGGTGAGGCTATATGGTTTTCCAAAGAGTATTGTTTTAGATCATGACACCAAATTTGTGGGGTACTTTTGGAGGACCTTGTGGAAGAATCTGAAGACAGAGTTGAAGTTCAGTTCTGCGCACCATCCACAAATAGATGGGCAGATAGAGGTTGTTAACAGGAGTTTGGGTAACCTAATGAGATGTTTGGTAGGAGATAAACCCAAGGGATTGGACCTTATCTTACCCCAGGCATAATTTTCTTACAACAATTCTGTCAACAGAAGCACTGGTAGATCACCATTCTAGATTGTGTATGGAGGTAGCCCCATAACAACTCCAGAATTGAGGAAGATGGACCAAGAGAAGAAAATAAGTGCTGAAGCCAAAGATTTTGCAGAACACATCAAGGATATACATGAGAAGGTAAGAGAACATATTCACAAGATGAATATGCAGTATAAGGCTAAGGCAGGTTAGAAGAGGAGGTATAAGGAGTTTTAGATTGGTGATGAAGTGATGGTCCACTTGAGGAAAGAAAGGTTTGCAGTGGGAACATATAACAAATTGAAGATGAAGAAATTCGGTCCCTGTAAGATTTTGAAGAAGCATGATTCAGGGAATGCATATGAGGTAGAGTTGCCTGATGGAATCAACATTTCCCCTATGTTCAACATTTTAGATTTGATAGAGTATCATGAAGGTGGAACAGAAGAAGCACCGCAATAGGACAATATGGCATTCCAACACCTACTTCAAAAAGGGAGGAGATTGAAGCAATCTTAGATAGTCGTGTGGGAAGGAGTACCAAGAACAGGCAGTATGAAGAATATCTGGTGAAATGGAAATGAATGCCTATTGAAGATTCATCATGGTTTCCTAAGGCAGAGGTTGACCATTTGGGTTTTCCTCCACCATCTGAGATGTGACGGGATCACTTCTCAAATTACCCTGGGTGTCTGATGCAGGAGCATCTAGTGGTGTAAGGGAAATCTTGCATCACCCAAAAATAGTTAAATTTTAAGTTTCTCAATTTTTAGATGTTTTCACATTTTTGGATACCCTTTTCATTATAATGAAATTCCCAATTTATGGTTTTTATTTTCTATTCCTGGGTTGAAAGATATTGTAGTTTTAGTTTCCCAAATTTGCACCTAAAAATCTTCCGAGTTAGATTTGAGGCACTTAGATTTCCCGGATCGGCTCTGAAACTTGCCAAAATTGGCATAGCAAATTTTGAGTGCATTCTTGACTTTGAGACCTTTCCAATGATTCAAATGGTTCACGAATGGGAGTCTCAGATCAAGAGTTATGGCCTAGGGAAGTTGGCGCACTTTCTAGAAGATACAATTGCAAATGTTCTTTTAAAATTTGAACTTCAAGTTGTAATTTTTTGGCACCAAACCACCTAAACTCAAATTTGAATGTTGTTTTGTCTCCAAACTAAAGAGGAGCTCTATTTATAGGCGGGTTTCTAATTTTTTTTTTGGGTAACTTTTTGGGGACAAGCTCGCATATTGTGAAAGGGTGATTTTGTAGCTTTCTGTAACTTGCATGTGTTGTAGAACTTGGGGATTTGAGATCCTCTGCATGTAAGAAGCTCCATTTTCTGAATAATAAAATTATTCTCTTGTTTGTGGGTTATTTTCTAAGTCTCGGGCTACGCCCTCATCATTCTTGAAGTTCTTCAAGGGCACCATTGAATACTTAATTTCTAAAAATGGGTATTTCATATTCATTTATTGCCTTCATTATATGTAAAACCCTCATTTATTAGTGACTACAACCTTTCACATTTTTGCATCTTGAATTATTAGAAAAGTTTGAAAGAAAACTTTCTTTATATGACAAGCCATGGCTATGGCTTTGTAAAAAAAATGTTCAAACACTTGCTACTTTCCTCTTGTCTACTTAATAGTTGCTGAAGTCAAATATATCACGTCTTTTCATAGTATATTCAACACTCTGAAACCAAACCCCAAGTGGGTTTCTCCATTTTTTACATATATACTTTTGTAGCTTCATTTCTTCTACAGATTTCACTTTTCTGAAGAAAAAACAGCATTACTTCCTTATGTTTCAAAACTCTAAGTCCCTTATGACATTTTTCCATTGTTGAAAAACACTACTTTTCATGTATGAATTGTAATATTGAAAATTACACTCCTTATCTGGTTTGATCTTTAATGAACTTATTGTCAATAGTTCATATCACTGCATTGATCTAAGCTCAAGTATTTATGCATATCTTGCTGTAAAGTAAACATGACTATGCTCCATCTAAGTCTTTTCTACTCTTGATGTAGAAGTCTGTATTCTCTAATGATGTATTTATGGAACTTTTCTCTGTACCTTATAGTTGTAGCTTGCATCATTTAATTGTTGACTGTAGTGTCTATGGGACTATGGATGTAACCTAATTTTCTCTCCTCCTGCTATTTTTGTAAGTCTTGATGATTCCACATGTTGATTGCAAAGTAATCACTTACAACCATGTATGATTTTAAAACCATTTTGTGTATATTATTGATAATTTCATTACACTACTTCTATATCATTTAACCGCATCTTGAGTTCATGCTACATCTATATCTTGATCACTTTTCATTCTATATTTTTAGTATCTTGTAGCTTCTTGAAGTGGTGTTTCATGAACCTAACATGTATTCCTATTCACTATCATTGAACACTTTATATAATGGCTTTAAAAATTGCATTTCCCTCTTAAATAAGCTCAATTAAGCTTTTTATCCAATAACTCAACATGTCAAGCTCAACCTTTGTGGGAGCCATGTTTTAACCCACATGTTTGAAATCCAAAAATTAGCAACAAAATGTTTCCTGTATCTACACATGACACAAACAAGTCAGTAAAAATAATGGATTCAATGATTCCTTTTGATGATTTGATTTGATTTATCTTTTATTTATCTTTTAGTTGTTTGACCAAGTTGATTTGATTCTCCATTTAAAATAAGTTATAGCTCTGTTGAACTAAAACATGTTTTAGGAATTCATGACCTGAGCTCTAACAATACTTTTACATCATTGCAAGTTTTAGAACTTAGGAGAAATGAAGTTGGAACTAAAGATATTGAAGGGTGAGAGTAACCTAGAAGAAACAACCCTACATCGACCTACAAGGCAATGTTAGACATGACCTCCTCTCTCATGTTATTTTTCTATTCTTCAATTGTATAACTTGTTCTTCTTGTTGAATTGAATCAACTTAGTCTACCCATGACTTGTGTGGGATCAAAAAAACATATCTCTTAATGAATCAATTGTTTATGATATGCAATGGATTATGTACTTTTCTATTTTTATTCCAATTACATAATTTGAAACTATGAAATTGCAACTGTTTAGAGCATATGTTTTGTAGTCATAATGAATGATTTTTTCTCTTAAATCTGCATTGTCTTTTGATAATCAATAATAATAAATATTGCAGAAAATAATTCAGCACTTCACTTTAATGTTCTAAATTTTTCCTTTCTAAGTGAAGGTTGCTTATTAGTTTGTTTGAATTGTTTAGCAGTCTAATCCTAAACTATTTGAATGATTTGAAAAAATTAATGAACAAGTTAACTGATTCATTTTGAAAGTAAGGATTCATTAGATGACTAAAAATTTTATACCCCAGTGAATAAACTTCACTAAATCTTCACTAATTTTAAGCAAGAAGCTAAAAATTAGTAACATGAAGATTTATTAGTATGGAGAATAACCATTTCTAGAGGAAGTACTAGTGTGAGATACATACCATAAGACTAGTCAAGGAAGAAAAGGACTCATTATTCATGTTAACTGGGAAAATTAGGGAATCCACAAGGTTCCTGTAGGTTACTTTGAATGAAATGGCTTGTAGATTATTAAAAAATAGCTCATCTAGATGCATCATGTGTAAAAAAGGAAGATGAATTATCCAATAATATATTCCTTTACTCTCTTTAATGAAAAATATATGGGCCTAATTTAAAAAGTGTTGGGGGGGATATCAAATCCTCACTCAAACAACATACATTGGGATTTATTTTAGGTTGGAATCTAAGAATCATTTAAGTCTAGATCTAAGATTCATCTATAATGTATCTCTCTTCACAATTATGTCAAACATATGGCTAAAGAGAAAATGAATAATTTCCAAGGATAAGAAGGGTTTCAATTGAAGATTGTAGGGTTTTAAAATAGTTGTTTAGGGTTTCATAATTGAACATCTTATGGTTTCAATTGAAGATTCAAGGGTTTCAAAATAGTTATTTAGAATTTCAATTGAAGGTTTTATGGTTTCAAAATAGTTGTTTAAGGTTTCAATTGAAGATTTTAAGGTTTGAAAATAATTGTTTAGGGTTTCAATTGAAGATTTTAGGGTTACAAAATAATTGTTTTAGGTTTCAAAATTGAACATTTTAGGGTTTCTATAAGGCCTGCCTTACGTGTGATTCATTCTACTCTATTTTCTTATGTGCAATCCATTAACCAAATTGTTAGATAGATTTAATGTGATAAATGAAGTGACTGTGTTGTCATCTTTGGGATATTATTAGTTGCATTAATAAACCCTATGGAAATCATTTATCTCCCTCTCTAAAAAAAATGCATTAAGATTAGTGTTAATACTAATAATAATATTAATAAAATAATGACCTCCTTATTGATATTAAGTTTAATGTTAATATTAATAAGATTAATATTAGCAATAGTATTATTAATTATCTCAAGATTAACTTCAAACATAAGTAGTGGTCCTAATGAGTATAACAATGATGTTAATATTCAGTCATTTGGTGATGTAGAGTATAAGTAAGTAATGTTGCTTTGGCTATGTCAATAGGATAGTTATCATTATAAATTAATTGTGTTAGATACTATTACATTGTTATATAATATTTATAAGTTCATCATAGTTTGAATTATCATGTGAGATTATTATTTTATATGCATTTGGTATTGTTGCTAACTTTATTTCATTCAGTAGTGATGAGTGAGATCATTATATAAAGTGATTAAATAGATTAATAGAATATAATAAGGGAGATGTTATTGTAAAAACACTACTCCTTGATAAACTAGGAAGTTACATTAAATTTAAATAAGGATTATTAAAAGAAAATTAAATATTATGGATAGGTAATATTATATTCATGATTATTGCGATCTACTCACACACACATATCTTTCTATTTAGCTGATAAGCCCCTCTATCTGGACTTGTGATATTCCTATTATAAGGAAGAATATGTTAAGACTTCAAGGAATGCCATTTGAAAATAATTAAATTATGGTAGATGCTTTCCTCAATTTGAGATTCTTATATCTCCAAGAAATGAAATCTAAGGACAAAAACACAATAAAACAATAAATTGTGGTTTAGATTCGAAATCTAGGCTAGTTGGCCCATTTAGCATGAAGTGATAGGCTAGGAATTGATGAGCCCTGGGTGGATATAGTGCATGGGAATCTACACTTGGCCATAGCCAAAACCAATGGCCAACATTTAATGTAGCACTTAAATTCCTTACCACTCAGCCATGTAAGAAACCATTCAGACAAATGCATTAAAAGAAGGTTGTTGTGTATAGCATTGGGGGGAATTCTTTTCATGGAAAAACATGAGATCTTTTGTCAGTTGGCAAAAATCTAGAGGAAAATATGAATCATTATTTTATTTTTCAATATGAATGAATGGAGGAGGAAATGTTCAGTGGAGGTGGGGTACCGAAATATCTATTCTTGTGCTCCCCAACCTTATGGCAAAAAGAGGAGAGCATAAATGTCCCTAATAAAGGTTGTGGATTGGTTCCATGCTCCTGCTAGCCATTCTTGGTGGATCATGAGGTGATTATCAATTTTTTTCCACTAGTTTTTGATAGTGGAAGGATTTTGTGGTCGAGTTGACTTCCAAAGGCCACCCAAAAAGAACAACACAGCTAAGTAGGTAGACCGATCCAATAAATTTTCATGGGTTGATTTAGTAGTGTTAATTTTATTTGAATTTCTCCCGTGTAGCTTGTGAATCTGCACTAGCAAGCACAACCGCTCTATCCATACTTGTGCATAGAAAACCATCAAAGATTGTGGTGAGTTTTTCTTTGTTAGATTCACTGCATAAAAGTTCCATATCCTTTTTAAAAAAAAAATTGATACATAATACAAACGATGCATTTCTACAGTTAAGTTTCAAAAGATAAATTTAACATTCTACCTCATAACAGTAAGGTGCATAGAAGATCAAGTGCTATAAGACCATAACATACGATAATAGTTAGCACCATTTTATATTCAATATTTCAACTTGATTTGATACTTGATTTAAAATGGTTTCTTTTACAAATATTTTCACATGCAGCACAAAGCATAAGCCACGTTGGTTACATACATTAGGCATTGAATCAAAATCCAGCCTTTTTAGTATGATCGCTTCCGCCCCTTTTTAGCTCAGAAGCATCTCCATGGATTTGAAGAAACAAAATTTCTAAGCTCTTATTCTATATTGGAAATTATACAATGATTACATTCAATAAAAGAAACAATAAAAAAATCTTTGCATCTACTCTAGAATTGAGTGAACAACGAACAACAAACTAAGAAAATAATTCAACTGTATTGTATTATTCCACATTGTTGTAAAAATATTGCTACGACATTCATATAAGGAGAAACCCTAACAAATATCTTTGTCTAAGGAATCTAAAACAAGAAGAATAACACATGCAAATGGGTTGCAAGGATAGAACATGATAAAAAATTAGTTTTAACAACACTTAGTCTAAAAAGATAAACTACTAATAATATATGCCTACTGTGACTGCACAACAATTTCATTTTTCATAAACAAACAAAAAAATTAAAAAATAAAGAAACTATCGCTGCATGAAGCCAAACTATCGCTTGAGATGAATGTAGCTTCTCTAGAAATTGTGTTGCCATTCATTAATACCTCATTAGCATATGAGTACATTGAAGAAAATTAAGAGGTACATTTTAGTCTAACTATGTAGTAAGAAATTATTTGGCTAGGCTATGATCTAGAAGTATTTTCCTTAGTCTGCTCTCATCTGTAAAATCTGTCCATTTATTCTTGTCAATATTATTAACAACACAAAATGTAGAATCTTAAGGTAAGTAACTTGCCATGATTTTAAGTTAAAATAAAATGGGAATTTGTTCATAGCCATATCATTTTTTTGTTGTGAACTATTTCTCTCTTAAATAATCTTGTTCTTATTCGTTAAATAAAAACATTGGTTTTGTGTGTTATTTGTAACTGTTTTCATATATGACATTATTGGAATATCTATTGTTAGATTATTTTTTTTAACAAAGATATTTTGAATTGTCAAACAAATTTTTATGTTCACATGGTAGCTTAAGATTTCTATGTATTTTTTTTTCCTTTCTCTGATAGATTTATTTTAGACTGTATATCAGCTATTGCTGATGTTGCAAATATATTGGTTGCCAGAGCAATTTTCACATAATGAATGCTAAACTCAATATGGAATTCTTCTCAAAACTTATACAATGCAGCCCACACCATTCCCTTGAGCATGTTACATCAACTTTCTCAGCCATTAAAACATAATTGCTGTTTAATAGCTTTTTTTTAACTATTTGTTTTTCACAATGGTTTAAATCTGCTCAAATGATTCCAAAACACTAAATTCTTCATTTTGAAATCAACTTCCATGATTTAGATTATTCAACATTGTTGATTTTCTTTATTCATTAGTTCTTGTTTGGAGATTCCAAATGTCTTGTTTGGAAAAACATTAATTCTCCCTTGTATATGTTATTTTCTAAGAGTTAGCTATGATGTATCTTATTGACTGAATCTTTTGTTTTAATTATGATAGAAAAAACGATTAATCTACAACAAGGAATTGAAAAAGATTAATGATTTACTTTCACATTAGTGCAAGCTTTGTAATTGTCTTTTAAATTCTAAGGATGAGCCTACTTCACAAGATGATTTTATGTGGACATATTCTTTAGTAATGTAGACACCAAAATTTGGTTTAAGCCTACGACTTCAATATTCTTCATAATTCGTATTCTTCTATTGATTAAATAATGTCAATTATTTAATTATTCTCTATAGTCTTCATTTCTTTTATTAATTAAATAATCTTAATTATTTAATTAATTCACATTTTCTTTATTCTATCTGATTAATTAAATAAACACTTTTTATTTAATTATGTTACTAATTAACCTTATCCTTCTTGTCAAATTAAATAAATCCTTATTTAATTTACTCTTTATCATACTTCAACTATAATTAAATAAACTCTTTATTTATTTAATTATTCATTTAAATCCCTTCATCACTTAATTAAATAAACCTTATTTATTTAATTATTCTTCAAATATCAAATCTTGAATTAAATGAATTATTTAACTCATGAATTATATTTTAACGCATTCCTCTATATTTAGATAATTGTGTGAGTTATCTAAGTATTCACTTTGACTCGACTCGACATCTATTTTAATCACTCAGTTAACTCTTGCTTTAATGTTTGAGTGGCATTCTCGAGTAATCTCTTTGTCAAATCATTCAATTGTCCAGTTCTAACTCATTTGCATGTACATGCAGATTAATTAAATATTCCTATTTAATTAATTAAACCTTGTGCATGCATTCGAACAAGAGTTGCTTTAATCAATCTTTGTCTTTGTCATGCAAAGATAATTCTTATGTTTTCAAATGCCAAACTGGAAGATTAAATCATTTATTTAATCTTTAATTCTATTTGTAATTTGTATCACTCATGTCACTACTAACAATTATCAAAATGAATGACTAATCAGTCAATATCAACCGTCCATTGATCTTTCAATCATGGCCTGTCGTTCGAATAATCAATTTTCTATAAATTGATTTGTGATTCTTCATTCCAATCTCTCTCGAAAACTCACGAAATCTTATGACTTTTGAGAGCACTTATCTTGAATCTTTGATGTTTTGCTAAACCACTATCTTAGGCTATACTTGCATGAACTTACAAAAAATCTGAGGGCAATTATACTACACAAGAAAAATGGAGAAGGGCAATCAAGATGAATCATGGAAATACGTACAAATTTGGTGAGATTGTTTCAGTTTAATTACATTTTTACTTTCCTTTGTTCTTTGGTTCTTAGCATTAGATTTGCATTTAGATTTGTATTGTATGTTTTCTCTTAATCTTGTCTTGTGCACTTTCTTGGTGTTACATTTGGTGAACTCAATGTGAAGACACCATCTTCGTGTATCCATAGACTTTTATTTTGATTTTTGTAGGTTTTTCGTACGGAAAAATGCATCAGCTTGACGAAACGCCACATTTGAAATTAATAGACGCATCAGTTTGAAAAAGCGATGCAATTGATTTCCTGAACCGCATTTGACACCCGAAATGCCACATCTACAAAACCACGACGCATCTGAATAATCCTGAATCGTAATTGACTGGTGAATTCTGAGACACAATTAAAGAGAATATCAATGCATTTGACTGGTAACACAATGACACAATTGACTGGTAACCTTTATTTCTGTTTTTGGAAATCTAAAATTTTCAATTAATTTGTGTGTTACTTCTATCTGATTTTTAGTGTGTGGCCTTTTGGAAGTTAACAAGTTTATACAGGACGATTGACAAAGACGATATTGAAAACTACTAACCAATTTTTCTACAGGATGATTGTTAAAGACCCTAGTTAATTTTTGAAACAGATTGTTTGGTAGCATAGCAAATCTTTCATTTGGTTTAAAATTAACAAGTGTCTACTGTGTTTAGTACGAAAGCACATCTGTGTAATTACCCTCACGATTTGGTACATCAAAGTATCCTCTCCCCTTGCGCATTCATGTGATCCTAGGTGTAAGAGAAACAGTTACCAACTCTAGAAATTGGGCCTGTTCTAGTGGGAAAAAGTACTCACCCCAGGACAAATCAGACAAGTAGCACCCTAAACCCGAGGGACTTCCAGCCGGTATATAAAAGTGGGTTCTTGGGGAAAACCCAAGAATCATGAGTGTGGTTCCGACAAGATGGATCCGAAAGGGGACTCTCACCGTATGGATTTGATGAGGGCATAGCCTAAGACTTAGAAAATAACCCACAAACAAGAGAATAATTTTATTATTTAGAAAATGGAGCTTCTTACATGCAGAGGATCTCAAATTCCCCAAGTTCTACAATACATGCAAGTTACAGAAAGCTACAGAATCACCCCTTTCGCAATATGCGAGCTTGTCCCCAAAAAGTTACCCAAAAATTAGAAAACTGCCCATAAATAGAGCTCCTCTTTAGTTTGGAGCCAAAACAACATTCAAATTTGAGTTTAGGCAGTTTGGCGCCAAAAAATTACAACTTGAAGTTCAAATTTCAAAAGAACATTTGCAATTGTATCTTCTAGAAAGTGCGCCAACTTCCCGGGGCCATAACTTTTGATCCAGGACTCTGATTCGTGAATCGTTTGAACCGTTGGAAAGGTCTCAAAGTCAATAACATGCTCAAAATCTGCTACGCAAATTTTGGCAAGTTTCAGGGCCTTTATAGGAACTCTAAGTGCCTCAAATCTAACTCAAAAGATTTTTAGGTGCAAATTTGGGAAACTAAAACTACAATATCTTTCAACCCATGAATAGAAAATAAAAACCATAAATTGGAAATTTCATTATGACAAAAAGGGTATCAAAAAATGTAAAAACATCTAAAAATCAAGAAACTTGAAATTTAACTATTTTTGGGTGATGCAAGATTGTCCTTACACCACTGGATGCTCCTGCATCAGACTCCCAAGGTAATTTGAGAAGTGACCCATCACATCTCAGATGGTTGAGGAAAACCCAACTAGTCAACCGTTGCCTTAGATAGCTAGGATGAATCTTCCACAGGCCTTCCTCTCCATTTTACCAAATATTCTTCATACTGCCTATTTTTGGTACTCTTTCCCACACGACTATCCAAGATTGCTTCAATCTCCTCCCTTTCTGAAGTAGGTGCTAGAATGCCATACTGCCCTATTGCTGGTGCTTCCTCCATTCCACCTTCATGATACTCTATCAAATCTGAAATGTTGAACACAGGGGAAATGTTGATTCCATTAGGCAACTCTACCTCATATGCATTCCCTGAATCATGCTTCTTCAAAATCTTACAGGGACCGAATTTCTTCATCTTCAATTTGTTATAGGTTCCCATGGGAAACCTTTCTTTCCTCAAGTGGACCATTACTTCATCGCCAGTCTGAAACTCCTTATTCCTCCTTTTCTGATCTGCCTTAGCCTTATATTGCATATTCATCTTATTAATGTGTACTCGTACCTTCTCATGTATATTCTTGATGTGCTCTACAAAATCTTCAACTTTAACACTTATTTTCTTCTCTTGGTCCATCTTCCTCAATTTTGGAGTTGTTCTGGGGCTACCTCCATACACGATATGGAACGGTGATCTACCAGTGCTTTTGTTGATAGAATTGTTGTGAGAAAATTCTGCCTGGGGTAAGATCAAGTCCCATCCCTTGGGTTTATCTCCTACCAAACATCTCAGTAGGTTACCCAGACTCTTGTTAACAACCTCTGTCTTCCCATCTATTTGTGGATGGTGTGCAGAACTAAACTTCAAATCTGTCTTCAGCTTCTTCCACAAGGTCCTCCAAAAGTACCCCACAAATTTGGTGTCATGATTTGAAACAATACTCTTTGGAAGACCATGTAGCCTCACAACCTCTTTGAAGAACAAGTCAGCAATGTGGACTACATCATGGGTCTTCTGAAATGGAATGAAATATGTCATCTTCAAAAACCTATCAACCACCACAAAGACTGAATCATTCCCTCATTGTGTCCTTGGAAAACCAAGAACAAAGTTCATACTTATATCCTCCCATGGCCTCTCTAGTATAGGTAAGGGCTGATATAAGCTTGTATTCTTGCTCAATCTTTTAGCCATCTAACATACCCTGCAGCTTTGTACAAACTTCTTCACATCCTGTGACAACTGAGGTCAATAATAATGCTCACTGATAATGGCAATAGTCTTATCCCAACCAAAATGTCCTGCCATTCCTCCACTATGCTTCTCCTTTATTAGGTTCTTCCTCATGGAACTCCTCAGGATAGACAATTGACTTCCCTTAAATAACATGCCATCCTGGATTATGAAATCCAGCCACCTTGCCCTGTCCACTGTAATAGGTTCCGTGCAAGCTTTCCAAGCCTCTACGAAATCAGGATCTTCTGCATAGTGTCTTAAGTTCATTGAACCCAACCACTTGAATCTGCATATTTGTCATCAATGTATTTCTCCTACTAAAGGCATCTGCAACCCTATTTGACTTCCCACTCCTATGTTTCAAAACAAAGGTATAACTCTGCAAAAATTCTACCCATTTCATACACCTCTGATTTAATTTTCCTTGACTATTTAGGTACTACATGACCTGTTGATCAGTATACAAACAAATTCCTTCGGAAATAAATAATGTCTCTATTTCTTTAATCCTTGAACTATTGCATAAAATTCCTGATCATATACAAAATACTTTCTCTTGGCATCATTTAAATTTTCACTGAAATAGGAAATGGGCTTACCTTCTTGGCTCAACACTGCTCCAATGACACAACCATTGGCATCACAATTCACCTAAAACACCTTGTTGAAATTCAGGAGGGCTAGAATAGGTTGTTATGTTACCTTTTGCTTCAATAGTTCAAAACTCTGTCGCTCCAGTGCTCCACTTGAATTCTTTTCTATCCCCTCTCATTGTTTTAGTCAGGGGTCCACAAATACTACTAAAGTTTCTAATGAACTTTCTATATAAACTAGCCAAACCATGGAAAGATCTCACCTCAATAGCAGTTCTTAGGGTAGGCCATTCCAGAATAGCCTTCACCTTCTCCGGATCCATCTTGAGACCTTCTGCTGAGACAACAAACCCCAAGTACACTAACTCCCTCTTGACAAAACTGCACTTCTTTAGATTAATCAACAATTTCTCTTCTCTTAACTTCTCGAAGGCTCTCCGAATATGCATCAGATGCTCATCCAACATCTTACTAAAAAATCAAAATATCATCTAAATACACAATAACAAATCTTCCCAGAAATTCTTTTAGTGGGTTCATGAGCCACATGAATGTGCTGAGTGCATTGGTTAGCCCAAAAGGCATGACTAACCACTCGTACAGGCCCTCTTTGGTCTTGAAGGCATTCTTCCATTCATCTCCCCCTTGAATCTGAATCTGGTGATATCCACTCTTTAGATCAATCTTTGTGAAGTACTGAGCTCCACTCAAACATTTCATCAGATCATCCATCCTTGGCAGGGGAAATCTATACTTGATTGTTATCGTATTGATAGCTCAGAAATCTGTACACATCCTCCACTCCCCATCCTTCTTTGGTGCTAGTACTGTAGGTACTGCACATAGACTCAAAATCTCCCGTATCAAACCCTTTCTCAACAACTTTTGAACTTGTCTGTTCAACTCCTCATTTTCTACTGGAGTCATTCTATTAGCTACCTTATTTGGCAAACTGGCTCTAGGAATCAAGTCAATCTGATGACTGATCTTCTTTATTGGTGGTAAACCCTCAAGTACATTATCAGAAACAATATCCTGAAACTCATCCAACATCATAGAAACTTCTTCTGGAACCTTCTCACTATCCTCTTTACTCACTCTAGGAATCAATGCATAACACACACGCTCATGCTTCATACCTTCTAAAATTTTTCTTCCATTTACATAACAAATTCTAGCACTACTGCATACCTTTTCTTTGATCGCCTTCAGGGGTTTCAACCTATGATGAACCCCATCTTTTGTCAAGGAATAAGTGTTTGCATGGCCATCATGTATAGCTCGCCTATCAAACAACCATGGCCTCCCCAACAACATGTGACATGCATCCATGGGGATGATATCACAAAGTACCTCATCATGGTAGCTCTTGATCTTGAACTTTACTAGGAACTGCTCATTGACCAAAACTTTGTGGTCTTTGTGTAACCAGGCAATCCGATATGGATGCAAGTTCCTTTCCCTTTTCAGCTTCAACTTTGTGACCATCTCTTCTAACACCAGATTATCAGTGCTCCCACCGTCAATAATAACATCAGAACATTTTACTTCACACTTGTACCTTGTGCGAAATAGATTCTTCCTCTATTCTGGTTCCTTTTCCTTAGTCACCAGGGCTCTCCTAATCACTAGGGCTTCTCCCCTTTCAGCATCATCTGAATGTTTAGATTGGGCCTCCTCATCTACATGCGCAACCCTTCCATGACCTTCTGGCCTTTTTTCTGCCCTTCCTTGGTGTTGTGTACATTCAAACGCTCGATTCCCTTCTTCACCACACTAGAAGCACGTTCCTTTGAAACCACCTTTTCCAGATCCTTGTCCATATCTCCCTCGTCCTCTACCTCTTTGATCACCACTATTTTTATCACGAGGGTGGTAGAAGTTGTCATTCCTTAGGCTTTGGCTGGTACCCACATCTTCACTTTTCTTTTCATCATCATTTTGGCTTCTTGAAGGTATTCCACTGCCCCTTCCACATTGACCTCCTCGTCCTTTTTGTTTGCCATCAAATCTTTTGTTCAACTTCTCTTCCACCTTCAGAGCAAACTGATACACATCCTCAATAGTTGTCATTTTGACTAGGTTTAACTCCTCCTGAATGCTTGGTCATAACCCATTAAGATATCAGGCTACCTTCTCCTTATTGGCCTCTATCTAGCCTGTTCTAATGATTATCTTGTGAAAATATTTAGTATATTCTTTCAAACATTTGCTTCCTTGCTTCAACCCTTGCAATTTCTTCAATAGATCTAACTCGTAGTCCATTGGTATGAACTGCTTCTTTAGTTTCTCTACCATGCGATCCCATCTGGTGATATTTCCTTTTCCTCTTTGATTTCTTTCCAACTAGACCTCTTTCCACCAAATACTAGTATGGCCCTTCAGCTTCATTTTCACAAACTTAACCCGATCTGGGTCCTCTATTTCCTCATATTCAAAATATTCTTCTAGCTCGTTGATCCAATCGATCAACTCTTTCAGGCTCAGACTTCCAGAATAACTAGGGACTTCTGCTCTGGGTCTTTTCTTGATCTTTGAAATGGCCCTTATTAGCTGCATTTGGTCTTGATCAATTGCTTCTTCATCCTCTTCTACATTTGAACCTTCTTCCTCTCCTTCATCCTCACTTTCCTGCCTTGGGTTTAACCCTCTTCTCAACTGCTCTTGTAACACATCAATCTGTCTTTGGAGGGCTACTAGTGCATCTCTTGCACCAACATTTCTACCACCTCGACCACCTCTGGCACCACCACGCCTACCAGGCATCACTCTTAGAGGCATCTTTCTTGACTTTGACCCACAACCACGGTCCTGGTGCGAACTACCTCATGATCGATGATCTGTCCACACGCTCAAGAAAACCCGCTCTGATACCATTTGACGAGGGCGCAACCTGAGACTTAGAAAATAACCCAAAAATAAGAGAATAATTTTATTATTCAGAAAATGGAGCTTCTTACATGGAGAGGATCTCAAATCCCCAAGTTTTACAACACATGCAAGTTACAGAAAGCTATAGAATCACCCCTTTCACAATAAGCAAGCTTGTCCCCAAAAAGTTACCCAAAAATTAGAAACTCGCCCATAAATAGAGCTCCTCTTTAGTTTGGAGCCAAAAAAACATTCAAATTTGAGTTTAGTTGGTTTGGCACCAAAAAATTACAACTTGAAGTTCAAATTTCAAAAGAACATTTGCAATTGCATCTTCTAGAAAGTGTGTCAACTTCCCTGGGCCATAACTTTTGATCCAGGACTCCAATTCGCAAACCATTTGAACCGTTGGAAAGGTCTCAAAGTCAATAACATGCTCAAAATCCGCTACGCTAATTTCAGCAAGTTTTGGGGCCATTTTGAGAACTCTAAGTGCCTCAAATATAACTTGGAAGATTTTTATGTGCAAATCTAGGAAACTAAAACTGCAATATCTTTCAACCCAGGAATAGAAAATAAAAACTATAAATTAAGAATTTCATTATGATGAAAAGGGTATCCAAAAATGTAAAAACATCTAAAAATTGAGAAACTTGAAATTTAACTATTTTTGGGTGATGCAAGATTGCCCTTACACCACTGGATGCTCCTGCATCAGGATCATGCCCCACAAATGGAATGCCTGTATTAAACACCTTTGATTTAGAGACCAACTATTCTATTGGCCGTTGCTTGGTATAGTGCAGGGTACAATATCATGCCCGAAGACACTCACTACTGATCCCCTTGAGTAGAGATAGCAATGCTTGGGAGGTCATTGCCCAAAGAATTTGAAATTGGTGTGCTCGAAAGACGTTAATGAGCCATGGAGGGGAGCCAATGCCACCAATTTTCTAAGCTATCTACTCTCGAGAAGGAAAGGTGTTTATCACCAATCCGGGGTATTTCAATGGGCTATACTAAGTATACAAACCCTAGGCCTTTTGGCCTATTAGTATGTACTTGTCTGTTGTCAACTTAAATGTTCTTTGAGTCCAAAATCAAACTGAAAACACTTTGTCTTATGATTGTTCTTGTTTACCAGAATTTGATCACGAAAAAGAGAGTTAGTTTTAAATCTTAGATCACTAAAAATTCATAGAGAGTCACAACTATTCACCAGAAAGTCGCAATTGATTTTTAGAGTTGCATCTGTTTAACTTCAAGTCACATATGTTATTACGAGTCACATATGTTTAGCTTTGAGTCACATCTGTCAGTATCAGTCGCATCTATCTAGCGTAGAGTCGCGTCTGCTAGTTTAGCTCGCAATTGCTTTATGAAAAACAGCATGCATTATATTCTATGTCACAATTGTATTTACGAGTCACATCTGTTAGACAGTTAACGACATTTGTCAGAGTCACACATTGAAATTTACCAGAGAAACGCAATTGATCACTGGAAAACTGCAACTATTAAATTGAACTGCATCTATGAAATTCTACGATGCATTTGTCTGATTATCAGAAAACCAGAATTCACAGTCACTGTCAAGTCAACACGATTATACCAATTTCAGTTGTCTTTACACAAACAGTCCTTGAAAAAAAACTTGAAATGATTTTCCCAATTTTTCATCCTTTAGGTTCATTCGGTCATTACTATAGTTGTCTTAATTTGGAGTTTAGTTTCATCTTATAATACATATTACCTTGCATTAAACTTCTAGAAAGGTCACTTTTACAAACTTTAGGATTAGTCCACCATCTACACTCTAGAAAAGTCATAGTGTCAATGAAATCTATCATTGAACCTAGTTTTATCATTTTATCCTTTGTCCTACAGAGAGTCCTCCTAGCTCATCAGTCTAGTTAGGAAACTCAACTTGTCTTTGATCCTCGTCCTACATTGGTTCCTTGAGTTAAACTAAATTGACGCCTTGGTTAGACTTTAGGTAGTTGGTCCCTTCGTCTTGGGTTTATAGAATTGATTATTTTAGAACCTTGCTTAGGCCTTACATCTTTAGATTTTAGGCTAGTGTCATTCTAGAACATTCCTTATTTTGCATACAAAAATCCCAAAAACATAGACTAGAGTCATACTGTTCATAGATATAGTTTTGCATTTCCTACATATTGAGCTTGTCTTACATGGTTGAAACTAGGTCTAAGAGAAGAGAGGGAGAAAACATGTCAAACCTAAACAAATTCATCAATCCATTTTCTTCAAGACCTCATAAGAATCTATTAGAAAAATTCACCACTAGAAACACTCAAGGACATATTGCAGTAGAGGACATAGAGGCTGCCGCACAGGACCCTGAGTTTGCCTCTTTCGTAGATGAGTACCTAGCAAATGATCGACAATGATACTTAGCCAAATTGATAGCTGAAGGCGCTACCTTACCTACAAGATTTGATATCAGCACCTTACAAACTCAACCTACACAAGGGACAAATACCACGATTGCTAGTACTACTATACCTCAAGTTAGCACAACTATGCCATCTAGCACACCTACACAGAGTACGACAGTCCATACGTCCCCATTTGGTACATTTAGCATGACATCAAGATTTAATTTCACTATAGGGGCTTCATCATCCACTCCCTTCGGTCCTCTTATTGGGAGTAAAAGGCCTAAAACCTCAGCCTCTACACCTTATGTCAGTGTCACAAGTTCACAGTCGATGGTCATACCTAATGCTAGTATCACGAGCACCATACCATAGTCAACCGCCATACCTAGTGCTCTAGTCACTAGTACTATACCACGGATTACACAAACAGGGGGCATTCCCTCCTTCCCATATAGCAATCATAATCCATTCACGCAGATTCTGAGTCAGAATCCATTCTCCCAAACTGGTACTCAGATTCCACTCACACAGATTCTGAATTAGAATCCATTCTCTCAGATCAGTGGTCATGATCCATTTGCATAAATTCCAAGACACCAATCATTTACATAGATTGCCAATCAAAACCCCTTTTCCCAAAGTGGTACTCAAAATCCATTTACACAGATCCCAGGTCAACACCAATTTATGTAGATTCCAGACCAGAACAAATTTACCAACATTCTGAATCCAAATCCACGTCAGATGTCAACATTCAATCGAAACCCATCATGAGACTTTGGATTTCAGAACACATACACGGATCCACATAATCCCCCTAGCATATCTTTGACCCAAGTTGACATCTTACAAACACAAATGCATGCATTACAAATGCAAATGGATAACATGTCAGTGTCAACCAAGAAATCATTTTCAACAAAGGACATATTCCCATTCCCCTTTGATAGATCATTGTACATGACCCCTTTCCCTCACGGATATGTCATACCGAATCTCCCTAAATACAATGGAAAATAAAATCCAATAGAACATATAAGGGAATTTTCTACCATATGCATAGATGTCGCTTATGACCCCACGTATCTTATGAGGCTATTTCCAAGAAGTCTTGTAGGAATTGCACTAGAATGGTTTTCGGGTCTAGATTCTGGCATTAGGTCTTGGGGTGAACTGGTTGAGAAATTTGTGGAGCAATTCTCCTTCAACATAGACCATGAGATAAATATAGCAACCTTGTGTCACACAATGCAAGACGAAGGGGAAACATTCATTGCTTTCTTCTAGAGATGGAGGACTACAGCTAGTCGGTGTCTTGTCGAGATACCTGAGAAACAAAAAGTTACTATGTTCCAAGAAAACCTTCATACAAAACTAAGGAGTAACTTAAGGGTACATTGTTGTACATCTTTTTCAGAACTAGTGGAAAAAGGGGTTATAATAGAGAAGGATCTCATTGAAAAGGGTGAACTCAAGACATCAACATCCAATAGAAACCTAATCGTACAAAACACCCCCACTGACAAAAATAGATTTTGGTCTCACAACAAAAATGTCACCAATGATGGGGTGGTTGATGCTAAAACGCTACAAGCAGGACCCCTCCTCACATTACAAGGACATCATACTTTTGTCAACATGCTTAATGCTATCAATCAACCTCCTAATGTGGTCCAAAATACTCAATGTCCACAACAAAGAAGATTTTAAAAACGTGAGTTCACTCCCTTAGGGGAACCCATTGATCGGTGTTCAAACAACTATTATAACATAATCTTATACAGCTGTAGGAACCAAGACAATATGATCCAGGACAATTTAAACTAGCTTGGTGGGATGACAATTCCTTTTGTGATTATCATAGAACTAAGGGACATAACCTACAAAATTGTCGACAACTGAAGAATATCATACAGGATCTTGTCAAAAGGAGAATTATTGAAGTTAGTGGACAAAAATAGAAGTCATCAAACACTAATCATCAAGTATTTTCTGACCCACTACATGACCATGGGAAAGGAACTGTCCCCAGTTTGAGTACTAAGACCAATATGTTAGCCAACTATACCAATGTCAAGCATGATTATAATAGTGGAAAAATCATTCACTGCCTTCGCGCCGCCGATGAGAATATCAATACCATTATTATCAATACTAATCCTGAGTGTGCAGTCAATACTCATCGTACTAAGTTCACTATCCAAGGCCCTCCATTGCAGCAAATACCCCAACCTTCCAAGTTATAATATAACCTTCTTGACTACTTGGGGAAGACCCTAGCCCAAATCTCAATCTTGGAATTGTTGCATATTTCCCCTAAGCATCGATCTATCCTCGATAAGGCTTTATAGAACACCATGGTCCCTAATGATCTTGATGTCAATTGTTTCCAAGAAATGGTGGGCTACTTGACCAATAATCACCATGCCACATTTTCTGAACAAGACTATGCAACTGAAAAGATCCACCATAATGATCCTTTACATCTGGAAGTCCTTGTTGATGACACCAAGGTTAGACGAGTTTTGGTAGACGGAGGAGCAAGGTTAAATCTGTGTACTTTAAAAATAATTAAGGCTTTAGGTATCTCAAAAGCATGCATAGACATGACCAAAAGTATTGTAATTAAAGCTTATGATGATGAGGAAATAAAATCAAAGGGAGTGGTAACACTTCCTATTAGAATCGGTCTTGCAGTGATGGAGACAAAGTCTCAGGTCTTGGATCTCACCCTTCCTTATAACCTTCTGCTAGGCAGACCATGGATTCATGCCATGAAGGCAGTCCCTTCCACATATCATTAGTGTCTTAAATTCCCTTACAATGGCACAAAAATAACTATAGATGGTGATCCGAATCCCTTCCAGTATTGCACCAATCTAAAGGAGATCCCCCAATGCCAAGTGCCAGTAAACCAAGAGGCCTCATCATCCAATTCATCCTCCTATGTTGATCTAGACACACTCACTCGAGCATCTATTTCACCCTCAATTCATACTATTCCTAGGGTTGAGATCCAAGACAAGGGTTGTGGAGAGTATTACATGAAAACATCTTATTGTTTCACAAATTTGATTCCTCCTAAGTCATATGGTTTACCTACATCATATAGGAGACAATCTATGGTCACTATACACATTCCTCCCACAACAACTTTTACTAAATGGGGAGAATTAAGCAAAGAGGCCGTAAATATAGAAGATGTCACTTCCTGGCTGTATAGGGAAGATGATGAGGAACCCCTCTTACTTGCTCATATTCCTACAAATCTATATGGAAAGGGTTTCAAAATCATGCAAAGCAAAGGATATGATGGAAAAAGTGGTTTAGGCTTAAACCAAGATGGGAGGATTCAACCAATATTTGTTTCTCAGTGGCCAAAAGGAGTAGGGCTAGGGTTTCAACAGATTTAGATTGGCATTCCTAGTACCCCATTACCCTTACTTGAGGAAGTAAGTGCTTTAGAAGATATTAAAACATCTCATGAACCTGTGGAACAATGTCATTGTGACTCCCCCGACTCTAATGATTATGAGTGGGATTCCTTATCCTCTACTTCTTCCATGGACCTTGACAAGTTATTTGGAGAACTTGACTTGATGTTAAGTTCCTCACCAAATCCCTTGAATTCCTATCTACCAAAGAAAATGACAAAAGAGGAATGGTTTAAACACTACTATTGGGAATCACTTGATCCTACCTCTTGGCAACCTGAGCCACCTATTTCTGATAGTCAAACCTTGGCATTAGGCCCACCTATCCATCCACCTAGACTCAAGCCTAAGAGCAAAAAGGACTAGTACAAGACTTTTGTAACCACATGAATAATTCACTCTTTACCTTGACCCCATTAAACTTTGATAACTCCGACGATGACATGCCCTTAGTCTATCCCCAACTCATTGATTGGGATCAACAAGACACACCCGTCTTAGACATTTTTGAGAATGATGAAGCAATTGTTGAGTTCCTAGGATTATGAGAAGGCATACCAAACAGTGATCATAAGGTTGGTTTTACTATTGACTTGGACAACAAAGCATATTTTTGGGAATCTGTTCAACCCTCCAGTCGCAAAAATGAGAAAAAGAATAAACAAAATAAAAAGGATGAGTCTCTAGGTGAAAACCGAAAGGCACCTTTAGACAATGAAAAAGTAAAAAGAAAGGATGCATCCGAAGGTGAAAACCCCTCTGAGGAACCTAAGGATGGAGGTTTGAACATTCTCCCCATTGCATGGGAAAAGTCACCCATGCTTGTTGAAGAATCAGTAGAAGTCAACATAGGTACCAAAGAGAATCCTCGACTAGTTTATTTTGCAGCATCATTGACAACAGAAGAGTAGCCAGAGTTCCATAACTTCTTTGCATAGAGACAGATAAATTTTGCTTGGTCATATGTCAACATGTCGGGGTTGGATCTTGAACTTGTTTTGCATCATTTTCCCTTACAACTAGGTGCCAAACTAGTGAAACAAAAATTGAGAAAAATGCACCCACAAATTGCTTTGTTAGTCAATAACTCAAGAAACTCTTAGACATTGGTTTCATCAGATCTATCGACTTGGATTTCAATCTTGTACTAGTCACTAAACCAACTGGGGGAATCCACATCTGCATTGATTTTAGAGATATCAACAAATCTTGTCCTAAGGATGACTTCCCTTTGCCTAACATAGACATGATAGTTGACATGATAGCAGGATATGAGATGTTGTCCCTTATGGATGGATTTTCAGGATATAACCAGATTAGAATTGCAATTGAAGACCAACCTAAGACGACTTTCACTTGTCCTTGGGGAATGTATTGCTGGAATGTTATGCCCTTTGGACTCAAGAATGTTGGAGCAACCTATCAACGTGCCATGACTACTATCTTTCATGATCTAGTACATACTCTTATGGAGGATTATGTCGATGACCTTATTGTAAAATCCAAAACAAGGGTAGAACATTTACAGGTTTTAGACAAGATATTTCAGAGGCTCGAGAAGTATAAAGTGAGACTCAATCCAAAGAAATGTGTGTTTGGAGTCAAGTCAGGAAAGCTGTTAGGTTATATCATTTCTAGACAAGGCATTGAAGTGGATCCGGCTAAGGTAAAAGCAATCATGGACATGCCTCCACCCACTAATCTTATTCAATTAAGGACATTACAGGGAAGGTTGCAATCTATCAGAAGATTTATAGTGCAATTAGCAGATAAGACACATCCTTTTCAACATCTACTTAAGAAAGGAGTACCCTTTGCATGGACAACCAGGTGTGGAGAGGCTTTTCAACTGATTAAAGAATATTTACTCACACCACCTGTCTTAATGCCACCTGTTGAAGGAAGACCATTGATTCTTTATATTACAGCAACCCATTCATCACTCAGAGCATTGTTGGCATAGAATGACAATGAAGGTCATGAAAGGGAAGTCTATTATATCAGTCAGACTTTGGTAGGTTATGAGCTCAACTATAGTACCATTGAATGTGCCTATCTTGCAGTAGTATTTGCTACTCAAAAATTGAGGCACTATATGCTAAACCATCAAACAATGCTGATTGCTAAAATAGACCCCCTGAAATATCTTCTCAGTAAGACAACATTAACAGGGTGACTGGCCAAATGGGTTATGATACTTAGTGAGTATGATATCCAGTATGTAGAAAGAAAGGCTATTAAAGGATAGGTTATTGCTGATTAGTTAGTTGATGCACCCATATAGGTAGATCACCCATTAGTTGCAGACTTTCTTGATGAGTTCATATTCACAATTGACACAAACATAACATGGAAACTGTACTTTGATGGCTCACATACAAATCATGGTTCAGGGGCTGGTATACTATTTATTACACCACAAGGTGATTCCATCCCTAATTCATTTAGGATTGCATTCCCATGCACTAACAACATAGAAGAGTATGAAGCTCTAGTGATAGGGTTATGTATAGCAGTCAAGTGGAAAATCAAGAACCAATAGGTATATGGCAATTCCCAACTGGTAATCAGACAGGTAAATGATGATTATGAGACTAAGGATGAGAAGCTTGCTCCATACAAGTGCATGGCCGATAGGTTTAAAGAGTACTTTGAAAAAGTAAAATTTCATCAAATACCTCATGTTTTAAATAAGGCAGCAGATGCTATGGCTACAATTGCATCACTTCTTGACATTCCTAACAACGTGCCTAAGTTTGGGTTCTTGGTAGAACAACTTTTGGTCCCAGCCTACAATATCCCAGATTCTGAAATGGTGTGTGACATTGTTGGTCCTGATTCCCCATGGTACAAAGAAATCTATGATTACCTTCATGCCAAAGTCATACCCACTGGCCTATCAAATAACCAATGTAGGACATTCCTGCACAAGTCAGCCAAATACATAATCGTCAGAGATACCCTATATAGACGTGCCTTAGATAATACCCTACTGAGATGTCTTGATTTTAATGAAGAAAAAGCAACCTTGTGTGGGGTGCATGAGGGTATATGTGGTTCTCATTCTAGCAGTCATACCTTAGCCAAAAAGATTATGAGACTGGGTTATTACTGGCCTACTATGGAAAAAGACTCATATGTCTTTGTAACAAAATGTCACCAATGTGAAGTTCATGGAGACTTGATACATGCACCAACACAGGAGCTCCATCCTATAATGTCACCATGGCCCTTTTCCCAATGGGGACTTGACCTCATAGGTAAGATCCACCACACATCATCTAATGGACACAAATTCATTATCACTGCCATTGAGTATTTTATGAAGTGGATTGAAGCCATTCCTATGATATACATTACCGACACACAAATTTCTAAATTTATCCTGAACTATATCATCTGTCGGTATGGTGTCCCTCAGTCCATAATCACTGATAATGGCCGCCCATTTAAGAACCAAGAAGTCTGCCACCTGTGTGATGAATTTCATATCCAACATCACTTTTCCACTCCATACTACCCACAAGGTAACGGCCAAGCAAAGGCATCTAACAAGACCATCATTAGAATCCTCAAGAAGACTGTCAATGATGCTAGTCGTGACTAGCATTTACAGCTTAACCCTGCCTTATGGGCTTATCATACAAGTATCCATACTCCCACTAGTGCTACTCCATATTCACTTGTATTTGGTTCTGAGGCTATTATGCCTATTGAGGTCGAGATTCCTTCCCTAAGGGTATCCCTGAAAGGCCACATTGATGATGAAGAGTACTGAGTATCGAGACTCCATGAGCTAGAATTCCTGGATGAGCGAAGACAAAAGGCACTAGACCATCTTCAAGCATATCAGAATCACCTTCGTCGTAGCTATAACAGGAAGGTATTGAATAGAAACTTTGACATTGGTGACTTGGTTTTAATGGAGAACCCAAAGAATCAAGTAGAAAGAGGAAAACTAGGAAATTTTGAACCAAATTGGTTAGGACCTTATGTTGTTATGAAAGCTTTTGGATTAGGAGCGTACCAACTCTCTACTCCTAAAGGGGAACCATTATCCTCACCAATCAATAGTCTGTATCTAAAGAAGTTCTATGCATAGCTTCTGGGAGCCTTTGTCTTAATTAGCAAAAATACAAGAAAAATTAGAAAATCACAAAAATCGTTATCAAGGTGAAAATCTGGCAAACAGGCATCTTGGTAACACCAAAAAAATTAGATAATCTAGAAAATAGTAAAGACAAATCATTCATCCAATAGTGAAAACCACTTCGGTGGTGCTTTGGATAGGTACCATGGTGAAAACCTGGAAAACAGGTGCCATGTGTAGTTAACTCTGCTCCTTTGTCTACTATTATTCTAATCTAGTCCTTATCATTGTACATAGTCCTTATCATTGTATATAGTCCACGGCCCTATACATAGTCCACTTCCTTGTAATATCCCTTATCCCTATACGTACTACCTATCCCTATACATATCCCTTATCTTCCATATCCATCACTTGTATATACCATTCGTAATAAGTGGTAGTCTTTCCCATAACTTGGGATGATTGACATCGAGTGCAATTCATATCCCTCATTTTACCCTATTCATAGTCAATTGGTCTTATACTTGACTAGGGGCAAACACTTGACATGTGTCATATTACTTCTTACATTGGTTGTGTTGGAGACAGAAAACCATGGAAAATCCACGAACATTGCAAAATGACCTAAGAAAACACAAAAACATCAGAAAACTTCAAAAAGACAAAAAAATAAAAACATTTCAAAAATCTAAAAAAAATAGAGTCAAAGTCAGTCGCACTTGTTAGTCTTTGTCGTTTGTCGAACTACGTTGCCTCTGTGACTAGACGTAGGCAAGGCCATCTGCCGATGTGCCCCCGAGGCATTGGGTCAGTCCGTTTAGGTTTGTCTATATAAATTCATGATTTAATCCATATGTCTATATGACAAGGTCATTGGTCATGTCGAACTATGAGGTCTCTGCGTGTATAACATAGGCAAGGCCATCAATTGATGAGCCCCCGAGGCCGCACTAGGTCAGTCCATTAGGGTTCATCACATTCACTTTCACACACTTCTTCTATTTGTAGTTAGTCTTGTCAGTCAAGTCAAGTCGAACTACGAGGTCTCTGCGTGTATAACGTAGGCAAGGCCATCAATCAATGAGCCCCTGAGGCTGCACTGGGTCAGTCCTTTAGGGTTTTGTCATCACACATAGTCAATTGTCAACACATCATCTGAAGTCATGCATCAATCTGGTGAACAAGTCAGCAATGTCTCTACGTCAAATCAAATAGCTTGCCAAACGAAAAAATTAGCACAAATCAACTTATGTTTGCTACAGGAGGTGTCCTTCCTGGAAATAGTCATCATTAAAGCAATCAACCTGTGTCAGATTGTTTAGGATGAGTCCTTCCTGACTACTAATATCAGCAAAATGATCTATCTTATACAGGATGAGTCCTTCTTGCATAATCGACAAGGTCAAACAATCAAACATAGCCTTACACGGGTTATCACATCAACGACATCTGACTCAACGTCTTATATGATACATGTCTTTCTAAAACCAGGATTTTTCATGCCTTATATAAATAGTCATAACATCGAAACTAGACTCACAGTCTTATCTAGTATGTGCATCTCCTGATATCAGGCTCTACCAATCAATCCTTTTATCAATCAAAATGAATCAAACAAAAAAATCAAGTTTTGGCAAATATTTTATTGGCTTTTTGACTTTCTGACTTATTTATCTTATCTTTTCAGTTGACATTATGATGGGAATTATGTTAATAGCTTTCTCAAGGATGTCCCATGAGGGATTTAGAGAAGCAACGATGTATCCAAATTCTATTTTCTTTGATTGTTGTCAGTCGACTGTCTTTTACATTTGATTTTGAGTTGTGTTACTAGTTTCCTCAAGGATGTCCCATGAAGGATTTAGAGGAGCAATGGCATCTCATGACCCGTATTTTACTTTGTTTGTTGTTTGTGGTTTGTCCTGACAAAAAGACCGGGGCGACTTGTGCCCTTAGTATGAGTTAATGGAAATCCTTATCTGTGACTGTCTATTAGTAGCAAATGGATGACCTTGCACACCTTGATTTATGTCATATCATGGTGTTTTTCTCTATTTGTATTAGTCTCGCCCAATGATGATAAAGTGCAATACCTTTTTGTGATACAACAAAACATCGAAGATTGCTAATACTAACATCTATCTCCTATCTTTTGTTCTTTCTCAATTTTTCTTTCCACACTAATAGTTCTTCTTTCTTGCATTATGATAGAGTCCTGTGACACAAACCATTATACATCATCCTGCATCAACGTACATGTTAGAAAAATACATACATATAGGCATATTTAATATCTAGATCATCATGGCATAATAGACATTCATCATCAAACAATACATACCATAAGCATTCAATGTACAAAGAAACTATAAATATATGCATCATATTACATTGGTATAAGCATCACATGTAGCTGACATTATACATATAACATCATATTGCATCTCATAATTTATAATCGCATACATCATATAGAATCAACATTATATCATTAGCTACATATACACACCATAAAATAGATATCATCATCGATCACATAAGCATGTCATATATAAACATCACATGTACAAATAAAAAATGACATAATTAATACATAGAAATGCATAATCACCGCCAAAATCATATATATATATATATATATATATATATATATCTCGCTCAACCGTGTCACATCACAATGTCATAATGTATCAATAATACATGGAAGCCTGCAGGCTATAGAATCATAATCCAATGTCCCGATGCATCTCAAAAAGTATCCCTATCCTGAACTGCCACTGCTATCATGCCTGGAGTGTGTGGAGGAATGATGATGGGAACCTGACAACCTGTGAGCTGAGGGAGGTCTATCATACAAACCTGCTCTATGAGGCTACTCCACCCCCTCTATGCTAACTGTCCTAGTGTGGGTCTTGGTCTGAGACCTACTACTATGTGCCTCTAAGAAACTGGGAGCCTGTATCTCTGGTGGAACCTTTGCCTCATAAAGATCCTAATAATATCTCTCTCTCTCCCCAGCTCTGACTAGCTCTCTAGCAAAGGCAACTGATGGCCCAGTACATAAGGCTCTGAGCTCTGAGAATCTCTGCTCTATCTCCTGTTGTCGAGCTATAGCTTGATCTCTATCCATCATCACTCTGTCCCTCTCCATTTGATACGCATCCCTCTCTGACATTAGAACTCTCATCTGCTCCTCCAAGGATGCAACCTAAGCATGCAATGTATCTGTGTCTGGATCCACTGCCCCTGTCTCATCCTGTCTTCCCCTCACTCTCCCATCCTCCTCCCCATCTAACTCCTCTAGGATCTGATCCCGAATCTCTCTCTCATGATCATCATCCTCTTCATCATCCTCCTGGTAGGCGCCCAATAAACCTAAGGCATCAATCTCTACCTCCTCTCTGCTTGCCTCCTCGGTACCTACCTCCTCCTCTACTGGGATGTCTAGAATAGCTGCCTCTATAGGCTACACCTCCTCTCCACCTATCATAGTATCCACCTCCTCCCCTCCTCTCCCAATGTTTGGCATGGCCACATCCTCATCTCCTCATCCCTCCTCACGGATCGGTGATAGTGGTGGCCCTCGTCCCCTCCGACCATGTCTCCCTCTCTTACCCCCACGCCGTCCACCTTGGCCATCATCTCCTCCATCACCACAGCCTCCTCTGTCTCCCTGACCTCTACCTTTTCCATTCCTACCTCAAGGACTTGTCCCTCACCACTCTACCGACACTGGTTGCTTTAGATCTATCAGTGGAATCAATCTGTGTACTACCCACCACTGATCATACTCCTCTGTGGTCCCTAGATCTACTAGACCATCCCTCCATCCCCATGAAACTGCCTGTAGTGCATCAATGTCAGCCTTTGTTGTGGCAATATGAATCTTTGGACCCCATAGGGAGACCTCTCACGATGATCTTGCAAACTCTGCCCATCCTTTAGGAACATCCTACACCTCTCCAAATTGCCACAAGACATGATCTGGCAACTGACGCTCTATAATGTGGACATGTGACACTATCTGCCCAACCAAGAATTGTGTCTATCAGCAAAACGGAAAATGCTCATCCTAGTCTGACCACTCAGCACAATCCAAGTATGGTCTCCATGTAAACTGCTCCATAGTGTCTATGGAATGTCTGAAATAACCTGTATCTCCTATGTGGTGCTAAGTATTCGCCCCCGCATAATGGAAGGCGTAAGGAGCTCCATGTGGAAGATCAATTGTCACAGGTGGCCAAAAAATAGCAATGTGTTCCCATGCCCATACCATCAGGAGCATGGTACCACAACTCATGGACTACGCCTCTTAGTAGGCAATATCATGCAAATGAAGGTATAACATCCCGAGCACACATGAACCCCAAGCATACACCACTCGATGCTTTAGCATGCCTACTAGCATCTCCCCCCAGCCCACAGGAAAACCATGACCTTGGCGGTCAGGAAGTACTATGCTGCCTATCAATGTACACAATAGATAGTCCAGCTGCCTATACCTCTGAGCCAACACATGCCACCTAATCTCATAGTTGTCAAATCCCAACTGCCTAATGTCTGTAAGTGGGTAGTATTTGCACATCTCGGCTGCACCCCTATGGGTATCATACATCACTTGTGTGCCTCTAATAGGAAGTCTGAGGATCCTGTAGACATCCTCTAAGGTAACAGTGGCCTCTCTAGTCGATAGGTGGAAAGACGATATCTCTGAGTGCCACCGCTCACACAAAGCTGTCAATAATCCTCGATTCGCCCGAATTTGGGGCATGTATGTCATGTGAAGTAGACCTAGGTGCCATAGGATCCATCGCTTTGTTGGCCGCAAACTATCTTTGAATCGAAATGTCATCGGTCTCGAATCCCGTGTATATATCATGCTAGCACAACCTACAATGGCATTATACATGCCTCATGTCAGCCTCGCTATTTAACATATGCGGTGCATAAAATTCATATGCATCATTATTTTTCAAATGCGGCTAATTATATCACATGCATTACACTAAATTCATATGCGTTGAAAAATTAACATTGCTTTGAGAAATATTCAAATGTGTTTCAAAATAAACAAATGTGGCTATTCTAAATGCAAATGTGATGCAAAATTTTAAATGCGGTTCATAAATTTACACATGCATTGAACCGCACACAAACTATGCAAAACAGCTAATGTAAAATCGCAAATGCATTGTTCCGCAGACAAATGAGTCATTTGCATGATCATATGCGATGATTTATTAAAATGATGCATAGCAAAAACTTACATTAAATGCATAAAAACATGCGCAATGCAAAAAAATTCAAAAGCCAAGTTTGAGGTACATACCGGGGGGTTTGTATTGATTGGCCTCTGGAAGGTCTAGATCTTATAGGCGTGATGGTGAGTGTGCAAAACAAGTGACATTCTCGCTGTGGGTGCAGAGAAAATTCTCAATTCTAGGGCTCAGTGGGTGAAAATGAATTGGTTTTTACCCATATTCCTATATATACCTAGGGCTTAGGTGGCATTTCTTTCCTATTGGCCATGTTAACTTCCCATTTCGATCAGCTCGTACTCATCCCTGACATTTCCAACCTCAATTCTGCAAACTCCACTGCATTTCTGGCCATCCAATGGCCTAATCGGGACTATTTCCAAATTTTTATTAACTTTTTCAAAAATTTGTCAATTTTCCCGAGGGGGCATACCTTCATCTATTTTACACTGGAGCATTACTGGGGCATATTTCTTATCGATTTTCTTTGACACAATGTCGAAATGACATCGTATCAAAGAGGGGCAAATGTAGACACCGAAATTTGGTTTAAGCCTACGACTTCAATATTCTTCATAATTCATATTCTTCTATTGATTAAATAATGTCAATTATTTAATTATTCTCTATAGTCTTCATTTCTTCTATTAATTAAATAATCTTAATTATTTAATTAATTCACACTTTCTTTATTCTATCTGATTAATTAAATAAACACTTTTTATTTAATTATGTTACTAATTAACCTTATCCTTCTTGTCAAATTAAATAAATCCTTATTTAATTTACTCTTTATCATACTTCAACTATAATTAAATAAATTCTTTATTTATTTAATTATTCATTTAAATCCCTTCATCACTTAATTAAATAAAACTTATTTATTTAATTATTCTTCAAATATCAAATCTTGAATTAAATGAATTATTTAACTCATGAATTCTATTTTAACACATTCCTCTATATTTAGATAATTGTGTGAGTTATCTAAGTATTCACTGACTCGAATCGACATCTATTTTAATCGCTTAGTTAACTCTTGCTTTAATGTCTGAGTGACGTTCTCAAGTAATCTCTTCGTCAAATCATTCAATTTTCCAGTTCTAACTCATTTGCATGTACATGCAGATTAATTAAATATTCATATTTAATTAATTAAACCTTGTGCGTGCATTTGAACAAGAGTTGCTTTAATCAATCTTTGTCTTTGTCATGCAAAGATAATTCTTATGTTTTCGAATGCCAAACTGGAAGATTAAATCATTTATTTAATCTTTAATTCTATTTCTAATTTGTATCACTCATGTCACTACTAATAGTTATCAGAATGAATGACTAATTAGTCAATCTCAACCATCTATTGATCTTTCAATCATGGCCTGTCGTTCAAATAATCAATTTTCTATAAATTGATTTGTCATTCTTCATTCCAATCTCTCTCGAAAACTCGCGAAATCTTATGACTTTTGAGAGCACTTATCTTAAATCTTCGATGTTTTGCTAAACCACTATCTTAGGCTATACTTGCATGAAATTACAAAAAATCTGAGGGCAATTATACTACACAAGCAAAATGGAGAAGGGAAATCGAGATGAATCATGGAAATACATACAAATTTGGTGAGATTGTTTCAGTTTAATTACATTTTTACTTTCCTTTGTTCTTTGTTGCTTAGCATTAGATTTTCATTTAGATTTGTATTGCATGTTTGCTCTTAATCTTGTCTTGTGCACTTTCTTGGCGTTACAAGTAATGTTTTAACATTTCCTTGTATTGAGTGATTATTTATTTTATATAAATAATTTAGTTGTTTATGAGTTTTATATTGAATTAATCATCTCATAGATTATAACGATGATAAGCATAAATTTAGTAACAATTTATTCTACACAATTATTCTTTTTCAAGAGAGGAGTTGTTTTTGTGGGAACACTGTAAACCAGATTCTAGAAAAAACTACTCATACATGTTTGAGATTCATACTAAATAATTTCTAGGTTTTATCCCTCATTGTTTCCCCTTTCCAAATCATATTAAATTTTAAAATTTGATGTAGTATTGTGAAAGTTATCATTGTTTCAACATCATTTATTTTGTTGTGAACAACAAGCTGAAAGTTGTTATGATCAATTTATTATCATTTTTTCTTTCTTAATTAGATCTACTTCAACAATTAAGATAGTAGATAATTATAGCATTATAGTGATTGTGCATGCTTGAGTATTGTATATGTTTTCTACATAATCACTTTCCACCTATACTATTGTTCTCAAACTAAATTACCTAGAGAGTTGGTGTATCTATTCTTTGTTGAGCTTTTTTGAGAAAACCATATAATTGTGTTTGAGTGATGATATTTTCTACGAACTCATTGGTACAATATCTTCTTTAAGGATAGGTCAATTGTACTTGTATGGGATAATACTATATTTTATATGAGTGTTGTCTATATCATCCTTTTTTTTCTGAAATTATTGGGAGGTCCTATGGGTGTACCAATGATAATGTTTTGTTTACCCTTATTATAGCATTTTGTGATTTGAGCTTTGATGATTATGTTAATTTCGACCAAACCAATGTTTGTTCAAGTCCATTGTTGACTATTTTGTGTATATACTAAACTATTGTGAGATCAATGTGAGTTGAACCTATATGTTAATATTGTTATTGACCAACCCAAGTTTTGTGAAAGTTGAAAGTGTTGAACTACTAATCCTCTATGAATTATATACGTAGGAAAGGCTGAGGAATTAGGTCTGACCCCTAGGCTTGTCCTCTTTTTTTATTACCTTGAGTCAATATGGACATATATTGTATTTGTATAACTTGTGACTTGAATTAAGTTTGTGACTATTGAAGAGTTAGTAGAATCAATCAAGTCTACTCAGCAATGTGAACTTCATGACTCCCTTTAAACCCTTCTCCTTGATTGTTTTAAGAAATTTAAGTTATCTAAAAAAATATTATACTTTATAATTGGTCAAGGGTTGTATGCCCTCTTTTAGAACATGCTTGGGTGGCAAACTTTGAGAGTTTTTCTAGTGTATAGGATTGAAATTTGAAATTCGTGTTTTGTCATTAAGTGTATTTTTGGTTTAAATTTTGGGAATTATAGTTTTAAAATAGCTATTTAGGGCTTCAATTGAAAATTTTTAGGGTTTCAAAAATAGTTGTTTAAGGTTTCAATAAAATATTTAGGGTTTCAAAATAGTTGTTTAGAGTTTGAAATTAACTATTTAGCTTGTTAGAGTTTAAATTAGACATTTTAGGGTAAGAAAATAAAACAAATAAAAAAATAACAATTGGAAACCATAAATGATCTAAAATTAAAAAATACATGTTAAATAGTAAATTTTATAAGCTGGTGGACAACAAACCTCCATTCAAAGCCATGTGATAGATTTGTGGGACAAAGGAGTGCATGCAAACCCTTAACTACTTATTGTGAAGTTGACCTATGAAAGTTAAGGGAGCTCCACTGCTCATCACACTAGAATCTATAGTGTGAAAGTGAAATTATGACTTATCATTTTACTTTTGATTAGTTTTTCTTTTACATTAAAATAATAATGTTGGAATTTGTAACATGAAAGTGAAATGATGAGTCATCATTTAACTTTTGATTAATTTTTCTTGTACATTAAATTAATACCTTTATTCGAAGGCCACCTTCAAATGAAGATATTGTTTTAATATTTTCAACAATAATGAAATTACCTTCGAATGAAGGTGACCTTTGAACCTTTATTCCAAGGTACCTGACAAATTTGAGCCCCCCACAACATCAAAAGAGTGATGTCCCAAGTTTGGGACTCACTATTGTGGGATGACCCATGGGGTAGAGTGTCTATCTATAGTAAGGAGGTGTGGAGAGGGCCACATGAAGGTGGGAAACTTGCCTCAAATAGATAGCCTACATAGTGACAAATGAAACAATCTTGTTGATATGTGAGAACTTTCCTACTTGTGACTAATTGACGATACTTGATGAGGGCGTAGCCCGAGACTTAGAAAATAACCCACAAACAAGAGAATAATTTTATTATTTAGAAAATGGAGCTTCTTACATGTAGAGGATCTCAAATCCCCAAGTTCTACAATACATGCAAGTTACAGAAAGCTATAGAATCACCCTTTCGCAATATGCGAGCTTGTCCCAAAAGTTACCCAAAAATTAGAAACCCACCCATAAATAGAGCTCTTCTTTAGTTTCGAGCCAAAACAACATTCAAATTTCAGTTTAGGTGGTTTGGCACCGAAAAATTACAACTTGAAGTTCAAATTTCAAAAGAACATTTGCAATTGTATCTTCTAGAAAGTGCGCTAACTTCCTGGGGCCATAACTTTTGATCTGGGACTCCGATTCACGAAATGTTTGAACCGTTGGAAAGGTCTCTAAGTCAATAGCACGCTCAAAATTTTCTATGCCAATTTCAACAAGTTTAGGGCCAATCCAGGAACTCTAAGTGCCACAAATCTAGCTCAGAAGATTTTTAGGTGTAAATCTGGGAAACTAAAACTGCAATATCTTTCAACCCAGGAATAGAAAATAAAAACTGTAAATTGGGAATTTCATTATGATGAAAAGGGTATCCAAAAATGTAAAAACATCTAAAAACTAAGAAACTTGAAATTTAACTATTTTTGGGTGATGCAAGATTGCCCTTACACCACTGGATGCTCCTGCATCAAACACCTAGGGTAATTTGAGAAGTGACCCCATCACGTCTCAGGTGGTGGAAGAAAACCCAAACAATTGACCTTTGCCTTAGGCTCACTCCTTTAGCCATCTGACATACCCTGTAGCTTTGTACAAACTTCTTCACATCCTGTGACAATTGAGGCCAATAATAATGCTCACTGATAATGGCAATGGTCTTATCCCGACCAAAATGTCCCGCCATTCCTCCACTATGCTTCTCCTTTATCAGGTTCTCCCTCATGGAACTCCTTGGGATACACAATTGACTTCCCTTAAATAACATGCCATCCTAGATTATGAAATCCAGCCACCTTGTCCTATCCACTGTAACAGGTTCCTTGCAAGCTTTCCAAGCCTCTGCAAAATCAGGATCTTCTGCATACAGTGTCTTAAGTTCATTGAACCGAACCACTTCAATCTGCATCTTTGTCATCAATGCATGCCTCCTACTTAAGACATCTGCAACCCTATTTGACTTCCCACTCCTATGTTTCAAAACAAAGGTATAACTCTGCAAAAACTCTACCCATTTCATATGCCTCTGATTTAATTTTCCCCGACTATTTAGGTATTGCAAGGCCTGATGATCATTATATAGAACAAATTCCCTTTAGAAACAAATAATGTTCCATTTCTTTAATGTTTGAACTATTGCATAAAATTCTTGATCATATATAGAATACTTCTCTTGGCATCATTTAACTTTTTCACCGAATAGGCAATGGCTTACCTTCTAACACACCGCTCCAATGGCACAACCATCGCATCACAATCCACCGAAACACTCAAGGAAATCTCGAGGGCTAGAATAGGTTGGCTTGTCACCTTCTCGCTTTCAACAATTCAAAACTTTTTTCTGCTCTAGTGCCCACTTGAATTCCTTTCTATCCTCTCATTGTTTTAAATGTGGGTCCACAAATACTACTGGTTTCTAATGAACTTTCTATAAAACTAGCCAAAACCATGGAAAGATCCCACCAATAGCTCTTGGGGTAGCCATTCCAAAATAGCCTTCACCTTTTCTGGGTCCATCTTGAGACCTTCTGTTGAGACAACAAACTCCAAGTACACTAACTCCTCCACAAAACTACACTTCTTCAGATTAATTAACAATTTCTCTTCTCTTAACTTCTCAAAGGCTCCTAATACATCAGATACCAATTCAATGTCTTACCAAAAATCAAATATCATCTAAATACACAAAAATAAAACTTCCCAGAAATTCTTTTAGTACCTCATTCATGAGCCGCATGAATGTGCTCGGTGCATTGGTTAGCCCAAAAGGCATGACTAACCATGCGTACATGCCCTCTTTGGTCTTGAAGGCAGTCTTCCATTCATCTCCCTCTTGAACTGGATCCGGTGATATCCACTTTAGATCAACCTTGTGAAGCAATTAAGTCTACCTGGGGCCAGCTCCATCAAATATCCATCCTGGTGTGGTGGAAAATCCATAATTGATTGTTATCTTGTTTAAGTGGCCGTAACTGCACATCCTCCACCTCTATCCTTCTTTCTGTGCTAGTACAATAGGTAATCGCATGGACCTCAAACTCCTGACATCAAACTCTTTCAACAACCTTGAACTTGTGTGTTCAACCTCATTTTCACCGGAGTCATTCCCATGAGCTACCTTATTTGAAAATCCACCGAAATCCAAGTCAATCCGATTACTCATCTTCCTGGTCAGTGGTAAACCCTCGTGCACAATATCAAAACATCCCTAAACTCATCCAACATCCAGAAACTTCTTTGGAACCTTCACTATCCTCCGCCCCATCATGCTTCAAAAATTCTTCTCATAAACACATCATATCACTTTAGGGTTTCACCAGATCAACCCTCATCCTTGTCAAGGAATAAGTGTTTGCATGGCCATCATGTGTAGCTCTGTTCATCAAACTGCCACCGCTTCTCCCAACAACATGTGACATGCATCCATGGGCTGATATCATAGTACCTTACCCATGGTAGCTCATCTTGAACTTACTAGGCACCGCCTATTGAACAAAAACTTTGTGGTCTTTTCTCAACTAGGCAATTCGATACTGAAGTGTGGGTGCCTTTCCTCTTAGCTTCAACTTGTGACCATCTCTTCCGATATCGGGACACGTTGCTCCCACCATCAATAATGACATCACAACATTTTCCTTCACACTTGCACCTTTGTGTGCAAATTCTTCCTCCTGCTCGTCTCCTTTTCCTCACAATAAGGCTCTCCTAATCACTAGGGCTTCTCCCTTCAACATTATTTGAATGTTCAGATTGGACCTCTCATCTACAGCTTCTAAAACCCTTCCATGACCTTCTGGCCTTCTGTCCGTCCTTCCTTGGTGTTGTGGACATTCATAGGCTCGATGCCCTTCTTCACCATAATGGAAACAAGTTCCTCTAAAACCACCTCTTCCAGGTCCTGGCCCAGATCTTCCTCATCCTCTACCCCTTTGATCACCACTGTTTTGATCACGAGGGCGGTAATAGTTATCATTCCTCTGGTTTCGACTGGTACCCACATCTTCATTTTTTCTTTCATCCTCATTTCGGCTCCCAAAAGATCTTCCACTACCTCTTCCGCTTTGACCTCCTCGGCCCTTTTGCTTGCTGTCAAATCTTTTGTTCAGTTTCTCCTCAACTTTCAGAGAAAACTGGTATGCATCCTCAATGGTGGTCATTCTGAGTAGGATTAACCTCCCAATGCTTGGTCAACCCATTAAGATATTTGCCACTCTCCTTATTACCTCCAGGTGGCCTCTTTTTTGATGATTATCTTGTGAAAATCTTCAGTATATTCTTTCACAGATCTGCTTCCTTGCTTCAACCCTTATAATTTCTTCAATAGATCTAACTCGTACTCCACTGGTATGAATTGCTTCTTTAGTTTCTCTACCATGCGATTCCATCTGGTGATATTTCTTTTTCCTCTTCGATTTCTTTCCAATTGGACCTCTTTCCACCAAATACTAGCATGGCCCTTTAGCTTCATTTTTGCAAATTTAACCCAATCTGGGTCCTCTATTTCCTCATACTCAAAATATTCTTCTAGCTCGTTGATCCAATCGATCAACTCTTCTGGGTTCAGTCTTCTAGAATAACTGGGGACTTCTGTTATGGGTCTTTTCCCAATCTTCGAAATGGCCCTTATTAGCCGCATTTGGTCTAGATCAATTACTTCTTCTTCCTCTTCTACATTTGAACCTTCTTCCTCTCCTTCATCCTCACTTTCCTCCCTCGGGTTTAACCCTCTTCTCAACTACTCTTGTAAAGCGCCAATCTGTCTCTGGAGGGCTACCAGTGCATCTCTTCCACCAGTATTTCTGCCACCTCTAACACCACCATGTCTACTAGGCATCACTCTTGGAGAAATATTTCTTGACCTCGACCCACAACCACGGTCCTGGTGTGAACTGCCTCATGATCAACGATCTGTCCACACGCTCAAGAAAACCCGCTTTGATACTACTTGATGAGGGTGCAGCCTGAGACTTAGAAAATAACCCACAAACAAGAGAATAATTTTATTATTCAGAAAATGGAGCTTCTTACATGTAGAGGATCTCAAATCCCCAAGTTCTACAACACATGCAAGTTATAGAAAGCTACAGAATCACCCTTTCACAATATGCGAGCTTATCCCAAAAAGTTACCCAAAAATTAGAAATCTGCCCATAAATAGAGCTCTTCTTTAGTTTGGAGCCAAAACAACATTCAAATTTGAGTTTAGATGGTTTGGCACCTAAAAATTACAACTTGAAGTTCAAATTTCAAAAGAACATTTGCAATTGTATCTTCTAGAAAGTGTGCCAACTTTCCGGGGCCATAACTTTTGATTCGAGACTCTGATTCGAGAACCGTTTGAACCGTTGGAAAGGTCTTGATGTCAATAACACACTCAAAATCCACTATGCCAATTTTGGAAAGTTTTAAGGCTGATCTGGGAACTCTAAGTGCCTCAAATCTAACTCTGAAGATTTTCAGGTGCAAATCTGGGAAACTAAAACTACAATATATTTCAACCCAGGAATAGAAAATAAAAACCATAAATTGGAAATTTCATTATGATGAAAAGGGTATCCAAAAATGTAAGACATCTAAAAACTAAGAAAATTGAAATTTAACTATTTTTGGGTGATGCAAGATTGCCCTTACACCACTGGATGCTCCTGCATCAATACTTAAGATATTTCTTAACACTCACAAACCCTCATATATTTAGAAAGAGCAAAACATGGTCTATTACATTACACGAAGTTGCAAAAAATATAATTGTGTAAAGGAATGAGATAGAACCTAGAGCAGAAATCTATGACTATAACTTTGTCCTAGATCCACAAAAAATATACTTAAAAAATATGGCATTTAACATTTTAAGCCTATTCTATGAAGGAAATTTAGGGTGTAAAAGTGGAGTTGTTTGAAATCAAAACACAATAGTCAGCATTAAATTTTGTAGTGACGAAGATGGAAATTAAGAAGAAAAATAAGAACAACTGTGTTGATAATATGAAACAAAGAGTAGAGAAGAGGTCCGCAAAAAAATGGAACAACTACGGGCGTATATATCCCACACGTACTACACATAATATAAGCTAGCATTTAAATTTGAACAGAACAAGATTTTTGGTTGTCGAGCTCAATAGCGTGAGCTTGTAAGGTCCAAGCGGGGACATGTAAGGTGGAGGAACAAGCGAGTTAAGGCCTGTAGGAGGGAGGATGTGTGGCATTTAATGTGGCACACCCTTCTCCACGTAGAGAGTTGTTGTGAGGCCCTCCCTTGAAGGAAGGAGGTCTGTCTCACAACGTATAGCGGAGGGGACCACATGAGGCTAGTTTCGCAGAGCAATGATAACCTCCCGCTCCTTATAGTGGAGGGACTATGAGATGCTTGCCCCTCTCACCACAATCCTCCTAGCCCACCTCATCCTTGGACCTCCACCTTTTATTCATTTTCCTTGCGAAATAAATATTTATGCATTTTAAAATTTCAAGTGATGTTTTACAAAGATTTGGCATCAACCGAAGCATTTGGTATACAAGGGTGGATGGGACATCAGGAGAAGTTATATATTTTTATATATATCTTTTGTAGAATAAGAAGGCTCTATGGGAGAGAGTAGATGTTGTCAAAGAGTTTATCATGGCTTAGAGAAATTCATTATTATTTTTATATAAGTGATCTATGACTACAACTTTTTCCTAGATCCACAAACTTCTTTGATAGAGCAAACATCCAACATAGACATCAAAATATTTCAGTGATGAAGATAATACTATTTGCAAATCATATATCAAACATATTCTAAAGTTTTCTTCACTGATATGCATTCTTCAATGATAAAGCTAAATACACCCCTCCATCCCATTTATATTTACTAAGATATCAAGTTACATTTTACCATTTATCAACTCTCTATCACTCCTTTAATCAAGCTAATGTGATCATGCTTAAATAATATTTTCCTAAACATGTCGACTTATTCTACTTAAGGAAAAGGCATACACTTGTCACAAGAATTTTTATTAGTGAATAATTTGATTCAATTACACATTTCATTGATTGATGGTAAGAACAACAAAAAATCCTTCAAAAATATGGTGTTTAGCATTTTAAGCCTAGTTTGTGAAGGTGGCTTAAGGTGTAGAAACAAAGTTGTTTGAAATCAAAATAGTAGCCAACATGTTAATTTGAATGTTCTGCAATAAATTGTGTAGTGACAAAGACAGAAATGAAGAAAACAAATAAGAATGGTTGCATTAATAATCTAAAACAAAGAATAGAGAAAGAGGTCCCTAGGAAAATGAAATAGTTGTGGGTATATATATCCCACATGTACTACACATTCAATAGAATAGTATTTAAATATGGACAAATAAAGTGATTATATTTTTTAAAATACTTCATTCATTCCAATGAATGATAGTATATTAACGAAGACAGGGTGTGGATATATTGCTAGAGAAAATCAATAATTTAAGAGTGAATTTACAATTGTGAGACAAAACAAGTGTTTTTATATAGAAATAGGCTATAAATATTTCCACTTGATATAGATCAACTTTTAGGAAACACGTGGAAGAATTTAAGAGGTTGACAAGACATTTTTCATGTGTTTAAGAGATTTTTTTAAGAAAATATTTATTGGTATCTTCCTTTAGTATTGATGGGGATGAGAACACAAAATACATGTCAACCTATAATGACGAGATACTAAACATCCAAAATATTTTTGTCTTTCATTTTGGTGAGTGAGTACAAATCTCTATCCTATTTTCTCCCACCAAGAATGCTTATATACATTGCCAATTATGCTATAAAATTAGAGCACTATTCTAAGAGCTATTATTATATGCCAACTTAAATCTCAAATAGTGAACTAAATCTATAAAATTTAATTCACTTCCCTTTCACATGTTCCTAAATAAGACAATTATGGATCATGATATTAATGCATGAGAGTATATCTACTTGTTAAAACTCCTCAAGTTATAATATGTATGCCCTCCTTAGTGTCCTTGAATGTGTATAAAAACTTCCTTTGTTTTCCTTCATACAATGATGATAACACTGTAAATTCAAGCCTCATTAACATATATATAGCATAGACTTTTGTCTTTACAATCGTTGATCATAATTGAAGCTATAATTAATTTGAAATGTGTCAAATTGCACATAAAAAAAAGTGAAAAATATGCAATTCAAGTCATTACTTGTGTCTCACCCATATTTATAAACAATATTTATTTATAAAAAAATAGATGTATTTGAGTTCTAATAGATTGGGTTGCTATTATACAATCATTTCCATGTCATTTCAATAAACAATATCTCATCAATGAAGGATAATGGAGTGTATTGAAAGAGAATGGTTGGTTCATAATTTACATGGCATGTTTATCCTACACTCCTAGATTTTAACACTAGTTCTAATAATTAAATTTCTTGCAACCAATGACACACACTATGAACCATTGATCTAACAAATGGTAATGCATGCATCACCTCCACCATAAATACAATATTTTCTTAACCAACCTTAACATATTTGGGTGTTAAGACATGGAAATTAGATATGACTAGGGAACTACTAGCATGTCCCCTTCTTGTAGGGAATAAATATCTATTTTCATAGTTAAACCATTTTAAATAATCTACAATTATTACAAGATTAAAAATAAACTAGGTATTTATGGGTGGCTAGGTGGGAGCCTCTCCACAAATGTAGTTGTGGAGAATTTGTTGTCGTGACAATCAATTTTCCTCCTCCTCCTTGCCATGAGGATTGACACTTGGCTTGGTTAGCATGTGTGAGGGGTTGCAGTGGCGAGTGAGTTGGACATATTTATCAACTCAAATTCATGTGGATTGCCTATTCGATTTCATTCATTATGGGTTTAAGTGCACTAGATATGTGGTCTTTTCAACTGAATTGAATGCATGCTTAAATCCTAGTAGTGTATCAAGGTTTTAGCTACAATTTCAAAGGAACCCCTGGCTATGATGTGTAAATCTCCATTCTGTATGATCAGTGCAATTTTTGAGTTGTCTTTCTGACATCGCATTAGAGTTCACATTGTTCATTTGATGGTTAAAATGAGCAACCCTAGCCGTTTTTGGTATGGTGATCTTTATAATTCATGTTTATGTGAAAGAATTGGACACTGGCAACATGAATACTCTAGTTTGGTTACTCAGTAGCAAGCACTAGATGGATTTTCTAGGCTTTGTGACATCGCTAAGGTTGAGACAAATCATTCACCACCCTGATTACCTCACCTTTGTGGTGATAAAATGTATTATAAGAAAGGGCTTTATGGAAGGGGCCGAAGGTTATCGACTCAACACAAACATATATTCTAGGGTTTTGGCAGGTATGTTGGATGTGAATGTGCCTAAAGAGGAGGCTAAGGTGTTGATGTAAAATATCTTTAGGAAGGATTTGCTGGTTAGGCTGGAGGAATCTTTGGTGACTACCACTCCGGGGGTTTGAATCCCATGCCCACACGACTTGGGTCTTCTTGAGGTCCTAGGAGAAACTATCAAGTATTATCCATTTCTCTTCGAACTCTATGGATTGGAGTTGGTTGAGCATCGAAGGTTGGTCATCATGAGGGTGGATTTTCTCAAGAAAAAGGTATCATCTTGTTGTAGTTTAGAGTGCCACTTGGAAATATGAATTCAGGGTCTTCAATCAAAATAATTTCTACTAAAAATGAAATGTTGGTTAGTTTGTTCATTTTTTGGTGCTATGAGGTATAAGTTTTGATAATATACATATAAGTATAGTCTAGTAAATATGTAATGTCTAGTGAAAAAGTCAATGGTCTAGTTTTACCAGTTCTTTCCAGTTTTGTAATGTGTGCTACTTTTGACCTTGCATGGTCAATTTTGGGGGCTCTATGGATCTTAGTGTAGACATGCAAAATTTACATTATGCATTCAATCGGATTCGGTCAAATTAGATGTCGCATTAGGACCATTCATCAATTAATCAAGTGCATTTTCATCCATTCATTTATCAAATAAAACCTTATCATTCAACCTTCATCTTGCATCATCCACTTAATTAAATAAATCAGGAATCCATTTAAATCAAATCCTAAATCACTTTCCATCCTTTTCTGATTTAAATAAATCAATTATCAAAGTCCAAAATGTCAACTCACCTAATCAGCATTAAATCAGCATGATCATCATCTAATCCTAATCTAATACTAATCACATCCCACTTGCATTATCTAGACCTAGCCACTTGCACAATAAATCAATTTTATTGATTTATTAAAATCTCATTTTCTCTCAACATGATAAGTCAAATAGGGCATTTATTGCTCTTCTTTCTTGTCCCCCTCTCAAAATTAATTGCAAATTTGAATTCAAAAATTCACCCTCTTGGGCACTCTTCCCAAATCTTGCACATACATCCATCAATCACATGGTGACAAGTGTCCTTCTATCATTGGCTTGATTTTTATCCCACATTGGTCCCTCTTCAACATTTGGCATTTTGAAAATCTTTAAATACAAGCATCATCCTCAAGCAAATCCTTCATACTCTATGCAAGGTTACCTCTTCATTTGAGATTTGATCTTGCTTATCATCACCCCACCATCTTCATGATTTTCAATTTGAGCTTGATCAAGGATTGGGAAAGGGTCACTAGCACATGTGACACCAAACCAACTGCCATGGAATAGGTAATTTGCTCAAGCTTTCATAATGCTTGGTCTTTCTAGTATCATTTGTTGCAAAATGGGAAGCATTCCCAAGGTATTTGACAGGTATTTGCTGAGTTTGCACACTAACCCATGCTTGAAGTAGTTTGTTTGCATTTTAATGGATGCCTAAGATTTCATGCTTGCATGAGGGCTTTATTTGAATTCTTGGCAGTTATTTGAAGTATTTCTCATTTCGTTTGTTTAAATGCTTCAAATTTGAAATGTTTGAAACAATGATTATGGACTGGTTTGCTTTACTCCTTGACCTTCATAATTTCTATCAAAAACTTTTAATTTCTTGAGGGGTCATGTTAATAGGTTAAATCTGGCATTGATTGACTGTCATTCTCATTATCTGGTTTTCAGCATTTTGCACACAGCATTTTCAACTATAACATCTGAGAGAAATCCCCTAATAATTTCTGAATGTTTGCTTGATTAATGTTTCATCATAATCACGTGTTGTCCCTTACATTACTATCAGGAATCTACAGTCTCCTTGTATTTCACTTTAGAAGCTAACCATGAGCAGAGTTAATATGACTTTATTTTTAGAGGCACCCTGTCAGGTAGGTCATTGTTTTATTTTTCTATCAGAAAAATCTTGAATGGTAAATGTTGTTATGCTGAGTTTCTGAAGGTATGTTTAGTGTGAAAATACCACAACACAAGAATTCGGGCTTATCGCCATTCATTAGTTTGCTTTTTCTGATTTGCATTAGCTAGATTAATACGTAGACAAAGGTAATGTATTTAACATTTATTCACTATCTCCTTTGTTCGCTTACTCTTATGCATTTTGCTTAAAAGATTTTAAAAGTCATCCGATATTTCTTTTTCATGTGCCGCTATAAGCATTCGCTTAAACTTTAATTGTTAAACCACAAATAGCACCGGCAGCCATTCCACTTCAAAGTACCTAAATTTCAAAGCATCTCAAGCCACAAGATTCAAGTTCTCAAGAATTGTCCACATATTTATGGCTTTTTTGATTCAAAAGTAAGAGATGCCATTAGTATCTAGAACAGTTGGGGAGGTTTCATTAACAACTAAGTCATTTCACATGCTATATTACTGGCTGACAGCAAAAATCCACTTTGCAAATAGTGATATATCTTTTGGTCAAAATTCTGTTCTTTCCTACGCATTCTAAGGATTTCCTCTTACACGTTTTTTTTATATATATACATCTTTTGGTCAAAATGATAGGAAATTATGTTCTTTTCTGTGCATTTTATTGATATATACATACATTTCTTGCTGCTTCTTAAAATCACCCATTACTACGAATATGATTCAGTATCTGAGTGATCAAATCTGTCATCATTGTCAAATTAAAGCAATAAATACAGTCAAAATCTGTAGGAAGAATTAAGCAAATCTAAGTGGAAACTAGATATGGCGCAACATTTAAGATAGAGTCATTAATGCTGTTGAAATATGGCAAGGCTTGTGTGTGTTTTTCTACAAAAAAATTTACCTTCCAAATGCTCTCATTTTGTACCCTTTCAAATTTTAGTTAGCTTGGGGGAGAAGTATTTAGTCGTAGGCAAAAACATTGGTTGTTTTTCTTAAAAAACACTTGGAAATTTTTTTTTTTTCAAAATCTATCTTTCGATACCAATGCCAAAATTTCAAATTGAAGTTAGTATTTGAAATTATCTGAATTCAAATAATAATGATATTCGTTAAAAATTTGAATGTTTACTAAATCTATTATTGTGATTATCATAAATGCAATTTATGGTAATATATATTTTATTTTATTTTATGAAAGATTTGTGGTTTAAAGATGATTCATTGATATTAGATTTGTATTATAAATTATCTTTATCATTATGATTTGAAATTTATGATGGTCTTTTTTTTTTTTTAAGGACTCGTCCTTTGTGATTAATGGATCTATTCAATTGAAATCATGTTATCATTTAAAGTTAATCATCAAAATAAGTTTAATATTTTGATCCTCACATAAGTATCTTTTGTTTGATAGGTA
>VDFB02000007.1:32970669-33033292 GCA_007258455.2 Sequoia sempervirens | reverse complement strand
ATGATCTTAAAATCCTCAAACGGAAAATCCAAAAACATCGGAAAATCGAGAAAATCCAAAAAATCAAAAATCAGAAAATACAAAACATCGAGGAAAATCAAAATCCAAAACATCCAAAACATATCAAAATCCAAAAGCGAGATTAGATCTTGTCGAGACTACATGCGATCTCTGAGCTTGAGCGTAGGCAAGGTTGATCTTTGATCATCCGAGACATTTAAAATTGATCTATGGGAGAGTCAGATCATAATAAAAGCCGACATCATCATGTATATCTTCCTTCAGCATAAATCGGTCAAGTCATCGGTGAACCTCATTAGTCTCTAGCGTGTATAAGCGTGGTAAGGCTATCTATCGATAAGCCCAAAGAGGCCTAGGATGGAAGTCTTTAGAGTTAGTCTCGGTCAAAATCTCAGAAAATCCCAAAAACATTGGAAAACTAAAAAATCAAAACATTTGTAAAACCTCGAAAAAATACCAAAAACAGCCTCAAAACATTGCAAAATTCCAAAAACATCCAAATATTTGAAAAAATCCATCCGCCTCATCTTGCTTGCACCCGCAATAAACACCATTCATAATAAACTGATCGTCATCCTCAACCTTTGGTGAAACAGTTGGAAACAAGTCTAGCAGGTTAAAAAAAAAAAAGTAGAACTCAAAAGCATCAAGTCTTAAGTCTAGGACAGTGAGTAAACAAATTGGTCATCTCTTCATATTGGTAACACCATCATCTGAATTTGTCCCATATCAATCATCCCTCATAAACGAAATGACGTGCCGACATCCACTAACATGTCCTAGGATGAATCCTTCCTACAATGGGCATTATCTTTTGGCAATAAGTTTCGCTTATCATCCTTAGAAAACACATCCTTTTCCGTTAGCGGTATTGAAGAGCATTAGTCTGTTTATTTACTTAGTCTTTATCTTTTGACTTATCTTATTTTGCACTCATTCCAAGGACGTCTCGATGATATCCCAAAACAGAGGATTTAGAGAAATAGGAATGGGGCAACGATTATTATCTTTTGTTTGCTGTGCTTGTTGGACGTTCTTGTAAAATAACTTGGTGAATACTTGCTTTGTTAGATATGTATGGAGGAGGTTTCAGATACCTTGTTGACTATTGCATTGATTGGTTATACCTTTCCGTGTTTTGGTCCGAGATGTTGGAGACTTCTAAAGTGCATCCTAGCAAGGTTTCCGTATGTCAAGTGTGAACAAGAATACTCCTATCACCTTTGTTGAGTCAAAGTCCATCACACTAAGTACCGCCATCTGGTCCTTCATACCTTGATGCATCGTGCTTAAGTGATGTTATCAAAAATAAAGTAAAGTGACCCTTTGAAAATCCCAATCCTTGATAAGCAAATCATCATCATCATCTATCATCATCATCTCTAATAAAATTCGACCAATCATGGACTTGATGGATCCTCTTGTCATCGCCATTTAAGCACCTAACATCATGCATCGTCATCCATCGTACATCCATCTTGCATCTACAAGCTTGATCGGTATCACATATCTAACCATATCATACATCACTTGGAAACATCGATCATTTCACATGCATTGCATAATCATCATCATAATATAGATCTGTAGTCTCATAACTCATCCATTGCATAATCACAGCATATCACATCATCAATCTCATCCATCTCATATCATCATCATTTAAGTTGTTTAGGATAATATAGATTTGTTATTCTAAGCATCTTGAAGTCATCGCATTTGCATCGTCATCCATAACCATCCATTTTGAACCTCTTTATCGCGAGATCGACCCTCAAATTGAATCTTTTCACTCGATCTCTCGAGGGGGCAATGTACCAGTGTACTTCTCTCCGCTGGGGCATCCGAAAAATCAAAAAAATTTTAAATTTTGATTGCGGCAAGTTATTCTTTGAACCAACGCAACAAGTACATTGCTTCAAAGAGGGGCAAAATGTAGACATGCAAAATTTACATTATGCATTCAATCGGATTCGGTCAAATTAGATGTCGCATTAGGACCATTCATCAATTAATCAAGTGCATTTTCATCCATTCATTTATCAAATAAAACCTTATCATTCAACCTTCATCTTGCATCATCCACTTAATTAAATAAATCAGGAATCCATTTAAATCAAATCCTAAATCACTTTCCATCCTTTTCTGATTTAAATAAATCAATTATCAAAGTCCAAAATGTCAACTCACCTAATCAGCATTAAATCAGCATGATCATCATCTAATCCTAATCTAATACTAATCACATCCCACTTGCATTATCTAGACCTAGCCACTTGCACAATAAATCAATTTTATTGATTTATTAAAACAATCATTTTCCTCAACATGACAAGTCAAACAGGGCATTTATTGCTCTTCTTTCTTGTCCCCCTCTCAAAATTTATTGCAAATTTGAATTCAAAATTTCCCCCTCTTGGGCACTCTTCCCAAATCTTGCACATACATCCATCAATCACATGGTGACAAGTGTCCTCAATTCATTGGCTTGTTTTTGATCCCACATTGGTCCCTCTTCAACATTCAACATTTTGAAAATCTTTAAATACAAGCATCATCCTCAAGCAAATCCTTCACAATTTCATGCAAGGTTACTCTCTTCATTTGAGATTTGATCTTGTTATCATCACTCCACCATCTTCATAGCATTTTCAATTTGAGCTTTGATCAAGGATTGGGAAAGGGTCACTAGCACATGTGACACCAATCCAACTATGGAATAGGTAATTTGGTTTTGTTTTCATAATGCTTTGGTCTTTCTAGTATCATTTGTTGCATTTGGAAGCATTCCTAAGGTATTTCATAGAGGCATTTTATTAGAGTTTGCATAACACTAACCCATGCTTGAAGTGTAGTTTTGTTTGCAGATTTTAATGGATGCCTACACTTAGGTGTGGGTAGTTCTAGTTGAATAGTGGTTGTTGGTCATATTTTTCCCCAAATTCTATGGGCATGCAATGTAAATTTTCTAAAATATCAATAGAAATCCTATCTTACCTATAAAAAAAACTAGGTGCTCAATTAAAATAACTATAAATCATTAGAAATAAAATTAATCAATCCTATTATTTTAAAAAAACCTCAAAATTCTAGTTCTTTTTAGATATAATTAAAAATTCATCATAATATAAGTTTAAAATAAATATAGATCATTTAAAATAGTGCATAGACTCACATTCTAAGTCACACCAATGCCCCCACATTTGTACTCATAGAGCTTACCTAGGTGAATAAATGTGAAAAATAAAGGTTGAAACTTACTCTGAAGAATATTTATAGTTCATATCAAGTAAATATCAAGTTATTTTCTAACTTCCACACTAGAATATACCACTTATACACTAGTTACTACACTAAGAATATCCAAATCAAAATGAATACAAAACCAAAGAAAGTGCAAGCTATGCAATTTTCATATCATTAAAACACATGTTTGGTGGATTTTTTGACATCATTTATGAGAATTTTATCTCTATTATGCGATTTTAAAAAATCAAAGGATTTCAAGGATAATTGTATGCACTCACTAAATGCTCAAGTAACCATTTTTTAGCTCACTTTATGAATGAAACTTAGAGCACATACAAGTGACAACATAATATTATAAAAGCACATTTAATAAAAGGGAAATTTGTTGAAATCTAAACTAAATTCAATTAATTTTAATGTTATGTGATAAATTAGGAGTATAAGAATGGCTATATTGATGTGTTAGGGATATAAGAATTGATAATCTAAACACATAAAATAAAACATGTCTATTATAAATAAAAATAGTAGGAGAGGAAAGCAAGTACAACATATGCATTTGAAGTTGTGTGTGTATAAATAGGGTATATATTCCACATGTAGCCCATGTATAAGAAAATATATAAAGGAAAGTGGTGGAGAGCAAACTAGTTTTTAGCTTAGTTTTGTAGGCATGTATCTTGAATGAAGACATATAAGGTAGAAGGCCATGTGAGTTAAGGAGTGTAGGGAGGGGATATGAGTGGTATATTATGTGGCATTGCTTCGCTCAACTAGAGAGTTTTTGGAAAGTCATACCTCAAAGAGGAAGTCTATTGTGTAGCCTAGAGTGTAGTGGAGTATGTGGAGTTCATTTCATAGATCAATGATAACCTCCCACCCCCAATAGTAGAATATTAATTATTTTCTTTCCCTTCTCTCCATAATTATCCCATCTTGATCATATTGATTTTACATACGATGATTTCTAAATCTAGCCAATTTATTACCAAGGGCTCTTAAGGATTATGATATTTTATGGTTTTACTCATTAACTTCTATTTTAATTAAGTTATTTTAATACTTTTCTGTTATTTTATTATATCACTTTCATATAAAAAGGTATTGAAAATTAGCATTAATGATCTTACTATATGCACACAAAAGAGTAATGAGCATTTGATTTTAGTCTTTATTTAGAAAATTAAAAAACCAATTTGATGATGATAAATTATTGTAGACATCCAAATTTGGCCACTTCCATATGGTCAAAATCATCTACTCTATTAATCTATTTTATCAATATTAATTAAACAATTTATTTAATTGATATTTCATCTTTCTATCTAAAGTCTCTAAAGTATTTAATTTAACAATTAAATACTTTACCTTACACCTTTTCTTCTCTAAATTAAATAAAGATATCAATTTATTTAATTATCAATTGAATTTTTTAAACCAATTTTAAATTCTTCTTTTTTTTCTCTCCTTGTCACATCCTCTATAACCCTCTTCTTATTTAGATTAAAGTAATTAATCCATGATTAGGATGTGCACCACTTAATCAAGATTAGTGTCACATCCTCCATAATTTCCCACTTGCTTATAATCCCTCATTAATTTTCTTAATCATGAATTTGCACAACCTTGATCTAAGCATCTTTCCACATTTAGCATACCTTTTTGGTCAAACTTTTACATATTCCATATTTGGCATTGACCCTCTTTTCCATGTGAATTTTTAATTCACATTTATTCACCCAAGACTCCTCCTTTCTCCATGTGAATTTTTAATTCACATTTATCCTTCCAAGACTCTTTTTATCCCTATGCAAGTTCTAGAACCTTTGACTTGTCACATCACTCATATATGTCTAAGTCTTATAGAACCTTTGACTTGTCACATCACTCACATTTGTCTAAGTCTTATAGAACCTTTGACTTGTCACATCACTCATATGTGTCAAAATACCACCCTTTTGGGAACCTTGTCTTATCCATTAGATTCTCTCAATCATGTCAATTTTTAATTCAAATTTATTTTTCCTACTTTCCTATTCTCCATGAAGATTTTTGAGGAATTATGAAATTCCTCAAGTGTCACTTTCATTCTCACTTGGGGATAAGAAGTTCCTTTTTGAGAAAATATTCTCATCTCCCAATGCACTTTCAAGGTACATGTCCTTCCTCCACATCATTTGTCCTTATTCCACATTATTTACACCTCATCACATCCTTGCCCACTTCACCCTCCACATGTCAAGATGTGAGAGCTTGTGAGTCCTCAATTCACCTTAGACCTCTATCTTGGCCATGGTGGCATAATCTTGACCATTGAATTCTTTAGAGAATTCAAATTATTCTATAAATACTCCCCTCTTCTCATGCATTTCAACACTCTAAGCATTCAAGTACCTTCATGCTTGCAAAATTGTGAGCCATTTTCAAGCAATTCCTTACCTTCATTTAGCATACTTGACTTCATTCCAATCACCATGACATACTTAGTTTAGCATCCATCTCAAATTGCATGTACTTCATATCACAACTACCATCTAAGGAGCACACATAACAAATTATATCAATGGCCAACCAAGGAATCAATACAAAAGGTATAATCATTGTTCTTTTTATCTTTTCTTTTGTGTTTTCTTTCTTAGGCTAATCATTCAAAGTGGTCTTGCATTTTTATTCTTGCATTCTTAGTTTAGTTTTTCATATTTAGTATAGAAGATACTTGCATTCACATTCTGGCATGCTTGGTGGGACCCACAAATGTGTTCCCATTCTTTTACATTTTTTGTTGTTTCATTTTTTTACAAGTTTAGGTTTGCAAAGGGGAGTACTTTCCCTCCTCGAAGGGTGTTCCCGCCCTTGATAGGAACATAAGGGTGTACCTGCCCTCCCAGAAGGGTGTAATGGCCCTTGAACAACACTATTTTCTGCTAACTATTTTTTGCAAAGGGGCATACCTACCCTTGATAGACATAGAAATGTGTACCATCTCTCCTAGAAGGGTGTACCCACCCTTGAACAACACTAATTTCTATTCTTTTTCTCACTACAACAAATCCCTATGATTTGCTCCATTTTTTGCTTCCACCCACTGTTTTAATGTAGTTTTTGCCAAATTTTTTAAAACGTTAGTGCCATTTATCGGGATGGCACTATTTTTGGCATTTATTTACAATGATCAAGACAATTCAGTGCTAATTAAGGCACTCATTGGCACCGAAACTAGTGTCATATTTACCACCAATATTAGCTTTGAGTGTGGCACCACAATTAGCAACACCTTTGGCTCCCAGTTTAGCTTTGAGTTTAATGACACTTTTAGCTCCCACTTTAGCTTCAAGTTTAACTTCAGGTTTAGCATCGGTTTAGACACCCCTATGTCGAAGAGACTTATTCATATGTCTCATCGATGATGTAAAATAGTGAAATGTCAACAAGATATAGGCATATCAAGGAGAGAATCACTTACATCACATCGACAAGGTATATCTACAAGTGCTCGAAAAGACACAACTCTTGGATACAATGAATTAGTGTTGATGAGACATAGAGATATCAGTAAGAAAAATAAGATTGTCTCATCAACACTCTTCAAGTAATGATCAAAAGCATACACCACTATATTGCCAAGAAGGTGAGCAACTTATGTGGTAGAGAGGTATACACCACAACCTTGCAATAAGAAGCCTTGAGCTAGGTGGTAGTGTGGTAAACAACAGAAGCGAAGGGAAAAAACCCACCATACCACAACAGGTATAATAAGAGACAATGATAGTATGGTAATCGTGGCATCATTACAATTTATAGTACTAAATGCAACAAATCATGTTAGTCACAATCCATTCAAATAAATCATTTAAGGAATCAAGAATATAGCCTGCCAAAATACTCTAAAACTCTAATAAACATACTCTAAAAATTTCGTCAAAATCTTATTTTTAGGCATAGCCCACCAGAATGGAGTTTTCATTTTAATAAACATATATTAATAAAACCTTTGTTGAAACCTTATTTTTAGGCATAGCCCGCGAAAATGGAGAAGTGTTTCAGTAAAGAATGATAGAGAATGGTAAGGAGGCATAGGATTCATTGTTGTTTATCTCATTCCTACTCTGATCAACAAGAGTTACAATTTTCGTGCCACTATTTGTAATCTAGATATTTAATTGACATATGTTTGCATAATCTCAAATTCCTTCAGGTACTTTTGAAGTATCAATGTATCTTATATAGGGTTTAAAATGACTTCTTTTAATCTAAAAAAGTAAATCAGATGCTTTTGAAGTATCAATGTGTCCTATATAGGGTTTAGAATAATTTCTTTTGATTTAAAAAAATAAATAAATGATGTATTATTCTGTGATTAGAAAATGTGATGCATATAAAGCAAGTCCTTCATACCTACCATTGTTCCAAACCACCACTCATTTCCTTGCTTAAAATGTTGCCTCCATAAGCACAATAACATGTTTTAAAATCATGGTTGCAAGTGATTGACCATTAAGGTCACTACTTTCATCAAGATACAATGAGATTTCTATCTTCAAAATTAAGGCATTATGCAAGATAACATTGTGAATTTTTTGTTGTGCACAATTTGATTTTTTTGCACATTTATTGCTTTGCTAACTTCCTTTAAGATTGGATATTGCACCATCAACTACAATCTCAAAGAACTCTCTCATTGTCACTTGAAGATTCCTTTCATGATTATCATTGTATAAAATCAAACTATTCCCTTTAGACTACCTACTTACTTACTAATATAAGGGACTAATTGTTTCATGGTATTTTGAGTTTTATTTAGAAAGGGTTAATATGTGGCATTTTTATGTGTAGGAATAATAGATTGTGATGCAAATTTTGGGTATGGACGGTTCAAGAAAAATTGGATTGCTATTGGTTTCATAACCAGGTTGGATTGTACCTTGAGTTGGTGTGAAACACTTTCGATATTTTTTGCTCAGAAGAAAAACTTGTGTATAGGAATTTCCAAATATCTGACAAAGGAAGTTCCTACATTCTAGAGATAAAATCACAAATCTTCTCATCTAGTTTTTGATCGAACCTTACATCTTTAATATCCAATAGAGAAAGTTTGTACATTCTAAAGATAAAAATCATAAATCTGCTAATCTAGCTTATGATCTAATTTGAGGTCTTGAATATATCGTACAGAGAAAGTTCCTATATTCTAAAGATAAAATAATAAATTTTATTGGTCCAATTGGAGATCCAATTTTAGGTCATGAAGCTCTAACAGAGAAAGTTCCTACATTCTAAAGATAAATCATAAATCTATTTGGTCCAATTTGAGGTCCAATTGTAAGGATTTGTCTTTTTAATTATATTTTCTAACACTTGTCTTGATACAAATTGTTACTTTAGTAGAATTATGGTATTTATTTTCTTCTAATGTTTTCAACCCTCATTTTAGGGAAAAGCTCCGAAGATGGTTCCTTCAAATGGAGACTACACTTTTCCATGATAGGTTCCATCTAGAAACACTAGAAGCTTAGGTACTGTCATACTTAGGTACAACAGAGTTTGAGGTTACCTCGTTCTCCTTGATACAAAATGTTGTCCTTCAATCCCTCTTAAGTAACATTCACTCTTATGGACTTCATCATTGTACGTTTCATGCATTCGATTTAATTTGTTATGTGGAAACATGCTGTCTAGTTTGTCTTTGCAAGTGAGGACTATTGTGTAAGCTTTTAATCTACATGACTTTCCCACATGTTCAATTCTTGTGACTATTATGATGCTTGGGGCTACTTACTTTTAACCAGACTATTAAGGAAAACTATCTTGGAATCTTTGATGATCAATTTTTTTCCAGAATCATGGCTATGTTGATAGTGGAATGTTCTTATTAATAAGGATAAATCTTTATCAATAAGGAGATTACCCCTTACCAACATACTCCACTATCCTTGCAAAGATTTATCTTTAATGCTTCATGGATGGTTTACTTGTGATTATCCTTCTCAAATAAAACAATAGGGCAGTAGGTTGGGCTCAACCCTTGTGGGAGCCACATTTCACCCCACATATTGTAACCAGATAAACAAAACAATCTAATTTTATCTATACTTGCACAATGAGAAAACATGTTAGATAAAACCAAGCATATGATAGATATGTTTGATAACTTTCTTGTTTTCTTGGACATCTATGGTATGCAAGTTATTTGAATGCACATGATGATCAAATTGTATGTTTACAGATGTATGCACATATTTTGATTGGTGATCCTTCATTTCTCTAACAAAACTCTTCTCACTCAAATGCAGGGAACCTAGGAGCAGGAAGGAAGACATCAACTTTGAGGCTTAAACAAGCGAGAAGACTGAAGATGATGCAAAACAAAGCAACTGGGATTCATCATTGTTCCCTTTCTCTTTATGTGAATTTTTCTCTTTCGTATCTATAACTATATGGTTTTTTTATTATATGCATTCAAATAGTCAATTCCACGACTTGTGTTGTCACGACCCCTATTTTCAATACGTAACTATAATTCAATAATACTATTTTGATGCAATGATTATGTTTTTAATGTTTAATTAAATTAATTTGTAGTGAAATAAAAGTGCAATGGAACAAAAGGAATTCATTATAATTTAACTATAAATTTTATTTTGGAAACAAATGATACTGATTTGTTATTTAGAATAATTGTTTTTATTTGCAATTGAACGATATTGTTTAACATTTATGTGGGAAGAATATTTAATTTACAATTAAAAAAGGAATTCCTTTATTTTCTACCAGGGATAAATATTAAGCATGAAAAGGAAATATTATTTTTTTCTTTTCAAGTTTCGGTTACTTTTATTCGGTTATTGGGAATGTGGGGAGAAATCTTTAAAGGAGAAAAATCATTAATGGAAACAGACACAACTATTTTTCACAATCTGTCTTGTTTTCAATACCAAAAATAACTGAAAATGAGGCTCAATGCTGCAAGAAGGGCTATTATTCTGAAAAAAAAAGGAAACTTTGTGCCTAGATGATGTAGTGACATCTGCCAAAAATTGTTAAGGAGATCTCCAAATCAAGACAACCCTGTTAATCATAAAGGTGGAAGGTTGATTCTGAAACAAGCTCAAGATCCTCGGGAAGATCAAGGAAGACATGAATGCTCGAATGTGATGTAAAGATAAGATGGTTGGGTTTGTATACCCCACCATGGATAGCTGCTCAGTAATATTTCTTCCAGGTTCATCTTTTCTTCTCTGAATTCATAGTAGGCTTAATCATTTAACATATGTGAGATACTTTTATTTTGTTAAGTTGATCTATTTGTTATTGATGGAAGTTACATTCCAAATTCAATATATTCTCAAATTTGTAATGATTGTTATGTCGTAAATTCTCTTTTAGGATGAGTACGCTACAAAATGCAAGGGCACATCTGTTGTTGAAAAGGGATCGGGTGCTAAAACAATACTATGCCCATAAGTAAAGATAAGGATCATAGCATTGCTCAAAATTTATAGTTTTAGCTTGAGATTGGACTTTCCTATATCACATCCGCTCCTGCAAGAACATAAGCCATAGAAACCACTCTGCCTATCAGTTGGATCTTCCATAGTCGCTATACTGAACTAGAATGCAAAGGTTTCACCAAAATGGACGTTGTTGTTCCTAGCTCAGAATCAAACCTTATGAATCTCTATCTCGCTACTTTGTGAGTTAAGAATCATTAGTTATATCCTTACATTTTAGAGATTAGTGGAGCTTATCTTTCATTTTTAAAGTAAACTAGGGTCTTCAAGTTATTCAAGTTTATCCTTTCATAAAGAATATAGTTTTCTTGTCGGAACCTTCAATGTTGAATGAGGGTTGAATTCAGTAAATAGCACTCTGTTTCAATTGCTACATGTTGAGAAGGTCCATAGTATCAAATGTAAAATGATAAGTATGGCTACCTGGTCTGCACAGTCAAAAAACAAAGTTGATTTTATTATGAAGATTACGAACCAATCTCTTTTTCTAGTTACTCCACTTTTTATTGAATTTTGAGGCAAACTAAGTTAAACAAAATAAAAACAAAACACCACAGATCCAAATTCTTTGACAAAGATATACAAACACAACTTCGTGTCTCCAACTTATTGCTTTGTAAGTTCAAGTGAGAATGTTGAATCATCATAATACTGAACACTAAGAAGTTGGTTATCTCATGTAATTAAATACCTCTGACCTTTCTGGTCACATTCAAGAGGCAACTCAGTGAGTTAGCAACAATCATATTTAAAGGAACAAGAGGGAAACTATGACCGATAGACCTTTTAAATGAATATAATTCTAAAATTATCCCATTGAATATTGAATCTTGTGCAAGCTTGCAAAAAGAGCATTGTTATTGCTCTAAGGAAGAAATTATCAAATCCCATCCAATCCATCTTATTGGAAACATAATCCCTTCATAGATTTTATCAAGTTGATGCTATCAAATTGGATGATACTCTTGTTCTTGCTCCTTGGTTTTGATAGAGTAGGAGTTCCATAAAGAATGAAGTTCTTATTTCTCAAGCTGTCCAAATTTATAACGAGCACCTGTTATTGATGTGTTTTTTTTATTTATAGATAGAAAATTATCCTCCTAATATTCTCCTTAGTTTTAGACAATAAAGTTGCATGCAGATCACAAAATTGTCACCAAACTTGATCTAAGTGGTATCCATATGCGAAAGTTTTTTTATGTATGGGAAACTAGTCCTGTAGCACCTTTTGTAATCTCCTCAAGAATGATGTCTCTGTTTGAATGACAGATACAATTCACCATCTCTTAGAACAATTTCTCTTATAATATTTGTGTCAGTGTCGTCAATTTTGCATTTGATGTAAAGCTATTTAAACCTTTATTTATTTATAAAATCTGATATTTCTTAAAAACATATATATAGAAAAGGATATTAATTATTATTGTTACTATCATGTTTATTATTAAGGGGTATTCTAGGTTTCAATTAAAATTTCAAATTATGATAAGTGTACATTTATATGTTGGGGTTGAAAATTGTTATGAGTATGAAAGGGGATGCTTTTCTTTGTGTATAAGAAGTGAAGATAGTTAATTGATGCAAGTCAAGGGATATGTAAGATATAGTTTGATATTAAGGTCGGGTTTTTGTCATGTTTGAAGAAAACCATTTAATTATTAAATCCAAAAAAAGTGCATGTTGACTTTGAGAATTTATGTATCAGAGCTTTAAAGTCTTTAATTGAAGAAAGATGATAAATTAATCCTTGCACAATAATTTATTAATAATTGATGGTTGTTTTGAGTACTTATAGTTATCTAGTTGTTATTGATTTGTATAGATTTATTATCACTTGTTGATATCCATCCTTAACAAGTTATTGTTTGGAAATTGCTATATAAAATTTCATTAGCTATAAAATAAAGGCCCAATAATGAGAATATGTTGTATTTCATAGTGTAGTTTAGATATCAATTTGATTATCAAGATTAGTTGTGACATGTCTTTTAATAATTTTTCATGATAAATATATCACTTGTATAGTTGTTAACTTGATATTCCATTGACAATTGGGGATCTAATAGTTTCAAATGATATATCATTACTAATATAAAGACCTTTCATGTATGGAAGAAGATATAGAAATTCTCTTTTAGATAAATTTTCTTTAGATATATATATTTTATTAGGAACATTTAATCATAATAAGGATAAGTATGTGCATGAATGAACATACATGAGCCATACCTTCTTAACTCTTTTGTAGTATTATAAGCATTGAAGGAAAAGATCTATTAATTCAAGTAGAAGCTTATTGCAACAATTTAGGTGAGTTGCAACATCAAAATGTGTCCTTTCATCATACCTTTATTTTATTTTCTTCTTTTTAAGGTTTGATTTCCAAAATGGGGTTTGACTGAGGCAAACCCCTATTCACTAACATTTTCTTGTAGGTCTAGGTTGTTGACACAGGGATGAGCAAACCTATCTTGTGAAAGCCTCCTAGATTGGTCAAATATGATATACCTGTAAGTTATTTACTTTGAGTAAAGATGATGCTTATTTATGTTGACAAATCTTTTGTCTTATTTGATAGATCTTGATTCCTTAATGTGTATGTTACTCCATTCTTATAAGTGATGTGAATTATATAATTATTCTTCTTAATTCTCATTACTATATATTTATTTGGTTCTATTAAATTATTTTGGAATTGAGAATTATATTTAGTAATTGAGTTAATGTTGGACCCTTACATGTGTGGAACAACATACTTTACATTATCAATAAAGACTACATTTTTGAAAGGATTGTGCAATCTTTCCTATATTATATGCATCTGCATAAGTGCAATCTAGTAATGTAATCTTCTTATTTAGTTTATGCACATGAATGTAATGTAGCATAAATAAAAATGTACCTTTCTCTTCATTTGAAAATCACAAAAATCTCTACCTGATTAAGTTATTAAATTTTGTCTCTTCATGAACATATGTTGATACAAAATGAATGGAAGAAGCATCCAAGCAATCCTATTTTTTTCTACCAACAATTCATACCAAAGATTGAACAATTTAAGGATATTGCAATAGGTATATTGTATCGACACAAATAATATTACTGAAGCATTTCAAATTTTAGGCCATAAGAATCATCCTTTTTTAAACATGGATTGTGTTGTTGCAAGAATTCCATCCTAATTATTTTTGCATACTTCCATTTTCACTCATCTCTTACATCCACCACATGCATAGAGTTCTTGTCATAATAACTTAAATTTAATAAAATCGCTCACGTGAGCTTCCAAATAAAACCCTTGATCACAACATCAAAGTGTATTCCTCCTTTGAAATACTCCTATGATTGCTCATAGCATATGACCATGACAACACCATGTCAATGAGAGTCCCTCCAAATTCTCCTTGACATTAGCACAAAGCACCTATCAGAAATGTAGATGAGATACTCCTATGTCAAAGAGACTTATTTATATGTCTCATTGATGATGTAAAACAATGAATAACAAGATACATGAATATCGAGGAGAGAATCACTTATGTCACATCGACAAGGTATATCTACAAGTGCTCGATGAAACACAAATCTTGGATATGACAAAGTAATTGTCAACATTAACTTGTCTCATCGACACTGACAACCAACATTGGAGGAACATAAGATCTAATGTTGATGAGACATTGAGATATCAGTAAGATAAATAATATTGTCTCATTGACACTCTTCAATTAATGATCAAAATCATACACCACTATACCACTGGGAAGGTGAGAAACATATGCGATAGAGCGGTATACACCACAACCCCACAACAAGAAGCTTTGAGCAAGGCGGTAGTGCAGTAAATATTAGAAGGGAAGGGAAAAACACTGCCATACCAACATATTGAAGAAACAATGGGCATTTTAATTAAAAGTCTCTTCGACAGTTATGAAATCATGATTAGTCTGACTAATGTAATAAAAAAAATATCGATGAGACTACCTCTATTAATGAATAACTTGATCATAAAGGTGGTGCGAGTGCCATTTATGAACCAGGGCTAGATGAACTATCTTGAAATTTGATAAATATGGCCTCAAAGAAGTTGAAATCACTGTGAATTGTAATTGAAGGATTTGGAGAACCATGTTGGACAACAATAGGCAGTTGGAAATTTGCAACATTTATCCAATTAAGTTGTATAGAATCATCTCAAATTATTTTTTAGTAAGTAGATGAAAGAATTGTATGACTAGGGTTGAGATGGAAAAAACCCCAAGCAAATAGAAAGCAAAAAGACATAAAACTAAAGCTAGGAAATTGAATCAAGACTTAATCGATTAGTGTCTTGGGGTTGGGCCAAAATCCAAAAGAGTAACATAGCTTAACCCATCATGTGTGACATTAGTAAATAAACAAAAAAATCTGGGAGATGTACGGACTCCATGTAGGGGTTACGACCTCTTTATTTATAATTATAGGAAGAAATTTTGGCATAGCCCAGTGTCAAACCTATGGAATCTAAATTTGGGTACACTTGTAGTACCCAACATCTTTGTGAATGTAGAGTTAATCAAGGTGTTGGCAAAGAATTACAATTTGAAGATGAGAGAAATTCATTTTCCTGATGGGTCACAGTTCATGGTCATAAATCTAGATTATATTTCCATGATTTCTCAACTAGACACTTCCCTGAAAATAAAATTACGAATTAGAGACTTGTTGCAGGAATACCACACCATGGACACATGTTACAAGAGATGGAAATTTCCTCTACATAAGGTTAAAGGTGCGAGTAACCAAACTATGAGGTTCTAGATAGTGAAGATAAGCCCCCATTCTCTATTTCTTTGCTTGAAGAATACTTTCAATAAACTTATTACTCAGTTGGTCAAGTACTTGGAATTGATGTTCCTGAGAACATGACAATTATTCCCATGGTTTTAGCCACAAACATCTAGAGCCATAATTCCTGACTCTATCTTTATGCAAATAATTTATCAGAGGCCATCAATAATGCCCTTAATATCATCAAGAATGATAGTGAAGCCATTAATTTCAAGCACTATTCTCCTTTCATGCACATGATATTATACGAAGGGCAGGTGATGGGGATATGGGGTGAAGAATTAAGAATAAAAGACTTAAATAATGATGGAAATTAAAGGTCTATACAAATGTGGACATATGTGTATGATAGCAAGTGTGGGAGGTCCCACTACCTATATTTTGAGGAATATTTTGTCAAACCACTATACAAGATGTGAGGCCACAAATATGACTACAACCTCTCCCCGGAGATCTTAAGATTTCTCTGACCAAAAGATGTGGGTTGTGAAGTAGGGATAAATCACAATTGGGGGGACTGGTACATGTTTGGGGATTGTACTACTATCAAGGTTTATGGATTTGAAGTTGCACCTTATTTGTTGCCTAATACTATGCCAAATAGAGTTGCTTATTTAGAGATCATAAGGAAATTGTCATTTTCAGCTTTCATGAATTTAAAGAGCTATGGGAGGTAGAATTTCATGCCTTCCACCTTATGCTTTGGTGATTTCACTATTATCTTTGATTCAAGCTATGACTTGGTTAGTGGAAAATTGGATTATTTTGGCTTGTCAGTTGGCAACAAAAGGGAAAATTTTGATCCTGAACACTTCATTTGTGATGCCAAAATTTCTTAGAAATTGAAAGGGTTTGAGCATAGTTTCCTTTTAGAAGATGTCATCAGAAATTGTGAAGAAAAAAAAAACATGATGAGAATGAATGCCTACAGTAGGGTTATGATGGATGAGGCTTGGAAGGTGAATAATAATCTAGGCTACATAGGGGCTTTCCCTAAGGTACAAGATCCCATAGAAAGAATTGAACAATTAATCCTCATGAAGAAGAACTGATAAGAGATGTGCCACTTGTGGCATTTGAAAGAGGAAGAGGCATCATTCCTAGGAGGCAAGTAGAAAATATCACACCACTAGATCACTTATCACCTTAGCCTACTACTGAAGTGAGCTTTTCCAGTTGGTTCCCCATCCATGGAAGAAGATAAGACTAAGGAGGAAGAAGTCTCATAGTTTAATGCTCTTGTTATACCCCAATATGAGATTCCACTGGAAAGAAGTGTGATCACCTTTGAAGCCTCTGATGAGCTATCAGATGATCTGAGGCATCGTGCAAGTCAAAAATTTGTTGCAGATGATACTTTTGTGCAAACCCCTGAATTTAAGTCCTTTATATATGAGTATAAAGGAAGACTAATAAGAGAAAGGATAAAGGACATTGAACCTGAGAAAGAGGCTCATGCCTTGAAAGAGTTGCAACATTAAGTTGATAGGGAAATGAGAAACATGACTGTTGAGAGAGGAAGAGCATTATTGCAAGAAGTTGGAGTTATGCTCCTTCCTAGGTGGGATATTAGTTCAGCCGTTGTGTTTGAAATTTTTTTGAAGATAAAGAATAAAACTTTACAAATAACAGATGAAGCAAGTGATAGGGTCTACATAGGGTTAGGGTACAATCCTGATAATACCACTTTGCTAATTTGGGCTCTTTACCCCCCAGGAAAGAAGCCTTCTCTCATTGACCATGATCAAATTTTTGGACATCTCCTGGTGCAAAGAGAAGGGGAGAAAAATCCATTGGAGACTACTGACTTGAATGTGAATGTAGCCAAAATCACCAAAGCCTAGATCCAAAAGCTAGTAAGAGATAACCAGTGGCTGATAGAGGAAAATGATAGGTTGAAACAAGAATTAACCAACTGCAAAGATAGGCTATCTACTTCTCCAAGGCTTTACTTTCCTTTAATTGAACATGAAATAAAAGTGTTAGAGGGACATTTCTGAGACTACTCAATGGAAGCATAAATTTGAAAAGGCTCAAAAGGAACAAGAAGAACTAAAAATAAAATTGAAGGTTGCTTCTTTTGAAGTAGCATCAGGGATAATTTGTATGAAATTCAAAGACATGTTCCAACATGTAGATGGTGTCTAGTGTGCTCACAATGGAACATACAAGGCCCTTAGTATACTTGATAGGATGAAGGAAATGGAATCCCATATCAAGGAAAAAGATGGAGATAATAATGCTTTGCTCCAAGAATGTTAAAGCCTCATGAATACACACGAAAAATTCTAGAATATCTTGACACATGAATTGAATGACTTCAGCCAACCACTATGTATGGCCATGCCAGATTTCTTTGAAGAAACAAATTTGAAGGATTAGGAAACTTGGAAAAATGAGATATCAAAATATTTGCTAAGAATCCTTGATGACATCAATGATGAGGATGAGGTACTCAAGAAAACACATAAGCAACTCAAGAGGATTGCTAGATTGGAGAATGTAATGACAAACACTCTACAAAATGCAAAAACTTATGCCCAAGAGAAATACATTAATCGCATGTCAAAGGTTAATTTGTTCATTGCATGAGTTGTATGAGGAGGTAGTCAGATTTTGGTTTTTGTGGACACATAAAAATGGTACTTGATCCTTGAATAGATCTTAGGTGGTCATGGGTGCTTGTTGATGATTAACGGACTATGGTGCATCCAACAACAAACTCTTTTTAAGTTTCTATGTTATGTTAATTATGCTTTAGTTAAGAAACGATGTAAATTTTTTGAACAGACCTAAAGCTTGTTGCTTCCCATGTAAATAGGGAAACCAAGGTCCAATTTTGATCATCATATCATCATCATTTCAATCCATTAGAATAGATACTAGACAGATTTTGGTTTTTGTGGACACATAAAAATGGTACTTGATCCTTGAATAGATCTTAGGTGGTCATGGGTGCTTGTTGATGATTAACGGACTATGGTGCATCCAACAACAAACTCTTTTTAAGTTTCTATGTTATGTTAATTATGCTTTAGTTAAGAAATGATGTAAAATTTTTGAACGGACCTAAAGCTTGTTGCTTCCCATGCAAATAGGGAAACCAAGGTCCAATTTTGATCATCATATCATCATCATTTCAATCCATTAGAATAGATACTAGACCATCTCATCCACTTATTCATATCAAAAGAAATCATGTTATGTATGTTTATATTTTGAGAAATATAATGGAGTAGATACATTATAACTCATAATAAATTTTCAATGTTCAATTGTTGTGTCAATTGTCATGCTTATTTATTGCTTTGTTGTCTCTAAAGTGGTCTTTTCAAGTTGTTTAAATCTGCAAGATTTATCAAGGCACATTTGTTGTTACTATGTGGATGCTTTGATTGGTTTCTGGTTAGGTGTGAATTGAAGTCCTTTCAAATAATTTACTTTAATTGGTTTGTATTAAGGATTAAAGTCCTATTAGAGTTTGGCACCCTCTTATAGTCTAAAAACCTAAGTTTTTGAGACCCAACAGATTGCAAATAACTCTAAAAATTTAGAAGTCTATGAAACAGTGTATATATTCATGTACTTGTAAATATTCTTGTACTTATATATTCTATGAAACATTCCTTATTTTCTATGAAACAGTGTATGTATTCTTGTACTTGTAAATATTCTTTTATTGTTATGTCTATTAAAGAAAACAGAGTTTGAATAAAAAATGTTTCACCCTTTTTTGTAAGTATGTGAATTATTGTTTAATAAAAAATAGTACATTGTTTACATTTTCATTTTATTAGTTTCAAATCTTCATTTTCTATGAATATAAAATTGTATGTATACTTTATCTCTAATGACATAAAACAGTAATGTCATTAGAATCAGGGTTTTCAATTTCAGCACCATCATTGTCCACACTTTTCATATACTATTCACTTTGAAGTACAATCATCAATTTTTTTATTTTTTTTCTTGTGCCAGTTAATCTTGATTCCTTTTAGCACAACATAGTAAGTTGCATGTTAAATTTAAAAAAAAATCTTTTCAATTTTTGTATATATTATTTTCTTAGTGCATCATTATGTAACAACAATTTCACTTATGAGATATACAGTAAAAATAAATGAAAGCACATGTTTTCTTTGTCAAGGGAAATGTATGGTGAATACCCTATGTCTTTCAAATAAGTGTGCAAGCTAAATAAGACATAATTGATTGAATTTTATTTTCTACTGTACATTTTTTTTAATGTGCTTTTTACTTTTTGCATGTGGATTACTCTAAAAAAGAGACTACTTATCTTTTCTTAAATGAATCCTCTACATTTTTTTGTCTATGAAAGGAATTTATTGCTTGACAACAGGTTTGTGAACTTCATACAAATTAAGATTAGTGTAAAAGGCCATCCCCAAAAATTTTGTTTGGTTTAGAATTATAATGGAATATAAAAAAACTTTCTAGGAGAATAAAACAGGTTTTCAATTGTCCAAATAAAACATAATATTACTGAAGCATTTCAAAGTTTAGGCCATAAGAATCATCCTTTTTTAAACATGGATTGCAAATAATTCTAAAAATTTAGAAGTCGTGGTTATTAACATTATTTTCTGCTACAATGTCATCCAGTGTATCATTGTCAATGTTCGTATGTTCTTTCAAGTATTTAATACTATCATCATCCTCATCTTGACCTACATCATCTTCATCAACATTGAAATGTGAATTTAGACCATCTATATTGTTACCAGATGTATTTGGATCATCATTTTATATACCATACATATTGTTGTCTTCCATAACATCATCTAACTCTGGATTGTTGTCTTCTTGTGCCTAAACATAACCATCTTCAACATCATCATGGATGTCAATTTCTTTGATTTTCTCTAATCCCTCTCTCTCATTTTGTTGGCCATCATTGTTTTGCTCAGTATCCACTAATGCATTTTCAAATACATGCCTTAATCTTGGATCATAATGTATGGAAAACATCCATTTCAGGTCCAAAATATCTTCATAGACAAATATCTGCACATGAACGAAATACATGTATTAGACGTATGTTATAACAATTTTATTGATTAATAAACACATGTATATATTCACAATAAGCTATGAATTAATAGATTAATAATCACTACCACTTCTTGTTTGAGTTAAAAAAATACTTGCTCACAATGAATTGGTAGAACATAAGGCTCCTCATCATTTGGTAGGAATGATGAGGAATCTATAGAAAATAGTCCACTATGGGTATCATGTCTTCATGTCCTCTCAAATGCTTCATACCATCTACACTTAAAAATACAACATTTAAAAGAGTGGTAATCCAACTCAATAATTTCTTGTATTTTTCCAACATATTGTAGATTCCCTTCAATTATATTCTTATCTTTTGAGCTTGATTGACTGGACTGCTCGAAGTCAACCATGATGACACAATTGAAGGATTTTCTCTTTACGTCTACACTTTCTACACAATAATGTCGACCATATGCCCACATTGTTGGACATTTCCTCACCTGTGAAAGACCATTTATTTATGTGATAGGTCAAATCTAAGTGGTAGAAAATGAGTAGCAAATAAAGTAATTTAAAATACCACTAAGAACAACCTACACCTCAAGATTAGCCTAAGTTGGATTCAACACAAAATAAAGGCAACAAATGGAACTTTTTACCTTGTGTCGAATCGATCCTTTGGTTGGCCCTTTGATCTTCAGTGTTGTATGCTCCTTGGATGGCAAGATGCAAGCTAGATGGTGATATGAAGGTGGATGCAAGTGAGTGCAAGCATGAAAATGGCTAAGTATGGATTCTAAGAAAAATTTGCAAGAGTTTGGCTAAAATGCATGATCTCTCCCAAAATGAGAGAAAAGAGGGGGTATTTATAGAGATTTTGGAAATCTCTAGGGAAATGAATAGTCAAGATTGAGTCACCAAGATCAAGATGTAGGGCTAAGGTGAGTTGAGAACTCACAAGATCTCACATCTTGACATGTGGCATGTGATATGGCTTAAAAGAGTCGATGTGGACATTAGGTGGAAGGATAGTACATGACGTGGATGGGGTACATAGTACCTTGGATTGGGACAAGAGCTCCTCATAAAGGAGGTACTTGTCTCCATGTGGGTGAGAGGACAAGTGGAGAATTAAAAATTCTACAAATATTCTCATGGGGATGAGAGAAGGAATTTAAAATTCCTTAAATGCATTGGGGGATTAAATGTGAATTAAAAATTCACATGGGGAATGAAGATGCCTTGTTCAAAAGGAGAAAACTTTTAATGAAGTTGACTAAGGACACATTCCACAAATGATATAGGGATTAGAGATGACCTAATTGGGTGATTAAGGTTGTGCAAGTACTTGATTAGACCAATTAAGGACTCATTAGAGGCAAGTGGGAAATTATGGAGGATGGGACCCTAATGATGATTAGGGGTGTGCACCTCTTAATCATAAATTAATTATGACTAAGAGGGATTAGAGGCCAACTTGCAAAAGTTGGAGGATGTGACAATGAGAGAGAAAATAGGGAATTCTTAAAGAAGTAAATTCTAAAATTCCAAAAGATAATATGACTAAATTAAATAAGGTGGGCATTTATTTAATTTAGAGAGGAAATAGGGGAAAAGTATTTGTTGAATTAAATACTTTAGAAAGCCTTATGTAAGACACACAATATTAATTAAATGATTGATTTAATTAATATCGGCAAAGGGGATAATTTCAAAAGATCAAATGGATGGTTAAGCATACAACTTTGACCATATTGAAGTGGTCAAATTTGGATGTCTACAATTTCAGTGAAAACAAATATAATGACAAATATTAAAATAGTTAAGACTGTCAAAACTGTAAGGAAACAATATTTTGTAAAATTCCAACTATACCTTTCCTTCACATCCTCTAGACATGTTGATTTCATCTTCTGTTATGTTTGAATTTGTACTTGCATCTTCTATTAGAATTTGAATTTGTTCAATAACCCATTCTAGTGGGCAATATTTTACCCATTCCCCAAGCAGATGAGTGGGAAATGGAGTATTCCTTGGGTTTGATATCTTAAACTGTCTCCTTGCTTCTAACACTTCTCTCTTTTTATTATACAGATCAATCCATTTGTTCATAAAGTCTGTGTGGTACAAAATGAAATTGTCGATTATAGAACTTTCATCTACACCTATTACATGTCAACATGTTTATTTCAAACTACAAATGTCATGTTGTTAATTTGATAAATAAATTACATAGTAAATGAATGATTGCAAGAAAAAAAACCACATTGATTGTGAATTTACTTACTAATTTTTACTTCAACACCATTAGATTGTGGTTTTTCTACATCAATAATATCTAATTTTTATTCTTCATCCCAGACACATGGGCCATCTTCAAAATCCTTACCAAGGAACTCACACAGGAAGAAAAATGATTCATTCAATACATACCTTTCAGCCATGCAGACCTTTGGATGTGCCTTTTGTCAGACATATCTTTTAAGAGTTTTCATATACCTATCAAATAAAAACATCCACCTCATTGATATGACACCCGCCAATTCAATGTCATCAACTAAGTGTATAAGTAAATGGACTTGTAGGTCCATGCAACTTGTAGGGAGCTCCTTCTCAAATACACATACAATTTCTGCAATTTCCTTCTTCCACTTTGGCACTTCAGATTCATGGATCTCCTTGGAGACCCACCTAATATAAGAATAGTAAATTAGTATGAACCTTTAGTCTAAAATGCAATATAATATCTCTATGTCTCTCACACATGAACATTTCATATAACCACATACCTTGTAAATGCTAACAATCAACTTATGGCATTCCTTAAGTCAACTGTAAGACAAGAATCCCCCCTAATTGCCAATGGTATGATATGCTATCAAACACATTTATAAAAAGATCATTAGTAATTTTTTCTCACACAACAAAATATCAAAATAAATTTAGTGCTTAATCAATGCTACCAGTAAATGTTAAATGCTAATATATAATACCTTCATTAAATTATGAAAATCATGTGTTTTAAATCTTGCGATGTGTCCATCAACTATAAAATCTTTAGCCAATGATGACCCATAGCTAGTAGGTGTCATTGAATGGATGACATTTTTTAGTTGTTCTAGCTCTTCTTTTTTTCAAAATCCATGGAGCTTTTGCATATGTTTCATTTTCCCTATTTGGCCACAAATGTTTTCTATCAAATTTGGTACATGAAAGAGCAATATCTCTCCTCGAAGACAAGGTGTCCTCTTTTCCTAATATGTGCAGGATCATCATGGAAAAAATAGGCCTTTAAGTGGCAAAAAAATCAGAAAAATCAAAGTTAGGCAACTTGACATAAAAATTTGAATAAATTATCTATATTATTTCAAAAATGTGTAACAATAGAATCTGTAGAAAATTGAATGTAGTTTCTAAACTACTAGGTTTGTTAAAAAAAAAAATCTATTTGGTGAAAATTTGAAATTTCAATGCAATAGTACTTAAATTTTAGAGAAAAAATAAGAAGTAGGTGTCTGTTTAACCACCCTAACCACAATAAAATGATAATATTTTTTATAAGATTTTAGATATAAGTAGAGAACTCATGCCTCGATGTGATGCATATTTTTTTGTAATTTTTTTCCAAGTAAATAATTAATTATGAATTTTTTATTACAACATTTAAAAAAAATAAAAAACTCGTATGTTTGACCACCTTAACTTGGTCAAAACTTCATGAAATTCATTTTTTTTTATTTTTTTAATCCTATAGTATGTGAAGCATAGAATGTGACACATGTTTTGGATTAAAAAATGTGACGCCGTTTGAAAGCTATAGATGATTTTCATTCAACCTATCCAATAAGACTTTAGTCGTAATTTGAATATAAAATAAATAATAATTACTTATTAAATTCAAAGTAAAGCATAATTTATAATGTGGAAAGCTGAGAATCTCCTTTAAAAACCCTTTTTGTTTCATCAATTTTGGATAAAAATATAGTTGTCAGCCACATACCCATCATATTGCCACTTTTTGGCCCATCATGATCCTGCACATACCTAGAATCTGGGACATTTCAAAGATGTGCATAGGATCTAATAGGTGAGATATTAATAGATCCTTCTGGTAAGGGAGCTCATAATATATGGATTTTCTTTTCATTCCTTTTGGCATATTAACTACAACTTGTAACGCCCCGCCACGCAACCCTAGGGGAAGTTGCAATTAAACACAAATGCAATTTTTTTTTTTTTAAATAAGAAAAAAAGCATGAAAGTTCACTACACATTGCAAACAACCCCTAAGGTTACAAGACTGAGTTTAATAAAACCCAAACAAGAAACATGAATTAAAACCATTACATTTCATTATTTAACAAATTAAATGCACATATATTCCATACATGATAACATTAAATCAGAGACTTAAGAAATTCCCCATGATCCCAATAATGTACTTTACAATAAGATTACAACACTCATTCCCTAAATGAGGAATTCCAATATACAAGGTTACAAATTACATCATCCACCTTGATACAAAGAGGGGTAATACATTATATTAATAACAGGAAAGAATTAAAGCAAATAAGAACAAGATCCCACGAGCTCTCCAACTAGAAACCTCTTCCACATGAACAAAAACCCGACCCAATGGATTAAGGTGCACGTTCCACCCAACCATGCGATACCCAAAGGCTCACCCCCCATGCTAGGAGATAGTAACAAGGATTCCTAGGCAAGACCGTCTACCTCTAGACATAGGCAACTCAAAGCTGAACTAAATTAAATACAATTACCACATCACCTAACACAAAGGTTACAATGCTTCTAGAGTTAAATAATCAATTACATCACTGATACAAAAAAACTGTTGACTTAAGAGAAGTGTCATCACAATGTCACATGGAATATCCTGGTAAGTCTTCTTAGGTCCCGACCCCCATCTTGGGATATCCTGGTAACCTCTAACAACTTTTGGCCCCTCATGCAAACCAATGTGGAATCAGTTGCCTCTCATAGAGATGAGACAATGATCTTGCCATTCTAGGCCTTCTCATCTCATCCCAAGTCTATACTAGCCCTTGTGTCCATGAGTGAGGCAAAATTAATCTTGTTAAGTGTTTGATGCAACCTAAGCCTCTAAAAATTTATTATGTTATCACTAAATTAACTAACTTGCAAAGAGTTTCCCTAACACCACTTTGTGTGTCAGCCCTCATTGCAAGCCACTCCTCTAAGACAAAGCGTGGAATAACTCCACACCCAAGGGTACACAAGCGCGACCTAAGGAGAATGACTCCCTATACTAGACATGAAGCCCACACCTCCTATTCATGGTAACTGGGTTAAAACTAGATAAGATTAGACGCATTACCCAAGGAACTCCAAAGGTTGACTATCATAATGACAACCCATACAAATAAATGAAACCCTATCTGGAAGGCTTCAAAATAATTACTCTATTTGCACATTGACACGAATGAGGGAGAGTGCATAAAGAAAGACAAATTGATGATTAATCACCTATTTTAGGATATCCTAAATCCAAACCAAACAAGAAGATAATGCATATAATCAAGTACAATTAATTACGACTAATTGCAACTACTCCAAGGTAATAGAAATTACTTTTACAAAATCAAGAATTTAGACTAATACTATAACTCTATTTCTTCAATTACAACAAATAATTAAACAACTTGCTAGTTAGAATTATTTGACTTGAAATAAATCAATCTTAATTTTAACTATACTGAAATAATCAGCATAAATTTAACTATAATTGAATACCCGTATAATATATATATATATATATATATATATATATATATATATATATATATATATATATATATAAGTAGATATTGAATGTGTATACAAATTTTAATATATATCTAAATATATCACTATCATTTAAATATAACCAATTTAACTCAACTAAATAATTGATTTAAAAATACATAATATATATATAAATAAATTATTATAAAGAAAATTATTTAAATATTAAATTAATATATATATATACATATAATATATATATATATTATATATAATATAATATGTATATATTATAATATATATATAATTAAATTAATAATAAATAATAATACAAAACATATTTTTATTTTTATTTTAAAACAACAAAAAAATAAAGTGTGCGGCCCCTCCTAATGGGAGAGGCCGCTGCCACGCAGCCCCCATATGGGGTGCACTGTGTGAGCAGCATCACTGCTTATGAAGGCAGTGGCGCTACTTATACAACGCCTCCCATGGGTGCTGTGGAAGTAGCGCATTCCATGGAGGCTATTGGGGTGGGGGAGAGGGGGCAGGGGCAGTAGGGCTACGGCCCTCCCCTCTCCACTCACACTTATTTTTTATATTAAATATTTTTTTATCAATTTTTTTAAATAAAAAACTTCCAAAAGAAGCAGAGAAACCTGTACAGGAAGAAATTTCTGTATAATTTTTTTTTTTTAAAACCAATTTTTTACTTAAATATATATATATATATATATATATATATATATATATATATATATATATATATATATATATATATATATATATATATATATATTTGTAATTTATATCTAAACAAAATTTTTATTTCATTTTTTCATTTCCAGTCATATTGTGCAAATGAACAGCAAAATTTTGCAAATAAAATTAATAAAATGACAATACAACAAATGGTTTAAATTTCAGTTTGATATGAAGATTTTTGTTGGTTTTCTTTCAATTTCTCCCATTGTTTGATTGTTGTTTTGGTTTTCTTTCCTAAATCCAACAACAGTTTGCAAGATTTGAAATTATTTTACATGGGTTTTTCTTTGAATCTAAATAGCATTTCTAGATTTAAACTCTTTCAAAATGAAACAAGAAAAAAATGAAAACAAAGAAGAACTTGGTGTTTTCTCCCCAAAGCTTGAAGACTAACAATGGTGATTCCAAATCCTTGTTCTGATTTCAGCTCCACCAAGAAATCCCCTTCCTTCTTCAAGATTTCCAAGAACAAAAGTCAAATCCTTGCTCCTCTTTTCTTCCACAATTTCAAAATTGAAAAACCATATGAAATAGCAATTTCCCCAAATAGAGTTTCCCCAATTTTGGTCAAACCCCTAAAATATCCCCACCCACTAAATTTATTAAACATTTGGAGGATATTTCCAATTTTTAATTTAAAACAATTTTACTTTCAAAATAATATTTCATGCATTTTTCAACATTTCATTTAAAACCAAAAGAATTTCAAAGTTTGGAAGGAATTTATTTTATCCAAAATTTCAAAAAGTGAAATTTAAAACACATTTTTATTTTTATTTTAATTTAACTTTAAATCTCCAACATGATTTCCATTTTCATTCTAAATTTGAATCTTAATATACAATAATGGCAAATTAACTATTTCATTTAATTTATCACCATTTACCTAGTTAATCAATAAACTAAAAATTATTTTATTAATTAAATCAAATTAATCCATGAAATAAAGAACATTTCAACCTTGAACCTAGATATGTTAAATCATCATTTTAACTATACCCACCATTTAAAAGTCTTTAAAATATGAAATGAAATAGTTAACCAAGGAGGAAAGAACCAAATCAAAACAGCTAAACCCAACGACAAACTATGTCTAGGGTGACGACTTGGCATGGAAAACCTAGCTACTATCTCCCAATTGATTACCATTGGTCAATGGACACACTCAAACCTGTGAAATCAGGTGGAGTTGATGTCCTATACCTGTCAACCTATGAGCAAAGAGCATATCGAACATGCAAATATATATATAATAAAACACATTGTGAAGCAAAAATCTCAGAATCATAGGGCGCTCGCAAGTGAGTGATACAATCCCATCCCCTTCACCAATACAAACTTTAAAACTGACAAGTCTAACAACAAAAATATAATTAAAGCATAAAGCATTTTAATTAAATAATTGCTACGCTAATTCAAAACATGCCATAATGATAACATCTAAATAAAATCTCATGGGTATGTGTAGGATCATGATGGGCCAAAAAGTGGCAATATGATGGGTATGTGGCTAATGACTTTTTTTTACCCAAAATTGATGAAATGAAAAGGGTTTTTAAAGAAGATTCTCAGCTTTCCACTTATATAAATTATGCTTTACTTTGAATTTAATAAGAAATTATTATTCATTTTTTATTCAAATTATGACTAAAGTCCTGATTGATATGTGATTGAAAAACATTTATAGCTTTCAAAGCAATTATCACATTTTTTTGAATCAAAATATGTGTCACATTCTATGCTTTGCATACTATAGGATTAAAAAGAAAAATGAATTTCATTAAGTTTTGATACAAGTTAAGGTTGTTCGGACATACGAGTTTTTATATTTTTTAAAAAAGTTGTAATAAAAATTCATAATTAATTATTTACTTGGAGAAAATTACAAAAAAATATGCATCACATCAGCATGAGTTATCTACTTATATCTAAAATATTATAAAAATATTATCATTTTATTGTGGTTAGGGTGGTCAGATAGACACCTACTTCTTATTTTTTTCTTGAAATTTAAATACCATTGCATTGAAATTTCAAATTTTCACCAAATAGATTTTTTTTTTTAAAAACATACCTAGTAGTTTAGAAAGTACATTCAATTTGCTACAGATTCTATTCTTACACATTTTTGAAATAATATAGATAACTTATTCAAATTTTTACGTCAAGTTCCCTAACTCTGATTTTTCTAAATTTTTTGCCACTTAAGGGCCTGTTTTTTCCATGATGATCCTGCACATACACCACATCAAAATATAATGTTTACATCACTTAATAGATATCAGTCAAAAGTAACCAAGTATCAAAGTCAAAGTGCTAATAGAAGTGAAGCATACATAAAAAAAACATTGATCGATCAAAAGAGCAAAATGGAGGGATGCTACATCCTCCCCCCTAGGGTCAGGCTTACTCCTGGAAGCCTGCAAACAAATAGGGATAGAGCTCCCTCATCCTAGCTGTATCCTCCCAAGTGGATGATGTGTCATCCCTAGGATCCCATTGGATCCTAACCTGATCAATATCTTTCCCTCGAAGAGCGAGCATGCTGCACTCCACCACGACCACGGGCTCCAAAGCCAGCTGCCCATCCTCTACCTATAATGCATTCCAATCAAGTACATGAGAAATGTATGGATGGTATGGCCAAAGAACTAAAACATGCAAAACATCATGAATATGCAAGAGACTGGGCGGCAAAGCAAGACAATAAGCAACTAGACCAATCTTCTAGAGTATCTTGAAGGGTCTAACAAATCGAGGCGCCAACTTAGAGCCCTTCCCATAATGGATGGGACTCTTTTGCGGATGCACTAGCAAGAAGACTCTATCGCCCATAGAAAACTGATGATCCACTCTATGCGCATTTGCATACTTCTTCTGCCTATCCTATGCTGCCATCAAGTGCTCTCTAATCCTATCCACCTGCTGCTCCATATCCTGTAACATATTAGGACCCAAAGTCACTCTATCCTCAAGTCGATCCCAACTCAAGGGAATGCGACATGGTCACCCATACAATTCCTAGAATGGAGGCATACTGATAGAACTCAGAAAACCATTATTATAGGAAAAATCTACCAAATAGAGATAATCTTCCCATCATATCTGCTAGTCCATTACATACATACATAACATGTCCTCGAGGATTTGATTGACCCTCTCAGTCTTTCCATCTGTTTCTGGGTGGTAAGCTGAACTGAAGTTCAATTGTGTCCCCATCGCATGTTGTATTGAAGTCCACAAAGCTGAGGTGAACACTGGGTCCCTGTCAGAAATAATCTGATGTGGAATGCCATGTAACCTCACTATATCCTCCATGAACACTCTGGCTATGGATGATACAATATAAGAAGAGCGAATAGGTGAGAAGTGTGCCACCTTTGTCAGCCTATCAACTATTACCATAATTGCATAATTTCATCTCAAAGAGTTGGGTAAACCAACAATGAAATCCAATGAGATGATATCCCACTTCCACTATGGTACCAAATGTGGCTGCAAAAGCCCTGTTGGATGCTGGTGTTCAGCCTTCACCCATTGACACTCAAGACATCGTGACACATAATTTATAATATTGCATTTCATCCCTAGCCAAAAGTACAACTGATGTAGATCTGTATACATCTTCACCCCATGATGGGCTAAATAAGGTGCACGATGTGCTTCATTCATGACCAAGGTGCAAATATCACCTAATGAAGGAACGTATATGAGTCCCATGTGCCTCAATACCTCATCTGAATCTAGAGAATAACTTGAATACCTACCCTCAAGGGGTCTTCCTGCCTCAATCTCTGTCCTAACCTCCTGATACCAACTATCCGCTAGAAGGGTAGAAAGAATCTAACTCCACAAATCCACAACAAGAGTCAACTCAGATATCTCATGTCTCCTCCTACTGAGTGCATCCACTACAAAATTTTATTTCCATTCAATATACTTCAACTCAAAGTCATATTCATAAAGAAACTCCATCCAATGCCTTTTCCTAGCATTAAGATTGGGTTGCGTGAAAATATATTGAAGGCTTCTATGATCACTATGCAACTCAAACCTATGGCCAAGAAGGAAGTTCCTCCATCTTGTCAATGCATGAAACACTACTGCTAACTCAAGATCATGCGTAGGATAGTTCAAATCATGATCCTTGAGCTTCTGTGACTCATATGCAATGACATGACCCTCTGCATCAACACTACACCTAATCCTTCCAAGGACACATTTGTACAAACTATAAAGTACCGTCGGATTTGGTATCATAAGTATTGGTGCACTAGTCAGATTCCCCTTTAGATCTTGAAACACTGCCCCACACTTCTCTTACCAATCAATCCTCTTCTCTTTCCTCTGAAGGGAGGTAATAAGATAGCCTAACCTTGAAAAGCCCTGCACAAAACACCTGTAATAACCTGCTAGCCCCATGAAGCTACGTATCTCTGCCACATTCATGGGCATAGGCCAATCTAAGATCGCTTGGATCTTTGCAGGATCCACTAAAATACCTTCTCCTGAGATCACATGACCAAGGTATTGGACCTCAGTCTTCAAGAATTCACACTTTGATAGGTTAGCATAAAGCTGATTGTCTCGCAAACACTGTAATTCCTGTCATAAGTGTTCCTCATGCTTTTCTACTGTCCTAGAGTATATCAAAATGTCATTAAGGAACACCAGGACAAATCTATCTAGGTATGTACAAAATACCCCGTTCATCAGACTCATGAACATAGAGGGAGCATTTGTCAACCCAAATGGTACTACTGTGAACTCATAATGACCATACCACATTCGAAACGCTGTCTTATGGATGTCTGATTTGAAGATACGAAGTTGATGGTATCTAGACTGAAGATCAATCTTCGAAAATATTGTGGCATCCTTAATCTAGTCGAATAGATCATCAATCCTAGGAAGCAAATAATGTTTCCTAATGGTCACTTTGTTCAACTTTTGGTAATAAATGCATAACCAAAGTGAACCATCCTTCTTCTTCATGAAGATAACTGGTGCTCCCCATGGAGGAACACTAGGGAAAATAAAACCCTTCTCTAATAACTCCTAAAGCTGCAAGCGAAGCTCTTTCAGCTTCTGGGTGGTCATACGATAAGGAGCTTGAGAAATGGGCTCCGATCCAGGTACAAGGTCTATCTTGAAGTCTATATCCATATGAGGTGGCATCCCTAGAATCTCATTTGGAAAAACATCAGAATACTCCTGAAGAATGGGGTGACTAACAAGAGAGACTTTCTCCTCTCCACCTCCTAGATCTAAATCATCCACTGTAACAGCGAATAACTAGCAACCTTGACGAACACACCTTCTCAACTGCATAGCTGAGATGATCCTCAAGGAAATCAACCTCTGTAATCCCACTACCTCTACTGCTCTACCAGATGCCTCAATGCATCAAATCGACTTGTGTCAACAATCTATGACCGCACTATTCGCCTCTAGCCAATCCATTCCTATGACTATGTTATAAGAACCCAAAGAAATAACTCAAAAATCTAATGTAGTATGAAGAGGTCCAACCTCAAATCTACAATCTAGTACAAGGGAATGGGATGCAAACTTTGCACCCGAGGCTAACTCAACCTACCACCTATTGACTTGCCTTACCGCACCCAATCTACATTGTGCCATGACGGAAGAAGAGATGAAGGAGTCTAACACTCCAGAATCAAACAAAATGGTAATTGGGTTACCAAATAACATACCATATGACTCAACCATAGTACTCTGATGCTCTGCCTAGCAGTTATCAACCACTATGAATACATGATTCCCTCAACTAGCATCCCCAACTGTAGGCTCAGATGCCACTGGTCCCTGAGAAAACCCATATGTTCCCCTGTTGGGATACACTCTAGCAATATGGCCCTATTGGCCACATATGAAACACTCAGTGCCTCTGCCATAGCCCTTGCCTCTAGATAGTATGCTAGACTACTGCGCACTACCCCTGAAGGTGGATTGGGAACTCTGAGCTAGCTGATCATAGTTGAAGTGCTTAATATTCCTCCAGTTTTTGTCCCCCTATTGCTATTGGAAACCTTTACATTTCTGATGTGATATGTGCTACTGCTACTACTGCCCACTCTGAGATGGTCCCTACTGAGCTCTAGAAAGTACACTTCCCTAATACTGTCCTCCTCTAGCACTAGAACTTTTTGCCAAACTACTGCCTATCTGTGCACCCATATGGCCTCCTAGTGCTAAAGTTAGATTCTCCTCTACCACCTGCACCTTCTCCATTGCCACCTCCATGGTCTTGGGTTCGAAAACCCTCACTCCTCCACTAATACGGGCATTCAGGCCCCTGAAAAAATGGTGGACCAACATACTCTTATCATCACCTACCCCTACATACTGCTTGAGCTCATAAAAATGTCGCCCATATTGCTCAACGGATAGGGCCAACTGATGCAAGGCATGAAACTCATCACCTCAATGTTGGCGCCAGTGCTCTGACAAGAAGTGAGCTCTAAAATGCTCTAAGAAGATCTCCAAAGATACATAGATGATGTCTATGTGGGGCTTCTGCTCCTCTAGCCTCCACCAAGTGGAAGCAAATCCCTGCAGGTGCATGATAGCGCATCATGCTTTGGTATTGCTACCATATGGATTCATCACAAAACATCTATCTAGGTCAATAAGCCATGTCTCTACCTCTAACCCAGTACTGGATCCATCATACAATGGTGGGTGTTCCCTAAGAAAATCCCTCATGTGCATCTCTAGTTGAGGTGGAACTTCCCTCTCAGTAGGGTTACCCTAAACCATGAGTTGTCTCTTACCAAGGAGTGCTAATGCCTCCTCTAGAGCTCTACGTGCAGGCTCAATCCCTGGCGGATCCTGCTACTGAGCTATACCCACTAAAACATTATGAGATGCCTGGTGCTCTTCCTGATCAGGTATAATAGGAACCTCACAAGGAGAGTCATGTTGACTCTCACTGTGACCGCCTACATGGCCATGACTATGCCCTCTGCCTTTTCTGCATCTGGGAGGCATAATCCTACATAGACACATCAAGGTATTAGGCAAGGTACACAACATAAAAACCTACACAACTAAAAGCATAATGGGTTCATCATAATCCCAAAGTACCCAGTGTTTAAACCTAGGCCTTGATACCATGTGTAACGCCCCACCACAACCCTAGGGGAAGTTGCAATTAACTACACAAACGCAATAATTTTTTTTTTTTAAATAAGAACAAAAGCATGAAAATTCACTACACATTGCCAAAAACCCCTATGGTTATGAGACTGAGTTTAATAAAACCCAAACAAGAAACATGAATTAAAACCATTACATTTCATTATTTAACAAATTAAATGCACATACATTCCATACATAATAACATTAAATCAGAGACATAAGAAATTCCCCATGATCCCAATAATGTACTTTACAATAAGATTACAATAATCATTCCCTGAATGAGGTAATTACAATATACAAGGTTACAAATTACATCATCCACCTTGATACAAAGAGGGGTAATAAATTACATTAATAACATGAAAGAATTAAAACAAATAAGAATAGGATCCCACGAGCTCTCCAACTGGAAACCTCTTCCACATGAACAAAAACCCGACCCAATGGATTAAGGTGCACGTTCCACCCAACCATGTGATACCCAAAGGCTCACCCCCCATGCTAGGAGATAGTAACAAGGATTCCTAGGCAAGACTGTCTACCTCTAGACATAGGCAACTCAAAGCTGAACTGAATTAAATACAAGTACCACATCACCTAACACAAAGGTTACAATGCTTCTAGAGTTAAATAATCAATTACATCACTGATACAAAAAAACTGTTGACTTAAGAGAAGTGTCATCATAATGTCAGATGGGATATCTTGGTAAGTCTTCCTAGGTCCCAACCCCCATCTTGGGATATCTTGGTAACCTCTAATGGCTTTTGGCCCCTCATGCATACCAATGCGGAATCAGTTGCCTCTCGTAGAGACGAGACAACGATCTTGCCATTCTAGGCCTTCTCATCTCATCCCAAGTCTATACTAGCCCTTGTGTCCATGAGCAAGGAAAAATTAATCTTGTTAAGTGTTTGATGCAACCTAAGCCTCTAAAATTTTATTATGTTATCATTAAATTAACTAACTTGCAAAGATTTTCCCTAACATCACTTTGTTTGTCGACCCTCATTTCAAGCCACTCCTCTAAGACAACACATGGAATAACTCCACACCCAAGGGTACACAAGTGCGACCTAAGGAGAATGACTCCCTATACCAAACATGAAGCCCACACCTCCCGTTCATGATAACTGGGTTAAAACTAGATAAGATTAGATGAACTACCCAAGGAACTCCAAAGGTTGACTATCATAACGACAACCCATACAAATAAACGGAACCCTATTTGGAAGGCTTCAAAACAATTACTCTATTTGCACATCAACATGAATGAGGGAGAGTGCATAAAGAAAGACAAATTGATGATTAATCACCTATTTTAGGATATCCTAAATCCAAACCAAACAAGGAGATAATATAATCAAGTACAACCAATTACGACTAATCGCAACTACTCCAAGGTAACAGAAATTACATTTACAAAATCAAGAATTTAGACTAATACTATAACTCTCTATTTCTTCAATTACAACAAATAATTAAACAACTTTCTAGTTAGAATTATTTGACTTGAAATAAATCAATCTTAATTTTAACTATACTAAAATAATTAGGATAAATTTAACTATAATCGAATACCTGTATATATATTAGATATATATAAGTATATATTTAATGTGTATAAAACTTTTAATATAAATATTTAAATATATCACTATCATTTAAATATAACCAATTTAACTCAACTAATTTTTTTTTATAAAAATACATAATATATATATAAATAAATTATTATAAAGAAAATTATTTAAATATTAAATTAATATATATATATATATATACATATAATATATATAATTAAATTAATAATAAATAATAATAAAAAACATATTTTTATTTTTATTTTAAAACAACAGAAAATAAAGTAAAGACATTGGGGCGCGGCCCCTCCCAATGGGAGAGGCGGCTGCCATGCAGCCCCCATATGGGGTGCGCTGTGTGAGCAGCGCTTGCCATGGGCGTTGTTGAAGTAGTGCCTCCCATGGGCACTGTGGGGTGGGGGGCAGTAGCAGAGCTATGGCCCTTCCCTCTCCACTCACACTTATTTTTTTATATTAAATTTTTTTGTTATCAATTTTTTAACCACTAGCAGTTAACCGCTAGCAGTTAACCACTAGTAGTTAACCGCTAGTGGTGAACTGATGGCAGTTCCCATTAACTTTGGTATTTTTAATTTTTTTCCTTGAATTGCGTGTCATACTAGGCCGTACCACCCAAAAATGAAAAAAAATTACCTCTCGGAGTCACTATGTCTGATTTTGACGATTTGACGGTCAATTTTGGGGTTTATGGGCACTTTGAACGTGATGGTGAGGTCTATTTGGGATGAAAACACTCCAAAAATTTAGGTACGCTATTGATCTGGAAACCCTCATAAACTTCAAATCCTCGTAGATCTGACAAACAGAGGGCTTTTTTGATGAAACAAAAGGAAAACCTGACTATTCCAATAGCTCTAGATTCAATGGAATGCTTAGATCTGATCCAAAACAATTCATAAATAATCTCAAGGCATGAAACCCTTAAGGAATCCCAAACGTTCTCTACAATGAATTTCTCCAAAAAAATGAGAAGGGGCTACAAATCAAGGCTCTAATACCATGTTAGAAACCAAGATCGGAGATGCAAACCAGAAAAACCTTCCACAGAAGAGAAAATAAAAAAAAGAAAGAGCTTTGCAAAAGATGTGCAAAATAATATTATTCGGGAAATTCATAATTACATGAGATGATTTGCTTTATAAAAGAAAAGATGCATAACCCTAATCTTATCTTGAGCAACAAGATAAGGATGCAAATAATAAACCTAGGAATTAAATATTACCTAAGTAAATTTATGCAAGTGTAATTAAATATTAATTACACTAACATCAAGTATTTCATGTTGAGGGAATCTTTTACGAATCTCTGAGGAAAGAGATTTTGTGATTTCCTTCAAATTATTACCAGTAGATTTAACAATGCCTTTAAAATCTTCCTTGTTAATAGCTACTTCTCTGCTAGAGTATCTAGTTGTCTTACATTGGTACATTTGTATCTCATATCTACATACACAGATACATAAGTACCCGCTTGCATTAAACTATAAATAATTATCAAGATCATTCAAATCAGTAATTTTATGCCACATGAAATAATTTGTGCCATCTTGTGTTAGATCTAGATATAGATGATTGAGGTCCAAGAATGTATGTTTATGTAGATTGGAATATTCATTAATATACATAGTTCTATCTTGGGCCCTCTTCACAAGCTCATTCATCACATCTAGCATGGGGAGAAGGCTAGTTAAAGTCAAGAGTGTCTCTATATCACTTAACCTATGTAAGAGGTCAGGAGCTTTGTCTACTCTGTTGCGATTTTCGTACATCACTCCAATCAAGGATTGATATTCTGAAAGAACTCATTGCACTGGTCCATGCAGGGAGATCCATCTAGTATCGACATCCTTGAGAAGCTTGTTTCTTGGTGTTATTCCCTCAACAAAATTTTGAAATTTTGTGAAATGTTTAGGACTTCGACAAAAGTATGTGTGGATCTCACGAACTAGATTTTCAACTTTTGATACTGTAGGAAACTTTCTTACAATTTTGAATGCTAAATTCATTCTATAATACATGTAGTGAATGCCAAGCATGTATGATGCACAAGTAGTTTGTAACTTTGTGCAAACACTGGTCCTTTGACCTTGCATCACTACAGATCCATCAACTCCTACACACACCAACTTTTTCACAATTTTCAACTCATCCATACCTGAAATTTCATTCAAAGATTTCTTGACTAGTTCAAATATATTTTGCGATGTTGAAGTGTCCATTTTATGAACACAGAGAAGATGAGCTTGGTGAACATGTTGTTGTATAGTATACAAATGCATACAAACCAAATAACTATTGTCTACCGTAGTAACTTCATCTAAATATAATGCAATGAAATTTGACTCATTTACTTTATCCTTTAAATCTTCTTTTTCCACTATAGCAAGATAGTTTTCCCATTCCCATCTAGCGTTTACTGACCAATGTAAGTAGGCATAGTGAGGATCATTCAAATAAGATAATAAACTAGAATATTTTGGGTAGTCTGTCATAGGATGCCCTCTAGACAAAATATGAAAAACAACACTCATCTGAATATTTTTTGACATATTTGTTGCTTCCAATTATTTTTCTAATTGAGCCTCAAGTGTACCTGTACATACAGCAAGCTTTGACATTTTTTGGTGATGCTCTTTATAATCCATGGCATACCTAACATGAAGGAATTCTTCCTTTGATTTCCATCGTACAACTGATTGTTCCTTTCTATCTATGATTTTTTTTCATAAAATTTACTGATATGCTTCTCTATAGTGTCAATCTTTAGCTAAAAAATCTTGTCTCTTCCACATTTCCAAGTGCAAATCGTACATCTAGCCAATGTTTCATTTTCAATATCATTTGCTTTCCCCACTAGTTCAATGAATGGGTAATTTGACAACCAACCAAGTTGAAAATTCCTTGTCATTTCCCACTCGTGCCCCCTTTTTGGTTTATTTTTCCTTTTCTTTCTACCAACATCATCATCCTCATCCAAGTCAATTATCTCATTTTGGATAACTAGGCCCAAGGTATCCCTTAAAACATCTTTTGCGGCATTTCCATCCTGATTTGATACATTTTGATTTAAATCAATGACAATCTCAACTTGACCTTCCAGTGGTGGTGAGGTATTGTGAGTGCTACCAATATTTGGTGGAAGAGTTGATGATGTAGCTCCATCTTGACCTGATGGACCAAAAGCTTTGGAAATTACAAAGTAAGACTGTATGGTAGGTCTAATTTTTTGGAATTTTGATGGCCTCCCAGTCTCTTCACTACCCTAAGGAGCGATAAGAGTCTCTTCACCACCCTGAGGAGCTTGAGGAGCCGTAGGAGTCTCTTCACCACCCTAAGGAGTGGCAGGAATTTGAGGATTAGTAGGAGCCTTACCTCCCTGAGGAGTGGAAGGAATCTAAGGAGCAACATGATTCTCTCTACCACCCTAAGGAGGGGAAGGAGCCTTACCCTTGCTGCTTGAGTCACTTGACATATTGACTCTGATTTGGTTGACATATTCATCTCTCACTTCAAATAAAAATTGGAAAAAATGTCTTCTTGTTTAAGGACAAAGAATAATAATATAGATCCCACTCCCTACTCAATATCATCTTTAAGACTGAAGTAAGAATGGAAAATAGATAAAGAAAAATTATTATTATAACTAATAACACTATGAAGAAATGATCACTCACCTTTAAGTCTATGTTTTTGGCTTTTGCTGACTTCTGAATCGAGAAGTAGAACCTCAAAACCAAAAAAAATGTGTAAGAATAAATGGCACTTTCAATTGTATTTATATCAATCCATGATTCCATATTTGGAAAATTCTGTGGGATTTTTAAATGGTATATTAAAAATTTGGAAAATCTCATGTGCTTATACAATGATACATTGTAATTTTCAAGGTGAAATGTGTCCTCAAATGTAATTATTTTTTAATGTTATTGGCAAAATTGGTCATCATAAGCAACTATTTATAAATTTTAATCAGCAAAATGGGTCTTCACAAGAAACTATTTGTAAATTTTAATTGGAGAAATGGGTTATGATACAATGTTGTTTTAATAGTATTGGTGAATATATAGGTGTTTTATTAAATTCTTTCGGGATTCTAAGCAAAAATATTAGTCGGTCCAATTGAAACCTGTAGTTTGACAATGGTGAATTTTTTGCTTAAATATGCTTCATAAAAAAACTCATTGGGGAATGGACATGCATTGGACCTATAGTTCATAAAATCCAAGAAATTTGGACACCTTGTTGGATGTGAGAAATTCACCAATTTCGACTTGGCCGATTCCTAGAATTTGTCAATTGGTGAAGATTCACCACTAAAGTTTTCCCTAGTTTCAAGTATATAACAAATTTCATGCTTCATAACACACTACATTTTTCAACCTCCACATCACAACATACCCAAGCCCTTTCTAGGTTTTAAACCCGTATATGTAGGTGTGCACTACAAAAATAAAGAACACCAATTTCTTTCCATTATTGGCAATAATGAATAAACTCGTTGAAAGTGATGAATGTTGTGTAGTGCATGTTGGAAAACACAATGTGTTTTGAAGCCTACCTTTACTTATACCCAACCTTTGTCTTATAATGCAAATATAAAAACATATAGATGGTGTTGTATTTTATCAAATAGAACATCTCTCATTTAAGGGCGACTCTATTAGCCCTCAACACATAGTGTGATTCATAGTACACACTTCATTCTTTTTGCAACAATTCATGCTGGAAAACCCTAGGTGTTAAGAAACAAGAAACCCAAATAGTGTTGTAAAACCCTCTACAATACTATTGGATAGTACACGTCACCTCAATTTGGTTGGTTTTCTCCTCCAACTCATCCACATGCACTCAAAACTTCAACTTTCAACGTCCAGAATAGAAAAAAATAGTATTTTCACCTTTCTTAATCCAAATAGAAAAGGGCTATGCCATTCCCTTCCACTTTTCCCATGCCAGACAAAAGAAACTTCACCACAAAGCTAAGGCACCCACCTTTTTCATCTGGCATGAGGAGGGAAAACTGACCTAAGGGCACCATTAACTCCTACATACCATTTCCCGAATGTTTGGTCCTGTCTACCAGTTTCGTCACTTTTTGTTTCCATGTAGGTTGTTATTCTAATAGCTCTTTTACAATTTGTCTATTTGTCTATAATATTTAGTGCCAAGTAATGTAGGCTGAATTTTCAATTATGTGGCATTATACCCATTTTGCATAGGTTATTGCTACCCATTGGCTTTACGAGTTCTATTTAATACAGTGCATACAACTATTTCAAGTAATGACTTGTTGTATTTGCACATCTTTTGTGGTGTGGTGGTCAGATCAAGACATACAAAAAAAAAAATAGAAATAGGATATAGAAATAGCATTCTACAACATTTTCATTAGATGTTGTTAAAAATGAACCATTTATAACTTAGTAAATATTCTAGACAAATAGGGAAATTGTAAAAAGAACTATTACAAACACTTCAGAACCACAAAAAATGACAGATGATGAAAAAATAACATTAAATAGAACTTTTAAATATGGATAAATATTCAAATCGAGAGAAATAAAAGAGGTGTAAATTAAGAAAGGATCATAGGATGGACTCTCAAGAGGACGTATTTTGACCATTTCATAAAATAGGAAATACTCACAAAAGCCTCTATTGTTGTGCACATTTTAAAGTGAAGAACACAGTTCAACTTAAGAACCTAGTTCAAGTGAAGAAATTGATGTTACACGTTGTCTAGATACTAATACAATTTCAGGTAACCACGCATATGGTCCAAACTCAAAATTCGTACATGCATTTTCCTTCAACTAGGTTCTTCACTTTCAATGTTGTTTGTAAGTAATTTCGCATACAAACATTTCCACATATAAAATCTTTTGGTGAAATATTTAAAATTAGCACAAAACACTTAAGAATCACATGAAAAATGATAGTTGGTTGAAAACCTCAAAATTTAGAATTTCAAACAAATCAAAACTTCTAAATGCATAATAAATTTTGGAAACTTAACTATCCACTACACTTGCGATTCAAGCTATAGTAGCCATAATCACCTCTATTTACTACAAAAGCTTCACATCTCCTAAAGCATCCTTCTTAATCCACCTGCCTTTATTTTGTTCAATTTTCATTCCTCACCTATATCAACCACCTAGAAGAAAGACAAGTGTTAGTGATAGATTAAATTGGAAAATTAAAGACATTTGGTGCTAGAAATAATTTTTTTATTCCAAATTTCACTAATATACAATTTATATGTTCTACTGAGTGCAAAATGCCAGCTTGCACAGACAATAAATAAACATATTAAACTGTACATTGGGAATTTAATTTCCAATTCAACCTATCACTAACACTAGTATATATATCAGCAATAATATCTTCCTGTTTTTTATGTTTCTAGAACTTTGAAGCAATGAATGCTCATTTTATTGGAGCAATTCATTTGTTCCAATCAGGACAGAGCTAACTTGTAAACAAAAAGCACATATGTATGTAACATGAGATCAAAGTGTCATTTCATTTTCCTCATCTGATTCGACGAAATTATGCTCACATTATTTGCAGTGTTGGAGAATAGACTATCTCCATATAAGTGTCAAGAAACAAGCAACCCATTTAGTATTGTAAAACCCTCTACAAATAATGTGAGCAATTCATTTGTTCCAATCAAGAGAAAGCTAACTCATAAACAAAAAGAACCTATTTATGTAACATGAGATCAAAATGGAATTTCATTTTCCTCAACTAATTTGACCAAATAAATGCTCACATTATCTACATAGTTGGAAAACACATTGTCTCCATATAAGGTGTTAAGAAACAAGCAACCCATATAGTGTTGTAAAACACTCTGTAACTGAGAGGAGACAATTTGTTTTCCAACTATGCAAATAATCTGAGCAATTCATTTGTTCCAATTAGGATAAAGCTAACTCATAAAAAAAAATACCTATGTATGTAACATGAGATCAAAATGGCATTTCATTTTCCTCATCTGATTCGACCATATAAATGCTCACATTATTTGCACAAATGGAAAACACACTATCTCCATATAAGGTGTTAAGAAACAAGCAACCCATATAGTGTTGTAAAACCCTTTGCAACTGAAAGGAGACAGTTTGTTTTCCAACTATGCAAATATTGCGAGCAATTCATTTGTTCCAATCAGGAGAAAACTAACTTGTAGAAAAAAAGAACCTATGTATGTAACATGAGATCAAAATGGCATTTCATTTTTTGTCTTTTGATTCGACTAAATAAATGCTCACATTATTTGTAGTGTTGGAAAACACATTGTCTCCATATAAGGTGTTAAGAAACAAGTAACCCATATAATGTTGTAAAACCCTCGGCAACTGAGAGAAGATAGTGTGTTTTCCAACTATGCAAATAATGTGAGCAATTTATTTGTTCCAATCAGGAGAAAGCTAACTTGTAAACAAAAATCACCTATGTATGTAACATGAGATAAAAATAGAATTTCATTTTCCTCATTTGATTAGACCAAATAAATGCTTGCATTATTTGTAGTGTTGGAAAATACACTCTTTCCATATAATGTGTTAAGAAACAACCAACCCATATAGTGTTGTAAAACCCTCTACAACTAAGAGGAGACAATGTGTTTTCCAACTATGCAAATAATGTGAACAATTTATTTGTTCCAATCAGGGGAAAGGTAACTCATAGACAAAAAGCACCAATGTATGAAACATGATATGAAAATGGAATTTCACCTTCCTCATCTGATTCAACCAAATAAATGCTCACATTACATGTATTGGAAAACACATTGTCTCCATCCTTGACCACACATCCCTCCACAGCTAGCAAACTACAAAATAAAATGTGGAAAATGGTGATGCACCATGGTGACGAATGCATTTGAGGGGTTTGTAGTGGTTTGGCTGATTGCAACTCCATTTCCCTCTTTCGCATGTCCCTCCCCATCCAGCAAATTGGAAAATCAAAACTATGGAAAATGGCGATGTTAGGTGCACTTTGTCTAGCTTTTTCACTTTAGACAAAAAACACCTATGTATGTAACGGGTATGTGCAGGATCATGATGGGCCAAAAAGTGGCAATATTATGGGTATTTATAGGGTATGTGGCTGATAACTTTTTTTTAACCCAAAATTGATGAAACGAAAAGGGTTTTTAGAGGAGATTCTTAGCTTTCCACTAATATAAATTATTTTTTAATTTGAATTTAATAAATAATTATTATTCATTTTCTATTAGAATTACGACTAAAGTTCTGATCGATAGGCTAATTGAAAAAAAACTATAAATTTCAAACGGTATCACATTTTTTGAATCCGAAACATGCATCACATTCTATGCTTCACATACTATAGGATTAAAAAAAGAAAAAATAAATTTCATGAAGTTTTGACCAAGTTAAGGTGGTTAGACATACAAGTTTTTATATTTTTAAAAAGTTGTAATAAAAAATTCATAATTAATTATTTACTCATCTCTTTCAACCAAATAAGTGCTCACATTATTTGCAGTATTGGAAAACATACTGTCTCCATATAAGGTGTTAAGAAAAAAACAACTCATATAGTGCTGTAAAACCCTCTACAATTGAGAGGAGACAGTGTGTTTTACAACTCTACAAATAATGCAAGCAATTTATTTGTTCCAATCAGATAAAGGAAGTAAAATGACATTTGGACTATAGCAAAGAGTTGTTCAAAAATTTGAAACTAAACTTCATTACATTCTTGGAGGATAGGAGGCAGCTAACTCCTAGAAAAAAGGCACCTATGTACATACAAAAATGAATAAAAAACATACATAACAGCATACATGGAAACATACATAACATGACAAAATGTTGTAGTGTGGGGCCCCTCAGATAGGGGATCAAAGTGATGAAACTGGCAAGCGGGACCAAATTTCTGGGAAATGGTAGGTAGGAGTTAATGATGCCATCAAGTTGGTTTTCTTGCCTCATGTCGAATGAAAAAGGCAAGCATCTTAGCTTTGTTGCGAAGTTTCTTTTGTTTGGGGTGGGAAAAGTGGAAGGGAATGACGTGGGCCTTTTCTATTTAGAGAAAGAAAGCTAAAAATACTATTTGTTTCTAGTCTACACGTTGAAAGCTAAAGGTTTGAGTGTTGGAGGAGAAAACCGACCAAATTGAGGTGATGCGTACTATCCAATAGTGTTGCAGAGGGTTTTACAACACTATTTGGGTTGTTTGTTTCTTAACACCTAGGGTTTTCCAACATGAATTGTTGCAAAACAGAATGAAGTGCATACTATGAATCACACTATGTGTTGAGGGTCAATAGAGTCCCCCTTAAATGAGAGATGTACTATTTGATAAAATACAACACTAAAATAACTAAAACCCAACATTGTGTTTTCCAAATTGCAATTATTTTGTGCACTTTATTTTTGTAGTCATGCGAAATTTAAATGCAATTTTTTCCCAATTTAAAAGTCCTTATAAATTTTGAAAAAGATTTTCAATACATTTAGACTATCTATATTACAAAATTTCTTAAAGACATTATTTATGTTTAGTAAGAATGCATGTTGGAAAACCCTAGGTGTTAAGAAACAAGCAATGCATATAGTGTTGTAAAACCTTGTGCAAGTGAGAAGAGACAATGTGTTTTTCAATGTTGCAAATAATGCAAGCATTTTATTTGTTCTAATTAGATAAAGAAACTAAAATGACATTTGGATTGTAGCAAAGAGTTGTTCAAAAATTTGAAAGTGGACTTCCTTACATTCTTGGAGTAAGAAAATAAAAATCTTCATAACGAAATCATTGAAATAGGATAGTGTGTTTTCCAACATTGCAAACAATCTATAACAACATTGTGTCTTGCAGGTATCATAATACCTACTATTTTCCAATTTCATTACATTCTTCACACCTCATTTTTCTATTTTCAAATAATGGTTTCAAATGCCACATTTTTGGGGTTTTTTTTCCATTCCAAAATATGATTTTTAAAATCCACCGATGTTGACACATTTTCTTGGCAACCGGATAGGTTACGACAGGTGAGAGTTAACATCCAACCATCAAGTCTTTCTATTAGTACAATTTGTCCATCCGACCTTATTTGTTGGGGAATTTTATTCCAATCAGATGAAAAAGGTGAAATAACATTTGGATTGTACTGGAAGACAAGAACAAATGTTCAGGAAAGGTAGGCAATAGTTAATTGACATATGATAGTGTGTTTTCTAACACCACAAACAATCTATAACATTGTGCCTTGCAGGTTTCATATTACCTATTGTTTTCCAATTTCATTACATTCCTACTATCTAAATCACAAAATGTTCTCCACACAATCACAAAACATACCAAATTGAGCTTAGGGTTGAATAAAAGGGTATGTGCAGGATCATGGTGTGCCAAAAAGTGGCAATATTATGAGGGTATGTGGCTGATGACTTTTTTTTCACCCAAAATTAATCAAACAAAAAGGGTTTTTAGAGGAGATTCTCAACTTTCCAAAAATATAAATTATGATTTAATTTGAATTTAATAAATAATTATTATTCATTTTCTATTAGAATTATGACTAAAGTCCTGATCAATAGGCTGATTGAAAAACATCTATAACTTTCAAGCGGTATCATATTTTTGAATCCAAAATACATAATAATATAGGATTAAAAAAAAAAAAAATTTCATAAAGTTGACCAAGTTAAGGTGGTGACATACGAGTTTTTATATTTTCTAAAAGTTGTAATAAAAATTAATAATTAATTATTTACTTGGAAAAATTACAAAAAATATGCATCACATCCAAACATGAGTCCTCTACTTATATATAAAATCTTACAAAAAAATATTATCATTTTATTATGGTTAGGGTGGTCGATAGACACCTACTTTTATTTTTTCCAAATTTAAGTACTCTGCATTGAAATTTCAAATTTTCACCAAATAGATTTTATTTATTTTTAAATAAACCTAGTATTTTAGAAACTACATTCAATTTTCTACAAATTCTATTCTTACATATTTTTGAAATAATATAGATAACTTATTCAAATATTTACGTCAAGTTTCCTAACACTAATTTTTCTAAATTTTTTGCCACTTAAGGGTCTATTTTTTGCACGATGATCCTGCACATACCCAAAAGGGTTTTACAATAGTCCAAGTTTTAGGAGACAGCGTGTTTTCCAAAATGACAGTGCATAAAATGGCAGAAAAAATGGGATGTCGTTTGGGATTTTTGTTATTTGCAAATTATGATTTTGAATGCCATGATTTGCATTTTTTTCTCCATTCTGAATAACAATGTGAACAATGGTGACATTCTGGGTTTTATGTGGTTTTCAAAATATAACATTCCATTGCAGAACCCACGTTGCATTTTCCAACCTCGTAATATATTCTGCATGGATTCTACTTTGTATAAACATTATTCAGTAATTTCATTCATATTTCCACAATGAGTTGTCGCTTATTTCATTCGACAATGGAAAAATTCAAAAACCAACATACGGGGAGGAAACAAAACAAAAATTTAAAAACCTTCAACACAAAAAAAAAAATTATTAGATCTGCATGTTTCAAATAAATAACCCTTTTCCCAATGAATACCGTGCAACATTCAAAATAAGAATGTGAACAATGGCAACATTCTGGGCTTTATGTGATTTTCACAAGATACCATTCCATTCCAGAACCCACGTTGCATTTTCCAACCTCGTAATATTTTTTACATGGTTTGTGGCTTCTATAAACCTTATTTAGTTATTTCACTCATATTTCCAAAATGGGTTGGCATCTATTTCATTCAACAACTGCAAATTTTCAAAACTAGCAAATGGGAGGAAACAAAATTAAAAAATCCTCAACAAAAAATCACAAAATGAAAACCCCACTATGAATAGTTGTTCATTTCTTCAGTGTTCATGCCAGAATGGAAAATGACACATATACAAAGTGGATATACATACCTTAGGGAGCTCTGAATGCCTGCAACTCTTCCCATTACTCTCCACCAAAACGTCGTTGTCCAAAAATGGAGAAAATGGGACCTTGTCTGGGATTTTTTGATATTTGCAAATAATGGTTTCAAATGCCACGCTTTTGGCTTTTTGTCCATGCCAAAAAATTATTTTGAAAAACTGTTGGTGCTGACACATTTTCCTAGCAAAGAGACAAGAAATGCCATGACAAAGTTAATGTTTGGCCATCAAGTCTTTCTACCTCCCTATTTTCCATCTAGCCACCTTTTCCGTCGTAGGTCTTTTGTCCATCATGGGCCATAATGTATGGGGGTACGATATAACATATTATATATGTTATATACATAGGTCCTTTTTGTCCAAGAGTTAGTTTTCTCGGGTGTTAAAGGGGGTTTAAAAGTCTATTTTTAAATGGTCACATGTTTTTTAAGGTCCCAAGATAGGTACATAGGGGGAAGGGACTTAATTATGACCATATCTTGGACCATATCCAAGATATGACCCTCATTTATTACCCTTTTTGAAAAGTGACGAATTTGAGAGATTTGGGGAAAAGGGAAATGTCTTGGTTTTCAAACCCAATTTTGAGATGTGACATAAGAGAGAGTGAGTGAAATAATCCATCCCCTCTTAATGAAGATGTATTCTTTTGAAATGGAGTGGAGTACACTCGTCTTCCTATCTCCCCAAACTTTCCCACACATGTGTGAGCACTTGTGGGAGATTGTGCTTAAAAATTGAATGAGAGAGTGACAGGTGTCACTCCCTCATTCAAAGAGATTCAAGTTGAATTTATTTTATATCTTCTTTGTGAAGAGAGAAAGGTTGTTACCCACTTCTCCTTTTGGAGAATCTTGGATTTATAGTCTTTGAAAAATAAAGAAAGAAAAATGGGTTCAAAAGGAAGTAGCTCAGGGGTATGTGCAAGATCATCATAGAAAAAATAGGCCCTTAAGTAGCAAAAAATTCAGAAAAATCAGAGTTAGGCAACTTGACATAAAAATTTGAATAAGTTATCTATATTATTTCAAAAATATGTAAAAATAGAATCTATAGCAAATTGAATGTAGTTTCTAAACTACTAGGTTTGTTTAAAAAAAAAAATTATTTGGTGAAAATTTGAAATTTCAATGCAATAGTATTTAAATTTCATGGAAAAAATAAGAAGTAGGTGTCTGTTTGAACACCCTAACAATAGTAAAATTATAATATTTCTTTATAATATTTTACATATAAATAGAGGACTCATGTCCCGATGTGATGCATTTTTTTTGTAATTTTTTTCTAAGTAAATAATTAATTATGAATTTTTTATTACAACTTTTAAAAAATATAAAAAACTCGTATGTCTAACCACCTTAACTTAGTCAAAACTTCATGAAATTCATTTTTTTTTTTAATCCTATATTATTCCAAGCATAGAATGTGATGCATGTTTTGGATTCAAAAAATGTGATAGCGTTTGAAAGCTATAGATGTTTTTCAATCAACCTATCAATTAGGACTTTAGTCGTAATTTGAATAGAAAATGAATGATAATTACTTATTAAATTCAAAGTAAAGTATAATTTATATTAGTGGAAATATGAGAATCTTCTTTAAAAACCCTTTTCGTTTCATCAATTTTGGGTTAAAAAAAATTGTCAGCCACATACCCATCATATTGCCACTTTTTGGCCCATCATGATTCTACACATACCCCTAGAGAAAGAGGATGCATATCTACTATGATGTTAAAAAATATAAGTTTTCCTTTGCTACGCCCTTAATATTAGTGTATATCAGGTTATGAATAGTCTGCTTGTGGCTATCTTAACTCTTTATTAAGTCATATTATCATTAGTATATTGTTATTTAGTTGCTTAGGTTGGCCTAAGACCTACATAGGTGTGTCTAAGTCGGCCTAGGTGATATCCTAGACATAAATAGGTATATATAGGAGGATGTAAGTCTTATTTCATCATCAAGTTGTGAAGTGTGTTCTCATTAGAGATATTTGGAGGTTTTCCCCATCGAAGTGGGTATGTGCAGGATCATAATGGGCCAAAAAGTGGCAATATTATGGTTATTTGTAGGGTATGTGGCTGACAACTTTTTTTTTACCCAAAATTGATGAAACGAAAAGGGTTTTTAGAGGAGATTTCTAGATTTCTACCAATATAAATTATGCTTTAATTTGAATTTAATAAATAATTATTATTCATTTTCTATTATAATTATGACTAAAGTCTTGATCGATAGGCTAATTGAAAAATATCTATAACTTTCAAATAGTATCACATTTTTTGAATCCAAAACATGCATCACATTCTATGCTTCACATACTATAAGATTAAAAAAAGAAAAATTAAATTTCATGAATTTTTGACCAAGTTAAGGTGGTCAGACATACAAGTTTTTATATTTTTTAAAAGTTGTAATAAAAATTCATAATTAATTATTTACTTGGAAAAAATTATAAAAAATATGCATCACATCCGACATGAGTCCTCTACTTATATACAAAATATTATAAAAAAAATATTATCATTTTATTGTGGTTAGGGTCCAGGATAGACACCTACTTCTTATTTTCCCTGAAATTTAAGTACTATTGCATTGAAATTTCAAATTTTCACCAAATAAATTTTATTTATTTTTAAATAAACCTAGTAGTTTAGAAACTACATTCAATTTTCTACAGATTCTATTCTTACATATTTTTGAAATAATATAAATAACTTGTTCAAATTTTTATGTCAAGTTGTCTAACACTAATTTTTCTAATTTTTTTGCCACTTAAGGGCATGTTTTTTCCATGATGATCTTGCACATACCTAAGTGGCTTGTTATTCTCAGTTATTCTCAAGTATTTGCAACATATTTCATATCATATTATTCTATTATGTAAGTTATTTCATAACAAGTGGTATCAAAGCATGATCTTGGCACCATAGAAGGAATGTTTTTATCTATTTTTTTAACACAAGATTCTCACAAAGTTGCATGAGTCTCCAATGGGTGGTCATTCAGGATTTTTGAAGACATATCATCGAGTCAAGAAAAAATTTTTTTGGGAAGGGATAAAAGGTGATGTTCAAAAATTTGTGGTTGAATGTTTGGTTTGTCAAAGGAATAAAGGGGAGACAATTAAGACAATAGGTCTCTTGCAACCCTTATCTATTCCTAGCCAGCATTGGGAAGAGGTATCCATGGACTTCATCACAGGGCTTCCCAAATCTAAGGATCATAATTTCATCATGGTAGTAGTTGATTTTCTTACTAAATATGCACATTTCATTGCATTATCACATCCTTTTACAACAAGTGTAGTGGAAAAATATTTTTTGGAGAATAGCCAAAAGCTACATGGTACACCTAAGGTTATTGTTAGTGATTGTGATCCTATCTTCACTAGTCACTTTTGGAAAGATTTATTCTCATGTTTGGGTACTCAATTGGCTCATAGCTTTTCATACCACCCTCAATCAGATGGGAAAATTGAGGTTGTTAATAAGTGTTTAAAAGGATATCTACACTGTTTCACTTCAGAGAAACAGTCTCAATGGGTAGATTGGCTACCACTTGCAGAATGGTGGTATAACACTTCTTTTCATAGCTCATCAAAAATGTCTCCATTTTTGGCACTTTATGGATATCATCCTCCTTCCATCACGTCATCAATAAAGGTGTCACCAAAATTCTAGGTAGTAGAAGACCACTTGCTTCATCAACAAGTACTTTCAGGACTCAAGGAGAATTTAGCCATGGCACAAAATCGAATGAAACAACAGGTAGACCAACATCGTAGTGAAAGAAGTTTTGAAGTTGGGGATTGGCTCTTCTTGAGATTGCAGTCTTATAAAAAAATCTCACTAAAGCAACAAAAAAAAAATAATTTGTCTCCAAGGTATTATGGTCTATACCAAATCATGCAAAAGATCGGTAGTGTTGCCTACAAGCTAGAGTTGCCACCAACAACAAAGATACATCCAATTTTTCATGTTTCTTATTTGAAGAAGGTAATTGAGCATAATATTCCCTCTCAAACAACACTATCAGAGCTTGATGAAGAAGGAAGAATCATTTTGGAACCAGAGTGCATTCGTCAAACACACACAAAGAAGTTGAGGAATAGAACTCTCACTGAGTATCTCATCCAATGGAAGAATTTACCAGTTGAAGATGCCACATGGGAGGACGAGGAGTTCATTCAAAAGAATCCAAACTTGATTAGCATTGAGGACAATGCTTCTTTGAAGAAGGGGGACATGTTACGCCCTTAATATTAGTGTACATCAGGTTATGAATAATCGGCTTGTGGCTATCTTAACTCTCTATTAAGTCATATTATCACTAATATATTGTTATTTAGCAGTTTAGGTCAGCCTAAAACTCATATAGGTGTGTCTAACTTGGCCTAGGTGATATCCTAGGCATAAATAGGCATATATAGGAGGATGTGAGTCGTATTTCACCATCAAGTTGTGAAGTGTGTTCTCATTAGAGATATTTGGAGGTTTTCCCCCTCGAAGTGGCTTGTTATTCTTAGTTATTCTCAAGTATTTGCAGCATATTTCATATCATATTCTTCTATTGTGCAAGTTATTTCATAACATCCTTCCTCAAATTGCTTGTAGATGAGATGGATGAGTAAAGGTTGCTTGAGAGGAAATGGTTATTTGATAATGGATGTGTTTAGAATTGTTTCAATAAGATATTTGCAATTTCCATACCAAGATCACTTGGTAATATTTTGTTCTTGCTTGAGGGAATAGCTAGAGCCCTAAGAGGCTTTATGATGCCATTTATGGTAGGGTGGAGAGCAAGCTTGTATTATTTGATAGTGTACTCATTTTATTTTCAAGTATTATTGTAAAATGAAAAGTTAATATATTGTTGAATGAATAAAAGAATATGGAAAAGAGCAAGCCTTATTCTTGTGTGTCATTCATTGTATTTTTAAATATTGTATGTAATATTAAATGTATTGTAATTTGTTTTTCAATGAAGTAAAACATAGATACCTTATGAGTTGTGATGGTATAGATATGGAGGTAAAGAGAGGCTTTAGTTGATATTCATGTATCTTTTAAATTGCATACCATGTAAAGGAAATGCAATATTGTGTTTTTGAGGAAAAAGTTTAAATGACATCATGCTGACAGAAAGGGTGTAATGGGTTCTTGTTAGAAGAAATATAAACCCACATAAATATGTGAATATGCTTCTTTAACACTCCAAATTTCTTATCTCTTTCTTTCAAAAAAAAAAGGGATCAATTTAAATATAACAAGTGAAAATACCTACACCAATTTAAACTTTTACCAATAAGCTTAGTGTACAATACCATAAGTTTTAAATATATAATATATATTTTTCCATCACATAGATGTATAGGTTCATATATGATTTTAAGCTACTTACATTTTATCAATATGTTTTAATAAAATATTGAAATTTTAAATTTTTTTTTTCTTTTTTTAATATCATAAATGTGTTTTAATTTTAACATACCTGTCAAAGATTTTGAAATACTGTTATGACCAGTTAAATAATATTTAATTATTTATTGAAAAAAAAAAAAAACAAAACAAAACAAAACCATTTTGTGTATTTGACTATGCTAGAGCCCTTTGGCTCGGACCCTAGTTGTTGGGAAAGCCAGTCATTAGAGCCACTGAAATGCCCATACATTGCCAATAAATAAATAAATAAAAACGTATAAGTATTTTGACTTTTTTTTACAGAGTTCTAAGATTTAAACTATTGTGATGCCCTCTTATAAATCTGAACATTACCATTAAGAAGTGGCCAGAATTTTTAAAAAAATAAATTCTTCATCAACAAAGAAGAATAGATATATAGATAGTTGTGTTTCTAAGCAGGCATGTTTTTTTATAAACAGTAGGGAGAAATTTAAACAAAGGTTTGTAGAATTTTTTTTTCAATAAATAAATATGGGGCTCTAAAAGAAAAAAGAAATCATTTGTGAATAGAGCAGGTTGTGAAAGCCTAAATCAGTAAAAAAATGGAAGAAGCAATTTATAGACATTAATCCTGCACAATAACAAGGAAAAAAAAAATTAATCCTGAACAACAAGAAGGAAAAAAAAAATTAAGTAAATAAAAATGTAGTGTTTTATAGCATCAATGCACAGTGGGGTTGTGATTTGCAAAACATCACTGTTCTGGGTATTCTTCTTTTGCAGCCTGACTGTCATAGGACAAATTTATTAAAACGTAAAGAAAAGAGACAAGATCTGTGTTTAAATAAAATGATAAAGATTAAGGGTATCCCAACTGTAGATTAAATATAGAGTCTATATACTTATGTGCTTTTAAAATATGCATTTCATTCATAAATGTGTAACATAAGGAGAATAAACCAGTAAATGGAAATGATAATATTCTTCCATGTATACATATATATAAGTGAAATATTTACAATAAAAATGATATATATTTCTTACACATTACAACAGGCATATCCATTTCATCCGGAGTGTGTTAAATACAGATGCTTATGAGGAGTTAAATCCAAAGTGCATTGCAGATCATGTGGTGTAGAGGACTCTCTATCGCCCTTCTCCAAGGTTTAGGAAAATCCACCACCGCCATTCTCTTCCTACATGCCAAAATTAAAATAATTCAAACAACAGGAGAATAGTGTTTGGGAAGTTTTAGCGTGGAAAATTAATTTTATTCATTTTTAAATGATTAAACCGTAAAAGCCAACTAAAAATGTGAATTATAAAGAGCCCTTGGAGCATTCAAAATGTATGTGAGAATAATTATAAATATAATATAATTTGTGAATGTGACTCAATTCTAAATGAGTAATATTAATGTTGTCGAATTAATAATCAAAATAATATTAGTCAAATTTGGAACCATAATCCTAATGTTAGTATACATAGAATACTGGGAAAGATATTTAAATGTCTATTTTTTTTAATTTGAAATTTTGAAAATAAATAAATACAAATATTGCATGACTTATAAGATGAAAAAAATAAATAAAAACTACTGCACTTAAAAAGAATGAAAATAGAATGTTTCTACTATTATCCTCTTAAAAAAATAGAAAATCAATAAATAAAAAAATCACTGGACATCAAAATAGAATGTAGATTTTTGCTAAGGAATATGCATGAAAATAGAATGCAAATTTTTGTTAAGGAAGATTATCCATGTGGATAATATTAAATTTAATATTAATGTTAACAGATTTAATGCCAACATTAATATTTATAGACTTAATTATGCCGAGAGGCGTAACCCTACAGTGGCAATAACCCCTATAGGAGGCCAGCGAAAGTAACTATCTTAGGAAAAAGAAATGATCCATATTCCTATTGATTCAAAGTCGAAGAGTCACCATATTAAACTGCCAATAGTGGAGGAGCAGAAGAATTAATATTAGTCTTATAATTAAGATTAGGGTTCAATTATGGTTAGGGTTAAAAAAAAGGTTAGGGTTGAAAACAGGTTAGGGTTAGGGTACAATTAAGGTTAGGGTTATAGTTTAATTAGGGTTAGTGTTCACTTCAGGTTAGGGTTAATGTTCTATAATAAAGCTTGGGTTTAGAGTTAGGGTTATGGTTTTACAATAAAGCTTGGGGTTTGGTTAGGATTAGGGTTGAGCTTCAAATAAGGTTATCATCACGGTTAGGCTTACAATTCAATTAAGGTTTGGTTTAGGGTTTAATTACAATTCTAAAATAAATATTTGGTTAGGGTTAGGGTTAGGGTTATGGTTAGAGTTAGTGTTAGGGTTAGGGTTATCATCACGAATAGGGGTTAGGGTTAGGGTTAGGGTTAGGGTTATGGTTATGGTTAATGTTAGGGATAGATTTATAAATGATAAAATATAGTAATTTGGTTAGGGTTAGAGTTAAAATTGAGATTAGGGTTGGGGTTATCATCACGAACAAGGATTAGGGATTAGGGTTAGGGTTATGGTTATGGTTAGGGATAGGTTTATAAATGATAAAATATAGTAATTTGGTTAGGGTTAGAGTTAAAATTGGGATTAGGGTTGGGGTTATCATCACGAATAGGGATTATGGATTAGGGTTAGGGTTATGGTTATGGTTAGGGATAGGTTTATAAATGATAAAATATAGTAATTTGGTTAGGGTTAGAGTTAAAACTGGGATTAGGATTGGGGTTATCATCACAAATAGGGATTAGGGTTAGGGTTAGGGTTAGGGTTAGGGTTAGGATTAGGGTTAGTGTTAGGGTTAAGGTTAGGGATAGGGTTAGGGTTAAGGTTATGGTTATGGTTATGGTTATAGTTATGGTTACGGTTATGGTTATCATCATGAATAGGATTAGGGTTAGGATTAAGGTTACGGTTAGGGTTAGGGTTATCATCACGAATAGGGATTAGGATTAGGGTTAGGGTTAGGCATCATGAATAGGTTTATCATCATGAATAGGATTATCATCACGAATAGGATTAAGGTTGGGATTAGGGTTAGGGTTAGGTTCATCATCATGAATAGAATTAGGGTTAGGGTTAGGATTAGGGTTAGGGTTATGGTTATGGTTAGGGTTGGGGTTATCATCACAAATAGGGATTAGGGTTAGGGTTAGGTTTAGTGTTATGGTTATGGTTAGGGATAGGTTTATTATGATAATTTGGTTAGGGTTAGAGTTAAAATTGGGATTAGGGTTGGGGTTATCATCACGAATAGGGATTAGGGTTAGGGTTAGGGTTAGGGTTATGGTTATGGTTAGGGTTATCATCACGAATAGGTTTATCATCACAAATAGAATTAGGGTTAGGATTAGGGTTAGGTTTATCATCACAAATAGGTTGATCATCATGAATAGGATTAGGGTTAGGGTTAGGATTAGCGTTAGGGTTATGGTTATGGTTATAGTTAGGGTTAGGGTTATCATCATGAATAGGGATTAGGGTTAGGGTTAGGGTTATCATCACGAATAGGTTTATCATCACAAATAGGATTAAGGTTAGGTTAGGGTTAGGGTTAGGATTAGGGTTAGGTTCATAATCATGAATAGGTTTATCATCATGAATAAGATTAGGGTTAGGGTTAGGGTTATGGTTATCGTTAGGGTTGGGGTTATCATCACGAATAGGGATTAGATTTAGGGTTAGGGTTAGGGTTATGCTTAGGGATAGGTTTATAAATGATAAATATAGTAATTTGGTTAGGGTTATAGTTAAAATTGGGATTAGGGTTGGGGTTATCATCACAAATAGGGATTAGGGTTAGGGTTAGGGCAAGGGCTAGGGTTAGGGTTAGGGTTAGGGTTAGGGTTAGGGTTATGGTTAAGGTTAGGGTTAGGGTTATGAATAGGTTTATCATCACAAATAGGATTATCATCATGAATAGGATTAGGGTTAGGATTAGGGTTAGGTTTATCATCACAAATAGGATTAGGGTTAGGGTTAGGATTAGGGTTAGGTTTATGGTTATGGTTATGATTAGGGTTATCATCATGAATAGGTTTATCATCATGAATAGGGATTAGGGTTAGGGTTAGGGTTAGCATTATCACCATGAAAATGTTTATCATCATGAATAGGATTATCATCATGAATAGGATTAAGGTTAGGATTAGGGTTAGTGTTAGTGTTAGGGTTAGGATTAGGGTTAGGTTTATCATCACAAATAGGATTAGGGTTAGGGTTAGGGTTATGGTTATGGTTATGGTTAGGGTTAGGGTTATCATCACAAATAGGTTTATCATTATGAATAGGGATTAGGGTTAGAGTTAGGGTAAGGCTTACAGTTAGGTTTATAGTTATGGTTATGGTTATGACAAAATATAGTAATTTGGTTAGGGTTAGAGTTAAAATTGGGATTAGGGTTGGGGTTATCATCATGAATAGGGATTAGGGTTATGGTTATGGTTAGGGTTAGTGTTAGGGCTAGGGTTAGGGTTAGGGTAAGGGTTAGGGTTAGGGTTAGGATTTGGGTTAGGTTTAGTTTTAGGGTTAGGGTTAGGGTTAGGGTTAGGGTTAGGGTTAGGATTAGGGTTAGGGTTAGGGTTATGGTTATGGTCAGGGTTATCATCACAAATAGGTTTATCATCATGAATACGATTAGGGTTAGTGTTAGTGTGAGGGTTAGGTTTATCATCACAAATAGGTTGGTCATCATGAATAGGATTAGGGTTAGGGTTAGGGATAGGGTTATGGTTATGGTTATGGTTATGGTTATCATCACAAATAGGTTTATCATCACGATATAAACTTTAACCCTGATACTAACCCTAATTGTGATATAAATCTAATGCTAACCCTCACCAAGCTATAATATTTAACACTAATGCTAACCTTAACTATGATATATATCATATCCCTAAATTTTAACCCTAATCATAACCCTAATTTTATTAATTTATTCAATGTATAACACTAAACCCTAATGCTAACCCAAAACCTAAACCAAACCATAATTCTACCCCTAACTCTAACATAATTCTCACACTAACTATGACCATAAACCCAATCTTAACACTAAACCTTAACCCTAATCATAATAATAAATCTAAACTGAACCCTAACCCTAATGCTAACCCTAACCATGATATAAACCCTAATCCTAAATGCCAACTCTAATCATAACCTTAAATATATTAATTTATTCAATGTGTTATGCACCTCGCTGCTACTAGCTTATCTATCTAATAAATTTAATATTAATATTTATATTTAATGAATTTAATATTAATATTAATATTGTAAAAAAAATGTTAATATTGATAATAAAAGTCAATATTAGATGGGGTTATATTAATTAACCATATAAATAATCATCATAAAATAAATATTGATGTAATTATGATTACATTAATATCAAGGTTGGCCTAAATGAGAAGCCATTGTTATTAAAAAAATGTTGTGATGATTAAACAAATTAAACAAATGAAATATATATATATATATATGCCCTTTTCAAATAAAATAAATAAGAGAACAATATTATTGAATAAGTTGGGTCATTAATAAATAATATTATTACTTGTTTGGGTTAATATTATTTTATGTTATAATAATAAATATTTTTGTGAGATTGGGAATTTATCGATATTATTGTTATAATGGCAATTATAATACTAATCTTAAGTTTAGAGTAAAATTATAATATTACTAAGTTTTAAAAGAAGATATCACATGTTCTCCTTGCAATGATTGGACAACAATATGGTCTCTTTTATGACTTGAGTACAATAGTAATGGTAACACTATTAATGATGTCATTATATAAGTGATTGTTGATGTGATAGCCATTAATAAATAATTGGTGGGGTAAATGATAAGTAATATTATTAGGGTATAATCAAAATCTAATAATGAGGTCATTATGTTATCACTTGTTCTTAGAGTATCAATTAGTTTTATTACTAAATTTAAATAAAAAAAATCGTTGAGTTTTTTTTTTACATGAAATTATGGGCACGACAAATTTTAACTAGCTCAAATCTTTTTTGCATTGTGACCGTACTGCATGATTCTTTGTTTTCATAACCATTTTCAAACCATAATTTTTAACTGATTCTTTCCATGGTTTGGTCATGGGGATAAGTGAATTTGCGAACCATTTTTATTTACTTCTCTCTTGCACTAAAACTGAAATAAAATTCAATTATTTGAGTTATCCTGCAAATTCGAGATAGAAAGAGAATTTTCACCAGTTGGGAAAGAAGTTAGTTTTTAGATTGGATAAAAAGCTTGTCAAATCTTTGAAGTGGGGGGAATTCTTATTGTTATTCATTTTTTATCAATGAAAAAAGAAAAATTGTGGTTTCTATTCTCTAGCTAAGAAAGTATAGAAAGGGAACTTATTCTATGAGAGCATTAACATTTTTAATATTTTTAATTGTGAAAGTGGGGAATAGCTATTGCATAATATTATAAAGGTGAAAAAGAGGAGTTTCTATCCTCAATAATGCTACAAAGTTTCAAAGTGGAACAATAAGCATTTGTGTAGAGGTAAGTTAAGTCTTGTACATGCGTGGAAAAAGAGTTGAGTTTGTGAATCAGTATAACTTGAGCTAAATAGTGAAGGATTTTTTCCCATTCTCACCTTTTTGAAAGTTGCTTTAGAGTTACAGGATAAAGTTATTTAGAAAGCTTGAGTAGTCATTTGGAGCTACATGTTTGGGGCTTGAGTAAAAGCATAATCAAACCAATCATATCTAGTCAAACATGCAATCAATATCTTCTTATTTTTCTTATCTTTTTAGTGGTAATAGAAAAATCTAGGGTTTATTAGAAATGGAAAATTTCTTTAAACAATTTATGGATAAATATTGCTATAAAATTCTTTCTAGTTGTGTAAAGAGCTGAAATCTACCACTTAGTTTATGAGAGTCTTTCTCTAATCTTGGAAAAAAATATTTCTCTTCTTTCTAGTTGGTAAGCTTTTACGTAGAATGAATTAAATTGTAAATATAATTTTATTTAAGAAACCTTTGGTGGGTAAAATTTGAACCATGTTTTCTTTGTTCGATATTCAAGCCAAAGATTAGTTGGCTAAGAACCCAAAAGTTGGTAGAAGAGCCTAAAGCATAGTGAGTGTCAAACCTTTGGTAAAGATGCTTAACCAGTTCATTATGTCAGCTATTCTTTGTATTCTTGTCCATGACATTTTGTCAAAAGAGTTATAATTCAAAATGGAATCTTTTGAAGAAAGACCTCACTTTTGGTCAAGAAAGACCAAACTCTATGGTAGAATAATATTCTTTATTGGTAAATACCCATCAACATGGGGGTTTTGTTTATGATATCTTTATACTATGTTATGATTAATAAGGTCAAATTATCATCTTTGTTATCAAGTTTTAATACCAAAATTCTATGTACGAAAGTGGTTACTCTCATGAGTTTGGTAGGCTTCAAACATGTGGTAGTTTCCAAAACCTAGATAGTTACATGTTGTAACTTGGGTATTCGAAGCTATTAATAACTAATCAACTCATTTGAGTTTTGACTTAGGGATTTAATGTGTGTTAAGTAAGAGATTTCAAATATGATTAATTATTGGTTGAACAATATGACTGAGTCAACCTTTGGTCAAATATGGTTCTCCAAGTTGAGTAGGGGTGGGTGAACAAATGACTCCACTTATAAGTAGTGGTTGAATATAGTTCAAATACTTCGTCTAAAGTGAGTGCAATAGAATATTTTTTATTTTTAAGTACAATATGTTCCAAATTAGAAGGTATCCATAATTATTTGAAAGTATTGGTTAAGTAGGGCACAACACTAGATATTAAATAATGATAGTAGGGGGTTCTTAACTATACTCTTCATTGAAACGTATGACCACTTCTAGTTAGGAAGGCGTGCAGGGACCGTCGATCTACGATTATAGGTAGAGCACATGGGTGATTCTCTCCCTCTCGCAGATGACATTCTGAGGCTTGTGAAACATAAAGTATCCTGATATGGGATATCTGACATTTTTCCTTAAAATTTAAATGCTATATCTTATTTATATACAATCACTCATGTTGACAATATGAGAGGAAAAAGTCAATTATTCTTTTTAGTTTGAAAAGAAAAATGAGTTAATTATGAAATTATGTAGTTAAATTCAAGGTATACAACACATCCCTTGCAACACACCAAAATACATTCAAAAGGCCTTAAGATAAGCTATACAAATATTAGCTAAGGAGTCTTCTATATACCACAAGGACAAGTGAGGCCTATTATGTGAATTTAAAAGTACAAGATTTTTAAAGAACAAAGAGAAGAGGGCCCATCCCTCTGCTTCACTTCCTTAAGGTATAAATTTATTGGAGGCTTAGCCCAAATGAAAAATTCACAACTTCCAAGAGGCATGTCTTTCAATTCACACCTCGCTATTTATACTCCATCAAAATATAGGAGTTCATGACATCCCTTGGGATGATGAAATCCCCAAGAAGGCCCCCTAAAAATAAAAAAATAAGACAACACTTATTTTTTATCCTCAAGATGACCATAAGGTGCAAGAGGAGAGCATACATAAGTGTATCTTCTGGTTTAAAAGATACGTAAATTGTTAACCCAAATAAAAATGTGAATGTGAATTTTAACCCAATTTCAATGTGAGAACAAAGAAAGTAGACAAAGCATACAAAATAATATTTTCTATAAGAAAATATTTAGAATTTTTTTTGTAAAACCACTTAAGTTAGTAGTTTACAAGATTAAATCTTTTACAAACAAAAGGACACACACAAAAGTTAGTAAAAAACAAAAAAAATGTTAATCCTACTGAAAAAAATTTAAAAACATATTCTTTGGATTTTTCCAATAAGTTTATTATAGAAAACACTTATAAGGGATGAAAAAGGAAAAATTTATGACTAATTAAAGTTTCAAAACAAAAATTTGAGTTTAAATGAACATACTTGAATTCTAGAGAAAATTTTGAGCTTTTTTTTACCATTGCATGCATCTCTAAGCCATATTTTCAACAACTATAAAAATTTGAGAATTCTATAAAAAAATGCACAAGTTATAGTATTTTAGTAATGACTGCTTCTTAGAAAATTATAATTGGGATTGGATAAGACCTTAGCCCCTATTCATTGGCCCCTAGTCATCCAGTTGACTAGAAGCTAGAGGGTTAGGGGTTGTATTTAAGCTCCTAAGGTCTTGACAATACAAAATGTCAATTTGGTCTAGTGACCAAGCTCTAAGACAAATACTAGGGATTGATTGATAATATGACCAAGGATAGACACAAAAGAAAAAATGAAAACCA
>VDFB02000007.1:32807469-32970252 GCA_007258455.2 Sequoia sempervirens | reverse complement strand
TATCCCTCTCTCTCTCCCCCTCTCCCTCTCCTTCCCTCCCTCCTTTCCCTCTCTCCCCTCTTCCTCCTCCCTCCACCTCTCACTCTCCCCCATCTCTATCCCCCTGCCTCCCTCTATCCCCCCTCCCCCTCTATATCCCCTTCCCTCCATCCCCCCTTCCTCCTCTCCCTATCTCTCCCTCTCCCTCCCCTTGTCTCTCCCCTTCCCCCCCTCTATCTATCTCTCCATCGCTCCCTTACTCCCTCCCTTTCCTCCTTTCCTCCTCTATCTCTCCCCTTCCCCACTCTATCCATCTCCCTCTCCCTCTCCTTCCCTCCCTCCTTGTCCTCTCTCTCCCCTTCCCCCTCCCTCCACCACTCACTCTCCCCCCCCTCTCTCTCTCTCTCTCCCCCCCTTCCCCTTCCCCTTCCCCCTCTCCCTCTCCCCCCTCACTCCCCTCTCCCTCCCTCTCCTCCTATCCCTCCCCCTTCCCCCCTTCTCTCTCCCCCTCTCCCTCTCCCTCTCTCGCTCCCTCCTGCCCCCTTCCTCCCCCCTTCTCTCTCTCTCCCTCTCTTCACTCAACCCCAACCACCACCCCCCAACTCTCTCTCCCTTTCCCCTTGTCTATATATATTATAGTTCCTATTTATATAAAACATATAGTAATATTATTATATTATATAAATAATATATTATAATATATAATGCTATTTATATATAAAATATAAAATATATAACAATTTATATTTTATAATATATAATTTACATAAAATAATAATATTACATTATATTATATATAATAAATAAAAATGAGATGAAAGCATCACTAAAGCATAATTTTCCAATATCTGCACAACTCTTACAAAAATAAATAAACCTATGCCAAATCTACGGTTGTGCTTTTAAGATAAATTTTCCTAAAATAAATTAATAAATGGATAAGCTTCAATATAAATTTAACTTGACAAGTTCTCTTACCGATATGTTCATAAATGAGCATAAAAAGTGTCATAAAAAAGCTCCTACAGAAAATGATGATAATGTATTTAGATTCTCCTTTGAAAACTGAAAATGAAAAAAATCACTCTTTTTTTATTTTCACACAAAACAAAACAAAAACCAAATTAATTTCATATAATTTTTGAGATTTTTGAGATTGAGTTAAATTCTCATTTAAATTAATAGTGTTGAGAAAGAGTATAACTAGATACTTAATCTATATGTTTTGTTAGATTGATTTTTGAAATTTGATTTTTCGGGTATAATTAAATTAAAAGATTGTTGAAATTTTTAAATTTAAATTATAGATAGAATAATTTAGAAATTAGGAAATTATGAAGAATGACAAGATAATCATTATAGTAGTTTCTAAATGTTATGTCTAATAAGGACTAAAGATCAATTGAAATAAAATATTTCTAAAAGTATTATAAAAATAAGACAACAATTGTAGAAACCCTATTTTTTAGTCAATCTCTTAGATTACATTAAATATTTATTTATTTATTCATTTATTTGTTTATTTATTCTTTTTCATAAAATTTTATACTCCAAATAATGGTACAAAAAGGGGATCAGACAATTGAAAAGTCAATTGATCAAAGTGAATAATAAATCAAAACCTACTTAAAAAACAATGTTTTAAATAAAACTAAATTAAGTGAATGAAGAAATAAATATGGTGGATTATTTCCAAAAGTTTGGTCTTGAATTAAATAAATCTACATGGATCCAAGCATTTATCAAATGATTGAAGAAGGATTTTTTTATTACTCAACCAAAGTGTTATGATAAGGGGGACTTTTCAATTCTGTAAACATACCAGAAAAATATAGAACCACTGTCAAGGAATGTGAATTGTTTGAAAAAATCCTCAAAGAAATGTGGTTAAATGGAATACCATAATTGCAAAATATATATAAAATGGGTTTGTTAAAAGAAGATTTCTTGGCAGGTGTAATTCCATTACCAACATTTTCACAACCTTTGCCAAAATGGAAAATTCGAATCTGGATATGGGCATCCTCCTTAAAATAGTTGGGAAAGGATTTTTCTCAGACATTGTAGTTGTAGTTGATTTTCTAAACATGCGTGTAAAAGGTGGAAGAATGCACAAATATAGCAAGATATGCACATAATGAACTTTTTGAAAATCCTTTCAATATTTTCAAGAAAATATGATTCGAAAGTATAAATATATTTCCCTCTTGGTAAGAATAATTTAGCTTTGGTAGAAAAAAAGTTTTTTGTTGATTTCCGGTTAGCACCACCCATTGTATGTACTACATGTATATGCAATTCTTTACCATAATTCTTCAAGAGGAATGGATGCCATTTCTTTAAATGTGGTTTATGCTTTTGTGGAAATTTTGGTGAAGCTGCAAGCATTTGTTCATGGATATTTACTGAGAAAGCATGAAGATGTTATTTTATATTGCATGCATTACCTACTTCAAATTCAGGCCTAGAGTTTTGACGTGCTCAATGGGGAAATATGGGAGGAGGAAAAACACAACTACTAATATATTTATTTATGATTTGATTCATAAATCCACTCTACTCTAAAAACCCTTGAGAATTGCTTCTTAATCTTTTATTCACATATGCACAGCAGTAGATAAAATTAATAATAATACAAGGAAACAATGGGTTTGCAGTTCGAGATTACTTTATTGCAGATCCTTAAGATTTGATGGAATCAAAGAAAAAATAATAGCAGAACAAAGCAGACCCACAAATAACAGTGCAACATAAAAACAGTAGTATGCAATGCTTCTCACTAAGAATGTGCATAGAGAAAGCAATCTTCTGCTCGTTCGTTTTTCCCTTGCAATTTAACACTAAAAAGGAGAGGAATATAAAGTAAGATTCCATTTAAGAGGCTTTGAAGGCATAACCGGTATACCAAGATCATCAACAAAGGACTGATAAAACCTTTATGCTGGAAATTTTGCCAGGAAGTAATGTAAATCTCACTTTGACAACACACCTAATGGATATCATCATTAGGTACTTGACAAATCTCTATAAATGAAAAGTAGCTTCAAAAAAGGGCAAATGTAAATTTTTAAAATCGATCTCTGGCACTCCCAATCAGTTTCAAAGAAATGAAAAAAATCCCTATATTGGGTATACCTCTAGGTTTTTCAATGTTATACTGGGTATACCTCTAGGTTTGTCAATGTTCTGCCATTTTATTTTGTTCAAACCACGAAGTGAACTAGCCTTTTTATCACAAACACCTCATTTGACAAGAAATACACTATTCTACATTCAAAATTTGAAGACATACCTCGAGGCTTGAATATTTTCGAGAACAACCATCAAAGCAATAAGTCATCCGGAAAGCGAATCATACATCTCATCTCTTCCACTGCACAAAAAATCCATGTACAAGAAGCCTTCGGAAAAGTGTGTTCAAAATTCTTCTGCTGTTTAACATAAATCACCCCACATACAATCATCTTACCAACTAGTTAGCTGCATGAAATTATCTTCCACATTAGACTTCAAGTAAAAAAAATAAATTCATCTTCATCTTCTTATTGTGTATCATTTGTTCCCTCCAATCAATTATTGGTGGTTGATCTAGAGGTCTCAATCTTTCTAATTTTTAATTTTTTTAATCTTATCAGGTGTCAACAAATTGAAAGGTATTTGGAACTCCTCCAACTTTTGTGGCATCTTGTAACAGGGATAAGAACGCAAGTGCAGCAGTTAGGGCATTTTCAGCAGCCAAATAGCTGAACATGGATGAAACGTTTTCCTTGTTACCTCTAGCCAAATCAGATAAGCCTCTACACACAATTATTGGCACACTGCTTGATTGGCAGATTTGCAAGTAAATACAGTTTCAGAGACCAACATAAGTCTATTAAGATCTTGACATGTCTGTAACTCTCTGGACTTTCATTTTCAATGTAATACCAAAAAAATTTATATACTAAATTTTGTTAATATTAGTTTGTGGGTATGCACTCTCTTCATCCACAGAGGCCTCTTGAAAGTGATTGAACAAGAATTCTCTAAATGCGGCATTATCAACAAAGATATCTGCACTGGAGGCTTTCATTCCCACCACTACCTTTGGGGTTTCAGGAAGGTAGAATGTACTATTACACATCCCTCCAGTTTTAGTCCCTATAGTTGAACATTAATATATTACCAACATCAACTATATAGTTGTTGGGCGTTGAAAAGGATCAGATGCAGGCTCACAATTAACAGAATAAAAAGGTAATAAAATGAAATTCAGGCCAGGGAAGAGGGCTTAGCCATGGGAAATGCCTCAAGTTTTCTAGCAGTGTAGAACCATTTTTGGGTCGCTTCCAGCCAAAAGATTTCCTACATTTCACTGTTTTCGGAGAAAAAATCTTCAGGCTGAAAAATTAAATTATGCTGCTTAGCAGATTTGTTTTGTTTCCCAGAGGTACATCATAGTTTCCAAAATGCAGATATTCAAGTTGGTCTCCTATCTCTGTGGTGCCAAATTTCTGCCCAAAGAAAAGTAATGACTCTCAGATCAATAACTTTAGAAAGACAAGGTATGTGTTAATCGACTAGAAAGGGAAGGAATACATAATATGGTCATATATAAACCCATTTCTTATAAGCTATATAGGATTTATGCCCAAATTTAGATATAAATAGTTGTATATAGGCATTCTCTATTCAATAAAACATTGCAATTTATTAGGTATCCAAATTTTAGAGAGCATTCATAACGGGGTAAAAACATTTGGGTTTAGTTATGAATTGATACCCTCCACTTCCATGAGCCTGTGTAGGAAAAATACTTGGGAATGTTGAGTTTGTTCTTTAGTGAAAGTTTGAGATTTGTCTCTCCTTTTAGGTCCAAAACACTAAAGGTTTAAGAGAGTCCACAAAAATCTTTGTTTCAATAGTAATTTTGTAAACTAAAATAGTAATGTAACTACAACAAACAGAAGCACAAATGACAATATTTTAGACCTAATTAGGGACTAATACACCTAGTTGGGCGTATGGGTCCCACTTACAGTTTTTGACAGGTTCAGATAATGAAAAACAAATAGCACAAAATACCCATAAATTTGAGAAAAAGACCTGTATAGGGACTAAATTTCCCAAGTGGGTGAATGAGTCCAAAATTAGGGTTTTAAGCCTGAACCAACAAATTATGAGTTGATTTTGATGTGTGTAGGTTGTATGCTCAATTGACTATTTACAATTATAGATTTCCAATGAAATTGAATGATGCAAAATGCAAAAATGCAACCTATATGCACTTTTCACTAATGCAATGTTTAGAAGTCATAAATGCAATTCAACTAATGTAAATCTAATGCAAAGTTAATGCAATATAGATCTAGGACTACAATGTTCTCCAAACCAAAAATTTAAGGGTCCAAAGGTTGGGTTCACCAAAATGAAAAAAAGGGAAATTGATTATGGTTCCACCTTTTGGGGGATGGAATTGAACCTATTTCACTGTTTAATTCATTAGGAAATCTAAATCCCTCAACCAAGTGACTGAATTGAGGGATGGTTAGGGGTTTCCTATTGTAATTGGTGCTCACCATAAAACAATGCTTTAAAGGAAGAAATTAAATGCACTTATGCAAATTCACTATATGAATTAGGAATTTGAAGGCATGAAACAAGATGGAAAAATTGAAATCAAATAGTAAAGTACTTGGAAGAATGATGGAGTCAAAGCAAGGACTAGAACTCTAAAAAATCTACTTTTTAAAGTACACTAGGACTAAAACACCAGGTTGGGTGATTTAGTCGTGCTACAAGGTTTTTAGGCAGAATGTGGAATCTTCTGATGACTAAGAAAGATCTATAGAAAGGTGTTAAAAGGGCTCTACTGGGACTAATATTCTAGGTAGGGTGATTTAGTATCATTGCTAGGGTTGGACTAATACTTTTATAGCCTCTAGTGATCTTCTATAGCTACCTTCTTGTCCGATCTTTAGGTATGAAAGTGTGAATCCTGGTATGTACATGAGTTTCTATGAAGATGAAAATTTCTTGACAACTTTGAAATCTTTTGTAACTTTTTCTTCAAAGGATCTTCAAGCTCCAATTCACCCAGATTTGCAAACACACATCAAGAGAGAACAATTCTGTTTTGTTAGGCAATAGGGGTTTTCCTTTGTCAAACATTGTTTTGGTAATTAAACCTTGAAATAAAATAGAAAAGCATCAAGGAATGATGAATGAAAAAATGCAATGTTGCAACTCACCAAACCCTTGAAATGAAGGTTGTAAACTTGTGCGGAATGGATAGCATGAATGTGGATCTTGAATCTCGATTGAATGCTTGAAATTTTGTCTTGAATGCTTGCTTGAATCATGAAACTTGCATAAAAAATGTTAGCTCACAAACACACATGATGCACATGAGAACTTTGACATGATACTTGAATCTTGAATGTAGCTCCAAATGCTTGATGATTTTCTCTTGAATGCTCTTGATCTTATAAACTTGTTAGGATACTTGGATACTTGAAATTTCTAGGAGAAACTTAATGAAATGACCTTATATTATACTTATTTATTCTTAATTTCCCAAAATTACAACACTACAAGATAAAATTTAGAAATTGAATCTAAGGATAATAAATCCTCGCCAACAATTTGAATTAAAATAGGTCCTAGGTTAAAGCAAGATTCATATCCCAGGTTGGGCATATGAGTCCCACAGGATTAAACCTGGGACACAAATTTCAAGGAGTGCCATGTTTAATGTGACATTTAAGATCAGGCCCGAGACCTAGGGAGGACCCATATGCCTAAAGGGGCATATGAGTCCCAAATCCCTAAATTTGGAACACAACTGAAAACATTAAATTATGATTTTTCATTTATTAAATTTTGGAATTATCCCTAGAAAAATGCATTTAGCTAGGCTTGTGGATGCAAAATAGGACCAACTAAGACATAAATAAGCTATATTTTAATAGGGAGGGCCCAAACAAGTGTGAAAATGTAAAGGGATACATTTTTCTACACTACATATTTAATTAAAATTGATATCAAGGTAAGAAGAACCATTAGCTGTCTTTATAATTTTATTCTTATGAATATATTGTGTTGTTTTTCTCTGCTACAACAACTATCATTTTGCTGGAAAAACTCGCACAATTTGCATTTAGGTATTAAATATTTGCATCAATCTGCTTTTATGTTTTTTGTTGTTCTTTTGTTGTGAGCTCTTTTTTCTGCACAATTGCATGTTATGTTCTTTGACTTAAAATTTTTTTGTTGTTTTTATTTTGTAGCTGACATCTTTTCCCTTTATATGCTAAGCAATACTTTATTTTCTTATGTTTTTGTTTAAATGAATCAGATTTCAACATTGCAGATTTTTGGTATGTAATATATTAGCAATGAATACATGTACAATGTACTAGATCCAAGCATTACGAAGTGTCGTAGATAGCTGCTAGATAGACAAGCAATCAATGCATAGTTAATTGGATTTTATTGGTGCTTATTCTTGTTCATTTATTGGTTTTTCATAAGTTTCTCTATTTTTTAGGTATTTGTTCCTATTTTTAGTGTCTCCAGAATTCAAAACTCAGAGCTTCACTAAGATTTCATCAACTAGTTATGCTTTCACTACATATGCACCCACATTACAGAAGACATTTCCCAAAGCATTCAGTTTCCCTTGTAACACTTGTAGCTCTCATCTACAAAAAACAATAGACAAGCCACTCGCTAATTGCACATCATTTCTTCTACTACACCATGAATCAAGCAATTTACAAAAAGGAAAACATCTATAACAACAACTGACATTCAAAAACACACAAGCTTCTAAACAAACAACAAACAAAAAATAAGCAAATTATATGTGTTCATTGCATATGCATCAACAGTCCATAACACATTGCTCATATTGCTCAATTTTCCCTGCAACGCTTCTAGCTATTAAGTATAAAAAAAAAAAAAAAGTGCCACTCATTAGTTGCATACTTAATTTAGTTTTGTTTGAACTGTTGTATTGCATGTTGCTACAAGCATACTTAATTCATGAAATCTTAAACAATTGTTGGGTTTTTTTTGTACTTAATCTCATTTGGTAAAAAAATTATGGATTTTTTAGCTCTTGGTTGCACTATTGCATATTTGTTATTCTAAAAAACTGCACTGCTGGTCAATGGCTTAGCTATCTGTTTATAAAAATTGATATCTTTTTGACTACATATTCAATCAACACATAGCTAATTCATGAAACCTTACACAGCTACTAGGTTTTGTTTGTGCTTGTCCTTTTTTCATTATAGTTTGTTGAAAATCTTGTGAGTTTTTTTGCTTACTTCTTGGATTTTTGCATTTGTGTCCATGTGCACTTTGACCACAACATTTTTACAATGGGCCAAAGTTAGAATTTAAAAAAAAAATAGACAAAATGAAACAATATACACAACTTTAACACAAATTTCAATAATAAAACTTCCTTGCAAACAAATCTAGAAAAACATCTCATACTATGATCTTTCACTCTCTGGTTCAAGAACCAAATGTATTTGTATCTCTATAGATCTTTGTCTCTACACCAATCACAAAGAATGGTTCTGTTACAAGCACAATGTTAGAAAAATGCATTCAATGCATGCACAATTTAAGAAGATCTTGTCCACGTCAATTAGTTTTACACATGTTGTCTATTTCTAAAAGCTTTTGAATTGCTTTTACCAAATACTCTAAGTTCTTCTCCATTCATTTTTTAATACTTCACAATCGAATAACAACTTACCTCTATCACATTTTCCAAAACTCAATTCTTATTAAGCAAATGTCTTTTTCTTTTTTAACAGGAAAACATGTCTTTCTGCCTGAATGTTTGTCATGAAACTTGGAGACCATAATCCTAGGCATTCACCAAAGGCCAAATTTCTCCCCCATCTAAATTCCTACATGTATACATGTAACACCTTTGTCATTTTTACTATGCATGCTCATATCGAATGCCTAGAAGCCATCGACTACATCGAGGCATAGAAAACCATTGCCATTTACAGTTGTTGATCATTTACACATTACAAGGTATTGGAAATGCTTCAAACTAGTAGCCTCAGCGTACTATTTTTGCAGAAAATTTTTGGGATGTTTTTTTTTTCCCATACTTGATAAGAACAAGCGTTACAGAGAAAACACAACAGTTTCAGCAAGGATTGCTAGATTGTGCATGCAAGATGTGTTGTACAAATCTTCTCAATAAACAATAAGCAAACAACATGAAAATTAACCAAGCATTCTCCACTTATCTTTGCACCAGTTTTCCAACACATATTACATGGTTTGCATTTAATGCATTAAACATGCATTCACTGCTTCACTACTGACCAACCCACCACCAAAACTCACACTACATGTATCCCTAGTTAAATATTTGCAACAACATATAATATTCCCCACCATATATAAAGTTCCCCTATTTACCTATTTTACTTATAGCTAAATGAAAAAATTGACCTACTTCAACCAATAGGAAAAGAGATAAACAATAATTCTCCATCACCAAAAATATGCACTTAAATACCAAGAATAGGAAAAAGACAAAAATATTTTATACAAAACAATCTCATTGGAGAAGCGACTAATTCAAAAGTAAATTCATCGATTACAATACTAAACTTTCCTATTAGCAGAAACTAATGATAATGCTATGAATTGACGAGACTTTTTTTTAGCAAAGCATTTTTAGTGTTAAACCAAGTTGCATATACTAGTAATTTGTTGAGTATAATGATACATAATTTAATACTTAAATACTCTTCTGAAAAAGAAGTCTCAACTCAATGCTATCAACACTAATGTGTCTACAAATTTCCACCTTGTAATATCTAAGCATTGTTGCCAACCATATGCACAACAAGCAACCTTTTTGGTTATCAAGTGCCATAAACACATAGCAAAGCCATTGACAACCACTGCACTTGTTGAGACTAACAAACATGCAAGACTGCAACCAATAGCCAAAAAACCCACAAACTCTTCAAAAAATGTTAGAGAAACAATAATAAGCACAAAAAAATCACAACACTCAATTAAGATTTCATGAGTCATGTATTCATCCACTCCATATGTTCCCACCAACCCTCAAACATACCTCACACCCACAATCCAACAGACCTTGCTTAAACTATCCAGTTTCCCCTCTAACGCTTCTAATGATCAAGTATCAAGAACAAACATATGACCCACTCGCCAGTAGCACACCGTTTGTTTAGTTCCTCCCTCGTTTAAGCACCACATAGAATCACAAGCATCAGAAATAGCAACTCATAGCCAAAAACCACATAAGCTTTTCAATAAACAGTTAACCCACTATTGTGGGTTTACCCATCTAATGAGGAGATATTTGGGATAGAAAATTTTCATCAATCAATTTAGCCAATTTTCTCAAAGGAAAATGAACAATACACCTACTTGGAAAAAGAGGAAAAGATATAAATAATAATTTTCAAACAAAAGAAATATGTTCTCAAGCACTATAGCTATCAAGTATCATAAGCACACAGCCAATCCACTCATAAGCATTGCACTTTTAGAAGATAACAAACATGGAAGAGCATAATGAAGAACTTAAAACAAAGAAACCTTTGAACAAACAATTGTCAAACAAGAATAAGCATAAATAAAATCTAGCACTCGCTTCATATTTCATGAATCAACTATGCATTCTCTTCCTGTGCACCCATCAATTCTCTAATATATGTCATACAATTTTCTTTTTGAACTTTCCCACTAGACTAATGGTTATTCAAGCAATAAACATATGGTTTATGTTTTTTATACACTCATAGTTGACAAGACCTTGCTCAAATTAGTCATCCTTCTTTGTAAGAGTGAGCAATACTTCTAGTTATCAGGTATCAAAAACAAAAAGAAAAGCTAGTTACCAATAGCACATCATCCATACAGCCCTCCCCTCATTCAAGAATTGCATTGAGTATGAAACACCAAAGACACAAGACCAGAGATTAAAACATAGAAGGTTGTGGACAAATAATAAATAAATGGTAGGAAGCACAAATGAGCATATACTGTCTCCATACAGATGAGCTATCCAACACATCTGGAACATTTTGCATTTAATGCATTAAACATGTATTTAGTATTTGAGGATGGAATATTTTGCAACATATATAATTCCCCCCTATTTTCCTTATTTACTTAAACTAAAATGAACATTAGACATACCCCAATCAATAGAAGAAGAGATAAAACATAATTTTAAAACATCAAAGATTTGTCCTTAAATCCCAACTATGGAAAAAACACACAAATTTTGAATAGTACAATTTAATTTTCCAACCAATCATTTCAAAAGAAAACACAACAATTACAATAGTAATATAGTCGTCAACAAAAAAAAGTTCCGTGTTTATGAATTGCATGCAATGCCAATCACTATGCTCATCTATCTATTCGACGAGTCAGATTCTTGAACCAAGCTTCTCCCTTATAGTTCACAATTCTTCCAAAGCACAATATTTAGGCATGATGGAAGACTTTAAATTCATTTTAAACAAAAGGGAAAATGATACAAGAATTTGACCTTTCAGTTGTTTGTTTAATAACCAAGTATACATGCAATCATATAGATCTTTGCCCTGTCTCCATTCAAGACCAATAGTACATGTTAGAAAGATATATTAGAAAAAATAACACAATTCATGATATATCATATTCTATTCATAAACATGAAACACACAAGTGCATGATAAAATTTAACAAAAAAATAGTCAAACGCAATAAATTTTTCCAAGTATTCAGAAATTAAATCAATATTCTGTCAACTTTTCTAACAATGTAGGAAGCATTCAAACAATTAGTATATGGTTAATACATTCAATTCTTCCACAATGAACATGCTCTATGTACCATCAAGGGAAACATACAAGCTTTCCAAGAAAAAATAAACGATGAGAATAAGTGAGAAAAAGCCCAAGCACATGCCTAGCATTTCATGAATTAACTATGTATTCACTACTTGTGTACCCACTAGGCCTTCAATTGACTTTTTATGTACAAATATGCTTGATTCGTTGAACATATGTAAGAATTATGCCAAGTGTTTGAAATTTTCCAATCTATGCCAATAAGCAAATGACCATTGCAATCATTTGATTGCACTAATAATGTAGCCAGAAATATGCATAAGTGCAACCATGCAATATAAAATTCAAATGCACTACTCCAAATAGCATATCAGTGAGATTTTCTTACAAGCAAATGAAAGAAAATATACCTATATTATACATTCTGGTGAACGTACAATGCAATTTAAATTGCACATGGAATCCATACCACATGCTTATAACTATGCATAACTCTCATTGCAAAAGTAACTTGCTTTTTCCCATAAAATATTTTAATGTTTATGAAGTATATACCATTTCATTGACTATACTAATCTATTTGTGTTTCTCAAGTTTGTTAGCGCCTTCAACATAGAAGGAGCTACAAAGTTATTATCTCAATAGCTTAGTTTTTTATGCTCAAAATTTATAGTTTATCTCTTTTTCTATTGCTTTTAGTAGCTCAATTTTCCATTTTCCTTTGAGTAAATCAAGAAAAAAAGGAAACATTATATATCTTGACAAATATTTAATTTCAAGGTGCATATTGTGAGAGCTTTCGCAAAGGACTGATGTCTACTGAAACAATGAATACATGTTTAATGCACTAAATGCAAAATTTGTGATATTTGTTAGACAACTAAAGCATATGCAAGAAAATAATTTGTAGTTAATTCATGAAATATGAGCCAAGTGGTGATTTTTTTATGACACTTGATAACTAAAGGTATTGCTTGTTGTTACAAGGGTCAATGATCCAACTGAGTACACTAAATTACATATTCTTTATGGAAGGTCTTGTCATGAATTCATTGTAATCAAAGAGAAATAATGATACAAGAATGTGATCTTCCACTTCCTTGTTCAACAATTAACTATATTTATAGCTAAATATATCTTTGCAACCCTCCACACTTGCAAAAAATCATGTTACTTCTGCAATGAATAATATGGATGATTACAATCATCGGATATGCAATTCATTGCTTAAGTATGAGATTCTTTTGTTTCAAATACTTTTGTCTTTTTCCTATAGTTGGGGTTTGAGCACATTTTTTTGTGCTAGAAAATGACGGTTTATCTCTTTTTCCAGTGGTTTGACTAGGTCAATTTTTCCTTTTTCTTTAAGTAAAATAGGAAAATAGGGGAACATTATATATTGTTGCAAATATTTAATTGGGGGATGCATATAGTGTGAGTTCTAGTAGTGGGCTGCTCGGTGCTCAACCAATCAATGCATGTTTAATGCATCAAATGAAAACCTTGTGATATATGTTGCACAACCAGTGCAAAGATACGCAAAGAACACTTGCTAATTTTCATACCAAAAAAAAAGACCGGCATGGTAAATATTCTAAAGCATTTCCTATTAGCCCTTGTAACAACAACCAAGCATCATAAACATAGAAAGAAGACAATCACCAATAGTACACTGCAACAAAATAACGAACATCAAAGAATTCATACTTGTAGTTATCAAGTTTCAAAAACACACGACCAAGCCATTCGCCACCAATGCACCTTTGTAGTAGAACAAACATTGAAAAGTGCAACCAATAGCTAAAAAACCCACAAGCTTTTCAACAAATAATAAACAAACAAGAATAAACACAAACAAAATCCAACAACCACCTAAGACTTCATAAATTAACTATGCATAATTCACTACACATGTACCCACATGCAAAAACGCAACGAAGAGCAAAAAAACCCACAATCTTTCCAACAAACGATAATAAAACAGGAATAAGCACAAAGAAATCTAGGGCTCCCCAAAGAATTCATGAGCTACTTGTGTGTTCATTGCATGTGAACCTAGGGAATTTCCAAAAATATATAATGTTGTATTTTCCCAATTTACTTAAACAAAATTGAATAGTAGACATAGTAGCATTTAATGCAATAACTATCCATTGATAGATAAGCATGCCATATCCAACACATATGATACAATTGTAAAGTTGACCTACTCCAACATGTAGTGAACATATAGTTAATTGACGAAATGTTAGGCAAGTGCTTAGCTTGGTTTCTGCTTATTGTCATTTAACTCATGAAATCTTAGGACTGGCTTTTGTTTCTACTTATTCTCTTTTATTTATCATTTGATGGAAAGCTTGTCAACACTTTAGCCTTTTTCATATTTCTTATTCTATAAAATTCAGCTATAGGTGAATGGCTTCACTAGATGTCTCTATGATAGTTGAAAACTACAAGTATTCCTTGTTATATTGCTTGTTGTCATTAAATCCTGACTATAGGGAAAAGGTTAAAATATTTTAAACAATACAATTTTACTGGTGAAGCAACTATTTCAAGACCAAGTGCAATCAATGCAATAGTAAACTTTCCATTCAGCTGCAACCAATAAAAGCACATTTTTTTACATTATACAATTCGATACATTGCCAAGGGTACTGTATTAGTCATTTTTGTAAAAGTATATCATCAAATTAGGAACCAATTAAATATTTTTTGCAATTAGTTAAACATTGCATCTAATTTATGCCATCCTTAGCCACAAGGTAGTGGCTATAGAAGCATTCAATGCATGTTGAATGCACTAAATCATATAACTATTGGATCACAAAAAATAGTATATTAAATGAAAATTCTGCAAGATAACTTTTCCCAAATGTTAAATATTTATTCTATCTCTCTATTTATTCATGTAAAAATATTATTTTTCCCTATTAAACATGAAACAAATAAGCATATGTATAGGAAAATTGTACTATTGATGACCAACTAATCTGTCTGTTTTCCATACTTGATGTCACGCCCCGCCGTGCAAACCCCAAAGGAACTAAAACAACGGAACAATTTTTTTTTTTTAAAAAGAATATAATAACATACTTAAGTATTACAACCTAACAATATATTAAGAGGCACAACTTGTTCCAATGGGGTACACGAAGTGACATGACTATTCTAACCCATAACACAATAATAAGATAACAATGATTAATCAATTAAATAAATCTATTAATTCTCATTTCATCATTTACATATCCATTAAACAATAACCATATTAACACCACATGCACATAGGACAATACATGGAATTATAAAGACATAAAGTGTTACATATTTTGATAGATATAACATAACATAACCAACTATTAAAAATGACCGTTCTTGAATAATTACAAGGCCTGAATATACATCACATCCAAAAAGATGGTGAAATACCACTGTCTAAACATACATCTCAATAACAACATATACAATTTACAAGGTCATCCCAACACACGTGGGAGACGATACATCAATAAATACATTACATCAGGAGCATATACATCTATCTGGTACATAAGGATACTGGATCAACAGTGTCCTCCAAAAGCCCTGCAAGTAAAATACATCTGCAACAAAAAAGGGAAACCCAACGGGGTGCGAAGCACGTTCCACCCAACCACCCCCGTGCTGAGAGTAGACAAGGAAGGGTCCCCGACCAAGCACGTCTAACAATAGCAAGAACTAACTCCAAGAAAACAACTTAACAACAAAGACCACTAAATACTCAACAACGCCAAATCTAAAGGCACAACACAAACCACTGATGAACATAACAACCAGCCACACTCACAACATCACTGGAACTCAAGACATAACATCAAATACTACTTCCAACAATGACCAAGGACAAATCAATAAATCACTTCCAGAGGACTTCAGTAAATCAACATAAACAGAATGTTAGACGAGAGTGTCATCGCATGGTTTCACATGGATTCTCCAGACAACCTATTACAAGGTGCCGCCTCCATCTCTACATGGATTCTCCAGACAACCCAGTTAAGGTGCCGCTTCCATCTATGGTTCTCCTGACAGCCTATCACAAGGCGCCGCTCCATAGGGTTACTCATGCGGAGTCATTAACCTTTCGTGAAGACAAGGCAATGACCTTGCCAACCACGGCCTTCTCAGTCCCCTTTAGTCTGTGATAGCACTAACAGGTGGACGAGGCTTCACAATTATCTTGTTAATGTTTAATCCCCACCCGTGGTTTATTACTTAAGTTATCACTGATTAATCTAACTCTATGTGGGTTACCCTGATAGCCCCTTTGTGCGCCGGACCCCACTAGAGCCACTCTCTCTAAACACTCAATCCCAAAATAACCAACACAAAAAAAAACTGCATCAACAAGACGTAATTGGACCAACACATGGATCCTCCGCGAGGCATAACCATCTCGCCATCACATATGAACATTACCAGAATAGTACAATCCAAGAGCAACTAAATCATAACCAGGGTCGAATCCAAGACCAACCATCAAGTACGAGTTCACAATTCACATTAGCAAACCCTGCCTCTGGAAGTTCTAATCACAACTTAGAATCCTATAATTGAATAAGTTAACTCAAAGGTTTTCGACATGACCTAGACTCAAGTTTAAGAAAATCAAATTAAATCAAAATGCATGATCTCGAGAGTAACCAAAGAATAAACAACGCCATAATATAGTTAACCATGAACAACAAATTCCATCAAATAAATAATCCACAACTCGAAAATAAGTAACTAAATCAAACACATCGTTTACTTCTAATTTTCTCAATCAGACTATATCATTGCATGTCAATAAATATTATATCATTAATTCAGAATATCAATATATCGTATTCTTGAAATATATTTATACATTAAAATATATATTAAATTTCATAAACGAATTACACAAATATATATATATGTATATTTTAAATTATTAAAAAAATATATATATATATTAAAGATTAAATACTTTTGTAAAACTCATTCTATCAAAATATTTTATGAAAACCAATAACTAACCCATTTTAAAAATTATATTTTATTAAAATAATTAACAATTAATAAATAATAATAATATATATATATATTAAATAATATATAATATATATAAACTAATATATATATTAAATAATATTAATATATATATTAATTAATATATAATATATATTGAAATAATATATAATATATAACAAAAAAATGCACAAAAAAAATAAAAAAAGAATAAACAAAAATAAACAAAAAGAACCCAACTAATAAAGGCGCTGTCGGCCTGTGGTCACAGCATTCTGGAGACACGACAGTAGCATTATATACATAGGCCTAGACCAAGAAGCCCTAGGCATGGAGTCGTGCTTTGAATGCTTGTCTTTCTGAGGACCCACCGGGGGCCGTGGGGGTGCAGCTCCAGGCCGAGCCCATTCCCCAATACAAAATTTTAACTATTAAAATTTATTTACTAATTTTTTTAACTTTTATATTACTTTCAAAAAAATTCACTTTTATTTTTCAATCGCCCACTCGGGCACGAAAATCAAAAATACAGAACATATTTAAATTTATATATACATTTTTATATTATTTTATTTTAGTTTTCTATATTTCAGGCACGGATTTTCACAACTGTATTTTATTTCAAGAAATTCACAAGTGTAGATTTTTATTTTTATTTTTATTTTTCTTAAAAATAAGTAATAGATATATATATATATATATATATATATATATAAATATATAATACATATATTTTTTTTTGTTTAATCTGTAACACAACATGAATTTATAACAGTAGGTATGTATATATATCTATTTACTTAAAGAAAAACTTACAGAATTACTAATATGGTCAATCAGATCTTTTTGTCAGATATAAAATAAATGGAGTAAATAATATAATTCCATAATAACAAATATATATATATATATATATAATTTTTTTTATATTTCAAACGGTAAATTTTATTACTAAATCATATTAAAGACTTTTGAGAAGGGGTCAATGAAATTTTTCTACAGAAGATTCCAGGGTTTCATTTGAATAAATTTCAAACCACAGAATTTCTTTCTATAAATTTTTCAATACATGCATCAACAGGTATTATTCAAAGCACAATAAAATAATAAATAGCAAAGGAAGAACCTGGAGTCCTTCGTCTGAAGAAGAATCCCCTTCTGAAAGCTCCTTTCGAATTCCTCCTGCAGCTCCTCCTCAGCTCTATCTACCTTCAAAACAATTATTTTCTCCTCCATTTTTCCACAAACAAAATTCTTTTATTTTATTTTTATCTTTCTTTTCCCAAATCCCAAAACCAACAGAGTAGAAGTTCTGTGTGTGAATAATCTTCTCATAAAATAATAAATCAAAAATAAAACTCCATAAAGCACATCTGCTTTCTTTTCACAAAAAGCCCCCTTCCTATTGGTCCTTTTCCAGCTTTTAAAAGCACAAATTTATCTACAATTTTTATTTAAAATAATTTACTTAACCAAGATATTATCTATGCTAATTTAATATTAATAAAAGATATTATTTAATTATCTTCAACAATATTTATTTAATTTAATTATTGTCAACATTATTAATTAAAAATAATTATTTACTCTTTTAAATAAATTAAATCACCTTTTTAATTTATAATATATTTAAATTTAATATTCAACTAACACAATTAAATCAAACAACTAAACAACTTTAATCTATTATCTTATAAAATAAGGTTAATTAAATAAACATGAACTATAAATCAACTGAATACCTCAAAAAAACACTACACAAACAACGAGAATGAAAACCACAGTCATAACATGACTCACAACAGACGACGGACTTGGGACGGGGACGCTTCCAAACCTACTCCCTTTTTCAACATTTTTACCCATTGGGCTAGTTTATTGCTCGCCCTGTCCTGCCGAAGCAGGTGGAATCAAGACTTATTCCTGCAATCCTGCATCCAAGCAAATGTCAAGTAGCACATGTATATATATATATAATCAACATCCTACCGTGAGAAGGAATTGCAGTGTAGCAGGGCACTCGTGAACGAGTGATGCTACACTGTCCTCTCACCTAATCTATTCTAACTATTACAATATCCATAACAACTAACATTTCTAACCAATTGATCATAAGATAACATGCTAATTAACTACTGCATCATAATTAATTACTAACCATTGCATTATAAAATAACACAGAATTCAAATCACATGATCACCATACGATTATCACATCGACATCTAAAACATTAGAGAGAAAGCATTACCTAATAAAATAATCCAAACCCTACATATAGAGTATCATAAATCATAATAAAATATCAATTGTAGCAATCAATTAAACTACACAACCACACACACCAAAATGATGAATCAGTCACCATCACAATTCAGTATCACACTAACATATAAAGCAAACAATAGTAGTAAATAGTATCAGAAACATGGGGGTATTACACTTGATAACTAGATCTATTGCTCACTATTACAAAGAAAAATTAGTAGAAATAAAACCTAGCACTCACCTAAGATTACATGGATTAGTACCCACCAGCTCTCCAACACATCTAGCACAATTTGCATCCAATCGAATAAACATGTATTGACTACTTCATGATCAAATATTTTCCACAATAAATAATGTTCCTTTATTTTCCCAATTTAGTTAAACAACACAATGTCATTGGCCAAGTGACTAATTAGAAAGCAAATGCAATAGATGCAATAGTAAACCTGCCTATCAGCAGGAACTAATAATAGACCCACTCCAATCATCTATGGAAAAAACACAAAAAATACAATTTGATTCATCATGAAAAGTTCAAGAACAACAAGCAATTATTTCGAAAGAAAATTCAATAAATGCAATTGTAAACCTGTCTATCAATAGAAAGTAACAATTGCAATAACCTCCTACCTTTGAACAAAAAAGGTTTTGTGCTTATGAATTACATGAAATTCCATTCACTATGCACATTTGTCTATTGAAAAAGTCAAATTCCTGAACCAAGCCTCTCCTTTATTGTCCACAACTCTTCCAAACCATAAATTTTATGCACATTGGAAGACTTAAAATTCATTGGAAACAAAGGGGAAGAACATTACAAGAATCTAACCTTTAGATTCCTTCTTCAACAACCAAGTATATTTGTGCTCATACATATATCTTCCTCCAACTCCAATTGCAAATAATGGTTCTTGTTACAATGGAAAACTAGAAAAATGAACACAATCCATGACATATAATACACTATTCATAAACATGAACCATAAAAAGATCAATAAAATTTGCAAAAGAATAGACTGAGATGATATTTTTTTGTGAGTATTCCCCATTATCCATTATAATAGCAACAAAGCATCATTAACATAGGAACAATGCATCCATCAGTGGTCCACTGCCACAAAATAATAAACATGCAAAACCAGAACCAAAAGCTAGAAACACACAAGCTTTTAAACAAACAACAATAAGCAAAAATAAAACCCAGTACTCGTGTTAGAATTCATGAATTAATTATGCACTCACTGCTTCTGTACTGACCATCCCTTCACCACATATTGCACACTTTTCTTTCCAATCCTTGATGATACCCTGCCAACCACACAAGCAATAAACACATAATTAATGCATTCACTCGGCCCATATCCCCTAGGATGCATATGCAATCCACTATACCCATTTGCACTATTACACCTTGTAACAACAAGCAATACTTCTAGTCATCAAGTGTCAAAAAAACACAACAAGCCATTCACCACTAATGCAATTTTGTAGAATAACGAACACAGAAAAAGGCACCCAATAGCTAAAAAACCCACAAGTTTTTCAACAAACCATAAACAAAAAAGAATAAACACAAAGAAAACCCAACATTTTCCCAAGATTTCATGAATTAACCATGCATCCATTGTACATATACCCACATGAAAAAATGCAAGGAAGAGCTGAAAAACCCATAATCTTTCTAACAAACAATTATAAAAAAACAATAAGTAGAAACAAAATCTAGCACTCGCCCAAGATTTCATGAACTAGTTATCCATTCAGTGCATATGCACAATGCACTTTTAAAGAATAATGAACATAACTAAAAAAACCCACAAGCTTTTCAAGAAACAATAGACAAACAAAAATAAGCACAAACAAAACCTAGCACTCGCCTAAGAATTCATATATTAACTATGCATTCGCTACACGTGTACCGACATGCAAAAATGCAATGAAGAGCTAAAATACCCACAAGCTTTCCAACAAAGGATAGTGAAACAATAATAAGCACAAGAAAAACCTAGAACCCAACTATCATTTCATGAATGAGCTAAGTGTTCACTACATATGCACCCACATTACACAACCATTATCTTCCCTTGCTTCATTTTATCCATCCAATAAGGAACTTGTGTCTATTGTTCCACCTACACCTAGTCCCATTGTCCATTGCATACTCCAAAACATGAACCACCAAGGTAAAGGTATAGACCTTCGTGAACAAGGTATTTTGGAGCCCATCCATGTCAAAGTCCCTCCACGCTCTTATGGCCTTGGATATACACCCCAAGGAGAACAATCTCAAGATGTTGATATTTCCTCCATGCATCCTAAGTCCACTTTCCATCATTAATCGTATCATATGCCTAAAAAATGTGTTGCCATACTTCCTCCATCATCCTACAAATGTCAAAAGCATGTGACCATAAACCTTCCACCATCCACTTTTCCACCATTACTTCCAACTCCTAATATCCCTCCATCCACTTTACCACCATTAATCCCAACACCTAATATTCCTACCATTCAATCCTCTTCCATTTATTCATAAATACCCTTACATTCCTAATCATGACAAAAAAATGCACACATTGTCTAAACATGAAGCTTCCACTCATTCCACCATACCCATGGTATTCAAAAGCAAAGAATTCAATGCCTCTACCTATAAAGTAAAAAATCCTAAAAATCTTAAAATTCCTCATTCTTTATGGCATCAATGCAAATATTCAAAGCAAAATACATTCAAAAATTTATATAAGCCCATACCTCTAAAATTAAAGGGCAAAACTAAAATGGTTTGGGTCCCTAAGAAAAAGGAAAGCAAGTCAAATGAGGCATCTACATCACAAAAATCCCAACCATCCCCTTCCATCCAAAATTCACATTCTATTCAAAAATTACAAAAATCCCACAAGCTAAATAAAAATCATAAAAATACTAAGTCTATGTGGGTACCAAAAATCACTATATCCACCACCTCCTAAGTAAACATCTCCATTGATTCCTACACACTGTCCACATCAAAATCTTCAATGTTTATCACAGTGTGTGCAACCATTGGTCATGGTTCTCTTCCATTTCACAACAATTCCACATACCTCCATCTCCTTACCCTTCACTCATTATCTTACATATCTCCCCCACCACCTTCCTATGGTCCATTCTTTTGGCTAAGCCTCCCCATTCATCTTCTGCATAAGTCCCATATAATCCCTATCATCTTCCCTACATAATCTGCATCATAATCCATTATTTTCCTCCATAATCCACATCATAATTCATCGTTTACCTACTCCATCTCCCTTTCATGTCATCCCTTACCAACATCTATGAGATTAATGACATTTGACATGGTCCATGCGATGATATCCATCTCTAGTGGGACTACCACTTTTTAAGTAACTAGACACTTGAGTCCCTCCTATCCATATTCCCCTTCTCCTATCCAAAAAGGTCAAAAACTCAAAAAAATAAAAAATAAAAAAGTAAAGAGAAATACCTTCATCCAACGATGAAAACCTGGTAAACATGCACCTTGGATAAGTACTATGATGAAAACTTGGAAAACAAGTGTCATGTGTAGGTTGATCTTCTATGTCAATTACACTTGGGGGCACAATGCCTTATCTATCCAACCTATCATCCTACCTACCATCTTTAGTCATCATACATACCCACATACTTATCATATTGAGTCCATTCATCATTTCTTCCTCCTTTTGATCTTGATAAAATAGGGGGAAAAATGTTTAAACATGTATTGGGTATCTCTTGGCATACCTCTTCCTTTCCAACCAATTATATCATTATCCTATTGTCATATGCTTTGTCATGAAAAATCCTAAGTATTGTACCTAGAATAGGGCATGTTATTCCTATGCGACATAGTCTTTGGAGATCACATCCTTGCTCTCTTAGGAAAATAACATCCATTCCATTCACTATGACCTATCCTTTTTATCCATCCATCTATCATGAACCTTTTATCCCTTATCATATCACCCACCCTTCCATTCATCAATCCCATCTATCTCCTTGCACCTAGACTTGGTTTTCCCTTGTCATTAGTATCTAGCACAAAGGCTACCCAAATTTTTATCCATTGACACCTCAAAACATTTAAAAAATCCAAAAAAATAAAAACATTTCAAAAATCCAAAAAAATTGAAACATCTCAAAAAATACAAAAAATACAAAAAAAATAAAAATATCCCCAAAAATACAAAAAAAAATGGAAACAGGTCCTAAAAAAGACAAAAAAATCAAATAGCCAACAAAAATCCAAGCAATAAAATCGAATAAAATCACTTCTTCCAATCAATTCTTCAAAACAATTCAACGCATCAATTCAACTCCTTCAAATAAATCTTCAAATTATCAACCAATCATTATCATCAAATCAAATCATTTCTCCATCAATACAATCAATCTAAATCAATCCAATCACATCAATTCTTCTATTCAATTCATCACCAATAATCCAAATGCAAGTCAATCCTTAATCCATACCAATTAAGTCAATCAATCTTGCCAAATTATCCAATCACATCATTTGGTCTTGATCCTAATCTTGTTGTAAACCTAATCAGTCAATCAATCAATCATCCTTGTGTTGATCTAGGGATATGTCAATCCCCGCAACGACAACACTATCATCATCAATCAATCAATCAATTATCATCATCCTTGTGTTGATCTAGGGATATGCCATTCCTCGCAATGACAACACTATCATCATCAATCAAAATCAATCAATCAATCAATTACTCATCGATTTGTAGCTTGTCAAGGGAAATACCTTATTTTTTTTTGTATCATTTGTGCATACTTTCTTTCTTTCTTTTGTGTGTTATCATTTTTATCATGCATTTACATCAAATCTGAATTACTCCCAGATAATATTCATATCTTGTATCTAGACAAGGTCATATTACGTTGGGGCATGAGACACATCGTCACCTTGGTCCTTATACCTTGGTGCATCATTTCTAGTGTTACATCAAACATCATGGTTGTTCAATTTCTTGTAGCATAATGTATCATTCATCTCCTTCATCCACTTCCTATCTTGCATTATTCATATTGTCCCTCCTTATCATTTCATTTTGAGAGCATACTCGTGTTCTTTCTATCTGCCTATCCTCTTGAGGGGGCATCATCATCCCACTCTTATTTTGTCATCATCGTATCTTTCTATCATCATCCATTTTCCTCTATCCATACCTTAGCTTCTTTTAAATGATGTTATTCAACACAAAGCTCATCATCTCAAACATCATCTCAAAGAGGGGCAAAATGTAGACACTAAAATTTTTCCTTCACCTATGAACCCACCTTTCCATATCAATTCCTCCTTCTACTTGCATAATTAAATAATTTTAATTATTTAATTATCTTTTAAGGTCATATTCCTCTATTAATTAAATAATTCTTAATTCTTTAATTAATTCATTTTTTTCCTGTGCTCCACGGGGACGCATCCCCTAGCCTTTTGGCCCGTTTCCCGTACCGGGTACGAAACGGGGACGCGGGGACGGCTAGGAAACGTCCCCTAGCAGTCCCCTTTTGGCCTCGAAGTACCCGGTACTTACCGGGTACTTTTCTTCACTCGCAGGGGACATAGGGTATGGCTAGCCGTACCCGAAACGGCCCAGCCGTCCCTCGACCGTACCGGGTACGGCTAGCCGTACCCTACGGCCCAGAAAAAAATCAGTCGCTTTTTTTTAAAAAAATAAAGTTTTTTAAATAAAATGAAAGGTAGGGGGGGCCCACAAGGGACGCCCCAATGTGTTTAACCTATTTTTTACCTTATATGTTGCTTAAAATGAGAAAAGAAACTCATTTTTATTTCTTGCCTTGTGAAGTGAAGCATAGCAAAAGGAGAGCAGCTGAGTGAAGGAGAGAACAACAGTTTGAAGAGGAGCTTAGGGCATCATTTCCACCATATTAGAGGTATGTTTTTCATCTTTGTTTTGTATTTGCTATTTGTTTTTAATTTTTGCAAGATTTTTTAAGTTTTTCAACACATAGAAAGGGCATTTAGGGTTTACTTCTTTTTTTTTTAACTTGCAGCTCTTTGAAATCAAAAACTTCATAAAAATTTAGAAAACAACCATGAGTAGCAGCAGTGATAGTGAAAGTGAGGATATTGAAATCCAAATGCAAGAAAGAGCTCAAACGCAAAGAAGTGAAAGAACAAGAAATAGACATAGAGGTAGTGCAACTGCAAACATTGGGGGGTGTTCAGAGAGTGGGAGTGGAGTAGGGTCAGCAAGTTCAAACCCATTTGAATGTCCAATTGAAAGCCTCAAAAAATGGGCAAAAGGCCCATTTAACCCCAAAAAACCTCTACTACAATTTGCAACAAGAGTTGATAAAGATAAGAAAAAAAATTCGGGGGGTAGTAGAGTATGGGAGTGTCATTTGTGCCACAAACAATATAGGGGCAGCTATACGAGAGTTTATTGCCATCTTTTGTGGATTGGTGGTCAAGGGGTGAAAGGGTGTAGAAAAATAACCCAACAACAAAAAATTGATGCAACTAAATTTCATATGGAGGGGGAGGCATTAAGTAAAGGGGTTTCAGTTGAGAGTTTGCAGCCTAGTACGGGAATGCCTACACCATCACTAGATGTTGCTTCAGCTTCTCACTCTCATGCGGGGGATGATTCTACTAGAGGAAAGAAAAGGAGTATGACTGTTGCTGATATGTTTAATGTTACAGCAAAAGATGGGGCTGATTCCTCTATTGCCAAGTTTTTTTATGCTAATGCCATACCATTTCATGTCTCACGTTCACCATATTTTAAACAAATGTGCAAAGATATTGTAATTGCTGGTCCCTCATATGTTCCACCTGGAGAAACTAAGTTACGCACCACCCTTCTTGATAAAGAGTACTCCAAGGTGAGTATTTTGATGGAGGATATGAGACAAACATGGTTGACAGATGGCTGCTCCATAATCATGGATGGGTGGACCGATATCAAACATCGGCCACTCATCAATCTTATTGTCACTAGTACAGCAGGCTCTTATTTTCTTAGAGCTGTAGATTGTTCAGGCAAAAGGAAGGATGCAACCTTCCAATTTCAGATTTTGAGAGATGCTATAGAGGAGGTTGGAGCCTCTAATGTTGTGCAGGTATGATTTAATTTGATTTTCTTTCGTTCTTATTTTTTATTTTGATTTTCTTCATAGTTATTTAAAATTTTCATTTTGATATCTATATTCTATACTAATCTAGTAATCTCATATCAACTTGATGATATGCCATTGCCAGGTAGTGACCGATTCAGCCCGTGTGTGTAAATTAGCTGGATTGATGGTGGAGAGTGCTTATAAGCACATTTTTTGGACCCCTTGTTGCGTGCATGCATTGAACAATACCTTGAAGGACATTGGGAAGATAGATTGGGTGAAGGCAGTGGTTGCAGAGGCTAGAGAGGTGCAAATGTTCATTTGCAACCATCAGACTTCACTTGCTTTGTTTAGAACATTTTCGAGGAAGGAATTCCTCAAGCCCGTGGAGACTAGATATGCCAGCTACTTCATTTTATTAGAGAGGATGCTTGAGGTCCGAGAGGCTCTACAATTAATGATGGTCAATGCAGAATGGGGTAGATGGCAAGAGTCAAGCACAACGGAGGGAAAAAGGGTGAAACAAAAAATCCTTGATGATGACTGGTGGTCCACAATGAGGTAAGAAAATTGGCATTGCTGATTTTATTATTTATTTGAATTATTAAATTTTATTATTGCTGATTTTCATTTTATTATTTAATATTTATAGGCTAGCAGCTTACCTGATTCTAATTTTTGTAACTTGTTTGCACTTGCAGTTATGTATGCTCCTTCATTCAGCCTCTTGTGCAAGTGATTAGATATGCTGATACTGACTCTCCTAGCCTTGGAGAGATTTATGAGACCTTTGATAGTATGCTTGGACAGGTCAAACAAGCAATTTATAGCAAGGACCCTTCTTTGGCATTTTATGAGGAGCATCTTAGGCCCATTGTGACGCGACGGTGGGACATTATGAACACCCCGCTTCATATGGCAGCCTATGCTCTCAATCCGAAATGGTATGCACCGAGGCCTGGGAGAGTGGCTCCATCTCATGATGAAGAGGTGAAAGAAGGCTTCATGAGGGCCCTTACAAAAATGTATACTTCAGAGGAATCTACCATACTTCGCACACAATGGCTTGCATTTGCCAATCTTCGTGGTCCAACCTTCGGCAAACCAGAGGCGAGGATGGATAGAGCTACATTGGCTCAAACCGACCCTATTGGATGGTGGACGTGGCATGGGAAGGATGCACCAGAGTTGAGATTACTTGTTGTTCGCCTTCTTTCACAGGTTGCCAGTTCCTCTGTTGCAGAGAGGAATTGGTCCACATATAGCTTCATCCAATCAGTCAAGAGGAACTGCCTTACCTCTAGACGATCGGAGAAGTTGGTGGCAGTACACAGTGCTTTGCACTTACAGGATCGCCAATCTAGTGAGTATCGTCAGACTCCAGCCTTACGTTGGGATGTTAATCCCGAAGATGCTACGCAGATTGAGGAGGAGGATGCACATGAGGGATTGGTGGGTGTTCCATTGGTTGAGACAGATCCTTCTATTGACATGGACACTGACACTGACTTAGACTTGTGCTCTGATGGCGAGGGCGATGCTGATTTAGACCTACCTTCTGCTGATTAGGGACCATGGACAGCGATATATTTTCTTAGTTTTATGTTTATCATGTCATTTCATAGTTGAGACTTGGAGCCTTTGGGCATTTTGGTTATAATTATCAAACTTTTATATGATATGTATGCACATTTATAATGAAAAGCATTTGAACTTTGTTAATTTGTTTGTCGATTCTCATGTGAAATCTCAATTCAAGTCTAATGATATGTATTAAGCTTATACAATGTCTAGAATGAATGCTTTATCAATGTTATGCTATGAACTTTTGAAATTTCTCTATATTTTTAAAAATTTCCCTATTTTTTTGTCAGCCGTCCCCTGTCGTCCCCTAAAAAATGACCCAAAAGTACCCCCATACCAGAAACTCGTCCCGGCGTACCGGGTACTCCCCGTCCCCGAAACCCCGTGGAGCATAGTTTTTTTCCTTTATTCTTCCCTTGATTAGTTAAATAAATTTTTTTATTTAATTATGTCACTAATTAGCCCCTTCCTTTCTATAATTAAATAAATGCTTATTTATTTAATTATTGTCATTTTTCTACTATAATTAAATAATTATTTTAATTATTTAATTATTCATTATCATCTTCTTCTATAATTAAATAAATTTTATTTATTTAATTATTTACTAATTTGTCATTTTCATCCACTTTTGAATCAAATTGTTATTTAATTTAAAAGTCAACATGTCACATGCCTTTTATAATTAAATAATGCTTTTATTGTTTATTTATTCACCTTCCCTCGCAAATTAAATAATTAAATAATTATTTAATTTTCTCCAACAACCTCTTTTTTTGTGCCAACCTCATTATTTGTGCCATTCTTATCTTATTTTGTCTCATTCATTTTCCACCCTTGATTAAATTATCTTATAATTCAATCTTGGCCATTAATCCTTATCATTACCCTAATTTTTCCCTAACCCTATTTCATACTACAACTTTTAATCTTGGCAATTGATTTAGACATCTTAGTGACATCCAATCTCAACCATCAATCTAAATCAGACCTTGCCTATAAATCAACTCTTTCATAAGCCATTTGGGGGTTGATTCTTCAAGTAAACTTATGCTTCCAAAATATATCAAATATCCTTGTAGGAGGTGTTTATTAAGTTATGATGAAGCATAAAAGTTCCCAAAAGTTAACAAAAAAACATTCAAAAATTGGATAAACCATTCCTCCTCTTACAACATAATATGAAAAACAATAACCCTTAAAGAAACTGGAGAAGTTCAACAGACATAATCCAACTTTCGCAGGTTATTACTATATCACATAAACCTATAGCATGGAAATTAACTACTCAAACTATTTGAACTAAGCTTAACACAGTGTTTCATTCTAAATGAAAGCATAAAGAAGGAACTTGATAAAGGCCATAAAATGTACAATTTCAAAGATTTGTTCCAAGCAGTTTGTGCTTTAATATCAAATGAACTTAAAAATAAATGTTGGATGCTAATCTGATAATAGTTTGAGTTAAAACAATATAACATGCCAGAGAAAAGAAGTGTTCTACCAACTTTTACTTCTAAAAATACTTCTATAACTAAGGAAAACTAACGAAACTTCTTTTTCCAAAATGAGGAACTCCTTGCTTCTGTCGCCGCCTCTTTTTTATAGTTGAAAATAGAGAGAACCATCACCAACATTCTAGAAGTAAATATTTCCAAATGCATGCATCTAATAGCTCATGATCTGATTGTATATATTTAATTAGGTCATGACAATATTTTCTTATTAATTCCCAACTATCATATTAATGTCCTCTAGATATTTAGTAAAGAACATTGTCTGAAAGCAATCATATCCTAAAAAATAGTCTAGAAAAATTTGGTGTACCAATCATGTAAATTGACGATGCCGACTCAAAATTTCCAACTTGAAAATAAGAAAGACCTAACATGCTCTGACAAACTCTGAAAGAGATTGCTCCTTAAAAGCACAAACTTCCCGCAACAAAGAGATGTGTCAAGTAGGCAAGGATTCTTAGATTTATGAAAATTACCTTTGAGAAAATCCCTGTCACACTGACAAGTGCCTTTTCTTTCTTTCGAAAGGAAGATGATAAATGAAAGCCATGCAACCACCATGCGGTGCATTGCTCACCTTTTGGAATAACTTTTTCTTCAAACACTGTGTTTCATTTTGAATGAAACCATAAAGAAGGAACTTGATAAAGGCCATAAAATGTATAGTTTCAAAGATTTATTCCAAACAGTTCATGCTTTAATATGAAATGAACTTAAAAATAAAGGTCAGATGATAATCTGATAATAGTTTGAGTTAAAAAAATATAACATGCTAGAGAAAAGTAGTGTTCTACCAATTTTTACTTCTAAAAATACTTCTATAACTCTAGAAAACTAAAGAAACTTCTTTTTCAAAAAGAAGGAACTCCTTGCTTCTGTCACCACCTCCTTTTTATAGCTGAAAAGAGAGAGAACCGTCACCAAAATTCTAGAAGTAAATATTGCCAAATGCATGCATCTAATAGCTCACGATCTGATTATAAATCTTTAATTAGGTCATGAAAATATTTTCTCATTAATTCCCAACTATCACATTCATGTCCTTTAGATATTTAGCAAAGAATTCCATCTAAAAAAAATCAGATCCTAAAAAATAGCCTAGAAAAATCTGGTTTACCAATCATGTAAATTGATGATGCTGACTCAAAATTTTCAACTTGAAAATAAGAAAGACCTAACATGCTCTGAGAAAATCTGAAAGAGATTTCTCCTTAAAATCACAAACTTCCCACAGTAAAGAGATGTCATGGTGAGTAGGTAGGGACTCTCAAATTTATGAAAATTTCCTTTGAGAAAATCCCTTTCGCGCTGACATGTGTCTTGTCTTTCTTCCGAAAGGAAGATGGTAAATGAAAGCCACACAACCACCATGTGGTACATTGCTCACCTTTTGAAACAACTTTTTCTTCAAGCATAGACTCGTCCCGAAGCCAAAAATGTATAAAATCCAAATATCAAAAGAAGATTTAAGAAAAATTGCTTCACAATTTTGGCAACTCATAGGAGACCTTCTCTTGCGGAGGCATGAACCTAGAGCTTTGGAAATTCCTAGAGTTTGAGGAAAGAAAAATGCTACACCTCCCAATACAAATTAGTTTTCTGGAAAAGAGCACAAATGACCTTGTATTCTTGATTTGATTCAAAGACTTCTTTGAAGGAAACATCTCCCCATCTTGCTGAAATAGCCCAAAGGTGATAATAGAAATGAGAAAGGGGAAAGATATCATGCTCGATTTCATCAATGGTGTGTATTGTACCTGAACTTGGGAGTTTCGTAGAATTTTGTACCTTTTGTGTGATTGCATCTATGATATTCTCAACTGATAGCACATCTCCATCTAGTGAGAAAAGGGGAGGCAAGCCGAAGCTAAGCAAAACATTGAAATCCTTCTTGATTTTGTCAACCCTTTTGTTTAACACTACCTGGCATTCCTTGCTCCTTTCTGTGACTTTGTGGAAATTGACAAATTCACTTGCTTTGTTGGAGGTTTCCGTTCAATCTAGAATCCCTACACTTCTTAGGGCCTCATCAATGGCCACACAATCTGGAAATTAGATTTTATGATTCCACTACTTAGGGAGCATATATCTATAGAATTTGGTTAGCCATTAGGCCAACCTTTTTGTTTAATTCTTGAGCATCCCTTAAAAAAATGTATGGCTGGCTTGAGAATAGTGACTACAACAATGATCTATTCCTAGTGCATGGATATCAACTTATTCAATATCAAGAGGGTTCCAAACCCTTGTGTAGCAGTTAACTCTTAATGGAACTTAGCAGTTAACTCCTAATGGAACTAAGCCTCTCTCTCTCTTACATTCTCCTCCATTTAATTCTTCTCTCTAAGGGAACTTGTTAGTTCAGAGTTCAACCTTTTGATCTCTTGGTTATGATCCTATAGAGAGGAAATGATCTCCTATTTCTCTTGTCTTGCCTTTTCTGCTTCCACCTGGGCCTTTTATAGATTGTCGAAAGCTTGATATTAGACATCATCTAGCTCTCACTGTATGTTTTCCTAAGTACATTGATACTTTATTTTTTCATGGTGCTTAGTAGCAACCTCAAATCTTAACTTTTTTATTTCAACATACAGCTAAACCTGTTCACCTTGGGTCTCCTCAAGAAACTTAGTTGCTTCTCCTTGCTGATTTTGTATATGTCTTATATGGGCCATATCGACATCTTTGTCCTTGATCTCTATCTACATCCTACTTAGTATTTCCCTTATATTTATCAACTTGGACTCACGCTTCTTTAGTTTTAGGTCTAGCCTCTCATAATCCATATATACCACCTTCAAGGTAGCCTTAAATAGGACCACCTTGTCACATAGGTGAGTTTTGTTTAAATCCAGACCCATGGCTCTAATTTTGTAATTTTCCATCTAAATTTTCCCCTTGGGTTTGGACATGAGTGGCTTCTTGGTAGTGATGAACAAAGAATTCCGCTATTCACTGAAGCAAGCATCAATTTCTTGGTAGTCGGCAACACAACATTCTTTAACTATGATTTATACTTTCTAGCCTATTGGGCTTGCTTGGTTGCATAGAAATTCTCTTGGAGACTCTGTGGGGTGTCAATGCTTTGTGTTACAATAGAAGAACCTAGTGTGTTGTTGTTTATATGGTTAATCTAATTGAAAACAAAACACTCTAATGAAACATTAAACTAAAGAAATTGAAATAAAATAAAACAAACAAGAATTCTTCAGAGCCGTTCCATTTTCTCTATCTACAGTGATTCTTTTGAAGCTGTTGCTGTCAGATTTGATGTAAGCTTCTCCAAATGGCTGCTGTAGAATGAGTATACAAATGAAAACCTCTATTCTATATGCTGGTGAAATGAAATTGCTAACAGATATGAACAAGGGCTGTGAATTATGCACAGGGGCTATGAATGGAAGATATCATGATTCTATACTGCTATTGCTATGATTCTATGCTATATTATGCTATGATTCTATGCTATGAAAGTATGAATGCTATGAAATTTTCCTATAATTTACTTGCTTAAAACTTCTATATCATTTGGAGTTCCCGACAGTCATATTTATAGATTTTTGCAGGCACAATCCCGGCTGGCAAGAATCTATGGCTATGAAATTGTCTGGTAGGTTTGAATGGTGAAAGATGAAGAAGTTGAGAAGAAGATGGGAGAGGTTGAGAAGTTGGAGAGAAGGATGGATTCCTGTCTTCAACCCACGGGAACAAGCCTGCACAGAAACAGAGAAAATTTAATTTTCTGTTTTGGCAGTTTGTTTCACGAGTGTTGAAGATAAATCCCAAAATTAATTAAATAAATAAATTTATTTAATTTCATTTATTGCATTTTGATTTTTGATTTTTATACTATGGAAGATTTAATTAAATATTTTAGAATATTTAATCATGATGTGACTTTAGAAGAATATGAAATTTTAGAAGAATTAATTAAATATTTTGGAATATTTAATTATAAATAGATATATGAATCGAATTAGAGGAATTAATTAAATATTTGAAATATTTAATTATAAATAGATATTTAGAAGAAGAAGAATATTTTAATCTTTATTTGAATAAGATATTCAAACTAAGATTATATGATAATTAATATAAATAAATCGTAATATTTATTTAATTAATTAAGAAATGAATACGAAAAGATGATTAAATAAACTTATTTATTTAATCAAAATAAAAGAATGAAGAAATATAAATAAATTATTTAAATTTATTTATACGTAGATAGAATTTGAAGATTTTAAAAAAATATTTAATTAATTACCAGACAATATGATGTGAGCATTTTTAAGTGTATACATTTTGCCCCTCTTTGAAGTGATGTGTTTTACGCATTGCTTCAAAGAATTTTGAAATTTGCCCCAAATGTTGACTGTCGAAATGTTGATAGGTATATGCCCCCGCGAACGATGAATCGAGTTTTGAATTTTTTCGAATTTTTGAATTTTGAATTTTTATGGATTTTTATGAAATTTTTCGATTTTTATGGATTTTGAAGATGTCGATTCATCGTTCGAAACTAATGATGAAGAAAAAAATTGACCCGAAAAGATATGAAATGAAAATTTGATGAAGAAATTGCCCCTGCTATGTGAAAATATGATAAAAATGCCCCAATTTTACCATTATATAGGTTAAAAATGTCATTTTCCATGTCATTTTCAATTTTAACCTAGTAAAATTTGCAAATTTTGAGCTCTGAGTTGAAAATTATGGCACTTCCAGTTCACCAGCACCGTTTCGAGCGTATCCGACGACATCAGCGGCCAGCGCACTATGGACCTCCGGTATGTGTCCCGTAAATCTCGTCTCTAGAAAATTTTCTGTTTTACGCACGTTTTTCAATGTTTATTTCAAAAAAATTGAGTTTTAGCGCCCTTAAAGGTTTTTGTAGCGCATACAATATTTTTCGTAGCACATTCAATTGTATAGCTCATTTGATACTTATCGTAGCACATTTGAATATTTTCGTAGCGCATTTGATTGTATAGCGCATATAATAGTTTTCATAGTGCTTTTAATAGTTTTCATAGCGCATTTGATGAATTTTGTAGCGCTCTTGATGCTTTTCATAGCGCATATGATCCCATAGCGCCCATAATTAAAAGCGTAGCGCTATTAATTAATTCTGTAGCGCCTAAATTTCTTTAGTGCCGATAAGGAATTTTGTAGCGCCCATAAGCAGTTTTGTAGCGCTTTTGATTGTATGTTGTTGTGAATGATAAATTTGTTCCCAAAGTTGTAAAACAAATATAAACTGATAAATTTGCTTTTAAATTTGTTAAAAACAAATAGGACAGATAAGTTTTCTTCTAAAGTTGTTAGAAAGAAACTTGATGTTGATTATTTGCATTCCATGATGATGAAAAACAAATAGTTTGATTGATTCGTTTGCTTCTAAGGTTGTTAAAAACAAACATGATTTTGATATTATTCACATTTCATAATGATGATGAAAGACAAATAATTCGATGTTTAGTTTTGGATTGATGTGTTATGATGATTTGATATTGATATTGCTTTGATAATATGTCAATAGGAGAGACTAGGTGTCTTGCAGTTACGAGAGACATTTCCGAGCACATGGACATTGATTCCACATTTGTTACAGTCAGATAGAGATGTGATTGATGCATGTGGTTTGAGTTCATTACTTGATATGCCTGAGGTTCACCTCAATAGGGCCCTATTGACAGCACTTGCAGAGCGGTGGCATAGTGACACCAACACTTTTCATTTACCGACGGGCGAGACTACAGTGACCCCCGAGGACGTATATCGCATCCTACGGATCCCAATGATGGGAGAGATAGTTGTTTTTGATAGGTGAGAGGTTGGAGGTACTCTTTCTTTGAGACGGATATTCAGAGATGATCAAACTGCCAGATACTTCAACCCATGGGGTGAGATTACAGATACATATCCACCATTACCAGTTGTGCTTGCAGGATTCATTGGAGGTGTGTTGTGCCCCGACCATAGGTCGAAGGGGTTTGCGATCGGATGGGGTCATGTTTTGGAGAGTATGGTGATGCAGGGGACACGGTATGCATGGGGTACATGTATGCTAGCCCACCTATATGACAAGTTACATCATATCGTATATGGTAGAGGCCAGAGTTTTGTTGTTGGATGCTCATTACTACAGATATGGGCTTGGGAGCATTTTGCTGTTTTACGTCCATTGACCCAAGGACAGTGACCAGCTGGTCGATCTTACAGATGGAGATATGCTCATATTATTGCTCATCTGAGACTGGGAAAACTAGTGCATTGGCAGCAGTTATTGGATAGTCTGGACACAGTATGCTGGAGACCATATTTAGATTGTGAGCCATGGCCAGAGAATGCGAGGGAGATGCCATTTGTATGTACTTCTAGATTTTTGATTGGGCGGACTACATGGATTATTGAGAGATTTCTTGCTGGACGAGTACTTCGGCAGTTTGGTCGGATTCAGGGTATGCCTGTGGGTTCAGCCATTTATGCGCGGTGACAGCCAGAGCTTGCAGTGTGGGGTCCACGGATTTCATATGAGGCAGCGGTGGCAGAGTTCACCAGTTTGGGAGCACAGATGTGGGATTACCGAGTGGATGTCCTTGATGCAGGGACAACACCAGAGTATTATCAGTATGTCCTAGAGCATCCAGCGCCACGTATGTTTGATCCTGATGAGGCTGTTGCTCCTATTATTGCACAGAGACGTTGACAGAGGGACTCAGAGTCAGAGGATGATGATTCAGAGGACAGTGATGATGATGAGAGTGATGGAGATGACGACTCAGAGGGAGATGATGGTGGTGATGGTAGGGGTGGAGATAGAGGTGGCAGGAGAGGCAGTAGGAGAGGTGGTAGAGGTGGTAGAGGGGACAGAGGTGGACCACAAATGAGACACACTGACCCATCCCCTTTAGTAGATCCGACAGTATCTAGTCAGATATCGTCTCTGCAGAGTACAGTACAGAGTTTGCAGGCTCAGCTATCACAGGCACAGGCCTTGATTACACAGTTGCAGGATCAGTTGACTTTGATTACTACTGAGAGAGACACAGCTAGACAGCGGGGTGAGCAAGCCATTGCCTTGGCAGATAGCCTACAGAGAGTATCAGGTAGCACCTTGACGGGTGACATGATGAGAGAGGTTACTAGAGCTACCCGAGAGGCAGAGTTTTATCGGACTAGATATCATGATGCAGTTCCACCTGAGTGGAGAGAGAGTTATGCTTAGTCACGATCTACTCATGGTCGCTCTCGTACTACCAGTAGAGGGGTGACACAACCATTACCTCCAGGAGGGCCATCAGGGACAGGTGGTGCAGGTCCATCAGGGGTAGGTGGTACAGGTCCTAGGCCAGCTCCATCAGAGGATAGCATTGCCTAGTGCATTGTATATGATATTTTCATGATATTCTGTTGAGACATTTTGTATACACCGTGAGATGATCACATTTTTGATGATATTATATCATTTGTAGTTGACATCCTTGTACATTTTGACATTCATTTTTGAGATATATGAAATGTAGCGATGATTTATGATGTGATATATGATGTGTCCATATGATATGATGATTTCATGATTTATGATATTTATATACATGATTTTATGAGATGAAATTTATTTGATGAATGAATGTATATGATAATGATGTATGTAATGTATGCTTTGATTTTATGATTTTCTAATGCAAATATATGTAAAAAAATGTATGAAATGATATTTTTGTGAATGTCAAAATATACTCAGTCATATTTTTGAAAAGATATAAACATTTGATTCTTTTCCAGCTTTTTAGAAATCTATAAATGCAAAATGAAAATTCTAACATGAATGCAATGTATACTAACCATGCAGGACATTCATACAATATTGCCATTTGGAGAGTTTATACATGCTTTTTGTATCATCATAGAGCTTTGAAATGTTGAAAGTTAATACAAGCATCAAAGGGTATGTTATCACCAGTGATGACCTGAGTATTGCTTTCATGATTTTTAATATAGCAAGTTAATACAAGCATCTAGGTATAATTGAACCGAGATGACCTGAGTATTGCTTGCATAAATAGACAAGAGTTAATCATTTTTCCATGCAAATTCTGAAATGTCATCCATGATACATAGTAGAGCATGTCTCGCGACCAATTTACATAGTACTAATGATTTCCTTGCAAATAGCAGACAAAGAAAAATCATACTCCTTCCTTGCTCTTCTAGTTCAGTACATCATTGAAGCACTCCAGAGATATGATAGAAAATCAAACAACCATTCAAATCCTGCTTAAAGTATTTCAAACATTTATTCAGATTAAGATCATCCAATTTGGTTATCATCATTGATATTCTCATTTTGATAGTTGTTGAGATCATGTTGTTTCAATTTCCATTGGCATTGAATAAACATGTGGTTGATTTGATACAACAATGTTTGTTGTGTTTTGTCAAACTGTTTTATGTCTGTTTGTGATGTTCTGAAAGTTCATTACCCCTCTCTTGTATGTTTCTGCATTTTGCCCCCAATGTAAACACAACCTAAGGATAAAAGATATGTACAAATTTCATCAAGCCATGATGAAAAATAAGGATTCCCATGGCATGATATGGATAATGAAAAATATATACAGATGATAGATATGGATGAAAAATGAAAACAAGACATAAACTAATAAATGGAGGAGCCCATTTTAATTACAAGTAACGCCTGTTTGCCAGGTTTTCACTACTTGTTTTTATTGCACTTTTTTAGGATTTTTCTAATTTTTTGATTTTTTCAGGACTTTTTATGATTTTTTTGATTTTTTCAGGACTTTTTGTGATTTTTTTGATTTTTTCAGGACTTTTTATGATTTTTTTAAATTTTTTCAAGACTTTTTAGACATAGAACTTCTTCAGATGAATACTATTGATTGGTTCTTCAAACAGGTCCCCCTCTGATGTGGATAACTGATATGCACCAGAACCGTATGCTGCTACGATAACAAATGGACCAAGCCAATTAGGTTCAAATTTCCCTTTCTTTTCTCTGTCTTGCTGATTACGTGGATTTTCTCTCAAAACTAAGTCACCCACTTGAAATGCCCGTGGTTTAACTCTGTTATTATAACTACGAGACATAACTTGTTGATAATCCTTCAAATGATCAGCTGCATGTTGATGTCTTTCATCTAACAATTCTAGTTCCTGAAGGCGAGAAACCCTGTAGTCTTCATCACTTATCAATCCCTTGAGTGAGACCCTAAGCGAAGGTATTTCAACTTCTAGTGGTAAAATTGCTTCTGCTCCATAGACTAAAGCATATGGTGTAGCTCCTGTTGGTGTGCAAACACTGGTTCTGTATGCCCACAGAGCTGGGTTTAATTGGACATGCCAATCACATCCAGCGTCATTTACTGTCTTCTTTAATATCTTCAAGATAGTTTTGTTAGAAGCTTCTGCTTGACCATTACCCTGTGGATATTAAGGTGTAGAGTACCTGTGTTGAATGTGAATTTTTTTACAAAGTTCATCCACATCTTGATTCTTAAAAGGCCTTCCATTATCAGTAACAATAGAATTAGGAATTCCATATCTACAAATAATGTAATTTAGGATAAATGAAGATATTTGTTTACCAGTCACTGTTGTTAGAGGAACAGCTTCAATCCATTTTGTAAAATACTCCGTAGCTGTGATGATAAATTTATGACCATTTGATGATGAAGGATGTATTTTACCAACAAGATCTAATCCCCATTGAGAAAAAGGCCATGTCGAAATGAAAAGTTGCAGTTCTTGTGCAGGTGCATGAATAAGATTCCCATGGATCTGACATTTAGAACACTTCTTAACAAAATTAAAAGAATCTTTCTCCATGGTAGGCCAATAGTACCCCATTCTGACAAGTTTCTTGGCTAAGGTCAAACCACTCGAATGAGTTCCACAAATACCACCATGAACCTCTTTGAAGGATTTTTCAGATTCGTCACGTTCAAGACATCTAATGAGTGTACCATCAAGACCACGTCGATAAAGGATATTGGCAATTAAGGTATAACAGGATGATTGGCAAATGAAATTCCTTTTTTGGTTGTGGGATAAATCTGAAGGCAAGATGTTATCTTTCAAATAGGTATAAGTCTTGCCATATAAAGGTGAATCTGAACCGATCAAATGACATATAACTTGAGTTTTAGGATTATCATAGGCGGGAGAAAACAATTGTTCCACCAAGAATTCATACTCGGTTTGATCTTTAGATATTTGTAATAAAGAAGCAATGGTAGCCATTGCATCTGCAACTTTATTATCAATCCTTGATACTTCTGAAAACTTGATTGACACAAAATATTTCTTATAATCATCCACCATGTTCTTGTATGGTAGCAACTTATCATCTTTAGTTTGATAATCATCATTAATTTGATTAATGACAAGTTGTGAATCACCGTAGACTTCCAGCTCTGAAATCTGCCATTCCAAAGCTATTTTCAATCCTATGAGTAATGCCTCATATTCAGCTATGTTATTTGTGCAAGGAAAAATTAACCGATATGATCATGAAATGGTATGTCCTTCAGGTGTAACAAAAAGAATCCCTGCCCCCGAGCCATATTGTGTATAAGATCCATCAAAGTATAATGCCCACGATCTCTGAATTGTTGCTATAAAGACATCTGCATCAGGAAACTCAATGTGCATTGGATTTTCTTCTTGTAAAGGAGCTTCAGCCAACTGATCTGCAATGACCTGTCCTTTAATAGCTTTTCGATCTATATAGTGAATGTCAAACTCACTTAAGATCATTACCCATTTTGCAAGTCTTCCTGTTAAAGTAGCTCTGCTTAATAGGTATTTCAATGGATCAATCTTTGTTATCAACTTAACTGTATGAGTCAACATATAATGTCTCCACTTTTGAGAAGCAAACACTACTGTAAGACAAGCTTTTTCAATAAAACTATAGTTTAACTCATGTCTTGTTAAGGTTATGCTAATATAATAAATGGCCCTTTCTTTACCTGTAGAATCTTCTTGTGCTAGCAATGCTCCCAAAGATACTTTTGTTGCTGAAATATAGAGTATGAGTGGCTCTCCTAGAATAGGTGGAATTAAAACTGGTGGATGCGTAAGATATTGCTTGATCTAATTGAATGTTGCTTCACATTTGTCATCCCATTTGAATGGGACATTTTTATGCAATAAATGTGTAAATGGCAAGCTTTTGTCTGCCAGTTGAGCTATAAACCTTCTAATTGACTGTAATCTTCCTTGCAATGATCTTAATTGACTGATATTTCATGGTGGAGGAATGTCCATTATAGCTTGTACCTTTTCTAGATCAACTTCTATACCCTTTTCTGAAACAATGTACCCTAGGAGTTTTCCAGATGTAACGCCGAAGACACATTTCTTTGGATTTAGTTGAACATTAAACTTCTCCATTCTGATAAAGATTTTTGATAAGATTTCCAGGTGTTCATCTCATGTATGAGATTTGGCAAGTAAATCATCAACATAATCTTCCATGAATGTATGCATCATATCATGAAAAATAGTTGTCATTGCGCTTTGATAAGTAGCTCCAACATTCTTTAACCCGAATGGCATTACATTCCAGTAATAGGTACCCCAAGGACATGTGAATGCTGTTTTATCTTGATCTTCTAGTGCAATTTTTATCTGGTTGTATCCTGAAAATCCATCCATTAATGAATACATTGCATGGCCAGCAGTTAAGTCAACAATCATGTCTATGTTGGGCAAAGGAAAATCATCTTTGGGACAAGCTTTATTTAAATCCCTAAAATCTGTACAAACTCTGATTCTTCCATCTGGCTTTGAAACAGGTACAATATTTGAAATCCATTCGGCATAATCAATAGTTCGAATGAATCCAACATCCAAAAGCTTCTTTAATTCTTCTTTGACCAATAATGCAACATGTGGATGCATTTTTCTGAGCTTTTTCTTTACAGGTTTTGCCCCTGGTTTAATAGATAAATGATGCATTATTAAATTAGGATCTAACCCTGGCATATTAGCATATGACCAAGCAAAGTTAATTTGATTCTCCTTCAAGAATTCCATGAATTTCAGGACTTCTTCAACTGTTAATGATGCTGCAAGTTGCAAAAATTTTGGCTGTTCTACTGTACTTATGTTAATTGATTTTGTTGGTTCGATCAAAATAGAAGATCTTTCATGATGATACTTGGGAAGAGTGTCAAGTTTCTCATCTTTCAGTGCCTCAGAAAGGTTTTCACTGTTAGATTTGCTCTTTATTTTTCTCTTGTTTTGATCTATCACTACCTTTTTTTGGTTTTCACCAATAGATCCATCTTTTATTTCATTTATTTTGCAGCTAAGAGACTTGACATCCTCCTTATCAAAATCACGAGTATAAGATTCTTGAATGAAACAATTGTTTTCTTCATTTAAGGAACAAAGGAAAATTATAATGTCCTCATCATTACTGAATGTAGGAATATGGATAGGTGCGTCAATGTCCCAATCTATAAGTTCTGGATAAACTAAAGGCATAGGATCATTAGGATGGATAAGGTCTTGAATTGTCAAAGTCATGATATGGTTATCATCCTCATGGTAGACAAGGTCTATGATGGTATTCTCCTGTTGATTGTCAATCTCGTTAGAATCTGATTCTTCCTCACTTGAGTCATGATCACTTTGTAAAACAAAATCAAGTGGAGACCTTGAGCCCTCTCCTTGTATAAGAACAGGTGCATATTTGTGTATGGTATCAACTTGTTTATCCCTCCAAAATTCATCATTATAAATGGTGTCCCATTCATATTCAGTAGAATCAGTATCTGAACTATTTTGCAATTGGAAAACTGATTCATGAGATTTATCTGACACGGATCCTCCTTCATGAGTTAATTGTGTCTGCTGTGAAGTAGATTCTTCTTTATCTTTACCATATCCAAGTCATGTTTTATCACTTGAATGCTTTGAAATAGGTTGAATTGGTTGCACAATTCCTTCTCTTCATTTCCCTATAGGACCATTCCCTTCATAGCCCATCTTTTGCATGATAGCGTACCCCTTACCGTATTGTTCTTTAGGAAACTTAATGTGCAAGAGAGATTCATCTTCATCTTTGTATAGCCAATTTAGGATGTCCCTATCTTCAGCTTCTTCTTCAGTGGTATTAGCTCTAATGAATTTTCCATCAAACTTTGTGATTGGCACGGAAACTTGAGATGTAGAAGCGGTTGCAATCTTTTGATTTAATAAAGTTGGAAAACCATGTGATCTTGAAGAAGGAGGTAAAGTAGAGAGAGATAGTGAATATTCACCTACCCCTTTGTCTTTAAACTTCAGCTTAGTATCAAGATTCTTTGTCAATTCTTGCAATTGGACTTGTAGATTGGAAGAAGAAATAGCAAGAGCTTCCCTATTGTGTGGCACAAAGACATCTTGAGTTACTCGAAGATTTGAACAAGTTTGGGTACTATTGTAATCAACTTGTATAGTTATTTCTTGTCCATCATATGGAAACTTGATGCATTGATGATATGTTGATGGTACTGCTTGCATATCATGAATCCATGGACGACCCAAAAGTATGTTATAAGACAGATCTCGATCTAGAACTTGACAAAATGTATTCTTCACAACAGGTCCCACTCTGATAGGTAGCAATATTAATCCTTTAGAAGCTCTTTCTTCATCATCATATGCTTTGATGGTTATCTTCCTTCGTGGATCAATTTCATTTTCTGATATTCCTAAGGCATTTATTAATTTTAAGGTACAAATATTCAAACCGGCTCCTCCATCTATTAAGACACGTCTAATTCGATGTTTATGAATCATGACTTCAAGATAGAGTGAGGAATTATGTGGATGTGTCATAGAGGCATCATCTTTGTCAGAAAATGAAAGACAAGTGGGGGAAGACAAATGTCCCACCATGGCTTGGAATCTATTTACATCTAAATCAGTATCCACAGTTGTGTTTACAAGGGCTTCTTCTAAAATATTCTTGTGTATGGGGGATATTTTGAGAGGTTCAAGGATGGATATTTGAGCTGATGTTTTTCTCAATTGATCAACCAGATTATACTGAGTTGGAGAAGAAATAGTTGTTTTAGATGAACTTCCTTTTAAAACAACCTTTGCTTGACCTCTTGTTGTTACATTAACCTGTTGATATTCTTGTTTTCCTTTGATTTTGATAACATTAATCCGATTATCATCTGTGTAAATATGACGGATTATATTGTCTTCAACATTATGTATGCTTTTGGCTTTGGTATCCGATGTTTCCCCCTTTTGGTAGTTTGGCAAAGGATCTTTGAATGCTTGATGATCATCATTGGTATGATGTCCCTCAATTGTAATGGTACCATTGTCAATTAAATCTTGTACTAGATTTTTCAAAGCTTGACAATTGTTTGTTCTATGACCCTTACATCGATGATAATTGCAATAATACGAGTCATTCCATGATGGTGGTTTGACTCGTGGCTCATAATCTCTTTGTGGTGGTAAGGTGATAACCTTATTATCAAGAAGCTCCTTGAGAGCAGACTCAAGAGATTGACCCAAAGCGGTAAAAGTCCGTCGATTTGAAAAGAATGAAGGTCTAGACGGATTTGATGTTTGGGCATTGCCAAGATTATTATTGAAATTACCACGATTTTGATTGGTATTTTGATTGGTCATGTTCTCTTGCTTGGAAATTTGTCCTTGTTGATTGTTGTTTCCTTGTTGAATTGTATTTCCTTGTGGATTGTTTCGTGGAACACTTGATAGATTGAAAACATATGGTCTTGTTCGTAAATTATTTGCATCCACTATACCATCATTGACAACATTTTTGTTTCTGTTCCAAAACCTTGTTTTATCATTGTTGTTTTGATTTGATGTACTTAGATTATCAAGTTTTATCACTCCTCTTTTAACCAAGGCCCCTTCAATGGTGATTGTGTTTTCAATCAATTTTTCAAAGTTATGAGGACAATGAAGGTTAAGCCTATAGCTTAATTCTGGATCAAGGCTATTGATAAAGATATCCATATTTTCCTTTTCAGGAATAGGACGAGAATATCGTGCAAATAACCTTCTCCACCTTTGTAAAAATGTAGTAAAGGGTTCTCCTACTTTTGTTTCACTTTACAAAGATCAAGCATTGTTATCTGGTGTTGAATGTTGTAGGAGTATTGTGATATAAACTGATTTATCAATTCCTCAAAAGTTTTGATAGGTGGAGTGATTTTTGAAAGCCACTCCATGGATTGTACACCTAGACTTCGTGGAAATAATCGCATTAAGTAAGTATCATCATAGGCGAATTCAAGACTCATGTTTTGGAAATCCCTAACATGGTCAATGGGATCAGTTTTTCCATTATACCTATCATACTTAGGAATTTCACAATGTTTTGGAAATGGGATCATTTGAAGACTCCTATCAAATGGATAAGGAGATATGTCTTCCAAAACATATTTCTTTGTTGTACCTCCTTGCATTTCCTTTATTTGCCCTTGTAATTCTTTTATCTATTGGTTAAGAGCACTAAAGTCATTAGGAGGAGTTTCAAGATTTTGTTTAATCCCTTCTATTTCAAAAGTGTGAGGCAACTTAGCTCCTTGATTAGCTAATGAAAGAAAATATTTTTCTTTGTTAAGTTCTAGAATTCTTTCCATAAGAGTATGTAATTGGGGATCTTGTTCTGCTTCTTGAAGCTTTTCTTCTGTTAACTCATCAAGATTAAACGTTTCCTCTTCTTTTTCATTACGGTCACCCATTTTACTAGTAGTGATTTCTCCCTCATCTTTTTCCATTTGTTTTTGAGATCTCGTGAAGACAGGCATAGATTTTGCTCCAAATTCTACTTACTTTTGATCAAAAGAGTGAAATAGTGCAATTTATGTGATATATATGAAAGTCAGGATAGAATGAAGATTCTATGACTTACACAAAATTTCTAATCTTGTAGCTTGTGTTGTTCCCTAAGTGAAAGGATGAAAATCCTGTTTAGCGGGAATGTAAGCAAAAGATCAAGAAAAGGATGATTTTGCACTTTATGAAGTTTTGATCATGGCTTTGTAAAAGGATGGATTTTATGATAGATGCCTAATGTATTCTAAGTTCTCTATTGCAAAATTTGATTTGGATGAGTAGAATATTCGATTGCGGGTTGGGGAATATAACTGAAATGAATGCGTTGACTATGGTTATGCCTTTGAGAAAGGGCTCTTCTTTGAAAGTAAGCTTGTGAATACAAGGGCTCTATGGCATAATCATCTGAAAGACCTCTAACACAATCATGATACCTATGAAGAAAGGTTCTATATTTGAGTAAAACTTTTTGACTTTGATACAAGAATCGTTGCTTCTTCAATAATTTCTTGTGATTGAGGGGTTTCTTTGGCTTCTTAATCCTTTTGGAAACGGATTTCTTTACAAACTTTGTGGATTTCCAATCTCGTAACATGAGATTAATCAATGTGATAATGAGTGTTTTGGATGATCTTATCTAAATTAATGTATTGAAAACACATCAAACAAGTTTTAAAATGGTTGTCTTAAGTCCTATACTAAACATCAAGTGTATAACCAAAATGTTGTTCAAAAAGTGTTTTAACAGGTTTTACACATGATAAGCACTTCAAACGGACTCACTCTTAGTTCTCAAGTAGGTCATCATAGCAATCAATAGCCCACATCTTAGAACTATGTCGACTCACATAGCCATGTCACCCCCGAAAGGGTGCCCGTGTTTTTGTCTTTTCTAGGTGCGTACTCAGAGTGACGGAAGTGGATACCGGATCCCCTGAGCAAACAATCCTTGGCAGTTATATGGTGAGTATCTTGGGGGTAGATTCTTCCCTCCCCTGCACTGTAATTAAAATGATGTTTGGAAACTGACTCGGTAAGATACTACACTAGGTTCGTAGTAAGGGTTTCCGTTCGGTGCGGCAAATGATAGACTCCCTCGAGAGACCTCCCTACCTTTAGAACAAAGGCTTTGGGGATGGTTATCAATGCACACTACCGTCGAATGGGATTTTCATCAACCATCCGCATTTGATTATAGTGGGTTGGAAAACTTGGCTTTAGTTGTTCCCACTTAGGTCGTTCCCGTAGGGTGAGTACTTTTTCCCACTACGGTAGGCCTTCTAAGAGATATTAATAAAACAAGAAAATACATAAAGGGAAATAGGTGAGTTTGGAATTTTGATCACCCAGTTAAGGGGAGAGCATAGGCCTATCACCAAAGACAAAGCAAACACTAATGTATTTTAAGCACCAAATGAAAATTTTCTAAACTAAGTGAAGATGTTGCTTCACATAAAAAGAAAATTCTTTTTAAGCCCAAAACAAAACATAAAGTGTCTACCCTAGGATTGATTCATTTTACCTTAGATGACTACCCTAGGATTGCTTCATTTTTCTTTAGATGACTACCCTAGGATTGGTTCATTTTACTTTAGATGACTACCCTGGGATTGGTTCGTTTTATCCTTAAAAATTACTAACTGTCCGCGGCTGTGTCAAAGTCAGTTAGACTATTTTAAAAATACAGATTACACCTTTTAAAAGTTGCGCTGCAATAGACATTATAGGCACTGCAATACTAATTACGGGCGCTGCAATATATATTATGGGCGCTGCAATATCAATTATGGGCGCTGCAATACATATTAATAGCGCTGCAAAATGAATTACAGGCGCTGCAATATATCTCACGGGCACTGTAATATATCTCACGAGTGCTGCAATAATCCTCAAATGCGCTAAACTAGAGATGAAATGTCCGAAACGTGTTTCCTACGCTATTCTGCTATTTTTTGTCTGTAACCTGTCATAAAAACCTGCAAAAAGATGTTAAAATAGGGGCAAGAGCCCCACGGTGGGTGCCAAAAATGTGTTGTTGTTTATATGGTTAATCTAATTGAAAACAAAACACTCTAATGAAACATTAAACTAAAGAAATTGAAATAAAATAAAACAAACAAGAATTCTTCAGAGCCGTTCCATTTTCTCTATCTACAGTGATTCTTTTGAAGTTGTTTCTCTTTGATTTGATGTAAGCTTCTCCAAATGGCTGTTGTAGAATGAGTATGCAAATGAAAACCTCTATTCTATATGTTGGTGAAATGAAATTGCTAACGGATATGAACAGGGGCTGTGAATGGAAGATATCATGATTCTATACTGCTATTGCTATGATTCTATGCTATATTATGCTATGATTCTATGCTATGAAAGTATGAATGCTATGAAATTTTCCTATAATTTACTTGCTTAAAACTTCTATATCATTTGGAGTTCTTGGCAGTCGTATTTATAGATTTTTGCAGGCACAATCCCGACTAGCAAGAATCTACGGCTATGAAATTGTCTGGTAGGTTTGAATGGTGAAAGATGAAGTTGAGAAGAAGATGGGAGAGGTTGAGAAGTTGGAGAGAAGGATGGATTCCTGTCTTCAACCCACGGGAACAAGCCTGCACAGAAACAGAGAAAATTTAATTTTCTGTTTTGGCAGTTTGTTTCACGGGTGTTGAAGATAAATCCCAAAATTAATTAAATAAATAAATTTATTTAATTTCATTTATTGCATTTTGATTTTTGATTTTTATACTATGGAAGATTTAATTAAATATTTTAGAATATTTAATCATGATGTGACTTTAGAAGAATTAATTAAATATTTTGGAATATTTAATTATAAATAGATATATGAATCGAATTAGAGGAATTAATTAAATATTTGAAATATTTAATTATAAATAGATATTTAGAAGAAGAAGAATATTTTAATCTTTATTTGAATAAGATATTCAAACTAAGATTATATGATAATTAATATAAATAAATCATAATATTTATTTAATTAATTAAGAAATGAATACGAAAAGATGATTAAATAAACTTATTTATTTAATCAAAATAAAAAATGAAGAAATATAAATAAATTATTTAAATTTATTTATACGTGGATAGAATTCAAAGATTTTAAAAAAATATTTAATTAATTACCAGACAATATGATGTGACCATTTTTAAGTGTATACACCTAGATAGAGACCAAAAAGTTTGACTAAAGGAGAAACCTTAGATGTGTGAGCATGTGGGGAAGCAAATGGGAGTGTTATCATGGAAAATGGTGGGATACCAAATTGAGATTGGGCAAGGGGAAAACTAGTTGGGGTGAAAAGAGAAATGGGTGAAAGGAGAGATGATTTCCTAGAAGTGGATGGACTTGGAGTAATGGGAAATATGGATTTTTAAGCTTTTTCAATGGGGGCCCTTGATAGGGTGATCAAAGAATCAATAACAACTGAGGCAGATGTTGCTCGCTCAGTGCACGGGGTTACTTCACAAGGTTCATTGTTAATAATGGTTGGGGGATTATTAAGGATCAAAAGATCAGGGTCCACAGAGGGAGGAGTCTTCTCCATAAATGGGGGCAAAGAAGTAACTAGAGATGCAGATGTAGGAAGAAGAGAGGGAATGAAACTTACTTGGGCTGCAACAACCAAAAAACCTTGCAGAGCATACTCCACTTCTTCTCTCTAACTGATGTACTTGTTCTGCCTAGATCTTACACTTGTCTTCTCTTTGCATGACCATAACTAGTACATTTTGGTCCTTTAGCAGCTAATCTTATTGAAACTTGGCCTTTGTTAACCACAACAGACCTTCTTGGAAACCATCGAGCTCTTTTTCCTTTGCTTCAGGCACTCACAGAGGATGTGACTTGTGAGTCCTTTTACCTCGATCCTTTCCTCTTTTCTAATTCCTGGGGCTAGGAAGCATGGCACAAAATCTTCTCTTGTTTAATCTCATGACTTGTTTCTAGATTACTATTGTTGGTATAGACCTCTTCATCGTAAACCTCTTTGAACCTTTCAACATGTGGTTGCAATTCTTTGAATAGGGTATTGAGGCACCTCATCTCTTGTTGAAACCTCTAGAAATATACCTTTTTCCTTTCCAACCACCCCTTGTTTTTTATTTGTGTACTAAGAGATTTACCCATTGGGAGGTTCCTCTGATACACTACCTACAGTGCACAGAAATTTAGCCATTTTGGTTGTTTGAATGGTATGCAAGCCAATTCTATGTATACATCTGGCCTTTCTTGAGTTAGATTCTTCCTTGAATCAAAATATCTTGAATCCCATGTTTCAAAGTTGGGAGGTGATTTATTGGGTTGTAGTCCCATGTTTCACAAATAAGAACCAAGCCTAGGATCGCCAGTTGGTTTGTAAGCTCACCCTCCACTTTCTGTCTTGTCAGTGTTACCTAACTATTGGAAATGCTAAAGGAGATTGGATAAAGCCTTGTCATATGCCTTGGATCCATAGGTGTTGTCAGAAAAGGTTGTCTAAAGGCATGCCTCCAATGCAAAAAATCTATCTGTTACAAATTTGGGGATTTTGAAAGGCTCTCGATGAAACCATGGAATTTGATACATGCAAAATCCTCACCCAAGAAATAATCCACTGGGGTCAGCAAATTCTTCATCCATTGCAAGACCTCAAGATAGAAATGGCCCATAGGGAATGGAAAAAATTATTAAAGTACTGGCCTTATAAAATAATCTACAAACTAGTATTAATCCCATGTTCTTGAAAGAACATGAGGCCGATCCCACAAAGTTGGTTTACAATTTGTGGGAGATTTTTATTTTTTCTAAAATCACATATTTTTAGAAAATATAATGATTTAATCCTTTAAAATTTCCATTTAAAGCATTCCAACTGAAGAGGGTTTGATCAAACTACCTTAGATCAAACCCCCTTGGATAGAACCCTACTATTTTTAAACCATACCTATAATAGAGTCTCCTTTACACATTAAAATAATGATAAAAAACCACTTTTGATTTACCTTTTTGGGGATCAAATGAATTCATTTAAATTTTTTTTTTTCTAAGTATGTAGTTCTTATTATAAGCTTCCCAAAAAGTATAATTTTAAATAAGTTTAATTTTATTATTATATTTATTTTTTTATTTCTTGTGAATGTAGGTTTTTTACTAAAAATCAAGCTCTATGTTCTTCACATGTGGAAAAATAGAAGATTATAAAAAAAAATTGAAAAATATGAGTGCACCAAATATTGAAGTCCTTGATCCAACAATTTTCTTTTTTGAATTTCGATACATGCAAAAAAAGTTACGCGTTATACAGTCTGCCTATGTCTAAATTGTAATTAGTTTGACTTTGAAACTTGATTAAGGAAAAAATATTCAATAATACACTATATAACCAATTGGAAGCACTAGATATCAGAGTTACAAATAAAAATTTGAAAGAATTATAATTTTATCCTTCATGGAAAAAAAGTTATGTGTTATACGGTGTCACTCCTTAAAACTATTATTTTTTGAAAAAAAATAGTCTTCAAAGGAGATGGAAAAAGAAGTGCAATCTGATTCCAAAATTTTTAAAAAATATATTTTTAGAATCTATAGAAAAAAATTTACAAATCACTAGTTTGCATCATCTTCAAATTCCTCACGGTTTAGCTGCCATAGGTACCTGAAAGTGAAGATTTGGTTAGAAAAAATCAAATTCAATGTCCAATATGGCCAAAAATTGTAAACCAGTATTGTGGGATCACCCCTAAGTCCATACAAAAATTGGTTGATAGAAACCCTTTACATCAAACCTAAACATTGGAAAACCTCTCTCCAAAAACTCAAAATTTTGATGCAAAATCAAGTGAACCAAGAAAGAAGAATGCCTAAATTTATACTTAGTATCATAGGTCCTCAATTGCTTTCTAGCATCTCATTGGCTACTGTATTAGAAAAATCATAATACTTCTGAATTTTCTTATTTTTAAGCATGAAAGCTAGGCCTATCTAAAAGGGATGTACATCTTCATCATCATCAAGGCTATAAATCAAAGCCAATATTAAGAAAATAGACTATGTGTCTTTCTTGAATTTTCTATGTGCAAGAGGAAAAGAAAAGTGATCTCTCTTTGGTCTTTCCTTTGTTTCATCCTCATAAAACTGCCCCTTCCTAGTTTTGGCTTCCTAGAAACTTTCCATCTCTTCCTCATCAAAATTTTCAGTGCCCCAAGTTGTAGGGATACACAACATATCTCATATGGCCATTGCAAAAATTGTAACCTTTATCTTGTTGTCCACAATAACTCATGTCTCCTTGTTGAATCTTTTGGCATGTGTCTACCAGCTCTGGGAATGGGTGTACAACGAGAAAAATGGACTATGGAAATCCACAATCCTAGAGATGAGACATGAAACCTACAAACAAGCCATGTTGAATCATTCTTTAGACTACCCCTCCCTAAGGCTTTTAGGGTTAGTCATTTACTTTGGGTCAAAAATGTTGTCGGTGTAATCCTGCACCACCTCTCTTATGACATGATTATATGGTTACACTAATTTGCAATAATTGAACTAAAGCTCTTTTGGTGTTGGGGTATTGGCGAATGAATTTCTCCAAAATATATCAGTGTAACCCATCCTTTTAGATGAGGTTCCAAAATTTCTACCAGATGTTGATGCTCCTTCCATGGCTATGCCAAGAAGTTGTAGTTAATTCCTTTGTAAGTACATGCAGTTAAGGCTCTATTATTATCGTTGGTCCACTAAATGCTACCACCAAGGTGATACATGTGGATTTGGGATCTGTATCCCTTGGGAATATTGAAAATGTTGCAATAATGGAATTAATACATTCTCCCTGCTACCTCTTTCACAAATAAGCTAATTGCATTGGAAGGCATGCTTTTAGCTACGAGAAGTGTGCTTAAGTCGTGCAAGTTACTTTTTAAAAGTCATGCCTATTTAATTTTTCAGAACTTAATGCATTAATCCATATATTTTCATATAAGCAAGCTAGTTGGTGTTGATGATAGCAAAGAACACATGTTGACAATTGGCCTATGCAAGAATTTACTCCCAATGCCCAAATTTATTTCTCAGGACCTCTTGTCAGATTTTTCATATGATTTTTTTCTTTCCCTCTGACTACTTTGGTATTTTCTCCATTGTCATCTCACCAAAAATAGACTTTCCATTGGTTGGGTTCACCGGGACATTTTTACTATAAATAGCTATGCCACCATATTACAACATTCATTTGAAAAATAGATTTTTAAGTTTAGCAATATTTTCTTGCTATCTCCTATTCTATTACAATCAACTACTTTATCATAATTTTGACTGGCATAGGAACTCCTATTCATCTTCTATCATGGGGGCCACAATATGCCTTTGTAGGGTAGGTCACTTGTGACAAAATTAGGTGTCTGGTGAATAAGTGTGACTACATTGGCTTAGTTGTGTTCAAGGAAGTAATCAGCCAAGACTATATTGAAGATGAGAACCAATTGAGAATAAACTATAACATTGTTTCTCTCTTCATGGCCACCTTACTCGACATGAACATCACCAAGCCTATGATAATTGAATTGTGCCACCAGATGTTTGACTTTGTACTACTAGGAGGGCTCAGAAAAATCATGCAAGTGGCTATCCCTGGTGTCAGTATTTTGAGTGCCATGGACATCCATAGGAATGTCAATTATGGGATAGACGTAGCTTGGTTTCCTTTCCTCACTGACTTCTGCACCATGAACCTTAAGATTCATCGTTCATCATCTCAGCCAGCAGCCACCTACTTGCTATGGGAATATGGCATGGAACGCATTCCTTGGCTTGACTAGAAGAAACACTTCAAGTTTCTGGTGTATAGCAATGGCAATGAGAACTGAGGTTCATGCTATGTTGAGTCCACATGTGTTGTGTGTTCAACGCCCTTTTCACGCTAACAAAGAAGAAAAAGAAGAAGAAGAAGAACATGATGATGAGCTGCTTTGATTGCTTAACAATGACTAGAGGCTTATCTTTACTATTTTTTGCACATTGCCTCCATTTTTCTTCTTTTGCTTTACAACTCTTTTTGGATTTTCTCGAGAGAACTTCACATTTAAATCTTAGCCTCGTGCTTGTATTACATTGTAATTTTTTTATGAATATAATATAATACAATAATTTTCTACTTCCTTTGTGTTATTCTCATGGATTATTCTCAAAAATAAAATGTATTTACAAAAAAATTTACATATGGTACATAGCTATGATTTTTTTAAAATAATTTTCACATTTAATGGAACAATTTTAGATAATATTGTTCACCAGTATATCTAGGGAATTACCTTTTATATCTTCAAGCTCATATGCATTATTTTCTTTTCATGTGTTGATACAGAAGGGTCCCTTCCATAGCGCTTCAATTTTTTTATGTTGTCTTGGTTTCATAGTGCACTCATCATAGTTTAGTACTAGGCCCCCTTCCTTGAAATCTGGGTTGGAGGTCTTTTTATTGAACAATCACTTCATTGTCTATTGGAAACTAATCATGGATCCATAAGTATTTTCTCTATCTTCCTCAAGTTTTAGGAGTTCTGCCAACCTTACCTCCATCCTACCACTTTCTTCAATCTCCAAGACTTTTAGTAGTTGCAAGGAAAGTATTTCTACAAAGATAGGTAAAATTACCTCTTTTATGTATACTAGTTCATAAGGAGAGGCCTTTAGGATTTGCTTGGGCATAATCTAGTCTACCCAAAAAGTATCTTGCAGGTGCTTGTGCCAATTCCTTTATCACTTTGACTCGATGTGCTTGATTAACCTAATTAGTTTTTTGTTGGTCAACTCCGCTAACCCATTTTTGTATGGGTAGTAATTTGATGAAGTTTTAAGGTAAAACCCATGTTTGATAGCAAAATATGAAATCCCCAAACCTACCAAAGCTCTTGCATTGTTGGATATGATGGTTTTTGGTGAGTCAAACCTTGTTACCAGATCTTCAAGGAAATTGACAATCTCGCCCTCTATAGCAGTTTTTAGGGTGATGACCTTTGTCCACCTTGTGAAGTAATCAACCACCGTAAGGATATGGCTAGCACTTGAAATAGGATTTATCATCCTGACTAAATCCAAACCCCATTGAGCAAAGGGTTCCTCAGTTACAATTGGGCTCAAAGGAAAGGAAAAATTCTTTCTTTTTCCAACAAAATATTGGCACTAAGTACACTTTTGCACCAAATGGTGTGCTTCGAAAAAAATGGAGGTCCAATAATACCCTACTCGAATTATCTTTAAGCTGGTAGTTTTGGTAGATAAATTTCCACCCTTAGGACTACTATGAAATTCATTAAGAACTCTTTCTTCCTATGGCTTATCCAAGCATTGGAGTAGGACACCATCATAATTCCTTTTAAATAAGATACCTTCAATTAATACATACCTAGTACCTTGCTATCATTAGTATCACCTCTTATGAGATTGAAGGTTGGTTGGGTACTGCCCCTTTTTCATATACTATATTTGATCCATCACCTAAGACTCATCAAACTCGAACTAGTTTGTGTAGACTTAATCGGCCTCCTCAGCTACATAACTTGATTCATTTACAAGATATTTGCATAGACCTCTCCTCTAGACTAGCTTGGTTGGTATAATGTCAACGTCATACTCTAAGATCTTGGTGATCTATTTTTCCCTCTTCTCGATTATCTTTCCTTCGGTGATATACTCTCATACACTAGGATGTGCGATGAGAATAATGATTCTATTGGATAACACCAAATGCCAGAACTTCTTTAGGCTTTTAAAAATGGAAAAATCCTACTTTTCAATGAAATTATACCTAGCTTCATATCCTTTAATATTTCTTGAGTGAAATGCGATAGGATGCTCTTTCTTATTTCCTTTGTCTTTCTAACTGAGTACCAAAGCTATGCTATGTTGGTTATTGTATACATAGAGTAGAAAATATTTGGAAAGTACAGGTTAGCCAACACTAGGGTGGAAAAGATAGCTACCTTTATCTACTCGAAAGCTAATTTTTCTTTGGGGGTCCATTTGAGCATTAAGTTCTTTTCTAGGATTAGTGTGATAGGTCTCGCAATGCCTGCAAAGTTTGAAATGAACTTACTAAGTTGATCTTCCCTAGAAAAGACTGTAGTTTCTTCTAATTTACTGGTAGGGGTAACTCCATTATAGATCTCACCATGTTGGTGTCTATTGATATTCCCTCTTTTGACACCACAAAAATGAGAAGCTTACCTTGGGGCACTCCAAAAAAACATTTTTGGGATTCAAGGAAATCCAAAACTGATGACATTTATGGAAAAATATTTCCAGATGATCAAAGTGATCATCATTTGACTTTGAAAAGACTATTCGGTGATCTAGATATATTAAAATAATTTGATTAATTAATCCTCTGAAAGCAATAACCATTGCTCATTGAAAAGTCGCAATAGCATTTGAAAGTCTGAATGACATTTTTGAGTATGCAAACATTCCCCACTTAGTGGTAAACATTTTTTATGTTGTTCACCTTCCTTAATACATATACCTAGTTATAACTTGAGAAACCATCAAGCAATGAAAACCTTTCCAATCCGGCCACGGTCTATAGGATCTGCTCCATTTATGGAAAATGGTAGCGTTATTTTAGTGAGGCTTTATTCAAATATTTGAAATCAACATATAGCCTAATATCATCATTCTTTTTCTGAATTGGTACCAAATTTGACACCTAGGTGGAATGCTTAATTGGATATATGATCCTTGATTCAATCAATTTGGTGAGATCTTATGCCATCAATGCCTCGACCTTCAGATTGACTAGCCTTTATTTTTTTCAGATAGGATTTGATCCTTCTGCCAAGTCAATAGTATGTTGAATTATGCCTAGATCATACCCTCTAAGATCATCATAGGTCCAAGCTACAACCCCATCAGATCTTGAACAAAGATCCTTTAGTCTTTCCTTTTCCTTCCATGGAACATCCTTCCAACTTTTAAATTTCTACTGCTTTTGACATCAAGCTCTTCATAATCCCTTATGTCCATAGTGAACCTTTGTTTTCCATTTCTTGCATCCTCATAGTAAAAAATATTTTCAAGGGAGATTAAACCTCAAGGAAGCTTATTTCCTTTTAAGTGGATAACCTCCTATTTGGGAGATTCTTCTCCTAGCCATGAATAGTTAGAACCTCTTCCTAATTTTTGTAGAAAGGTAGTGATCTAAATATCATCCTCAAATACTTTCTAGTTTTGATCATTTTCAGGAATCGTTCATCATATGATGATCTACACTACATTCTACTTTGGTGTTGAATTGAAAATTGGTTCAAATTGTGAACCAATTGAAGCCATCCGATCAGTGACACTATTTTGAGATCGAGGGATGACTCGTATATTAAAAGCTTCAAAACTCTCAATCAAGTCCCATATTTGATGTCTATATGACTTCATTCTTATATTCTTCATAGTTGCTTTCCCATGGACCTAGCTCACAACTAACTATAAATATATGAATTCTTGTATTCTCTTCACGTCCATTCATTCTCCAAGAATAAGACCATGAACAAAGGCTTCATATTTTGCATCATTGTTTGAGCACGAGAACTAAAAATGAAAAGCCTTGAGATTCTCTAATCCTATCAGGGACACTAGTTAGACACTCACTCTAGAACTCACTTTACATTTGGTGCCATCAAAATATAATGTCCATAGACAATTGTTACCTGGATCATGATATTCCTCTCAATCCTCTATCAATTTTGGAAAGACTTGATCGTCATCGAAGATCACATAGGTTCCTAGTCCTGTCACATGAAAGTTGTCAAATGGGTTGGAATCGATGAATATTTTTAGGACCTCCTCTTTTGGATTCCAATCACTCATTTCTTCTTCATCTTATAAAATTTCTACACAATATCTCTCCATTTCAGAGGAGGTATGTGTTACTTCAAAGCATAGGACTGCATTGTCTGCTATGTGTTCTAGATGCAAAGATTCAGATAGGATTTTCATCTTCACCCCATGCTTGGTCCTCAATAGTAGGTGAGACCAATCAAGTGCTAAATATCCACCAAGATTTGTGGTGAAATCTCTTGAAAGACACATTTTGAATTCCGAGGGACTACCTATCACCACTATTTCTTGTGTGACTATTTGGTTTCATCATGAGAAGAGGGTTAAAGAAAAATATTTAAAGAAACCAATGGTCAAAAAATTCTTCCTATCTAATTACATGATTCCCCTCTCAAGGGGATCATACTTAAGATTCAAGGCATCAACCACTTGCTTTGGCATGACCATTATACTTTCTCCCAAATCAATCATGTTATTATGCAAAATCTTACCTCCCATAATAAGTGTTAAAAAGAAAGGTGTGGGCTTTGTCTTGCTTACCTCTTTCTCTTTTGCATTTTCTATTTCATTCACAAAAGCTATGACTTTTGAAGCTTGAGGGTCCAACATGGGTCCTTTATCTTTAATTTGATAGCATGACGAAGTTGCATTCATCAATGATATTTTTTCTTCTTTCTTTAATGCTTCCCAAAGCAACACCTTTTGTTTGGGAATGGATATGAAATCCCACAAAGATAAATTAGTGGGTAACTTCTTCAATTTTTCCACCACATTAAGCACTCCAACTAGCTAGACCTTGGGCTTAAATGGTGGTATCTCTCTTGTCTTCAGAGGAAAACAATTCATCATGAATGATCTTGGCATCTTATCCAACTCCTTCGCTAGCAATGATAGAGTTCATGGCTATTGAGTAGGTTGGATAGTGGTCTACGAAGTCTACTTTTCTTGGAGCAGTGGTTAACGTAGTTGAGGACGTGGTGGAGCTTGTTGTACATATTCTCCCATGAGCCTTCTTTTGGATCTTGTGTTGTAGTCTGATTGTACTTGTGGAGTGCTAGTCATCGAAGCTTCATTTTTGAATACTGCATTTGCATCCTCCATCCATGAAAATAGTGCTTGGTATAGCACAATATCTAGTTCTTGTTCCAAAGACATTCCTTGCATTTGCACTCTAAAGTGAGAATTTTCCATTTTAGGGGATTCATATTCTTCCACATTCGGGAGTGCACTCTTGTTTCTTTGTTTTGCTATCTTTTGTTGCATATTTCCCCTCAAACAATTTTGGAGCATGTGACTATCATTGCAAGGGAAGCACCATACATTCTCATCTTTCACCAGGTTGTTTTGGCCTAGAATTAAATCTTTACTCTAGTTGTCATTGATTGTCTGTAGTGGCATAGTGACCAGAACTATTTGGTTTACAGATGTCATTTGTTGACCTCCTCCTATTGAGGGTCCTTGGTACGTGTTCTATTAATAGGATGGCCTTCCCCCCTGATAGGTTTGAGTGGCTTGCTTCAAAGGTGCCACTTTTTTTCATTTGATGAGAACTAACTCGTTAACAAAAGACCACATGAGACTCTTCATATAATTGATGTCCACTACTAGAGTAGAAGAGCTTGGCATGCTTGATTTCATGGCAAGGTACACTTACATGGATTGCAACATGGTTGATGTTTCCATTTATGTAGTAGAAGTGCTTGGAGTAGCTTCTTCTTGAAGACCACCAGATATTTCTACAAATATGGGTATTGAAGGTCATGGTAGAAGCTTTCCTACGTTGATCAAATTGTTCTCCACACATGTGCACAACCAACTCGTATGTATCAAGTAATATATCCCCTCCCATAGAGGTTATCATAACCGTGATGTCTAAATTGAAAGCCTTTAGGTAGAACATAAACACCATTGCAAATGGGGGTTGGGAAATTATAGGGATTCTTTTCTAGGTTTTGTGAAACCTATTGTTGAAGTCACTCATTTCCTCTTATGGGGCTCTTTTTATAGTGATTAATTGATGTAGTAATAGAGAGTGATCTCCCTTCTCTGAGAAGCATTCAAAAAAAAATTTCTCTAAGCTAATCCTAGGAGAAAATAGTACCTAAAGCCAAAGATCAATAGCAATCTTAGGCTTTTCCTTTGAATGAAGTGACCAACAGCCTAAGAGCAATATCTTCCTCTGCTATGTTATGTACCCTGCATACCTCCACTATATCTTGGAGATGTTTAGAAAGGGTTTTGATGTCTTCTCCTGAAAATTTTGGAATAGCCTTGAGGGAATTAGCAAGTATGGCAAGCCATACCTCTAGGGGAATAGGTGGTTGTAGTGGACTACCACTATCCCAAGTTACAAAATTTCTAGGAGAAAAGGCAACTATGTGAGCCATGGAGAACAAATTCCTATGAATTAGGTATATACTAGTATTTTGATTTGGAAAATTTTGCCTCCAAGTGGAGTAGATAAGGCTCTAGATCCTAGGCTCTCACTTCTCGCTCTATTAATCCTTATAGGTGATACATAACCTATAAGTCTTCTTCTCCTAAACACTGAGGTAAGTAATTGGGAGTACTAGAAATGGCCTCTCAAGGATGCTCTTGTTTGGATTCTAGGCATGCAATTTCTAGCTTCTTTCATTAGCTTGATTTAAGAAATATTTCTAACTTCTAATTAGATGTTTGGAAAACTTTAGGTCCCACTAGGCATTCCAGAAAATAACTGTTGATCATTAAATATTACGTCTATCCAACAACCTTATGGGAAATTCAGTGAGTGGGGGACCAATTTGCACCTCACTGAATACCTCTGAGATTTTTATAAAAATTCAATTTTTCTCTAAGTTTGAAGAAAAGGGTACAAGGAAATGTAAATATAAAATGTGGAAATTGTGATGCACCAAAGGTTTTACAACATTTTAAACTCAAATATTTTGTATGAATGATATATTAGACACAAAATTCCACAACCCTTCATTGTTGGGAAGAGAACGAGCAACAAAGGCTAAATACAAGCACAATGTAGTCTTTCAAATCTCCCCACAGGAAGTGTTCACTAAGGTTTGATCAAGCATAAAAATTTCCAAAAGTTAACAGAAAATCATTCAGAATTGCATAAACCCTTCCTCCTTTTACAACATACTATGAAAAACAATAACCCTTAAAGAAATTGGAGAAGTCCACTAGACATATTCCAACTTTTGCAGGTTATTACTATAATGCATAAACCTACAACATGGAAATCAACTACTCAATCTATCTTAACTAAGCTTAACATAGTGTTTCATTCTGAACAAAATCATAAAGAAGGAACTTGATAAAGGCCATAACATGCACAGTTTCAAATATTTCTTCCAAAAATTTTGTGCTTTAATATCAAATGAACTTAAAAATAAAGGTTAAATGCCAATCTGATAATAGTTTGAGTTAAAACAATATAACATGCCAGAGAAAAATAGTGATTTTCAAATTTTTACTTTTGAAAATACTTCTATAACTAAGGAAAACTAAAGGAACTTCTTTTTCAAAAAAAAGGAACTCCATGCTTCTGTCACCACCTCCTTTTTATAGCTAAAAAGAGAGAGAACTTTCACCAACATTCTAGAAGTAAATACTACTAGATGCTTGCATTTGATAGCTCATGATCCAATTTTAGATCTTTAATTAGGTCGTGAAAATATTTTCTCATTAATTCACAACTACCATATTAATTTCCTTTAGATATTTAACAAAGGTTGTCATCTGAAAATAATCAGATCCTTAAAACAACCTAGCAAAATCTGGTTGACCAATCATGTAGATTGACGACACTAACTCAAAATTTCCAACCTAAAAACAAGAAAGACCTAGCATGCTCTGAAAAACTCCAAAAGAGATTTCTCCTTAAAAGTACAAACAACTCACATCGAAGAGATGATGTGTCAAGCAAACATGGATTCACAAATTTATGAAAATTCCCTTTGAGAAAATCCTCATCATGTTGACATGTGCCTTGAGGCTTTCTCCCAAAAGGAAGACAATAAATGAAATTCATGTAGCCACCGTGTGGCACATTGTGTGCCTTTCAGAACAACTTTTACTTTAAGCATAAACTCATCCTAAAGCCAAAAATGTATAAAACCTAAAAAATCAAAAGAAGATTAAGGCACAATTGCTTCACAACAGATAACAAGGATCTTCCTACCAAGGATGAATACTTGGAAGTGAGAATTTGGATTTGATGTCACAAGGTACTAAAAGACTTTCCCTTTTGTTCTTTTGGGGAAAATGTGAATCTTATATTATCAAATACCTTACTTGTGATGGCCGCCACAATCTGTTATATACTATGTATTTCAAGTTGTAGAACCTATTATGACATGACCAATTAGTCAATGTACCTAATTTTCTATACATTTTGGAAGGAATGACCTTTGAATATCAAAGGAAATAGATTGATACTACATTGTCTCATCATTATTTGATAACCTTATTAGTTAAGAGAAGTTTAATAATTCAATATCCATAGGTTGGTTGGGATGCTTTTAAATATTGTAAATAAATCACTGAGTTGCTTGAGGCACCTGAAGTAGAAGATGAACCCTTACCTGAGCCTAAACCAGAAGTTGAATTGAAGCATGATGAACCTGAAAGAGAAGATTCCCCTATTGCACCATCTACTTCACCTACCTACAACCAAAGTTGGACATTGAAACATGATATGGAGGTAACAAAGGAACCTTCATCCTCCAAAAACCCTAGAGGTAATAGAAGTATTGTGTCAACATCCTCAAAAGGGAAAAGAAAGAGGAAAGGAGTTGACATGCAGGAGAATTTTGTAAAGAAATAAGATGTAGGTAGGAAAAATATGAGTAAAAGAGGAAAGGAGAGTAAAGTTACATAGGAAATCATTACTCCTTGCCACTTAGGAAGGATAAAAATACAGAGAATTGAGAAGAGAGACATGAAGGAAAAATTATAGGAAGGAAAGGTTAAGGGACAACAACATCATGATCCACTAATCGTATACCTAGACATAGCTAGGGAAAGAGCTGACCTTGATAGTGTTTATGTTGAAAATGTTGATGTGCCTGCTAGAAGACAAAGATATATATCATCTTCCTCTGATTTTGACTCAGAGGATGTTTTTATTGCTAAGAAGACTAGAAGAGTAGTTCCCAATGACTGATGCCAAAGGTGATGAAAGTGATAGTTTGAATTTTGAAGAAGAAAAGGAATTTCTAGAGGAAACATAAGAAAAGAGCTTTAAGAATCCCTTGATAGGATACAACAATTGGAAGAATAGGTAAAATGGTATGAAAAAAAGACAAAAAAAGGAAATGAGAATCAAGGAGCTAGAAGATAGAATACATACATATGGACATGGAAATAAATTGGACCTATTGGAACAAATGGCCAAAGATAAAATGGGAATTTAAACTGATTTGAATTTACAACCCCCTACTATAAAAACAATAACCTACCATACTACTTTCTCTTTGGGTGTTGAATTGATGAAAATTACTACTCAATTCAGGTAGGGAAAAGAAAATTGGAAAAAAGAAAAGAAAATTTTGAACGAAACTAAGAATTTGGAGTTGAAAATATTAGAGGAGAAATTGATAGAAGTGGTCGATAGAGCTATCCAAATAGTTGAATTTAGACCTCCATCTAGGGTTTATGCATTTTTCTTAAAGGAAAAATTTCTTAGTTTTCAATTCAATAAGTTTATTAATGACTAGCCCTTTGCTTTGGATAAGAGACACAGTTTTCTCACTTCAACAAAATCAGTTTAGTGGAGCAAGACTAGTTATGTGAATATTATTTGCATAATTATGTTATGACAAAAGATATTGAATGGAACCCCTTCATTTATGTTGGGTATTTGCAAGTGAGAGCTTTTTCATATTAATTAAAAAATAAACAACTCCATGGGGAGTTAATGGAGAAATATGAAGAATAGGAGAAAAAAATGGCAGTGCAAATTAGAAAGGAAGCAATGAATCTTGATATAGTCATTACTCAATGGTTAATACCCCTTTCTCAAAGGGGGGATAGGGAAAATAATTATAGACTTAAGACTCTAGGATTATAGAAGCATTCAATAATTGGTAGTGACCACTCTTCAAAACTACCTGGTACATGTAAGGAATAGATGGGATAGTCTAACTCAAAAACTACATAGGAAGGAGCCTCGCTCCCTCTAAAATTTTATGAGCATGTTTAAGAGGTTACACAAGTATGTTGAGATATTAGGAATAAGGGGAGTGGAATGGCTTCCAATGACTTACCATCCTCCTATCCTACTTCACCTAATTCCACATTGGACTGGACAGAGTACTAATTAGGACAAAAATAACAAATTAGACAAGATGAAGAGGCTTGCATGCTACAATGGTTTCTATCTCAAACACTGACAAGGAGTCATCACAGTCATGGATCTCAAGAAAATTACTTTGTTTTACAATCTTCTCCTCTAGGTGATTTAGTGTGGTATTTTTGCTTGAGGACAAGCAAAATGACAAGTTAGGAGAAATGATGGTTCTGGTTATTAGTATCTTTTTGTTTCTTTTCATATACTTTTAGGACAATTTACCTATGTTTTTAAAGTATCTTTTAGACAAAAAAATCCATAATATGTTATCCTTTCATGAATTCCTTGCAACCTTGAACCCATTTTGTGGAAACGAAATATGGTGAAAATATGTATAGCTTTGCATGGTTTAAATATGAATACATATACATATATATATATATATATATATATATATATATATATATATATATATATATATATATATATATATATATATATATATATATATATATATATATATGAATGGAATGCTATGATTTAATTATGGTGGTTAGTTGCATATGTATGTCTATGGATTAATCTCTCTACAACTCAACATTTGGTAGCAAGGATGGAGTATTTTTTGTGAGTACCAAAGCAACAAAATGGGAAATTAATGAAGTTCAAGCTATCCAAAGAGTAGGAAGTTGTGGAGCTAAGCGTGGTCATTAAATATGGAAGGAATAAATGTGGGAAGATATTTGTTCTTGAATGTTGGAAATTTTCCTATGTGTTTCACATGCAAGCTCTCCTTATTTGAATACATCTCCTTTTCCTTTTCAGTTAGATGAATAAGTCAATCATTATTCCACCTCCTCATATCTAGGAATGGGATGTATGATAGTAGTTAGTTAGTTGGAAATTCAAATAAAAATCTCCTTGTTTTGTATAAATCCATGGGATGAGTTCATAGATCAGTTAGTTGATTAATACAAGATATTATTAGTTAGTAATTTCTTTCCAATTTTCTAATTATCCAAAAACAAGTTAAAATGATATTATGGAATAAAATTTTCAAGAAGGATTTTTTTTTAATATCTTGTGCTATGCAATGAATAGATTTCTATGATGCATGGATGTGTGAGAATATAAGCTAGATTTTGTTTTTAGTTAAGTGAGGAATTCTTTTGAGCTGGCCACTCAAGTACTGCTCTTCACTTCATTCATCTATTTGTTTATTTATGCATTTCCATTAATTTTGTTTTCTTTATTTTACATGTGCACTGCAAAGTAAAATAGTTAATGTCTAGTTAAAGTTGTAGTTGTTCATGGATGGAAATATAATGGATATATCACAGTACTCTAGAGCTTAGGATTGGTTACTTTATTGTTTTGAATAGTTTTAGATTAATTTTTCACTCATACATCTTTAGCAATAACTTATAGCTTATGTTGTAGGTACCTATAGCCATTAGGTTTTGTAACTACTTTCATTTCTTTTACATTTTTGTAAGTTTTTAGGAAGGTAGAATAAGTTGAATAGGTTTGCATAGAATAATATAGCTGAACACAAGTCTGTGAGGGAAAAAATAGTGTAGAACCATCATAAGTTTATGCACCTTGGTTGATGATTTAATGTAGGCTTGCAATGTCAAGTGGACTATTCAGCTTGGTACACCCCTAAATTGTGTAGAATTTACCAAGTCCATAACACATTAGTTTTCCTCTACAGTAGACATATCGTATTAGTTCAAATCTTGGCAATGAGCCACCATTTGTTCTTTCTCTATTATTCTCTCAATGGCGAGTCCTCCAAATAGTGATTCCACCTAGTAGTGTGCTTTTCTGTAATATCTTGTAACCATTTATAATATATTGTGAGCTAATCCTCACTGTGGTTTTTCCCTTCTTGGGATTTCAACTTAAATTTGGTGTTCTTGTGTTGTGTGATGTGATGCATGTTTAAATCACTTCTTTGAATTTCTACAAATTAGATGAAATTTTTTGAATATATGTTTAAGTGGTTTAAGAGAATATTGATTCACCCCCTCTATGTGGGTATGTGCAGGATCATCATGGAAAAAACATGCCCTTAAGTGACAAAAAAATCAGAAAAATCAAAGTTAGGCAACTTGACGTAAAAAATTGAATAAGTTATCTATATTATTTCAAAAATATGTAAGAATAGAATTTGTAGAAAATTGAATTTAGTTTCTAAACTACTAGGTTTTTTTAACAAAAAAACTATTTGGTGAAAATTTGAAATTTCAATACATTAGTACTTAAATTTTAGGTAAAAATAAGAAGTAGGTGTCTGTCTAACCACCCTAACCAAAATTAAATGATAATATTTTTTATAAGATTTAAGATATAAGTAGAGGACTCATGTCCTAATGTGATGCATATTTTTTTGTAATTTTTTTCCAAGTATATAATTAATTATGAATTTTTTTATTAGAAATTTAAAAAAATATAAAAAACTTGTATCTCTGGCCACCTTAAATTATTCAAAACTTCATGAAATTCAATTTTTCTTTTTTTAATCATATAGTATGCAAAGCATAGAATGTGATGAATGTTTTGGATTCAAAAAATGTGATAGCATTTGAAAGATATAGATGTTTTTTCAATTAGTCTATCAATCAGGACTTTAGTCATAATTTGAATAGAAAATGAATAATAATTACTTATTAAATTCAAATTAAATCATAATTTATATTGGAGGAAAGCTGAGAATCTCCTTTAAAAATCTTTTTTGTTTCATCAATTTTGGGTAAAAAAAAGTCATCAGCCACATACCCATCATATTGCCACTTTTTGGTCCATTATGATCTTGCACATACCCATGTATTTTGGTTGTTAAACAAAAACACATAACATTAAAAAAAATACAACATTAGTACTTAAAAATGATTTGATTCAATAAGGCAAAGAGACCTCGGTCTTAAATTGTCTCAAATACCAAATGTCATTCATCGAATAAGAAAAATTCTCCAAGAGGACTAAATTCATACACATGACTCATGGCATACATGGATCCATTGAAAAGAAAATTGTATTATGCTAGGTGGCCATTGTTAAAAAGGGTTTCTCAAGTTATTGACCCAAAAAGCTCCATTATGCTTAATCCATGTAATAATTCACCTCAAGGGTGAAAATAAACTCACCTCTAGGTGCAATAAAACACACATTAGGGGTGTATCAAAACTCACCCCAAGGGGTGTAACAAAACTCACCTTAAGGGGTGAAATAAAACTCACCTCAGGGTATGCAACAAAACTCACCTCAAGAGGCACAAAAAAACTCATCTCAGGCGATGCAACAAAACTTGCCTCAAGGGGTGCAACAAAACTCGCCTGAGGGGGTGAAAGAAAACTCACCTTGGGGGTACAATCAATTAAAGATAAAACAAGGACAAAATCTCAAGTAGTTTCATGATAACACCACCTCACAAGGTAACTTTAATAACCTCAAAGGGGCATCACTTGATGCATGAAAGATCACTCCTTAAGGAACATTACACATGAAATCACCACCAAGAGAGGACTAACTTCAAGGAATAGAAAATCTCACACTAGGGAACACAAACCATATTATTACCACTAAGGAAAATATCACATGCCAAGAAAGGTAATAATCTTGTAGGACATCAGATCAAATATTACCATGAAGGATACACATCACATGGATTAAGGAAAAAACACTTTGTTTGGCAAGCTCACACTTTCTAGGAGATGTAATTTATCATCCCTATTTCTATGCAACAACAAATGGGGGATCTTATGCCCCTCCTTAAAATGTTAGGTTTTTTTATACACTATATTTTAAGGAGACACAAAAGGGAACCTTGCTAGAAGGAATACATCTTAAAAAAAAAATGGTAACCTTAATGCTATATGCTCCTTCTAGCATTTTTCACCTAAAAGAGGTATGATTAGGGCCCAAAATGCAATGTTTACACTCAAAGAGGTATATTAAATAGATGTAATATATGCCTAAATGAAGTTAACTAAATGCAAGGAACTAAAAAATACTATTGATTATGTATGCAAAACTATGAAATATGAAGTGTTTGAAAACATCTAGTGTTGTATGCAAACATGAACTAGAAACATGAACAAATGAAAACATAATGGAATAAGACTGAATAGAGTGCACCTCGAGATGAAATGCTGGAATTCAAAGGTTATGTAATCTAAAAAAAATAACTATTGATGACCAGTGGGACTCATTCACCACTAATGGAAAATCAGTTATGCTTCTAGTAAACTTTGTTGGAACTAGTTTCTAACTGTCGAGAACTAAATTATGATGAAAAAAAAATTTCTAGCATGGTAGTGGGATTCATTTTCCATTGATGGAAAATAATTCCTCCTCCAAAAATATAAAAATTCAAGAGTCAACATTGTGGGTCTAGATCTGCACTTGTCTTCTTGTCGAGTTGATAGAACCAAATCTGTAGAAAATGGGTTGAATGTTGTCTCCAAGCTTGAATTAGGGTTTAGTTGACTTGAAAAGGTTTGATGACTTGTTTACCACTTTTCAACACCCATCCTTTGAAAAATCTACCTGTAAGACTTGCAAATACATGCAAAGAGGGGAAAAATGGTTAAGGGTTAAAGTATAGAAATTTTCCTTGGTCAAATCCCACTTTGGTAATCGAAGACTTGATAAAGAAATTAAATGAAATAAACACTTGGAATGATGAATAAACAACATGAAAATGTCCCAAACTCACCAAACCCTTGTTGTTGAAGTCTGAAGATATGCAAATGGCTGCCCCAAGATGCTATGATGCTTAAGTGGATGAATGAGATTGAATTCTTGAATGAATTAGTTGTAAAATGGGTAGAAAAACACTTATTTATACACACTTATGCCCTAATTACCCAAGAATGCAACCTCACAAGCCAACATAAGGTCTTAATGAATAAAAACCCAAAGGAAATTTGAATTTATTTTAAATTTTGAGCCAAGAAGGACTCATTCACCACCCATGGAAAATGGGTTCCACTCTAGGCTTGCAAGTGGTTGTCAAAAATTAAGTTTCTTTTAATGATATTTGTTAGGTTTACATTCAAAAATACACTTAAATAAGGTCTATAAGTGCATAAAGGGGCCAAATAAAGTATAAGAAAGGTGTAATTAGTGGTGACAAGCCTAGAAAATCATGAAAGTTTGTTACAAGACTTTACAACACTTTGAAATAGGACTTGATAAGGGATAAAAAGAGAATATTTAGATGAATTATAATAAAAAGAGTTTAGAAAAGTGTAGAAATGTGTTACAACACTTCACAAAACCTTCACAATACATCATAAAGTCTTAATTATTTGAATATTCAATACCTAATGTGAATGTATAAGTTATATTACAACATTAAATCAAGGTGAAATCAAGCCAAATAAGCACAAGGAGGGACAACATTAGAAAAATTAAAAGGGTTACTTTTTTCATGTCCATAGTTATCCCCCACTTTAGTGAGAGGATGAACTTGCTTTAAACTCACATTAAAGTAGAGAAACACATATTAGGAGGGGTTTGAATGTACTAATTCTTGATGAGATGAGACAACATCAATCAAGAGGGATGATCAAGCCCTTAGGATAAAGATCCCATGGTAAACCAATCATAAGCACAAAAGAACACACATAAAAGTGATGAAAAAGAGAATGAAGCTTTGATCATCTATCTAGGTTGTTTGTTTGAAACAAGAAATGTGTACTCACTTTGGGGTGATGAAACTCATGGCTATATTCTAGGTGAGAAAGCCCAAGTATACTCACCCTGGGGCCACAAAACTTCTGGTTGTCCATGGGGTGAGAAATCCATAATGTGTCTATGGGGAAAATTCTTGCCTTGAAATGGGATTTTTGACTCAACCATACTAAATTTATACCTCCTAATAACTTTAATAAGGTGCCAAAAAAGAAAATGTATGTTTGTGCTTCATGATACAAGCAAAGCTTTGTATACTTAGAACTCATGAACAAATGTAATGGTACCATAGGCATGCAAGTTGTGTTATGCAAGGTGGCCATGTAAATGCAAAATGCAACATGCAAAAGAAATGTTCAAATGATTCTTGTTTAGTTCATGCGAGGTCTTAATATAGGGAACATTATGTCTAATGTCTCCAAGAGAGGACCAATCAAAGAATAGAATATTCACAACTTAGGGGATGAAATGAATTACATTAGGCCACTAAGAGGAATGTAATATGCTAAGATAGAACACACTCATGCAAGACATCACACCCAATGTCATCTAAAAAGTGACAAACAAATCATATGAAGTAACAAGGATAAAATAAGAACAAAGAAAAAGAAAAAAATGCAAAATGAATAATGCCAATGTATGTCCCCACTTTAAATGAATTTCTACACACTTTTCTATGAGCAATTACTTTAAAATAACAAATGAAAAATGAAAAAATAAATAAGACATGAGAGCCAATTTGCAAGGCCCCTATGCCAAGTCATATGTTTTTGAGTAAGGTTGCATCATGCCAAAGAAAGAGAAACGAAAGAAAGAAGGGTTGCTCCCAAAAGGAACACACCAAAAAAAATAAGGGATCTATGGATTTGGGGATGGTATGTTCATTGCTATAATATTTTTATGAAAGAGCTCAAAACTGTCATCATTCCCCAAAAACATAGAACTAGAAGAATGACACAAAGAGAGTGAAAACCAAAAGAAAAGGAATCTATTTTGGGTCAACATGGAAGAGACATTGTGGTCTCAATGCTTTGCATCATCCCCAAAAAGAAAACACAAGAAAAAAGAAAATGAAAAGGTGAAACAAAAGGAAAAGTCTTTTGGGTCAACATGAAGGAGACATTTTGGTCTCAATGCCTTGCATCATCCCCAAAAGAAAAACACAAAATAAAAGAAAAAAGGAAAATAAAAGGACCATTTAGGTCAACATGGAAGAGACACTAACTTATTTGACTACAAAATCTGATGAAAATGTCCAATAAAATATGTGTAATTTGATGTATTGACAAGTTCTTGTAAAATTTAATGTGTAATTTTCAATTTTTTGAAAGTTTATCCCCGATGTTTGTTGAAATTTCAACAAACATGAAAAATAGAAAAAAATCAAATTGTGGTCGACATAAAGAAAATTGAGTTTGTTGATTTATTGCGACAGTGTTTTTCTCTACTTGAGACAGTTTGTGGAGAACTAAGGATGATTTTCTTGGGAAAAATCAGAAAAAATTCAAGAAGATATCGCCAAGTTGAGGGTAGTCATTATATTTTTGCAGAATTCAGTTGTGAAGTTAGATTTGTAGTTCTAGGTTTGAAAATCATATTTTAAAGCTTCATCTCATCAAATTTCATTTTAAAAGTGTATAGCTTAAACTACAAACCAAGTTATTTACATACTTGAATGCAATCTTGGGTTACCACAAACTATAATAATGTGATCTGGTAATAACCATTATGGAAAGTATTAAAAAAGACCCATGATATATATGATACATTTCCTTGATCAAGTTTACATACCTTAATGATCAAACACAAGCTTCCCACACACTCTAAGATAAAATCTAAGATCATACCACAACTTTGTCAAGACAAATAATTTTCTGACCCAAGATTTAAGGTTGTTTTTTAATACCAATAGAAGCATTGGTAAGAGCATGATTAGGGTACAAACCCTAGGCCTCCGTAGAAACATAAACAATAACTATAGCAGATTAGTGAGGTTGCAATACTAGAAAGATTGAGACATTCTAGGTAATAACAAAATCTTGCAATCTAAAGATTGTAGCCAATAACAAGCACACTATGTAGCTTAGTGACATTTGTAAATGCAATCTATGGTAAGAAGAATGACAGTCACTTGAGATGTGATAGTCAAAAAGAGGCTGAATAGTGACAAGATAATAAAGCTCAAACCTTGCATAGTAAAGTGGATATTTTAATAGTGAGTTTCCTTACCCCCTTGCTGACCTTAAGGGTTTTTCAAATGCTTTTGGTAGTGTTAGAAAAGGAAAATGCAATCAAGGAATGACTGTCCAAATGAAGTAATAGTGGTAATCATAGGTTCAATGTTTCTTCTTAGCCATTAATGTATAATGGAGGTAGTGGATTGCATGTTTGAGCAGTGTTTTGAGACTCATCAAAGATGGGATAATAGTGAATAATACCTTGTGGACTATGAATTAGTGTCAATAAGGTTGAAGGATCTTAAAAACTACAATACCATGAAACAATGAGTCCCTTGTAGTAAGTAGGCAGTCTATAGGGCATAGTTTGATTTTATAGAAGGATGCTCATGAAAGGAATCTTCAAGTGATAGTGAGTGAGTTGTTTGAGATTGTAGTTGAGGGTGCAATACCCAGTCTTAAAGGAAGTTAGCAAAGTAGTAAATGTGCAAGAAAATAAAATTGTACACAACAAAAAATTCACAATGTTATCTTGCATAATGCCTTGAGTTTGAAGAAAAAAATCTCATTGTATCTTCATGATGAAAGTAGTGACCTTAATGGTCAATCACTGGCAACCATGATTTTAAAACATGTTATTGTGCTTATGGAGGAAAAATTTTAAGCAAGCTAGTGAGTGGTGGTTTGGAACAATGGCAGGTATGAAGGACTTGCTTTATATGCATACTATGCAGTCTAGCTTAAGACACCGTTCTTAGAAGAGTTTGAAGGTGGATTATGGAACTCAAGGGTTACCATGAAAATGATTAAAGCAAAGAATAAGATCTTTTTAAAATCCATGGTCATGAAGATATTAAAGATTTCACATGCAAAACCCTAGTAGTTGGAGTAATGAATATAGTGCCAAAGAGGATAGTGTGTTGAGGCAGATTTAGGAGATCTCCACATTATCTAATTATAGGGAAATACATCATTTATTTATTTTTTTAATTAAAATAAATCATTCTAAACCCTATATAGGATACATTGATACTTCAAAAGCCTATGAAGGAATTTGAGATTATGCAAATATATGTCAAGTAAGTACTTAGATTACAAATAGTAGTGGGAACAATGTAAGATTTGTTGAGCAGAGAAGGAATGAGATAAGTAGCAATGAATCCTATGCCTCCTTTCATGCACATATCCTCACCGTTCTCTATCATTCTTTAGGGAAACACTTCTCCATTTTGGCAGTCTATGCTTGAAAATAATGTTTTGACGAAGGTTTTACAGTATGTTTATTAAAATGAAAACTCCATTCTGGTGGGCTACGCCTGAAAATAAGATTTTGAAAAAAAAATTAGGGTATGTTTATTAAAGTTTTAGAGTATTTTGGTGGGCTATATTCTTGATTCCTTAAATGATTTATTCAAATGGATTGTGAATAAATAAATGACTAACTATTTAGTCATTCTTATTTGTGTGACTAAATAATTTTTAATCAATGACCAAACTAGTAATTTATTTACTCATTTATAGTTAAGTTGCAAAAAATGAGCAGAATTTACTCATTTTTAGTTGTTGTGACTAAAAAATTTAGTCACCTAGTCATTTATTTTTCAAATTCTACTAGTGTGTGCTTCCTTGTGCGATTAGGGCTCTCTTAATGTTGAGGGCCCTAGGGATAAGCTCGTCATAAGAAGTGACACATTGCATCTTTAGCTAAAAGGATAAATTCATATTGACATTAGCAATGATGATTCTAACTTGTTGCTCCTTAGGAATGGGCCACTTTCTCTTACTAGCTCGCTACCTTCATCATTGTAGGAAGTTTGCAATCAGGTTCAATATTCTGATTTTAGGAGTCTTAACAGTTGGAAATCATAGTAAAATCAGAATTTAATAAGTTTTGGAATTAGCATTTTAAAGTGTTTTTTGGGGTCATTAACTTCGGACTATCTTCTCTTTTGTAGGGGTGGTTGCATGCCAAATTTTTTTGGTGTAAAATATCAGAATTATTAGATTTTGTTACCTATCTATGAATAAAAATTATTGGAGTGTGAGTTTGATATTTTTTGAAGATTTAAATAGTCAAGCTTGGTAAAGAAAAATCATGTTAGATAATATTAGTCTAGAACAAAATGAAGAGACACTTGATAGATTGTGGGGTAGATTGAAAAGAAAAAAGGTGATGGGAAATGTTATTGTCCTTGCAATAATTGCAAGGGCTTAAAAATGAGATGACTTTTAATCACAACAACTGAGAAACATTGTAGGTAGCATGGTAACATTGAATGGGGACATGATTATCATCCATTGGTAAGTTGTTCATTATATGTGTTTATATTGATTGAATTTGTAAATGTTTATATCGTTTTAACATTATATATATATATAATCACTTGATCATGATCATGGTTTATTTGTGTCTATCATTATTATATAGGTGGGGCACCCTAGGGTAGATGATATGGATTATCATGGCCCAAAGAATGTGGTTTTGCAAGCGGGCGAACATGGAGCTATGAATATCAAAGATGAAGTTAATGATCCTATGGAAGAAGATGATCATGTCCTAGAAAACATAGTTGAAGCTAATGGTACAAATACATTGATCCATGACACATTTAGTGGCAGAGCTGATCATGATGATCAAGATTGCTTTGATGATGTTCATGATTTACCTGTACTTGAGAAGGCATATGAGCCCCTTTATGAAGGCTCCCAAACAACTCTTCTCTCTGTTGTATTTTTGTTGTTGAACTTGAAGGTTATGAATGGTTTATCAAACATAGCAATCTCACAGATGTTAATGTATGTCATATATGTCATCTTCTTTCATCTATTTTAATTGTTGTTAGTTCATCATTAGTAAATAAAGGATGAAATATGTACCATTAATATTCTTTATATTAACAAATTATTTTTTGTTGTAGATTGATTAGTGAATTTTTGTTACCACCATCAAATATTTTACCTCACTCATACTGAGATTTATCTTCCATTATGAAAGATATTGAAATGGAGTATCAAGCAATAGATGCATGTCCCAATGATCATATTATATATCATAAACAACAGGAATTTACAATAGAATTCCTAGAATGTCATATCGGTAGATATCAAATAGATCAACTAACAAAAAAGGTGTCTTGCAAGGTTCTTCGTTATATTCCCATTATTCCATGTATGAAAAAATTATTTAGGTGCAAAAGCTTAGTGCAATTTATGGATTACCATGCACAAAATAGAAGTGAAGATGAAATTATTTGAATGCCTATAGATAGTTCTGCATTTAGGGATATGGAGGAAAAATGACCACACTTTAAAGAAGACCCTCATAATCTCAAGCTTTCATTGGGAGTGGACGGTGTCAATCCATTTGGAGAGCTAAGATCTATTTACTCGGTGTGGCCTATTTGTATTATCAACAATAACATTCCTCCATGGATGTCGATAAAGAGGGAGCACATAATTTTTTCAATGATTGTTCCAAGTATTTGTTTACATAAATTTTCTTTAATGTAGTAGCATCTCATTTGTCTTATTTATTGCATAATGACTACATTTTTTTTATTCAATAGTCGTGTACATTAATTTATATATATTGCAGTAAAATGGTTATAATAATTGTGTAATGTTTATTTTCATTCAACTAGGTAAGTACCAAGTTAAAGATATGAATGTATATATCAAGCCTCTTATCGAAGAGTTACTAAAGTTATGGAATGGCATCACTATGTATGACGTCTCTAGACCAATAGGACAAAGACAATTTCAATTCCATGCAATGCGTGTATGGACAACTCATGATGCCCTAGGGCTAACACATTTTTGTGTTATGTTATAATGTTCGAATTCACTTTATCAATATTTAATTTGATGAAGTAGATATCATGCATTTTTTAAAAATAATCTATTCATTATATATAATTATAAAAATTGGCATATTTAATGCAAGCTATATCTAGGTACGAAGATGGCGCGCGACTGGTTTTCCTGCCGAGCTAGGGCGTCCGTGCCCTAGCTCGTTCCCTATTTTCTGCTTGTGCATGCGCTGGAAGGGGGGTATGTGCTTGTTTCCGGGGGTGTGGGGTGGCATCCCATTTTTCTGTTGCTTCCATTTATCTCTGCCTTGCCCGTGAGGGCGGATCCTTGGTGTTTGCTGCGCATTTGGAGCCGTTGGGAGCCGCGCAGGTGCTGCGTGGAACGGCCCTTTGGGCCTGGTTTCTCCTCCTTGTGCGGCCTCTTTTTGGAGGTGTTTCTTCCTTGCTTTGCTTAAATTCTGTGGTGTGTGGTGGCTAGGGCTTCTTGATACCCTGGTTTTGTTCTTATTTCCGGGGGTGTGTTTGCCTGTAGTGGCTTGGGTCAAATGTCGCCTGGGGAGACCTTGGGTGCTGGCCCCAAAATGGACTTTCGATCTGTGATTGGTGCGAAGTCCCCAATGCATGCCTCAAAATTTTTCAATAATGATTTGTTTTTGTCAGATCCGGGACTGGATGGAGTGGGCTCGTCTAGTGGGGCTCGAATCACGAAAATCAATGGCTGCTTGGAACGCTGTAAGGATAGGCCGAAGCTAGTCATCCCTTTGGAGATGGTTGCGGAGGATATTGAGTATTATTCGAGGCACTCCTTTTATTGAAAATTCTTGGGTATGCGGATATCGATACAATTTCTAGAGTCTTGGGCCCGACGGACCTGGATGCCAGAGGGGGAGATGGATATAAAGCTTCTAGCGAACAATTACTTCATGGTTACCTTTGATTGCATGGCGGATCATAACAAGGTTTTTGAAGGGGGCCCCTACTTCTATAACCAGGTTGGCTTGTTTGTTAAACCGTGGCATGCTGGTTTTAACCCTGCTGAGGAGCTTCCGACTCGGGTCTCGGTGTGGGTTCGTCTTCCGCGGTTTCCTGTGGAATGCTGGCGGGATGATGTTTTGCATTTGTTGGGGTCGATGCTTGGGAAGCCAGTGGGCTCGTCACAACAGACTCAATTTAAAAAGGTGATAACTTTTGCCCGTATCTGTGTGGAAATTGACTTAAGTAAGCCATTACCAGATTCTTTGGATATGTCTGTGGGTCCTTATTCTTGGGTACAGTCGTTGGATTATGAAACTCTCCCATTTTGATGTCATCTTTTCCATGAGTACGGTCACCTACAGCGAAGATGCCCAAGGGCTAGGCCCGTGGAGCCACGTACTTCTCAGCCTATTCACAACCCTCCTAGGGAAGATAAAGGAAAGGATCCCATTCTCGGGGATGGGGTTGGGCCAGATGGTTTTTCCCCTGTTAGAAATCGCAATAGAAATCGAGGGCAAAAGAGGACCTTGACAGAAAGACAAGATGATGAGTGTTTTAATAGATTCAAGATTTTGGATGATCTTGGCCAGCAGGAAGTGAATCCGGGCTTAGTTAACTTGGATCAGGGAGTTGTGTGTTCTGGGCAGGAGGATCCTCTTTTTGGGGTTTCTCAGGCTACACATGATTCTAGAGCCGTGCAAATGGTAACCGACCCTCAAATGGATGTCCAGGAGGAGTTGGTTTCTTCTTTGGAAATGAAGAAGAGTGGGGGAGACAAGTCTGTTATGGTTGTCCATGCAAGTTCAGATGCAGGAAAGAATCTCAAGCCTTCTCCTTCTCATTTGGGACTACAACAAAAGGATCTCAAAAAAGGGTTGGGGGAGAAATCTTCAAAGCTTGGCCAGAAAAAAGACTTGGAGAAGATTAAGTTAGCTGGGGAAACTCTAATGGAGTCAGGGTCGGTTAAGACCTTGGATTCACACTTCTCAAGCTCTTTGAAATGATTGTTCTATCATGGAATGCAAGGGGCTTGAACATCAGCCCTCGACAAAAGGCTATTCGTGATTTGGTTAGAAGTCAATCTCCTGATGTTTTGTTCCTACAGGAGACTAAGTTATCGGTTGAATGCATGCTTAGTTTATCTCCTAAGTTGTGGAGAAATGGTGAGTGCCAATGCATTGGTGCTCAAGGCTCTGCGGGTGGAGTGGCTTGCCTTTGGAATCCGCGGAAGATCTGCCCTCTTTGGTGGATGGCCATCAAGTCCTCTATCTCGATGATTGCTTCTTGCTTTGAGACTGGGGAGTCTATCCTCCTCACTAATATCTATGCGCCTGTTGATTTCTAGGGTAAGCAACTTTTGTGGGCTCATGTTCACTTTGTCCGGAGTATGGTGCCTTTTTATCCTTGGATTATGGCTGGGGACTTCAATGCTATCTCTGAGTTGGCTGAGAAGCGGGGTGGGATTGCTAGGTTGGAGCCTTCTGCGCTGCTTCTTCAGGACAATATTTCTGCTTTGAATCTTGTTGATGTTAAGCCTACTAATGGTCATTTCACTTGGAGCAACCGTAGGCTTGGGCATCACTGCATCTCCGAAAGGCTTGACCGGTTTCTGGTGTCCTGTTTTTGGGTTGGTGGCCTGTGGTCTTCTAGCTCAGAAATTCTGGATTGGAGGGGGTCTGACCATTGGCCTATCAAACTTGTTGTCTCTTCTGCTCGTGTGCCTCGATCGCCCCCTTTTAAGTTCTAGCTTATGTGGCTTCGTGAGCCCTCTCTTCATGATTATATGGCTGAATGGTGGAGAAATGGTAGACCTGCTTTTGGTACGGAAATGTATACTTTTGCTAAGCTTCTCCAATTTGTTAAGTATCAGCTAAAGCGTTGGAACCAATAGTGCTTTGGGAATATTTTTCATGCCAAGCTTGCTACCCAAGCTGAGTTGAATAGCATTACGAGGGTGATCAGGGAGGATGGTGTGACCGTTAAATTACTTCAAGAGGAGGCTAAGGCTTTGAAAGTATTTGAGTGTGAACTGCGCGAAGAGATCTATTGGAAACAAAAGGCGCGAATTGAATGGCTTATGGAGGGAGATAAGAATACTGCCTTCTTCTTCAATTCTGTTAAGGCTAGGCGTCACGAGAATTCAATTTCTGTTCTGGTGAAAGATACGGGTGAGTCTCTCTCCTATTTTAAGGATATTTCAGATGAAGCAGTTCATTATTTTGAATCTTTATTCAGGGAGGACCCCCAGGGGGCTCCTGATGAGGAGGCCCAGGTTCTGTCCTGCATCCCTTCATTGGTTACTATGGAAATGAATGAGCATCTTATGAGTGATATCTCAATGGAGGAGCTTGAGGGAACGGTGTTCTAGATGAAGAAAGGGAAGGCTCCTGGCCCTGATGGCTTTCCGGTGGAGTTCTTTCAAGATTTATGGGATATTATTAAGCTGGACTTATTGGCAGTAGTCCAAGAATCTCAAATGAATAAGCAAATGTTACGGGCTTTGAATTCTACCTTCTTGGCACTTATCCCCAAACGTGATGGGGCAGACAGGTTAAGTTAATTTAGGTCCATTTCTCTCTGTAATGTGATTTATAAAATTATCTCTAAAATCATTGCGGATAGGTTGAAAAGATGGCTCAAAGTGTTGATCTCTGAGGAGCAGAGTGGTTTTGTGGCGGGCAGACAAATTCTGGATGGGGTGGTTATAGCTTCAAAAACTATTCATTCTATGGCCATTTCCAATTATAAGGCAATGTTCATCAAGCTGGACATGGCAAAGGCTTATGACAGAGTTCGCTGGTCCTTTCTTCGGAAGATCCTTGGAGCATTTGGTTTTGGGGATGAATGGATCCAATGGGTCATGCGTTGTGTTACTTCAGTTTCCTTCTCTGTTTTAATTAATGGTGAGCCCTCAGAGCTTTTTTGTGCTTCTCGGGGCCTACGTCAGGGTGACCCTGTTTCTCCATATCTGTTCTTACTTCTTGCTGAAGGGCTCAGCTAGTTGTTGAAAAGGAATGTTGAGATGGGTCTCATTCAAGGGTGGCGATGGGGAGGTAATATTCTCCCACAGTCTCATTTGCAGTTTGTGGATGATACTGCGCTGATGGGTATGGCTACAATCAGGGAGGCTACTAACTTGCGTGCTGCATTGGATGTTTATCTTCTTGCCTCGGGTCAACTAATTAATGAAGATAAGTCCTCAATCTTCTTCTTCAATACTCTTGGTCCTATCCAGAGGAGGATAGCTAATATCCTAAGGTTCCAGATTGGGTCCCTTCCTTTGACATATCTTGGTATTCCTATCTCTGTCAAAAGGATGCCCAGGGATTCTTGGCAGAGTATTCTGGATAAGTTTCGGACAAAGGTTAACCATTGGACCCACAGATGGTTGTCCTTTGCTGGAAGGGTTCAGCTAATCAAGTCGGTGGTTCAAGCTCTTCCCATTTATAGATGTATGCTCCAGGTGGCCCCGGTCGGTTTTGTTCAAGAACTTGATGCTTTAATTAGGCAGTTTCTTTGGGCTGGTAATTTATTATCCTCCAAATGGAGTCTAGTTAGATGGGAGGTTGTTTGTAGCCCGAAGCAATGTGGAGGGCTTGGATTAAGGATGTCTTCTTTGTCTAGGATAGCGCTTGCTGCTAAGTTGTTTTGGAGATGGTGTGTGGAGCAGGATCAGACCTGGGCCAGGATCTTGTCCCACAAATATTTCCCTGGGATTTCTCATATGGACATTCCCTGTTATCCCTTGGTGGGGAAAGGATCGGTGATTTGGGGTACCCTCAAGAAAGGGGCTGCTCTTGTTAAGGATGGTTTGTTTTGGACCTGCAAAAGTGGGTCAGAGGCTCACTTTTGGTTGGATTCTTGGGATGGCTTTCCCCCTATTGTTTCTCAGTTTCCTAATTTGCTGCCCCTTAGTCAAAGATTCATTGCGGCTGGTTGGGTCCGGGTGAGAGACTATAAGTCGATCTCTGCTCATGGCCAATTGATGGTGGCTAGGTGGAAGAATCCTTAGGAGTGGCCTATGGTTGGTATGGAGGAGGAGTGTGCAGATCTGCAACGCATCCTTTTTAGTAGGAGTTGTTGCTCCCTACCTGACGGAGATGTTTTATCTTGGTCCCCCAACCCTAAGGGTGTTTATACTGTTGCCTCTGGCTATCAGGTTCTTTTATCTCACAAGTTGGACGGGGTGGAGGTTCGTTGGTGGCAGAGAGTTTGGGATAAGGTTTCTTGGCCGAAGTGCAATTGCTTCATTTGGACTTTGGCTTGGAAGAAATGCTTGACTTGGAACAATATTCAGAAGAGGGGATTTTAGGGACCTTCCAGGTGTGTGTTGTGTGGGAATGAGGAGGAGGATTCCGCTCATTTGTTTTTTCGTTGCTCTTTTTCCTTGAGGCTGTGGCATTTTTGGTGGGAAGCTTGGAAATGTCCTTGTGTCCATGCTTCCTCCTTGGTGGATTTTTGGAATAGTCTTGGCAGACCTCCCGCTATGGCTTCTTTCTTACAAGACGTGTGGTATGTTGGGCCTACCTTCATTCTCTGGCAGATTTGGTTGGAGCGGAATCGTAGAATCTTCTGAGGTGAAAAGATGGTCATTCAGCAAATTTGGCAGAGAATTTTGTGCATGGTTCGTGAGATAGTGGAAGCTAAGTGCGAGGTGGTGTATCCCTTGGAGAAAGAGGATGCTGCGAAGGTGGAGAGACTGGGGCTTCGTGAGATGTCTTTGGCTTCAGCTTGTGTTCGAAGAGGAAGGCAGGCGAGGAAGAAAGTGATGCGAATGGGTAAGTGGCTTCCCCCTCCTGCTGGATTCATGAAGATTAATACTGATGGCTCCTCAAGGGGAAACCCTGGGCCTGGAGGAATTGGTGGGATTGGTAGGGATTCTTCGCGGAAGGTGGTCTTCTTCTTCTCTATCTATGAAGGGGTGCAGACTGTCAACCTTATGGAGGGTCTTGCAATCCTCTCCGCCCTTGAACGGGCCTATTCGTTGGGGTGGAGAAAGGTGATTTGTGAGTCAGATTCACAAGTTTTGGTTAACTTGCTCAATGCTAGGAAGGTGGCGGATGTCAGTTGGCAGCTGGCTAGGTTGGTGCAATAGATTCTGAGGATTAGTTCCCTGATGGAGGTGGTGTATTTTGTCCATATTCCGAGGGAGTGGAATAGGGCAGCGGATTGCTTGGAAAAATGGGCTTCAGAGCATCTTGATGGCTGGAAGGTTGAGAGGTGGGAGCAGCTCTCCCAAGAATTCCGCCGTGATCTGGAAATGATTATTGCCGAAGATGGGAATGAAATTGAGGATGGATGATGAATGGCTCTTGCATTGCTTTTTTGTTTCTTTTGGATTCCCTGGGGCTTTGGCCCTTTGCTTTGATGTAATTCTTTGATTCTGTTATTCAATACATTTTTTACCCCTTTTATCAAAAAAAAAAAAAAATTGGCATATTTAATCCAATTATATATGATCTTGCAGGTCTTCAAACAAAGGGAAAATTTGCATGTCCAATTTGTGGTGCCAAGATGAAATCTCATCATTCAACAAGTTTAGGAAAATAGGTGTTTGATGAATATAGAAACTTCCTCCATAGAAATCATAAGTATCAAACTACTGAAAAACATCTTTTCAATGGGAAAGAGGAGACAACATCAAAACCACGAAGAATGACACCTTGCCTATGGAAGTTGGAATATAATAAAATTAATCGTCAAGATTATACATCAGATCAAATTGTTTTTCTATCATATATGATATGTTTTGAATTTATATTTTTATATTGTGTTGTGTTTACTCATGTTGTAATTGACAATAATTGTCATTGTTAATTTTTTTAATTTATATGCTTTATGAAGGTTGTCAAGGCATTAATGGCCAGCTTCCACAGGGATTGAGAAGTTATCCCAGATAATTTAGTAGGTTTCCCTACTATGAGCAGCTACAAATTGTGCATTTTTTTGATACAATGCATATCAGAAAGAATATAAAAGAAACGTTATGGAAAATATTGGATGGAAGGCATGACAAAGAAAAAATTGTCAAAATTTGTAGTGACATTCAGGAAGCCAATCATGTAATGAAAAATGTCATTCAATTAAATAGTGATGGAGACCAAATTAATATAAGTTCTCTTCCTTGGTTATTAATAGAGCAGCAAAGCAATGTTATAAAAGAAGTCATATGAAAAATTTGATTTCCCACAAGATTTGCTATGAACATAAACAATATAATAACAAAGAAAGGTGAATTTGGGTTAGGGATGAAAACCCATGATTGGCATACCTTCATTAAGGTAATTATTCTGGTATATTATATACACTTGTATAATCCATGTACTTTCAGTGTATTGTGTTTACTACTTTTGGAAAAATAATGAAAAGATCATTTTATAATTGTTGCAGTACATTCTACCTCTATCTCTCCTAGACAACTTTGACAACAATGTCAAACAAGTTATATATGATCTTGGAAAATACATGAGGTAAGTAGTGATATTTGTTCAATTCGTTGTATACATCTTATAATTTCTATTTGTTTTACTTGTTATGTAATATACTGTATATTTTTGTTAAATCTCGTTAATATATTTGCACCTTGAATCACTTGTAGATGGTTTTCATCTAAAGAAATCCATAGAGAAGATATAAATTATTGGAAGAGAAAAATTCCTCATCTAATGTGTGAAATGAAAAAGTTTCTACCTTCAAATTTTTTCAATACACAAGAACACTACCTCATACACCAAGTTGAGGAGATCGAATTGTGTGGACCTGTACACACAAGGTCAATGTGGATGGTTGAGAGGAACTTGATTTTTTTTAAGGATTTGGTTAGACAAAGAGAACATCCTAAGGGTTCTATGGTGGAGGGATATATGGTATATCAGACCATGGTATACATTAGTGAATATCTTCTTAAGTTTTTAGCAAAGATCCATGTAGATCACATTTGGGATCCCAAGTCTATTAACAAATTCGAAGGGGAGTACCTGATGGGGAAAGGTAGATTGAGGAAAGTGAGAGGTAATTATAAGATGGTCATGGAGATTAATTGGAATACATTTTACATATTGTTTTTATGTATATTGTACTTATTTAATTTTTAATCTTCAATATACATCAATTATAAATTAAGGTCGTATACTATAGTATTTAACTAATTATATGTCATTTGTGATTTTCAAATTTTTTTGATACATTTGGTCGAGAGTGGGATGCAGTACATTTGTATGTCACCAACAATCTTGATTGGATGATGGTATGGATTGAAAGATGATAGCAATTTGGTCGTGCATTAACATGGGAAGGCATGCCTTCATTGGTTAAAGAAGCTCATCGTAATGGAGATTCCAATGTTACACAAAGGGAAATTAATTTAGCATATGGTTTAAGAGATAAAAAAGTATGTATAAATATATTAATCACCCATATTATTTAATTATTTTAAATTGTATCGATGTATATATATGTTGAGATTATTTTCTTTGCATAGATTCGGCCAAGAATAAATATGTTTATCAACTGATGATATTACAATAATTTTTACATGTTTGACATATTGCAGGTGAAACACCACAAGACTATGTGGTGTAATGGCCGTAAATTTTGAATCAAAATTTTGGATAACATGAAGAAAACTTGTGATTCTGGTATAACTGTAGTTTTTAATGGTGACTAATGTTTCATCTAGAAGAAACATACATCCAAAAGTCTCATAAAATCAATACTATGGGATTTTGGATGATATACTTGAGTGTGACTTTAAGTCCTTCAGATTAATTTTGTTCATCATCCTATGGTATAGGCTACGATTGAATGAAAATGATCTTGAGGGAACTTTTATTGAACATGATAATGGATTTACCATGGTTAATACAAGAATGATCGAGCGAGTTGGAAATGAGCCCTATGTTCTTCCAAGCTAATGTGAGTAGGTATTTTACTCAGAGGTTCCAGGTAAACTGGGTTGGTCATTTGTTGTTAGAAATGATCCAAGAGGAAGGATGGTAAAGTATAATGTGGTGGAAGAAGAAGATACAGAAGAACTAGAAGATGATGTAGATGATGATCAGGATCAATAATTAGTTGATGATGTCCCTGATGAAGATGTCGAAGAGGAGGAACTAGATCATGATGATGTAGGAGTTAATGTTCATGAAGATGATATCCATGTGGATGATGACATTATCAAAAATGATATTGATGATGATGATGACGATATGACCAATCCTTACAAAGTCGAATCTAGATCAGATGATACATACAAAGAGTTGGATGAAGAAGAAGATCAATGACATTGAAATGTATGAGTTATGCAATTATATTATCTATTTGATATTAATTTCTTGATATAATTATATTTGACTTATGTGGTTACATAATTAATTCATGATGTTTTTAATTTTTATGCCATTACATAATTAATTTAATGATGTACCTTTTAATGTTTGAAAGGTCAAAAAATTAAAACATTTCAATAGTGATGTTAACAACCTTGAAATTAGTGTGTTTTATGTTTCATGTGATAATAAAAGATTAAAAAGTCAGTTGTAGAGGTGGTTATTCAATGGTTGACGTGTAAAGGAATTTAAAAGGCATAAAGTGATAATTGTAATGGTTGTTGATGGTTGAGGATTTAAAATAAAAGCTCTTGACATTCAAAAATCTATGTTTTTCTTCAAAATTTCTGTATTTTTCTTGTTATGTAGCACTGTACAGTCACATGCAGCCATATTTTGATGTGAAATCAATTCTAGGTTGTGAATATATGTGTTAGCTTTGATTTGAATCTAATTTGAGGGCTTAAGGCATTGATTTGAGTTAGAAAGCTTCATTTCTTTGCATAAAGCCCGATTACCCTATTTTTGAGGGTTTTGTAGTCCAAACATGATATAAAGGAGCTCTTACACTTTTTGTGATTTTATAACTTGTGTAAGAGGCCCCATGGATACATTTTTAATTGTAGGATGCATGAATAGGGTGTAGGATGAGAAATAAAGAAGGTATAGCTACTGTCCTCAAGAGTTTTGTGAAGAACAACATGTGAAATGAGAGCTTCAAGCCTAGGTTTCAATCAAACATGTATGGGAGATCTAATTTTATGAATTTTTATCCATGTGCAGACATAATGGGTTGTTTTTGAACACTAAATATAAATGATACACACACACACACACACACATATATATATATGTATGTATGTATGTATGTATATGTATTTTTAAATGTAAATGTAAATGCAATTACTGGATGCTCTCTTAGAACAATCAAAGCAACATATCATTAAAGAAATCTATATCTATGTATATAAATGTGTATTTCTAAATGCAAGTGTAAATGCAAAGAGCATATGGTTTTGTAGTGATATAGATACAACATATCCATAAATTAATGTAATTGAAATTTTAAAGTCTTCAACACGTATAATATGAAATCGATCAAACTATTAAACTACATGAGAAATAAATGAAAATAGTAAATGCATATGTATGTGTATTTGTAAGTGTAAGTGTAAAATAAATAAGAATAATGAAAATTATAAAAGAATACAAGGAAAGGTTTAGAATTTAGAGTGGGAGAGAGATAGAGGGTAGAGGGTTTAAGGGTTTAGAGTTTAAGGGTTAATGGTTTAGGTTTTAGGGTTAAAGTTAGAGGGTGTTGGTTTTTTTTTTTACACTGTAACCAGGTTGGTCTTCTAATCTACCTATGGGATTGCCAATTCCAATCAAGGATAGCTCAAAGGACCTAGACCAACTGATGAGGACTTTAAAAATCCTCCTACACTTTGGGCTCTGTAAAACCTGGGAGGGTGATCCCTTAATGTGTTTACAACCTCTGCACCAATATCATAAACAACACTAACACATAATAGATAATCCCATTGAATAGCTCAACACAATAGAATAATATCAAATAAAATTGGTTGTTCATTGATAATATCAACTATGTGGAGCATGAGATAACTACAACACAATCAATAGTAAAATATAGTCATTAATTTGCAATTTGTCGCAAACTCTAGGAAAAGACAAATAATTATTGAAATACACAAATAAGTACAACTTAGATCAGTGCCATATATCCATTGCAGGAGTCAAATTCATAAGCATCTAAAGGTTTATGATAGATTTAATACATAACATATAACTTATAAGATCCCTAACAATATTGCATTACAATTTCATCAGTATGCATTCTCACCCAATACTACTTATCAAATCCTTATACAAAACATATCCGCCTATAATCCCATTCAATTATTTTAATTAATTCCTTGAATTAAAGCTAAAATCAGGATTATACACACCACAACAGTGAGATGAATGAAACAACCCTTAGTCATCTTATTCAAAATTTGGATATGCATGTATAGTGGAGAGATATGAGTTTGAATTTATCATTTCAACTCAAATGCTAGTACTATTATACAACATTAAATCCCCATGAATTCAAAACTGATTACAGAATAACTCGGAACCTAAATTGTATTTCTCTCTAAAACCATCAAACTTTACAATTTTCTCTACAACTTCAACTAGAATCGACCAAAAATTATCTAACTTGCTAACCTGTACTTTTAGCCTTGAAATCCTTCTTATAGAAAATGAAGGAGCAAACAAGCATTAGGCCAGAAAGTACACATGTCACCAACCAAATGAAGCATCTGGTGATATTCCAAAAATTGTTACAATAGCCATCACCCTGGAGAATATTACCGTTCATCATGTCAGCTGAGGAAAATTGAGGCAACAACAAAAAACCACAAGAAACCCATGCTGAGACCACTATCAAAGCAAAACCAGAGGCCATTGTAACCACAAAATCTGATTTACCACTTGTTAGTAATTCATTCTTTCATTCCTCCTCAGTCAAATATTTATTTACCCACCTCTGATATTCTTCATCAGTCGGCTAGTCAAAACTAATTACCTCATTCACCTTGGCATTATAAGGTGTGTATTTAACTACTACCTGATTTGCATCTCTTTCAAAAGATTCCAAAAATGAGTTGGTACTAATGATTTTATCCATACAGCTCACCAAGAAGTCATAATCTGAGTCATCACAAATTAATTTAATTTTATCATTGATTACCTCACCTACCTGACCCTGTCATTACTGGAATGACCTGATTTTCCCTGCTCATCAATTATATCAGGTAACAATGTGTTACCCCAATCATTGAAATTCTTCACCAACTCCCTAATCTTCCTACTCAAGTCATTTGGTAAGGTTTGAAAACCTTGCAATGATTTTACTAACACATGAGTAGGCTTTAATGATTGGGGCCTATTATTTGCATCAAACCTTGAGGCCTTATACATGACATCTAGATCACTAGCCCTAGAGATCTAATTTTCAACTAATGGTATCATTACCTCCTAATCCCTATCAATATTCGTTATTGCATCTAATAGAAAATAATATAAAGAAGGTATAGATAACAATTTATTATCAACCTTTTCATTCAAATGCCTTAAAATAGTAGTAGCAATCTCTTTTTTCTTTGAAAGAGAGATTCCTCCTCACTTACCCTCAAAGATTCCTATAACTCATCAATTCTTTGCAAGAGCTTCATCTTTGTAGGATCAACAGAGAACTCTGTTTCTTCATCAACTTCCTCTAAAGAAGGGGTGAAGGTAGGATTCTGACTGGGAGACCCTAGTGTGGAAACAATTGGAGAAGCAAGAGGCATTGAACCTACTATGGAAGGTAATGTACTAGTCCCTGGAGCACTTGATGTCTCCCCAATCTGTCTATACCTAAACCTTTCCACCTCAATTTGAAACTCAAAATTCCTTTGTTGCATCTTGTTGTATTCTTCAATCAAAAGGTTATACTTCTCCATTAAGATTTTTTTTCTATCCTCCTCCCTTTTAGCAGTCTTTTGGGCCAATTTGGCCACATTCATAGTTAAACTAGTGGCCTCGGTGGTTGAGGTATCTGAAGCTCTCTTTATTATTAATTCTCCTCTAAAATTTGGATTAATGTCTATAATATTTGGCTTTCTCCCTTGTGGGGCTAATGCCCAAATTTCCAAGGTTTCATACTCTTCATTGAAAGAAGAATCTTGAAGTGCTACCTTGACTTCTTCTTCATATTCTTGTAAGGGATGCTTGGAATTCATAATAGCATTAAAGGCCACTGCATATGTAATGTCCCATTTAGGTAGAATTAATACACCAGCTTGACTCACCAATTTTCTTCCTTCCTCAGGAGTGATGTTCTTAAATTCTTCCATCAATTCAGCTTTCACTTCCTCATCATTCTCCTGGTCTGACCTTTCAGGTCCTATTTCTCTTCTCTCTTTACATTTATTTTGATATTCTTTAAACTTCTACCTCCATACCAATTTAAAGAATATAGGAGTCTTTACAAATGCATTGTCATCTAGAAACTCCTTACATGCTTCCATTCTTGCATCTTGTACACTTTTTCCTTTCATATCTAAATCAGATAAAACTAATTTAGCTAGCCTAGGAGGGGAAGGCATACCAACCTGCATGTCCTGATCAATAACAATAATTTCATCCATCAAACTCTCTTGTGATTGATATGTTCTTTTCCTTTTATGGCTTGGATCAAATGGTGGTGATGGGGGACTATCTTCTGGTGATGAATCTAAATCAATGATCTTAATTTCCCTAGGCACTTTGAATTTTGGACTTGGTTGTGAAGGAAACTTCATAATTTGCTTCCCCTTTCTGTCCACTTCTTCCTCATCACTGTTGATATCCTTTTTTTCCTGTAAATGGGCCACTTTTCTGTAGGCTGGTATGTTGGCCTTATTTCAAATGGTCTGACACCTTGTTCTTGTACACCTAGACTCAGCTCTAAATTTATTTTTTTGGTTCTCAAAGTGCCCATAATCTCTTTGAAGTTCTCCATCAAAAAATCAATTTTCTTATGGTGGGGACTGAACTCCAACAATGGATCATATTTCAAATCCCTTTTGTGCACAATATCTAATAGCTTATCATAAGCTATCCATTTCTCCTTGTTCAACTCTTGCTTATTTAGGTCAAACTCATTTCTAATCGGGTCCTCAAGAAAGTTGAACTCATGTACAAAATTTCCAACCTTTATTCTTTGTCTAAAAAGGGTAAAGAAACCCTCAGGATCATGCTTCCGCTTTGGACCACATCTCAAATGATAATCCTTAAAGAATTTCTTAAAGTAAACCCGACTTCCTTTTGAAAAGGAAAAATCAAATACCACTGTATAATCAGGGAAAAATGTTCCATTACCCCTCCTTTTGAGGTTGTCCTCATGGATGCAACCTATCTGCCACATAAATTCTGCAAACTCCACTCTTGGTGGCACATTATATGGAAGTATATGAGGGGCTCCTTCAAAACCATATACCCTCAAAATAGTGTTGACTGGGTATGGGATAATGTTACCCCAGTTATGGTTGAATTTTAATTCTGGATTCCTCCCCTTTGGCTTGAAGAAATCATGTAATTCCTCAAGAATCCTAGGTACATTCACCATAAATCTAGCCCTCAATCTGGAAGAAAAATAATTATCAAATTGCACATAACTAGTGTTTTCCTTATTATAAGATAATCTGCAGCCCATATCTATATTGGAAATCTTTCTCCATCAACCGATTGCCTTAATTTCATCTTCTTAGAGAAGAAGTCAACATTCTTGAATAAAAAAAATATGCATCAATATAGAATACCAAAAGAACTGAGTGTCGGTATCATTTTTTGTAGCTTTTTAACCCCTCATGTATCCTCTCAGCCAAGAAAGAAGAAAATTCATATGTGATAGAGAAGTTAGTGTGTTGTATTTGCACCCCCATGAACATGTATGCAATGGGCATCATCGCACCAGGACTGAAACCCAAAATCTAACACAATGAATAAAAAGTGGCCAAGAAATGATTTGCAAAACAAATTAATCTAAAAGGTTCTTGGTCACTGGGACTGATATGAAATCTTGAACCTCCTACCCTAGCTAGATGAGGTGGAAGAAATTTAGCTCTGAAAAGAGACTTCAACTTTGCATATTCCTGCTTCATTTCCTCAAGGTTGATAGGCACCAAGTCCTCACTCAGTTCACTCAAGTCAAAAATCTATTGAATATCATCTCTGTTAATGCTTAACAAAACTTTTCTATCATTATCCCTAATTACCTGTGTGACAGGGTCATATCTTGTAGCTACTGTCCTAAGCAGGTCTACATCAAGGAAAACATTCGATACCACCAGCTTCCCCATATCATACATCCATCCATTTGAAAAATGGTGAGTAAAATTACTCTATCCATACCACAATCTAAACATTTCCAAACCTATGAGAGGAACCCTAGCATCCACTATGTTGGAACAATTGTATACTAACCCCTCCCCCAAGATTTTCCCTCGCATCAGAATCAATCCCTTCTTTCTATCATTCATTGAAAATGGAAATTGATCCAGGAAATCATCATACAAGTTTCTTTTTAAATAGTCAATCTGGCCAAAATGTTTCTTGGGTGGTGCCATCTCAGACAAACTAGGGCTTCTTATAACTTCACACTTCAAATAGCTAGGAGTAACCAGAGATATGAAATTACATAACAAAATATTACAATTTCTCACAATTTAAATAAACCATAGCCCTAAAACATTTATCAACAAGCCGTATGATAAGTACAATAAATATTTTCCTTAATTTAAGCACAGAGTGACTGGGAAACACAAAAATTAACTCACGACTCTTTTCCCAAAAATCCCAAATTCTAGCTGTTAGGGTTCACAACCTTGCTCTCGGCTCTGAAACTGCTTTGCAAAATACTTGAATGCTTTGTGACACACATAAAGTAGGAGAATTGATTTTATTTCAATCAAATTGTGCCAGTAAATTTCTCATCTGCCATTAAAGCTCACTTATACACTGCACGAATGGCTCTAACCATATTTGATGTAGATTTAATTTTGAGTTGTCGATCCTTCATTCTAATCAAATCATCAACAACTACCTTGAAAAAAGGCTAACACAATTTCCAACATTCCCATAAGGGGCCCACCATACCATACCATACAAAGGAAGTCCACATGGTGGTTGCCCGCAATATTGCAATTGGTAAAAATCCTGCAACTTTGGATCACGTGATGGTGGGAAATGGTAGATCTTGAGCATCAATGATCTCGTTCCTTCAACACAGTCATCATCCCTATCATTAACCCTCGAGCATATTTTCCATCAAGATTATAACACATCTATCAATTTGAATCACGTGCATCTTAAGAGCACTTTAGCAACCCGCCTTTTAATGTATTTAAGGTAGCATTAATGTTCCACGGTATTTCCTTTATTCTTTTGGCTTCATCAGATGAGACACGTAGTGACTGCTCATGATATCATGATCGGCCAAAGCACGGTGGTGGGTCCATTGCAGGATGGTGGGGAACGACTGAGATCAAATGGTAGTTGATCAGTAGTTGTGCAATTGCATCCCCAAAAAGGACACATGGCATCCACTCGTGATATCATAATCGATAAAAATCCTACAGTTTTTGATCATGCAATGGCAGGAAATCATTAATATCCAAAGGCAATTTGATTAACAGTAGTGTGAATTTGATCCCTTCTGCAAAATAAAACATTCATTAAAAAGGACGAGGGGACATCACTAGGCCAACGGTAAACAACATAATTTGTTTTTTAAAAGATGAAACATGGGGCCAACTGAGAGTTAGGAAATAAAACCCTACAAAGGAAATAGAGTATTAAAATCAAAGGGACTCGGCCTAAATGAACTGATATGACATAAGTTGTTTTAAAACCCCATCAAAAGTAACAGCAAAATAGAACCCAATCAAAGCGTGAAATAAACATTAGGGTTTTACATGAAGACAAAGCCCAACCCTTAGAAAACTTGAACACCATGAAAGACTAGAGACATAAGGCAAGGCATGAGTGAAAAACAAGGAGAAAAATACTGAAGTTCCATCAGTGGCTCTAGTTTGGGACGTTCATTCCACTAGAATGAAGCGAGAATCTAGAATCTCAAGTAGAGCAAACCAAGATGCAGAGATGACCAAAAAGGTACTGTTCAGACCAAACAACCCCAATTATGTACAAAATATACACACCTAAACTATTGTTCATGGAAAATAATACTTCAAGTGAAGTATAACTTCAAGAACTATCCATGAACTGGTAGTTCTAGAAGATCTCCTATCATATCTTGGAGGAAGTACAAATCTTCACCCCACTTACCATTAATAAAAAATGGACCCAACCAGATTACATCAAATTTCCCATGTTTCCCTTTATCTTCTAGTATGGAATTCCATATTAAAAAAAAATCTCCATCTTTGAAACTCCTTGCAGTTGCCCTCTTTTCATACAAATTCTTTACTTGCAACTGCAACTTTTCATTTCTTTTATGAGCTTCCCTCCTGGTTTCATCTAATTCTATAAGAGCTTCCACTCTCAACTGCATCTCATCATCAATTTCATTATCATACATCCGGACAAACTTATACATTTCCATTAAGTTATTTTGGGGCAACCTGGCATTTATCCCATAAACCAAGTCAAATGGGGGACAACCTATTTCCTTTGTAGTGCCCCTCCGTTGTGACCTTTCTGGATTTTATGTAAGTGTTTAATTGTGTTATTGTTGTTTTGTGTGTGATTAGTTTATGCAGTTAACATAATATTTGATGGAATTTGTACTCAATTAATTAAAATAGCATTGAGGAAATAAAACTAGAAATTAAGATGAAAATTAAATAAATTAGTTTTATAAAATATTAAGTAAAGAGTTATTAATAAATAAATAAACTAATTGTTTTGTAAAAAGTATTCTTTAATTATATTTGATAATAATAATTAATAATTTATTAGTTGTTCAAAGATAATTATTATAATAAGGAATTTAAATGGATAGGAAGCTGAAGTGTCTTAAAACAAGAAAAGCTGGAAAGAACTACACCTATAGAGCATTTGGAAGTCGAAGAGAACTGGAGAGTATGAAAAATAAATAATAACTTTATTTAGCTTTTGGAAAGGGGGGGAATTGGTTCTTGATTTGTACAGATCAAGAAAGAAAAATGGAGGGGGACACCTCTTTCGGGCCTGAAACAAATTGAGGAAAGGAGTCCTTGGGATGAAGGAGTGAATTGAGGATCTCCATCAAAGATCCAATTTCCTTAGTTAGGGTAAAATTAGATAGCATTCAAGGTATTCTGGATCTACTTTTCAATATGGTTGAACAGGCTAAATCGCACTGTAAAGTTGGGTTGGCTACACTTCTTCTCAAAGAAGACGAGGGCACTCAGGGTCTCGAGCTCAACTGCGGTGCCAAGGTAAGCAACAATGTGTAAGAACTTGTATGTTTAACATTTCTAAGGGTGAATACTTTATCAGTATTTTGATGGTTGTCTTTATTCACCTCGTATCTTAGTCTTTGTCTCTTCCACAACGTCCCTTGTATTAAGGATAGGTCACTACCATCCTTGAGTAAACAACGCCTTATGGTATTTTGTCAATTTATTTGCATGCCTTGTCCATGCTTCTCATTTCTGCAACCTTTTTCTTCATAGCAGTTTGTATATTGCCTTGCTTCGAAACTATTGAAGTGTAGGATTAGTTTTTCTCAGATTGTTTCATTTGGCATCACCAATAATCTCCTTAGGAGTATTTTTGCTGGCTGCATTTCTCTTCTTATTTCTTTCCAAGGCTGCGCACCTCCTCATCACAATCGTCTTTATCTGTTCTTTATTTCACCATTTTTGTGCATCATTTATAGTCTTGGCTGTATGGGATCAATGAACTAGGACAAAACTGATAAATGGGGCTATCGATTATGCATTTTATTGAAAGTTTCTTAAGCCTTTACATCAATCTTCTTGCATCTGTTTATTACCTCTTCATCCCATGTGATGAACTCGCTTCATGTTCTTCTTTCGAATAAGGTCTAAGTTTGGCCCACATGCCATAGTTATATCTTAATATTTCTCCTCTTTTTTTTTCCTTGTGGACAACATACAATGGTTGGTTATCCTGTAAGATAGGAGTCGTCATTAGTGAAATTTGGGATTCTTTATACTCTAGTTTCATGAATTGATTAATATGTGTATATGCTTTAGATGATAGTCACTGTTCCAGGATATTGCTGAGTTCGTTGTAGTTTTGAGTAATGAAAAGTTCAAGTTGAAGTGATAGTAGGATTCATAGGCAGTGATCTAAGTATAGTATAGTCCTATAGTCATAATATGTATATATATAGGTAATAATCTGGTAGAAGGCATTTCAAACAATAATCTATTCTTCATAGATATATAAATAACAAAATATTGTCATAGTATAAATAACCTCCCTAAATCCTCAGCAAGCTGCTCAGCTGCGCACTTGATCTTAATAGGAAGTTTATAGATTTAAATTAACTGCTTGATTCTGCTGGAAATCTATCATAGTTGCAGCACCTAAAAATAAATTTATCTTGAGCGCGTCTCTAGGAACTCGCCTCTAATCAGAAATGCGTCTAGTTCCAAAATAGAAAATTGTACATTAATTCTCCTCCTCTTAAGTCACATCTTTTGCACCTCACCTTTCTCCTTCAGTCTTGCAGATAACATTTGAGATATGATAATAATGCAAGTATATGGCGATATTTCTAAATTCCAGTATATACTTTCTAATATACTTGGCAACCTGTCACTGTTACGACTTTTAGAGTTAAGACTTTGTACAAAATTAAATAGTCTCCCTGACTTCATTGTCAACCTGCAGTAGCGGCACACTTGAACATGGTAGGGTGTATAGTTTTAAATAAACTTTTTGTTTCTTCTTGCAACCTATCTCATCCATCGCACCTGATCATAATAGGAAGTTTTAAAGGTTTAAATAATCCCTCTGATTTCTTGTCATCCTGTCTCAGCTGAGAGCTTAGCCCTGTACCTCAGTCATCTAAACATTTTACATTTTCCTTATTAAATAAATAAATAAAGAAATAGTTAATGAGCTCAAGTTTGGTATTGTTCCATCTTTCAAGTAGACTTATTTATAATTTCTCCTTCAAGTATAAGTATATAAATATTTATATATAGATTGGGTATTAATAATGTGAGGGACACTTAGATTCTTGTATTGTCAATGTTTAGTATTTATATGGGTAACTTTGGAGTAATAAATATCTATCTCTTTTATTTGAAATAAATAAGTACTTATTCTTATAGAGATTTAGTCAAATGAGTGAATTGAAGTAAATTAAGTTTAAAATAAAATATATTAATGATTTATATATAGTGTGTTTTAATGAAAGAATACATTTTGCCTGTGTGAACTTATTGTGTTTAAGTTATGTTGAAGGAATGGTTTGAGTGAATGATTTTTCTAAAAAGGAAATGTTTCGAAAAATTAATTATGTAAAGTGTAGTTAGATTAGGTGCAACAATTAATTTAAATAGAAGAGAGAGAATGATTAATGGATTAGATGATTAATTGAGTTCTTGAATTATATCAACGTAAAGTTATTAACTTGTTTTATATAAAGGAATTAAGTAATCTTGACAAAAGGAAAGTGATAGAATTAGGAATGGAGATTGTTGTTATTTAGGAATATACTTGTGATTAGTGTCTTATGGCTTAAAAACATCAGATCATATCTTCACTTCGCAATATTGTGATATCCTTAAATGTTGGAAACGATTGATCTTAAAAATCGTGTTCTTTTTAGATTGTTTCAAGTTACTTCTTATTGAATGAATGGTTGTATTGTATTTGAATGTGTGGTTTTATGGATTGTTTTGATAGACCCTTTCGACGTGACTTTTCATGAGTTGATTTTGAGTTGGATATTTTCTCTCATTTAATTTATGTTGCTATTCATTGGGAACCCATATGTTTTCTGTTGTTCTTTACCCTAAGTGGTAAATCGGTTAATGTTTTCATTGTCATGATTGATGGTTCTGTTTGAGTTGTTAGTGAGTCAAATTGAAAAGTTCTTTGAGTTATGGGTATTTTGAGAGGAGAAAATAGAGGTTTCCCTTGGATTTCCGAGTTATTTCATATCGAAGATGTTGGTGTTGTTTGAATGGAGTTATTGATCTTATTTTGATGTATTCACTCCTTATTTTTGAATTGAAAATAGTTCTTGTGGCCTTGCAATTATTGTTGTCAATTCTTTGATGGGGAAACCCTAGTGTAAACTTTATGAGAATCTTCCAGAGGTTTATTTTTATTGTTGGTTTATGTTCTCTCTTTTATGTGCCCTTGTAGTGGCAGGTGTTTTGGTATCAGGATTTTCAAAGGGTTGTACAAGAATTGTTGAGACTCTAATGTTGTACTTGTTAGCGAGATGGGTAATGCCTCACATGCTTTTATGTTGTGATTCTTTGTTCAAATTATGATGGTACAACCCTTGGTTTTTATGTTGTTGGGTCTCTAGGGAGAGTGGCTCCTCGTGGGGGCCAGCGCCCCGTTTAAGGGGAAGGGCACAAGATAACCCACAAGTGAGTTAGTAATCAAGTGAAAACCTAATAATTAACTTAGGAGGGTTGGGTAGTAATATCATTATAAGATTTTAAAAAATGGATGCCTCATCTTCATTAGTGCTTTCATAGACTAATGGAAGGCTGAGAAGGCCATGGTTGGCAAGGTCGTGACCTCATCTTTATGAGAGGTTTACGGCTCCGCATGAGTCACCCTATGGACCGGCGCCTCCAGTTGGGAGGAAGGGCACAAGACAACCATAGAGGGGACCGGCGCCTCCAGTTGGGAGGAAGAGCACAGGACAGCCCATGTAGGACTATGCGATGACACTCTCCCCTAGTTACCCATGTGTTTTACCTTATTGTGTTCCTCTGGAAGTATGTTATGGGAGTTGGTTTTTATTGTGATTGAATGGATTTATATTGATTTATGATTATTTGTCTTGATACATATTTGGTGTACCTTGTGGTCTTGTATGATCTCATTGATATTTGACTTATGACCTTACTGTGATATGATGTTATTGTATTGTTTAATTGCAATTTGGAATTGTATTATGTTTATTAATTCAGTTTGATGATCATCCTTTGGTTACTTATTTATTGGTCATTGCTTTGATTTATGTGATGGGATTTATGACTTTAAGTTATTATGTTGACGCTTGGATGTTGTTGATTATGTCATTATAATCCTTGAGTTTTATGATACTTTTGTATGTTGTTGAGTCTTGTGGTTCCCTGTTTGGATGTTCTTGGTTGAGGTCTCTTTCTTGTCAGCCCCTTAGCATGGGGGGTGGGTCTTTGGACTCACATGGTTAGGTGGAACATGTTAAGCACCCCATTGGGTTACCAATCGAGGATCGAGAGGTGCGGATTGGTGTTGTTGCGGTGACTCCAGAGTTGTATCTGTCTTGGAGCCAATTATGATTCTATGTATTCCTTTGTTCAATGGTATCATGATTCTTGTTGTATGGTTTCCATTCATGTTTGGAAACACTGTTGTATCATTGTATCTCTAGAACAATGTATTGTAATGTAATGTTAAACTCGGTGTGTATATTGGTCATGGCAATTGTTATTCAATGTGTTAAGTTAATCTTTCATATGTTGTATTTATGTACACAGATGGTTTCTTATCAATGATTATCATGTATGTGTTATATTTGTTAATGTTTACTTTGTTATGGATTATATTTTTGGATTTTATTCTTTATTGTCGTTGTGCGGATCTAAGTCGCGTAATGACTCCTCGTGTACCCCAAGGGATGTATGTGCTAATAATTCTACTTAAATGAAATTCATGTCATGACTTAATGTGTATTACATGTATGTTATGTTAACTTTAAAAAAAAATTGTGTAGTAATTATTATTTTATTGTCCTTTGGGGTTTGCATGATGGGGCTTTACATCCTTCTTCATAGTTACCCTATCTGCCCAGGCTGCTAATCTCAACTTAGAATCCCAAGCCCTTTTATTCTAATCCAAGATTATTTTAATAATCCCATTTAATCATTTTAATTAATTTCCCTTGTCAACAAATGATAGGAAGAAGGGATTGGTTTTGATGCGAGGAAACACACTAGCAGAGGGATTAGTCTATAATTGTTCCAACATAGTCTGATGGAACACTGGATCTTTGTTCATTCTTGGGAAACCTTTCACCAAAAGATACCATGAATGCACCTTACCCAAAGTATGCTTTAGAACCTTCATGCATACAAACACAAGGATTGTCATTTATCATCTTGCAGTAGTGGTACATAAGATGATGGTACTACCCCTCCCTTGTACATTGCTCTCTTCTTAAAATTGGATACATCAGTCCTCCTTTTGATTTTGTCAAAAATATATGAAATGATTTCTAAGCAATGCCTTATTGGGTCAATGAGATAACCAAAAGTCTAGGACTTGCCAAATGAAGGTATATTATTGACACCTATTACTTTTCTATTCACTTGTTAGGACTTAGTAATGACTATCCAAAGAGAAAATGAGATAGTGGCAACAACCATTTATATTATTTATCTCACTGCAATCCATTTCATGGCTATAGTCATGTTGTCACCCAGTGTAGATTTATTTTTTCAAATTCATAGATAACATGAAGACAAACCTCTAGCCTTTAATGGTACTGCTCTTATTCATGACTATGCTCTGTTCCCTTGAAGCACTATGATTTATGATGGTTTTTATGTTTAATATCTTCATTAAAACACCCTTGTGGAAGTATATGCCTTCACTATTATAGCTTATTGCTGGAATGGATGATCAATGGTATGAAAAGGTAAAAATACAACTATTCTTTGCTTCCTTCACTACTTGTTGCTGATTGTTGATTGATGTTCATATGCACTTGTACCATTGTAATGCTTGATGTCCTACATGAACCTGCATGGTTGTCTTGTAGCATAACCTCATATTTGTTCATATACACTTGTACTATGGCCTTGGCTTCCAAAATGAGACCTCTGTTGAATTATAACTGCTTAATTGTCATTTGTAACTTTTTGTTTCTTGTATGCAATCACGATCCATGTTGGATCAATCATGATGACAAAAAACCCTACATGAAAGGTTATGAGCATAGAAATTGTATCTCGATTGCATGATATGAGTGTTCCATTGCTGTCATAAACCTCTTGTAATGACATGTTTTCAATAGGCATATTATCTATGTCAACTAGAGTTGATGTTTCTTGAATGTCTTTTCCTTTTATGCCTTTCCTTAAAACATCATGCATTGAATGTTATCTGGAAACTTGTTCACCTGATTTTTTATTGTAAAGGCCTTGAATAGATCCTTGTGCAACTTTAGATTTTGATTTTGTTGTTGTCCTTCATGAGACCATTGTAGCATGCATTGTTGGTTGTCCTTATCAATGACAATGACCTTTACCTATTGCATTAACTTTCACCAGTACACCCATGAATGAATAATATCAATCCCCTTTGCCTCTTGTAGCTCTTACAAATGTGTTGTCCTTGTACTTGTATCATGACCTTGATTCAACCATTGCTCTTCTTTTGTTATGTGTAATAAATACACATAATATCCTCATTTTATCTTTATTGGACAACCACCTGTCACATATGTGGGTGACCTAACAACTCACCTTCCTATGTGATATGTGACTTTCCAATAGGGTTATGGTGAGAGGGGCTTGACAAAAACTTGAAATGCTTCATTTCATGTCATGTCTTATGTTCCTTTCTTGTCCTGTCCTATGTTACTAGTCTTTTATGGTATTGGGAAAATCCTAAGGTTGGGGTTTTTTCTTTGAATAAATCCCTCTATCAATCTCCCCTCTACCCATAACCATAAACCCTAAACCCTTAACCCTTAAACCCTCTACCCTCTCTCTCTCTCTCTCAAGTCTCTCCCTCCTACCCCCTCTCCCTCTCTTAGGTCTTTCTCTATCTCTCACTCACTCCCTCTAATTAATAATTGTTTAATTAATTTTAAATGAATATTTAATTTAATTGTATTAGATAATTAGTAAAACTAAATAGATAATAAATATTTTATGGATTTTAACAATTAGAATTTAGTTTAATTTTATTTGTAATGTCAAATATTAAAATTTTAGATTGAAATACTTAATTTATTTTAAAATATTTATAATTAATGTTGAATTTATAAACTAATATTAATACATTAATAAATATAACCCTAATAATATGTTATTAGGAATATGGTTAGTGTTAGTAATAAATTAGGGTTATAATTATGGTTCAATTGTGTTAGGGTTTAATTAGGGTTAGTGCTCATTAAGGGTTAGGGTTTAAATATGATTCAATTGGGGTTAGGGTTCAATTAGGGCTATGATTTAGATGGGCTTAGAGTTAGGGTTAGAAATAGTGCTTAATTAGTCCTAGAGTTAAAATAGGGTTGAATTAGGCTTAGGGTTAAAATTACGATTCAATTAGGGTTAGGGTTCAATTAAAGGTAGGATTGTATTTTAATTAGGGTTATGATTCAATTATGGTTAGGGTTTTGGTAAATTATAATTATCTCACATATATTAGTTTGGGGTTAGAGCTAGGATCTTGATTTAATTAAGCTCAGGCTTAAGGTTAAAGTTAGGGTTTAATTAACCTCAAGTTTAGGGTTAAGGTTAAGGTCAGGGTTTGATTAGGGTTATAATTAGAGTTAAGGTTGTCATGAGAACTATGGTTAGTGTTAAACTAAGGATTATGAATAGCATTAGAATTATGGTTAGGGTTAGAATTATAATTAATATTATAATTAGGGCTACAATGAGAAGGGTTAGGATTATAATTATAGATAGACTTAGGGCTAGGATAAGCATTAGGGTTAAGGTTAGGTTAGGTTTACCATTTAATTAGAGTTGGGGTCCTAGGATAAAGCTTGGGTTCAATGATAGGGTTAGGGTTGGGGTTAGAGTTAAAATTCAATTAAAAATAGGGTTAGAGTTCAATTAGGTTTAAGGTTAATGTTAGATTAGGGTTATGATTCAATCTCAATAGTAATTCTCACTCTAACTCTAACCCTAAACTTAATCATAAAACTAACACTTACAGTATTTTTAACCCCAACCCTAACTAAATATATATCTAACCCTAACCTTAATTCTATAGCTAAAATTAATAATAATCTTGTCTTTCATGTTGTGATGCAAATTCTACTAGCATATATATATTATTTATTAATATATACAAAATACCCCTTCTCCCTCTCTTAGATATTTCTCTCTCACTCACTCCCTTTATCTCTCTCCCCTCCACCCTTAAACCTAAACCCTCCCTCCCTCTCTCTCTCTCAAGTATCTTCAATAGCCTACCCCCTCTCCCTCTCTTAGGTCTCTCTCACTCACTCACTCCCTCTACCTCTCTCCCCTTAACCCTTAAACCCTCTACTCTCTAACCTTAACCCTCTACATACTCTATATCTATCTCCCACTCCCTCCCTCTCTCTCTCACTAAGTCCCTCTATCTCTCTCCCCTCTACCCATAACCCTAAACCCTTGACCCTAAACCCCAAACCCTTTTTAAACCCCTCTCTGCAATTCCCTGCCCTCTACTCCTATACCCTCTCTCTCTCAAGTCTCTCCCCTCCTACCCCCCTCTTCCTCTCTTAGGTCTCTCTCTCACTCACTCTCTCTCATTCCTCTCCTCTCTACCCTTAACCCTAAACCTTAAACCCTTAAACCTTCTATCCTCTATCTCTCTCCCAGTACTCCCTCCCTCTCTCTCTCTCTCACTCCTAAGTCACTCCACTCTACCTTTAGCCCTCTACCCTTAACCCTTAAATACTTAAATCCCCTACCCTTTATCTCTCTCTCACTCCCTCCCTATCTCTCTCTCAAGACTCTACCTCCTACCCCTTCTTCATCTCTCAGGTCTCTCTCTCTCACTCACTCCCTCTATCTCTCTCCTCTCTTATGGAACTTTATAGTTTTGCTCCTTATGTTCCATTCCTAGCCTGCTTGGTGTTACTGGTCTTTCATGGTGTCAAAATTTTCCTTGGGTTGTGTTAGAACTGTAAATTTTTTAAAATTTCATGGCTGCACATACACGTTAGTTCCCAAAAAATGCCCATACCATAAGCACATGAATCTATTTTGCATAACAATTTTTCCCATATTTTATCATTTGGTCCCATATAATCCATCTAACCCTGAGTAATTTAATGTATAATTCATATCAACAAGAGATGGTGAGGGTCTCCCTGATCCATAAAGCATTCTATATTAATATATGTCTTTTTACAGTCTATCGGCAAGACATCGACAAAGTCTCACCGATGTTATTTCATTTGGTAATACACATCAGCATGATGCAGTTTGTAGTATCAGTGACACAAGGGTCCTATCAGAAAAATAATGGTCAATGGTGTAAGTCATAACAAGCTTATTAGTGTCTTATCGATCATGGTACAATTCTGGAGCATCAAAAAGGAATCTATAATATTCTCAACAGTTTCACAAAAAAGTGGAAGTTCATGCGACCATTGATCAACTATTGTTGGATCTTAGCCGCACTTGCCATCCTATGATGACCCCACCACACTACTTTGGTTGAACATGATATCATGGGCGAGCACCATGTGTCCTACCTAGTGAGGCCAAAGGTGATAAGTTTGGTTGACCTTCAATCAATTGTCATCAGATCTTAACGATTATCCACCATCGTGTGATCGAAAGTTGCAAGGTTTTTACAAATCACGATATCATGGGTGAGTGCCACATGTCTTATCTAATGAAGCCAAAGGAATGAAGGAAATACTGTGGTGGAGTCATCGCGGGATGGTGGGGAATGGCTGAGATCACACGATGATTGATCTACAGCCATGCGAACTTGTCCCTCTACAAAATAAAAACATTTATTAGGGGAGAGGGCCCAGTAGTCATGTGGGGTCAAATAGTTGTGCACTCAATCATGATGATAATACCCAATCTTACCATATATTTATACTATATATTGTAAATAAACAGTCCAAATGTAAATAAAGAAAAAACCAAATGTTGATAAAAATGGACCCATACTTGAACACATGAGAACCTCTAAATGTTATATGAAAAAAACATAAATACATTCATGAAGAAGTGAAATACATATTTTTTTTGTTTCAAATAAAATATCACAACTCTCCACTATAATTATATCATTTAAAAAATAAAATGCTCATTTAATAAAATAAGAAACTCATTTAAACAAGTATTGTTATCATAGTGAAAAAATATTATTCTTATGTGTACAACAATTGGGGTAACAATGTACAAGCATTGGATAATTTTATATTAATAGTTTTTCCTATCACAAATATAAAAGGTGAGCACAATAAATAACATGTATTTTCCCATTAAATGTGAAGTATTTTCAAAAAATTAGTGTTCAACTATTGGTCCATTTTTGTTCAATATAAGTTGTATTTTAAATAATTGTGTTGTTTTTATAACAACAAATATATTTTTTGTGTTCAACTATTAGTCCATATGTGTTGAATATAAAAGGTAGAGATATCAAATATTTATGGTTATCAATAAGTATTTGGTCCACTTAGGTTGTATATTAATTTTAATTTGAATAAAAAATATCATATTCTACAAGCAACAAATGATATTTTTTTGGTTCAACTATTGAGGGTTCCATGATTAAGTTTTGGTTGAACCTTTAAAAAGTAAAATTTTAGACACTTCTCAAAAGATCTATTGATGTGGCAAGTTGCATGATGATTCATGCCTCCAAACCTTAGTTATAGATAAATAAGAGATCAATATACATTTCAAAATAAAAATGAAGGTTCTACGATATTCTAGTCAATTGCTACATGTTGAGAAAGTTAGCCTGCATGACTACTGGGCCCTCTCCCCTAAAGGAATAAGGGGACATCTCTAGGCTGACGACAAACAGTGACATAAGTTTTTTTAACAAGGGAACACGAGACCAACAAAAGACTTAGGAAAAATAAAGTCAGGGGAAGGAAATAAAACAATAAAACAAAAGGTGGCCCAGCCTAGATGAAGCGATGGGGCTTAAGTAATTTTAAAGCCTTCCCAAAAATTAACATCCAAATAGATCCCATCCAAGGTGTAAGATGAACACTACAGTTTTACATAAAGATGAAGGTAAAACCCCAACCTTAGGATTTTCCCAAACACCATAGATGACCAAAAACACAAGGCAGGATAAAATAGAACACAAAGAACAAAAATTTGAAGTTCCATCACTACCCATAACACTAAACCCTAAACCATTAACCCTTAACCCTTAACCCTTAAACCACAAACCCTTAAACCCTCTACCCTCTATCTCTCTCAAGTCTCTCCCTCCTTACCCCTTTCCCTCTCTTAGGTCTCTCTCTCTCTCTCACTCCCTCTATCTCTCTCCCTCTACCCTAAACCCTAAACCCTTAACCCTTAAACTCTAAACCATTAAACCCTCTACCCTGTGCATTTAAATCTATACCCCTTATCTCTCTCCCACTCCCTCCCTCTTTCCCTCTCTCTCTCTCTCAAGTCTCACCCTCCTACCCCCTCTCCCTCTCTCAAGTCTCTCTCTCTCTCTCACTCAATCTTATCTCCCTCCCCTCCACCCTTAACCCTCTACCTTCTACCCTCTACCCTTAACCCTCTACTCTTTATCTCTCTACCACTCCCTCCCTCTCTCTCTCACTAAATCCCTTTATCTATCTCCCCTCTACCCATAACCCTAAACCCGTAACCTTGTCTCCCTTTATCTCTCTCCCACTCCATCCCTCTCTCTCTATCAAGTCTCTTCCTCCTAGCACCACCACCTCTCTCAGCTCTCTCTCTCTCTCACTCACCCAATCACTCTATCTCAAGTCTCTCCCTCCTAACCCTTCTCCCTCTCTTAGGTCTCTCTCTCTCTCACTCCCTCTATCTCTCTTCCCTCTACCCTTAACTATAAAACCTAAACCCTTAACCCTTAAACCCTAAACCATCTACCCTCTACCCTTAACCCTCCCTTTATCTCTCTCTCTCTCAATTCTCTCCCTCCTAGAACCACTCCCTCTCTGAGGTATCTCTATCACTCACTCACTCACTCTATCTCAAGTCCTCCTCCTCCCCTTCTCCCTCTCTTAGGTCTTTCTCACTCACTCACTCCTCTATCTCTCTCCCCTCCACCCTTAACCTAAACCCTTAAACCATCTACCCTCTACCCTTAACCCTCCATCCCTCTATCTATCTCCCGTCCACCCTTAACCCTAAACCATTAAACCATATACCCTCTACCCTTAACCCTTCCTCCATCTATCTTTCTCCCTCTCCCTCCCTCTATCTCTCTCAAGTATCTTCAATATCCTATCCCCCCTCCATCTCTTAGGTCTCCCTCTCACTCACTCACTCCCTCTATCTCTCTCCCCTCTACCCATAACCCTAAAACCTTAACCCTTGACCCTTAACCCTAAAACCTTAAACCTAAACCCTTAAACCCTCTACCCTCTACCTTTAACCCTACCTCCCTCTATCTCTCTTCCACTCCCTCCCTCTCTCTATAAAGTCTCTCCCTCCTAGCACCAATCCCTCTCTTAGGTCTCTCTCTCTCACTCACTCAATCACTCTATCTCAAGTCTCTCCCTCCTCTCCCTTCTCCCTCTCTTAGTTCTTTCTCTCACTTATTCACTCCCTCTGTCTCTCTCCCCTCCACCCTTAAACAATCTACCCTCCCTCCCTCTATCTCTCTCCCACTCCCTCCCCCTCTCTCTCTCTAGTAACTTCAATATCCTACCCCCTCTCACTCTCTTAGGTCTCTCTCACTCCCTCTATCTCTCTCCCCTTAACCCTAAACCCTTAAAACTTAAACCATCTACCCTCTAACCTTAACCCTCCCTTCCTTTATCTCTCTCCCACTCCCTTTGATAGGGTAGGGTTGGAAGGAACACTCACTATCCCATGCTCTGGGTCCTTCTTCTCAAGAACTCCTAGGTGACTCTCCCACCTTAACCTTTAGGTCCTATCTTAGGTATAGGTACCCCTGGTCCTACTGTCCAACCAAACTATCATCATTCTTTCATTCCACCAAGCCAATCTTGGTACCTTGCCACTATCTCACTCTTGGCCCTTACTCTTCCCTAAATTCCAATTACCCTCAACATTCAGTTAGGTTCTTGAAGGGGTGTAAAGTTGTAGTAAAAATCTTCATAGCAACCTATTAGGGTTCTTGTTCAATCACTAGACTCCAATTCTCCATCGCTTCCACCAAACCCTCTCCTAGGGTTAGAAAAGGCTACAAGCCCGAGAGCCCCAATTAGGCCTCCTAACCTGAGAAAAATGGAGAGTGTGCCCAATTTTCCAAATGACCTTGAATGTTTTCTTGGAATTTGTGGTACCCTTTCCCACACCTTGAAGATTTTTGGGGTTTGGAGCCTCCACTATCCGTACCCTACTCCAACCCTTAACTTAAAAATTTTAGGCTTGTTTTAAGCCAATTTCTGACCTCCTTGGGAACAGTCAATTTGTTTGCCACCTCCCGATCTATGTTAAACCTCCTTCCTATTACCAAGCCTCTCCACATCGTGATTCACTAGGATATCTGCAAAGAAATACACATCCTCTCCACATCGTGATTCACTAGGATATTGGCACCCTTGCAACCTTAGTGCTCTACACTCTTTGACTATCCTAACTAGGCACTGCCAAGCTCACCTAGGAACAGTCTTTTGCCATGGTTTTCTGACTCCTAAGAACTCCTACCTCTACCTTATGTACAAACATGGAGCTTATCCATATTCCCAACAATCTTGTACTTTAGGTACAATGGAAATGTAAACTAAAACCCCATTTTTCACAGTTTACCAGTCAAAACTACAATTGAAGAAAGAACAAAGAATTTACAAGAACACTTGGAAACAAGTAACCAACTATCTACTGTACCAAACAATACTTCAATACAATTTCACTACATTCTAATCTATACAAAATTCCTTGATCAATCTATTTACCTGTTGATTCAGAAATAGGAACAAAAACAGAAAATGCACACTCAACTATCACTGTTTTCTTGTTTTCAAGCTAATTACAAACTCCAATGATTCCAACCTCACTTCCAAGTCAAGGTCCACCTTTTAAAGGTTCAAAAAGTGGTTACTTCTCCCCTTGGTCGGACATAACCACCACAATAGGCCAAAATTGCACAAACGCAACATTTTGGGCTTTATTTCCAACTTCTAGTGAATCCTAGTGAAAACAAGTTGTGAAACTCATCCTTTCTACCATGAGCTATTGATCCACCTTCCTCCTAACATTTTCTAACACCTCTAACTCAAACTAAGTGGTCAACATGACCTTAAAACATTAAAACCACAAAATTTCTTCCTAGGCTCACAAATTTTCCTAGTGCTACCTCATGCTTCCTAGGTGCTCCTGCACCACTCTCCCCCTCTTTACGCAAACACTAAGGAATGGAAGGAGATACCAATGAAAGGTCAATACAAAACTTCTTGAACTGATCTTCTTGTACCCATGTGGCTTCTGATTCATGCTTGTTCTTCCACTTGATAAGGTGCTCCATGTACACCTTATATCTTGTAGCCTTCTTCACTCTCGACTCCAAGATCTTCTCTGCCTGAGGCTTGTCTTGATTAGGTAAGGATACATTGTTGATGTCCTTGAAGATCTCCTTACTATTTTGATCCACATCATTGACTATCCATTTATACTTGATCAAATCAGCTACATTGAACACTAGAGAGATCCCTAGATCGACAAGTAACTCCACCTTGTATGCATTCTTACCATACTTGGCTAATATCCTGCATGGTCCTACTCTTTTCATTTGAAACTTGGTTGAAATTCCCTTCTACAACCCTGACTTGTTAAGTTGGACCATGACATAGTCTCCTACTACAAATTGCACATCTTTCCTTGTCAAATCTACCTTCTTCAACTTTTGTGTAGCCTCGGTGACTGTCTTCTTCACTTGCTCCTAAATCTCTTTCATGGTTTGACTAAAGTCCTCTGCATTTCCACTTCTTTGTTCCATAGCTCCAAGATCTCTGAGCTCACATATGCCTCTTGGGTGCATCCCATACACAACTTCAAAAGGACTCTTCCCTATGGTCTGGTTCACACTATCATTGTAAGCATACTCAGCTTGGGAGATAACCATATCCCATGTCTATCCATACTCCTTAGTTAGGCACCTTAGAAGGTTACCTAGCACCTTGTTAACCACCTCTATTTGACCATTGGTCTGAGGATGGTAAGCTGATCCAAATGACAGGTTGGTACCCAATCTACTCCATAGATTCTTCCAAAAATGACTCATGAACTTCACATCCCTATCTGAAACAATACTTAAAGGTAGTCCATGGATCCTTACAACTTCCTTGAAGAAGAGATGAGCTATGTAGCTTGCATCATGAGTAGTTTTGTAGGGAATAAAATGAATCATTTTGCTAGATCTGTCCACTACTACATAGACACTGTCAAAACTAGTCTTGGTCTTAGGAAGGCCTACCAAAAAATCCATGCTTACACACTCCCATGGTCTGTTAGGAATGGGTATGGGTTGATATATACCAGCATTACTAGCTCCTCCCTTAGCTTTCTTACACACAACACATTGTTCCACATACTTTCTAACATCTCTTGCCAACTTAGGCCAATAATATAATATTTGCACTAGTTCTAAAGTCTTGTTGATGCCAAAATGTCCACTAAGACTTCCATTATGCTTTTCCTAAATGATATTTTCCCTCATTGACCCTCTTGGAACACATAATTGATTTCCTTTAAACAATAACCCACTTTGCAATGTATACTCTGCGTATTGGCTATGTAAATGGTTCTCAAAGTTAGAACATACCTTATAGACCTCTGAAAAGTCTTCATCTTCCACATAGAGATCTTTAAAATTGTCAATCCCTATGCTCTTCACTTGTATCTCTTATGTTGTCAACAACCTCCTACTCAATGCATCTGCTACTTTGTTTAGTTGTCCCTTCTTGTGCTTGATGGTGAAAGTAAAAGCTTGGATGTATTCCATCCATTTCAAATTCCTATTAATCAACTTCTCTTGAGTGTTGATATAGCTAAGTGCCTGATTGTGAGTAAAAACTACAAACTCCTTGGGTAGAAGGTAATGCCTCCACTTCCTAAGTGACTAAACCAAAGCATAATGTTCTAAGTCATAGGTTGAATACTTCTTCTTTTCTTCATTGAGCTTCTCATTAAAGAAGGCTATAGGCCTGCCCTCTTGACTTAGCACTCCTCCTACTACCACTCCACTTGCATCACATTCAACAGTGAACAACTTGTCAAAGCTAGGTAACAAGAGAATAGGTTTAGTTGCCACTTCTTGTTTCAGTTTCTCAAACCCTTTCTCAGCTTCTTGAGTCCATTTAAACTTATTTTTTAAACCACCTTTTATTGTATGTAGGACTGGTGCACATATGCCACTAAAGTTTCTTATAAACTTCCTATAAAACTGATCCAATCCATGAAAACTTCTTACCTCTATCCCTATGGTTGGTGTAGGCTAGTTTAGGATGGCTTCCACCTTTCTTGGGTCCATTTTCAAAGTTCCCTAGGATAATACAAACTACAAACCCCAAATACACAAGCTCATGTTTGAAGAACTCACATTTCTCTAGATTGATGGCTAACTTCTCCTCTTGCAACCTTCTAAGAACCAACTCCACATGTTTTAAATGCTCTTTTGTTGTCTTGTTGTATATGAGGATGTCATCAAGATACACTGCCACAAATATCCCTGTAAAATCTTTAAGCACTTCATTCATGAGCCTCATGAATGTGCTAGGGGCATTGGAGAGACTAAATGGCATCACTCTCCATTCATATAACCCATCATTTGTCTTAAATGTTGTCTTCTACTCATCACCATCCTTAATTCTAATCTGATGGTATCCACTCTTGAGATCCAACTTGGTGAAGTACTGAGCTCCTCCAAGACAATCCATCAAGTCCTCAATTCTAGGAATAAGAAACCTATACTTGATTGTGATTCTATTTATTTCTCTAGAATTAGTGCATAATCTCCATTTGACTCCTTTCTTGGTTGCTAAGACCACTAGTACTACACATGGGTTGATGCTCTTTTGAATCAATCCTTGATCCAACAACTCTTGCACTTTCCTAGCTACCTCTAGATTATGATTCGATGTGAGCTTATAAGCTGCTTTGTTAGGCAATGAGGCTCTAGATATGAATTCAATTTGATGACTTATGGCTCTCTTTGGTGGTAGAGTTGTAGGTGCACCATCACTTACAATGTCCTTGAACTGATCCAACAACTTTAGGAGTGCTCCTGGTATGACTATCTTTTCAGCCTTGTCTTCTTCTTTAGGTTGTAACATAACCACATATCCTTCACCCCCTTGATGTAGGTTGTTAAGGAACTCCTTCCCACTACTCAAGATGATGGTTGGTGTCTTTGAATTTCCCTCTTCTTCTTCTGTCAGTGACTGCAACTTGAAAGTCTTCCCATCCTTCTTGAATGAGATGGTGTTCTCTTTCCCATCATATATGGCACTTCTGTCATATTGTCATGGTTTGCCCAATAGTAGATGGTAGGATTCCATGGGTAACACATCACAAACTAACTTTTCCTTGTACCCTCCAATGGAAAACTCCGTCGTTACTTGCTCATTCACTAAAACACTTTGCCCTTTGTTTAGCCATGTGACCTTGTAGGGGTTAGTGTGGGGTACCTTCTCCAATTTCAGCTTCATTACTGCCTCCTCTGAGATAATATTGTCTGTTGAACTTGAATCTACTATGACCTTGCATACTTTTCCAAGTATCTTGCACCTTACTCTAAATAGATCTCTCCTTTGTTTTAGTTCTTCCTTGACCGGTTGTCTGATCAAAACTCTACTGAACATCATATTCTCTCCCACCTTAGATTCAATGTGTCTAACCTCAGATAACTTAGGACTCATTGTGTCCTCTTGTGCATAAGCCACTCTCTTCTCATTGCCTGATGAAGATGCTTTCTCTGGGAACCTATAAGCAGGATGACCTACTTGTCCACAATGGTAACACTTCATATTAGCAAAGTATGAATTGCTCCTGCTTGCTCCTCTTCCTCTATTTGAACCTCCTTGAGGTCCTCTACCTCTGTTATATCCTCCTTTAGAATATTTTTCACCTCCATGCTCTATGGGTTTAAACTCTCCTTGGTTTCTTTGGTCATTGCCTCTACCTTGGTAGCCACCTCATTGTCCTCTTTGATCTCTTTGATCTTTGCCTTTGCCTCTACCCTTAGAAGCCTGGTCTTGCTTCCTCTTGTTTCTTTCCTCAATCTTGATAGCCAATTGGTAACATTGATGTATTGTCTTAGGACTTAAAAGAACCATCTCCTCTTGAATGTTCCACTTCAAGCCATTAAGATGCTTAGCCACCTTGAGACTTTCATCTTCTGAAACATTAGACCTCATACAAAGTTTTTGGAACTCGTGTGTGTAGGTATTCACATCTTGGTCTTTTTTCCTTAGGCTTTGTCTCTTCTTGCATAACTGAATCTCATAATCATCTGGCATGTATGCTTCCCTCACTTTGGCAACCATACCCTTCCAAGTAGTTATAGGCTGCTTGCCTTCTTTTTCCCTCTTTTTCTGAATGAACTTCCACCATGTCAAAGTAGAACCTCTTAATCTTGATTTGAACACCTTTACCTTATGTGGCTCAGTGACTCCATCACATTCAAAATGATTTTCCATACCTTCTATCCAATTCATGACTAGATCAGCTTCCATTTTTCCACTAAATAGTGTTATGCCTTCAAGTGCCTTTCCACTCAAAGCCTTCAATTCCTTCAAGAAAGGCTCCTCTTTCAAAACAGGGTCAAGTTTAGGGGTCTTATCTTCCTCTGCAACCTCTTCTTCCTTTGGTACCCTTCCTTCAAATTGTATGCTCCTCACTGCTTGCTCAAGTTGGGATATTCTGTCCCTCAATAGCCTATTTTCTTCCTCCTACTCTTCAACCATCTTGGCCAATTCTGCATTTTTCACCATAATGGAAGAATCACTAGACTCAATCTCAAACATACAAGATTCTTCCCAAATATTTTGCTTGCTCTGATACCAATCTAATAGGGTAGGATTGGAAGGAACACTCACTGTCCCATGCTCTGGGTCCTTGTTCTCAAGAACTCCTAGGTGACTCTCCCACCTTAACCTTTAGGTCCTATCTCAGGTATAGGTACCCCTGGTCCTACTGACCAACCCCACTATCATCATTCTTTCATTCCACCAAGCCAATCTTGGTACCTTGCCACTATCTCACCCTTGACCCTTACTCTTCCCTAACGGCCAATTACCCTCAACATTCAGTTAGGTTCTTGCAGGGGTGTAAAGTTATAGTAAAAAGCTTCATAGCAACCTATTAGTGTTCTTGTTCAATCACTAGACTCCAATTCTCCATCGCTTCCACCAAACCCTCTCCTAGGGTTAGAAAAGGCTACAAGCCCTAGAGCCCCAATTAGGCCTCCTAACCTGAGAAAAATGGAGAGTGTGACCAAATTTTCCAAATGACCCCAAATATTTTCTTGGAATTCATTGTACCCTTTCCCACACCTCGAAGATTTTTGGGGTTTGGAACCTCCACTGTCCATACACTGCTCCAACCCTTAACAATTTTAGGCTTGTTTTAAGCCTGTTTCTAACCTCCTTGGGAATAGTTTGTTTGTTTGCCACCTCCCAGTCTGTGTTAAACCACCTTCCTATTACCAAGCCTCTACAAGGAAATCCACATCCTCTCCACACCGTGGTTCACTAGGAGATTGGAACCCCTGCAACCTTAGTGCTCTGCACTCTTTGACTGTCCTAATTGGGCACTGCCAAGCTCACCTAGGAACAGTATTTTTCCATGGTTTTCTAACTCCTAAGAACTCCTACCTCTACCTTATGTACAAACATGGAGCTTAGCCACATTCCCAACAAGCCTGTACTTTAGGTACAGTGGAAATGTAAACTAAAACCTCATTTTTCACAGTTTACTAGTCAAAACTGCAATTGAAGAAAGAACAAAGAATTTACAAGAACACTTGGAAATGAGTAACCAACTATCTACTGTACCAAAAAATGCTTCAAGACAATTTCAATACATTCTTATCTATACAAAATGGCTTGATCAATCCATTTACCTACTGATTCAAAAACAAGAACAAAAATAGAAAATGCACTCAACTATCACTATTTTCTTGTTTTCAAGCTAATTACAAACTCCAATGATTCCAACCTCACTTCCAAGTTGAGTTCCACATTTTAAAGGTTAACAAAGTGGTTAATTCTCCCCTTGGTTGGACATAACCACCACAATAGGCCAAAATTGCACAAATGCAACATTTTGGGCTTTATTTCCAACTCCTAGTGAATCCTAGTGAAAACAAGTTGTGAAACTCATCCTTTCTACCATGAGCTACCAATCCACCTTCCTCCTAACATGTTCTAACACCTCTAACTCAAAATAAGTGGTCAACATGACCTTAAAACATTAAAACCACAAAATTTCTTCCTAGGCTCACAAATTTGCCTAGTGCTACCTCATGCTTCCTAGGTTTTCCTGCACCACCCTCCCTCTCTCTCTCTCTCTCAAGTCTCTCCCTCCTACCCCCTCAACCATAAACCCTTAAACCTTCTATCCTATACCCTCAACACCTTACCCTCTCCCTTCCCCCTCCTAATTCTCTCCTCTCTACCCCCTTCCCCCTCCTAATTATTTCTCTATATATATCTCTCTCTGCCTTTCCCCCTCTCTCTCTCATTTTCCCTCTGCCTTTGCCCTCCTCTCTCTCTCCTTTCCCCCTCCTAATTCTCTCTCTCCCACTCTCTCTCACTCTCTCTCTCTCTCTCTCCCTTTCTATTTGTATGTTTGTCATTATCTCCCTCTCTATATATATTTTCTTCCTTATATTTATCTTTGTCTCCTTAAGTGTGCAATGGGTACCTACATTGAAGAGGTCTTAAAGGAGAATTATCATATATTCAATCAAATGGCATGCTACCTTGAGCATAACTCCCCAAGGACACATGCTATCCTTGGATTGTTGACATGAAACAACCAATCAAAATTTAGTTTCTCTCTCTCACATTAATATATATTACTATTATATTAAATATATATTATATTAATTATATTTTATATTATATAAAAATATACTTATTATTAATTATAATAATTTTATACACATTTAATAATTTTGTTAAAGAATATAATATATAATTATATTAAGTTGAATAATTATATTATTTATTATGTAAAGTATAGCTAAATATACTTAAGTATATTGTAGAATATTAAAACCTATCTAATTGGTGCCAAAATTTTGAACTTAATTAACATACTATAAAACCTAATGAAACCAGGATGCAGCTCGTCAAATTGGAGAAGTGAAAGGTCAATACCAGTGCTGAGGAAGAGTTTGGAGTAGTGAAAACAAGGACAATGCCAATACCGAGGAAGAGTTTGGAGTAGTGAAAATAAGGTCAATTCCAGCACCGAGGAAGAGTTTGGAGTAGTGAAAACAAGGTCAATGACAGTGCCGAGGAAGAGTTTGGAGTTAAAACAAGGTCAATACTAGTGCTAATGAAGATTTTGGAGGACTAAAAACAAGGTCAATATTAGCGCCGAGGAAGAGTTTGAAGGAGTGAAAAGAAGGTCAATACAAACACCGAGGATGAGGTTGAGGGCACTCAGAGAAAATCAATGACCAAGGGGAAATGAGTACTATAAGTTTGGAACCCCCATTCTCTTTAACCTTCAATTTTCATGCCTAGTTTCCAAAGATATTCTCGTACATTGGCACCCCCATTCTCGTAAAATGGTATAAGATAAGATAGAAAAAATAAAATAGCTTAGTCTTTCACATTTTTATCGACCAACCTCAGGTCTTAGAAAAACCCCCATAATCTACCCACATCTTGGTTGAGGTCTAGGATTTCATCACACATAGCCTTCATCACATGATTCTAGAGAAATTGTAGACTTATCCCAAGTATATGCTAGGCTAAGGTAGATCTAATGAATGGAAATAGAGGCATACAATTCTTCTTTAATACCTCCACCACAAACATATGCAAGGTGTTGGTTGTTTTTATGGTAAGCGGGTTGATCTTCTAATCTATCTATGGAATTTCCAATTCCAATAAAGGGAAGCTCGAAGGACTTGGACCAACTGACGAGGATTTGAAAGACCTCCTACACTTTGGGCTCTACAAGACCTATGAGGGTGATCCATTAATGTGTTTACAACCTCTGCGCCAACATCATAAACAACATTAACAACAATAGATAATCTCATTTAATAGCTCAACATAATAGGATAATACTGAATAAAATTGGTTGTTTATCAATAATATCAACTATTTGGAGCATGAAATAACTACAACAACAATTCACAGTATAAGATAGTCATAAATTTGCAATTTGTAGCAAGCTCTAGGTAAAGGAAAACAAATACTGAACCATACGAATAAGTAAAACTTAGATCAGTGCCATATATCCATTGTAGGAGTCAAATTTATAAGCATCTAAGGGTTTATGAAAGATTTAACACATAACATGTAATATCCGTGATAACATTGCTTTACAATCTCATCAATATATATTCTAACCCAATGCTACTTATCAAATCCTTATACAGAACATATCCACCTACAATCCCATTCAAGCATTTTAATTAATTCCTTGAATTAAACCTAAAACAAGAATCATACCCACCACAACAATGAGATGAACGAAACAACCCTTGATCATTTTATTCAAAATTCAATTATGCTTGTACAATGGAGAGACATGAGTTCGAATTAATCATATCAATTCAGATGCTAGTACTGTCATAAAACATCAAATCACCATGAATTCAAAACCTACTACAAAATGACTCAAAACCTAAATTGCATTTTCCCTAAAACCATCAGACTTTACAATTTGCTTTGCAGCTTCATCTAGACTCAACCAAAAATATCTAACTTTCTAACCTGTACTTCTAGCCTTGAAATCCTTCTAGAAAAGGAAGGAGCAAACAAGCATCAGGCCAGAAAGCACAAGTGTCACCAGCTAATTGGACCACCTTGTGATATTCCAAAAATTTGTTACAACAATCTCCCTAGAGAATCTTCTTGTTCATCGTGCCTATTGAGAATGGTTGATGCAACAACAAAAAACTTCAAGAATTTCATGCCTGGACTGTCACCAAGAAAAAAACTAGAATCTGTTGTAACTACAATAGCTAATTTGTCAACCGTTAGTAGCCTACTCATTTTCACTCTTCCTCGGTGTTATCACCTGAAATTGCACCCTGTCAAACTTGATGTTCAACACCTCAGTGTAACATGGGAGGACCTCTAAAGCTATGGGTCACTTATAGACAGAGGTCAACCTCCGGAGAAGGCCGACTTCCTTTGGAATGACCTAAACTACTAATTTTTGTAAAGGAAAAGGTAGAAGGAATGCATAAAAATAAAACTAAATGCTATGGTGATACACCAAACTGATAATAAATCATGAAATGAAAACAAGATGAACATACACTAGAAAACTAATGGTATCTATTTCATTTACTCAACATAACCTCTTTGAACTTATGCATCATTCTTAAAAAGGCTTGATCCACATACATATTTTAAGAAGGAAAGATGAATTTCACAGCTTTAAGGTATGAATGCAGACTTAGAAAAGCACAGTTGAAAAATTGCATAATCTAAAAATACAGAAATGAGAGTAGTCTGAACACTAACACTGGCTTCCAAGGTAAACTCTGTGTTTTACATTCCAAAATCGAAATGAGTTACAAAGCATACATCAGCTGAGAAAGGATTGTTAAAAATCACTAACTCTTGAGAATGCATAATCCAAACTCCTTTACAAAGAGGTAGAAATGCCCTATATACAAAAAGATGTCGGCCCCCAAGGCTTACAAAAATATCAGCCTTCCAAAAGACCTGCCCTTAGATCTTTTCAAATGAAGTTAATGCTGCATTCAAGTGTATCCCTGCTATCCATGTCGGTGTGAAGGATCACCCTCAGGAGAAGCCTTAAGATCTTATGTAATAATTGCATTTACTTCTGGCCTCTGTGTCCATCCTCGAACCTCCTTGAAGGGCCGCTTTGAATGCTCTAAAGCATTATCATTAATGTCGATCCCCCTCTTCTACCAAAAGAGATCCCAACTATTACGGAGACTCGTGGCCTTTTTCATTTGTAGGTTGACTTCCTTTGCAAGCAGCTTCAAATTTTCCCATTAGATCTCCATGCCATTGTTCACCGAGCTATTCCATCACCTTTGATTTTAGAACATATTCATACTATTGCATTCCATTGATCTTCTTTTCAGGGGTGGTCAATCAGTCAAATGGACAATGGTTTTCCCCTAGTTCTCTCTAATTTGGCGAACACACTCCACACAAGATTCTTGAGTGGTCAAAGGTCCTCCATCAAAATCGCATGTCGGTGAGACACTAATTGTGTCTCCCCGATGCGAGTACACCTTGTAGAAACTATCGACATTACACATGACAGTCGATGAAACCTCTGATCAAATGCAAAAGTCATACTAATATTTCCTTTTCAATGGGAAAGTTGATTGCTATCAGCAAGACATAATTCTTTTGGCAGGACCCCATAGCGAGCTCCCTTCCTCTCCCCGAGCTCACTTCATTTTGGTAAGACCCTATCAGATCAGCAAGAGCTTACCTTCTTGTGCACAACAGTCGGCGAGACTATCGGGTCGGGGAGACTTCTCCCCGAACTCAAAATATTATACCAAAGGCACCACTCTATTGGTAGGACCTTCCTCATTCAGCCATACCTAATGTTGATGGAAATATCTTTCAGAAAGCCCATTTCATCTCGGCAAGACCCTATCGGGTTGGCAAGACATCACAGCGAGCAACTTTCTTTCACAGATGCCACTTCCTTTCTTCTCGGGGAGACCACCACTTGTCGGCAAGACCTATCACTGAACTCATTTCCTTTGCTGAGACCACCTTTCATGTCGGCAAGAGTCCACCCTGTCAGTGAGACTTTACCCCTTTTCTAGCCCTTGTCATTGAGACCTCACTTATTGGGAAGACTTCTCCCTGATGTTATGCCCTTTAGCTGAGACATCAATAGTCACCAAGATGTTATGCCGAGCCATAAACCCTTTGCGAGACTTTTCCTCTCCACTTAGACCTTATGCCAAAGGCATATCTCTCAGTGAGATCTCCTTGATGACATCCCATGTAGATGAAACTCCTTAGGTCAGTAGGATGTTTCCCATTCGAACAGACTTTATGTCGAAAGCAATATATCTCGGTGAGACTATCCTCATTCACTGAGGCATCATGTCAAGCTCCTCACATTACACCAAAGGCACAAAACATGTTGGTGTGACTAACAACCATCGGTGAGACATTTTGTGGATGGCACCTCCTTTCGCTGAGACCTTCGATAGTCACTGAAACATCTGCCCGAGCTCCTACTTCTTCGGTGAGACCATCGGCCTTCAGCGAGCCATTATGCCGACTTCAATCCCTCTCAGCGAGACTTTCGCTATTGGTGAGACCCCTCACCAAGCTCGTTTCCTTCACCAACACCACTTCACTTCGGTGAGACCTCACCCCATTGGTGAGACCTTACAATGAATCCCCCATACACATTGAAGGCATCCCGCTTTGGTGAGACCACCAACGGTTGCTGAGACTTCATGCTGAAGCCTTCCTTTCCTGGTGAGCTCAGACCTTCTTTTGGGGAGACCATAACTTGTTGGCGAGACATCTTGGTGAGCCCAAAACCTTTCTACGAGAACTCCATTCCTTTGGTGAAACTACGGTTGAACTGCAAGATGTTACGCCAAACACAGACGTCTTGGCAACCTGATTGAGCCTGTAAGTAAAAATCAGGCAACATTTTTGGTGACCTTTGCTGGATGTTTTCCTATTAAACTTGGAAACCAGTAGCCAAACCTATCCATTAGGCTCGTAGTCACTTATAAAAACCCTCAGAATAGACCAAGAGAAGCTCGCACATGGCTACAACTCACTTGAGACTCATGAAGTAGATCAGGACACTGGAACTTGCTGAAACTAGAGAAACTGAAGCGAAACTATCAAACTATGCTGGAACAACACTTAGTGAACAAAAAAACATTTAAAATAAAGTGTCAAAGCACTTAGTGAAAGCATAAAACCTATTCTACTATGTATAATGATAAATCATACCTCAAAACAATGTTTGAGGTGAATCCCATTAACTGGGATTAGTAAATTTTCTCCATTCATGTTCGATAACTTGAATGCATTATGCTCCTTGCATTCAGTAATAACAAAGGGCCTGCCCAGAAATGGTCAAATTTTGTATGTTTTCCTAGACAACTCTTTAGCACATCCCACTTGAGAACCATATCCCCTTCCTTGAAAAATTTGGTTGTAGCTTTTTTATCAAATGTTTCTTTTTTTGAAGTTGATGATACTCCAAGGTTTTCATTACCTTATCTCTTGATTCTTTGAGCTCCATGAGCTCTGCATATCTCATGGACATTGGGTCCTGCTCTTCATACATCTCCAACTGGTGAACAATGTCTAGAGCTGGAAGCTCTACAAACAGAGGTAACCTAGCCTCTTTACCATAAACAAGGATGTATGGAGAATTACCCACTAATCTCTTAGGGTTATTCTATCTGCCCAAAGTGCATATTTCAATGTGGTATGCCAAATTCTTTGATTCTCTTCCATAGTCCTCTTAATGATTCTAATCAAGTTTTTATTTGTACTCTCAGCTAATCCATTACTCTGTGGGTAATAATTGGAAGAAGTATTCAAATGAATTCCATGTTTAACAACCCAATCTGTGACTCTCAATCCAACAAATGCAAGAGTATTATCTAAAATGATGGAGTTAGGAACTCCAAACCTGGTGATTATATCTTCATAAAAATTCAAAACTGAAGATTCATTTTCTTCTTTCAAAGCTACTGCTTCTGTCCATCATGTGAAATAGTCTTTAGTAGTAAGCACCCACTTGTGGCCAACACTGTATGGTGGATTAATTGGCACAATAAATTCAATGACCCATCTCATGAAGGGTTTCTCCACCTGAATTGGATGTAGAGGCATATCAGGCAACTTTTCTTTTCCTAAAAATAAAGCACATTTAACATACTTTCTTGACCATGCATATGCATCTTTAAACAAGTTTGGCTAGTAGTAACCAGCTTTCATGATTTTCCAAGTAGTTGTCCTTGGAGCAAAGTGACCTCCTGAAACTCCATCATGCAACTCATACAGTACTCTTTCTGTTTGATCAATATCAATACACCTTAACAAGACACCATTCAGATCTTTCCTGAAAAGGATATTATCAATAAGGACATAAGGAATTGACTACAATCTGAAGTATCTTTGTTTTTCTCTATCCAGACCTGGTGGACATTCACCAGTATGAAGAAAGTGGGTCATTTCTTGATCCCAACCTACAACTGATGCAGGTGTGGTAGCCAGAACATTTTGAGACTCATTCGTATTAGTTAAAAAAACACCAGTTTCTAATTTCTGTGCATCTTCAGAAGTGGAGGCAAGTCTCTCACAAATTCCTCTACCCCTAACAAGTTTTGTGATGTTGATGTTAACATCAAATTCCATTAATTTTGTGATCCACCCTGCTCTTTTCTCACTCAGATATTTGTTCAACAAAAATTCCTTCACACTTGAGTGTGCAACCATAATATGAATTTTATTATTTGAAACTAGAGGCTTAAACCTCTTTAGGCTTCTAATCATAGTGAGAACATGTTTCTCAACAAATGTATACCTCTCTTCATAATCAACAAGTACTTCAATAAAGAAAGCTATTGGCTGCTCTAAATTATCATTATTTTTCTGTACCAGCATAGCAGATTGAACCAATGTTGCCAAAAGCATACAAGAAGAATTCTTTAGAGAAATCTGGATTTACCAGTGTTGTAGCTAATGCTAAAGCTTCCTTGATTTCTTCAAAACTACGTTTTTCTTATTTAGTCTAATTGAAAACTGCATTCTTTTTAATCATGGCAGTCAAGGGCTGTAGTAAATTTGCAACATCAGGAATGAATCTTCTTAAAAATTTAATTATCCCTAAAAAGCTCTGCAATCCTTTCTTGTGATTGGGAAATGGAAATTCGAGTGTAGCCTTAACTCTTTCAGGATCAATGGTAACTCCATCTTTTGATACTATATGGCCTAACATTTTACCTTCATGAACTGCAAAAATACTCTTTTTTAGATTGAGAGATATTCCATATTCTCTACATTTTTCAAAAACTTTCTTGAGATGTGACAAGTAATCATCTACATTTTTTGAATATACAGTTATGTCATCTAAGTAAACTAGCAGAGATTTCTGAATTAAATTCTAAAATGTCATATCCATGGCATGCTGAAAGGTGGCACCAACATTAGATAAGCCAAAAGGCATTCTCTTGTAGGCCATGGTGCCCCATTTCGTTGTAAATTTCATTTTATACTGATCCTCCTCTTTGACTAGAATATGGTTATAACTAGAATATCCATCTAGAAGAGAGAATCTCTCTGAACTAGCAACAACTTGGAGAATTTGTTTCATAGACGGTAAGGGGTAATGATCTTTCAGAGATGCTCTATTAAGGTCTCTAAAATCTACACATAATCTTACCTCACCATTCTTTTTTCTAACCAGAACGAGGTTAGTAACCCAAGATGTGTGTTTAATTGGAAACACGATACCCACCTCTGCTAACTTGGTTAGCTCTTTGATCATTAAAGGTTCAAGCATGGGGTTCAATGGTCTTTTTTTTTGTCTAGCAAGCTTGGCATCAGGTTCTAACTCAATTGTATGTTATGCAATAAGAGGATCAAGCCCTCTTAAATCAAAATATTTCCAAGCAAAAACATCATGATATTCTTGGCATAAAACAATGAAAGCTCTCTTATCTTTAGCTGAACATATTTTGCCTAATTTGAGAAGCTTACCTTTAAAGATTTCCACTTTTTCATAATGATCCTCTTTTACTTGTATGTTGACCTTTTTCTTCTTAAGCTGATCATTAGAATTGAATATGGATTCCAAGGTAACCAACCCTTTGGGAAGTTTATTTGTCTTTAGCTGTATCACTTGATCATCATACTATTGTTTAATCTTTTCCTAGTTCACTACAGAAAATTGATCTTCTTGGAGCAGAAAGGTTAAAATATGTTCATCATTTTCAAATACCTACCAGTTAATGTTATCAGGAATTGATGTCCTAGTAACCACCTTAACATACTGCTGTATTTTGTCTTTTTTAATAGTGCCTAGGATATCAAACTATGCTCCAATTGCTGCAAGTTTGTTAGCATGCTTATTCTGATTTCATGGAGTAGAAATTAGATTGAAGGCATTAAATTCTTCAATTATGTTCCATATATTTTTTTGTAAGACTTTAAAGCATCATTCCTGGCAACATTCAGCCCCCTGACTTGATTAACTATCAGTTCACTATCTCCATAGACTTTCAAACAGTCAATTCCTCTTTTCCTTTCCCACTCAAGGCCTTGAATGATTCCTTCGTACTCAACACTGTTGTTAGAACATGCAAAAGAAAAATGAAAGGTTGAAAAATATTTATCACCTTGTGGAGAAACTAGCATTGCACCTCCACCTACTCCATTCCTACTTCTAGAACCATCAAATTTTTTTCCCAAAGTCCACTTTGTTGTTGCAACAACTGATCTAAACCTTTTTCAAGGTTTGGAATCTCTACATCAGGTTCAAGTATCACATAATTACCCATACCAGCATCTTGAATAAGATCTTCAAGATTTTCCAACAAGTTTTCAGCTGCCCATTCATGTAGCAGCACATCGGGAACAACTTCTGCTTGAAGTTCTTAAGCAGTAGCCAGTTCACTGTCAGGAACATTAGAGATGGATTTTCCTGCACTCCTGGTGAAACAAAAGTTGGGAAAACAATCTAGAATCTCACCGATGGAGGAGTAGATTTAGTTCTTCTAGAATAGATAAATTTTGTCCCTGGCCTTTCTGTTGCTCTTCCTTGTCTTCTTGGTGGTGACAGTTGCAAATATTCAAAAGGGAACGAGCTACTCCTTGTCTAAATTATTCTCATAAACTATAAAAGTGTTGATTCTGAAGTTCTTCCTCTTTATCGAGTCACCAAGTATGCAAGAATGACCTCTGTAAAGTCTAAACTTGCTAGTTGCATACTAAACCAATAGTATAATGTGGAACTTGTCCCACTGGGCATGCCAAAAACTGTTCTCACCTGAAATTGCACCCTATCGAACCTAATGTTCAACACCTCAGTGTAACATGGAAGGACCTCTAAAGCTGTGGGTCACTTATAGATAGAGGTCAACCTCTGGAGAAGGCCGACTTCCTTTGGTATCACCTAAACTACTGATTTTTGTAAAGGAAAAGGGAGAATGAGTGCATAAAAATAAAACTAAATGCTATGGTGATACACTAAACTGATAAGAAATCATGAAATGAAAACAAGATGAACATACACTGGAAAACTAATGGTAGCTATTTCATTTACTCAACATAACCTCTTTGAACTTATGCATCATTATTAAAAAGGCTTGATCTACATATATATTTTAAGAAGGAAAGATGAATTTCACAAGTTTAAGGTATGAATGCAGACTTAGAAAAGCACAGTTGAAAACTTGCATAATCTAAAAATACAAAAATGAGAGTAGTTTCAAAACTAACACTGGCTTCCAAGGTAAACTCTGTGTTTTATATTCCAAAATCGAAATGAGTTACAAAGCATAAATCAGCTAAGAAAGGATTGTTAAAAATCACTAACTCTTGAGAACGCATAATATGAACTCCTTTACAAAGAGGCAAAAATTCCCTATATACAAAAACGTGTTGGCCCCTAGGGCTTACAAAAATATCAGCCTTTCGAAAGATCTATCCTTAGATCTTTTCAAATGAAGTTAATGTTGCATTCAAGTGTATCCTTGTTGTCCATGTGAGTGTGAAGGATCGCCCTCAGGAGAAGCCTTCAAATCTTATGTAATAATTGCAATTATTTTCGGCCTCCATGTCCATCCTCGAACCTGCTTGAAGGGTTGCTTTGAATGCTCTAAACCCTTATCATTAATGTTGATCCCCCTCTTCTATCAGCAGAGATCCTAGCTATTACGGAGACTCGTGGCCTTTTCCATTTGTAGGTTGACTTCCTCTGCAAGCAACTTCAAATTTTCCCATTAGATATCCACGCCATTGTTCACCGAGCTACTCCATCACCTTTGATCTCAGAACAGATTCATACTGATGCATTCCATTGATTTTCTTTTTAGGGGTGGTCAATCAGTCAAATGGACAATGGTTTTCCCCTAGTTCTCTCTGATTGGGAAAACACACTCCACGCAAGATTCTCGAGCGGTCAGAGGTCCTCCATCAGAATCACATGTTGATGAGACACTAATCATGTCTCCTCGATGTGAGTACACCTCATAGCAGCTATCAGCATTACACACAACGGTCAGCGAAACCTCTACTCAAATGCAAAAGTCATACCGATATCGCCTTTTCCATGGGCAAGCTGATCACTATCGGCAAGACACAATTCATTCAGCAGGACCCCATAACGAGCTCCCTTCCTCTCCCCAAGCTCACTTCATTTCGGTAAGACCCTATCGGGTCAGTGAGACATCTTTCCAAAGCTATCTTGTTTTGGTGAGAGCTTACCTTCTTGTGCACAACGGTTGGCAAGACTATCGGGTCAGGGAGACTTCTCCCCAAACTCAAAATATTATATCGAAGGCACCCCTCTATCGACAGGACCTTCCTCATTCAGCCAGACCTTATGCCGATGACAATATCTTTTAGCAAGCCTATTTCATCTCAGCAAGACCCTATCGGGTCGGCAAGACATCATGACGAGCACCTTTCTTTCGCTGATGCCGCTTCTTTTCTTGTCAGGGAGACCACCACTTGTCGGTGAGACCTTTTGTTGAGCTTGTTTCCTTTGCTAAGACCACCTTTCATGTCGGCAAGAGTCCACCCTGTTAGTGAGAATTTACCCCTTTGCTAGTCCCTATCATTGAGACCTCACTTATCGAGAAGACTTGTCCCCGAAGTTACACCCTTTTGTCGAGACGTAAACAATCGCCAAGACGTTACACCGAGCCATAAACCATCAGCGAGACCTTTCCTCTTTTCTCAGACCTTATGTTGAAGGCATATCTCTCAGCGAGATCTCCCCAATGACATCCCATGTAGACGAAACTCCTCGGGTCAACAGGACGTTTCCCATTTGGCCAAACTTTATGCTGAAAGCAATATCTCTTGGTGAGACTACCCTCATTCGCCAAGGCATCATGTTGAGCTCTTCACATTACACCGAAGGCACAAAACATGTTGGCATGACTAACAACCATCAGCGAGACATTTTTTCAATGGAACCTCCTTTCGCTAAGACCTTTGGTAGTAGCTGAAACATCTGCTCGAGCTCCTACTTCATCAGCAAGACCACCGACCTTCGGTAAAACATTACGCCAACATTAATCACTCTTGTTGAGACTTTCGCTATCGGTGAGACCCCTCACCAAGCTCGTTTCCTTTTCCGACGCTTCTTCACTTTAGTGATACCTCACCCCATCGATGAGACCTTACAGCAAAGACCCCATAAATATCGAAGGCATCCCACTTCGGTGAGACCACCAACGGTCACCGAGACTTCATATCAAAGTCTTCCTTTCCTGGCGAGCTCAGACCTTCTTTTGAGGATACCACCACTAAATGGTGAGACATCTTGGCGACCCAAAACCTTTCGGCCAGAACTCCATTCCTTCAATGAAACTGCGGTTGAACTGGAAGAAATTACGCCGAACATAGACATCTTGGTGACCTGATTGAGCCTGTAAATAAAAATTGGTCAACACTCAATTAAATATACATTTACCCATTTCTAGTACTCTTCATCACTTGTCCAATCAAAATTGATCACCTCATTCACCTTGACACTATAAGGTTTGTACTTAATTGCCACTTGATTTGCTTCTATTTCAAAAAACTCCAAGAATGAGCTAGTGCTAATGATTTTTTCCATACAGCTCACCAACAAATCATAATCTGAGTTACCCTATTTTTGAGGGTTTTTAGTTGAAACATGATATAAAGGAGCTCTTACACTTTTTTTATTACTATAGCTTGTGTAAGAGGCCCCATGGATATTGTTGTAATTGTAGGATGCATGAATAGGGCGTAGGATGAGAAATAAAGAAGGTATAGTTTATTTTGTGAAGAAAAGTATGTGAAGTGAGAGGTTCAAGCCTAGGTTTCAACAAAACATGTATGGGAGATCTGATTTTATGAATTTTTATCCATGTGTAGACCTAATGGGTTGTTTCTAAACACTAAATATAAATGGTATACATACACACACACACACACACACACACACACACATATATATATATATGTATTTATGTATATGTATTTTTAAATTTAAATTTAAATGCAATTACTAGATGCTCTCCTAGAACAATAAATGCAACATATCATTAAAGAAATCTATATCTATGTATATAAATGTGTATTTCTAAATGCAAGTGTAAATGCAAAGAGCATATGGTTTTGTAGTGTTATAGATACAACATATCCATAAATTAATGTAATTGAAATTCTAAATTTTTCAACACATATAATATGAAATTGATCAAACTATTAAACTACATGAGAAATAAATGAAAACAGTAAATGCATATGTATGTGTATTTGTAAATGTATGTTTAAAATAAATAAGAATAATGAAAATTATAAAAACAATACAAGGAAAGGTCTCCTCCCTTCTTGGTAGTGATAACCTCCTCCATAAACAACCCTTAAAAATTATGAATAGAGGAATATAATCTTTGAAGAACTCAAAGTTGTTTCTCTCCTAACTGATGCAATTAGTCATTTTATCCTTACAAAAATTTATAGTGATTACTAGAGGCACATAGACCAATTCTTCATAATAGAAGAATCTGATCATACTTTTCCAATGATGGAATTATGAGAAAACCTTAGGTTAAATGAATAATTCCTAGCTAAGTTCTTTAAATCATGTCCAACCATATAAGAGAAGACTGCTAGTATGTGTACCTGGATACCATGGAGAAAGTCTCTTTGGGCTCTTTAATCAATCATCCTACCTTAAAACATACCAAAATTCTCCTAACAATTAGACATAGGAAGATTTAAGATGACTCAAAAAAGATTTATTGTCAAAGAATAAACTTATGATGACTTAACCAGGCCTAGTACACACTCCCTCCATGTTAACCACTTAGACATACAGAAATTAAATGTAAATCTGCTGCTATTCTTAGTCATGTAGGTGTTCAATAAACCACTTGGTGGTGTTTCCCTTCAAGTTTATTTACTTGAATGAAGAGAAAAAGTCCTTTGATTACAATTAGAGAATACATTTGAGGCCTTAGTTGTGTAATTGGTGGACCATAGTCAAATTTAACACTTGTTACAAATTTTGGGAGTTAAAATGTTAAGTATATTTGATTTGTGATGGAAACATTTGGATGGTAGTAACATTAACTTGCAATCTATCAAGACTTGATTACCTTGTAACTTGTGAAATTCTAGCGATGAAATGATAGATTAATCATAATGTCACCTTGGGATCATATCACCATGAAAGAACTTCATCCAACATCTTTATTAGTGTAGTTACCACCAAATAGGTATTTCTCAGATCTATCTTCCTTGAGCGAGGGAAATTCAGGAAGAGAAGAGGAAAGCGAGACATGTAGTATGTCTAAAAGAGGGAGATCAACTAGAAGTCAAAAGATTAGAAGAAATTCCGTAAACGCATGGAATTTTTTCTTGTTGAAGGGGGTTCATGTTCTTATGATGATGAGAGCATAGGTGATGTCGAGGTGCCCTTGAGGTACAAACATCTACGGAAACAATGGGTACCCAAGGAACTTCCTCCAATAAACACTGATTTTTGTGTCAACGAGAGGATATATCGCATAGCACCATCATCATTACATGGTTTGGGCCTATTTTGCATGGATGACATAAAGGTTTGTTATGAAAAAGTTACTGAATTGATGGAGTATGTTAGACCCTGTTATAGTTACAAATATTGGATGCAACTAGTTCGATATACACGAAGTATGCATAGGTATTCACTGTTAGCAAATTATATACAACTAAAAGATAAGGATCAAAATAAAAGAGTGGCTATGTACATTGACAGAAGGCCAAAAGCATCAAAGAATATTGCAGGGTTTATAAACAGTACATGATTTGGGTCAACAAATAAGCAACCCAATTGCATATTCGAGGTGTACGAGGGAAACCGTGTATTCATATGTATGATAAAATCAGTAACTGCAGGGGAAGAGTTGCTAATCGATTACAATTTGAATCACTTAGTTACAAACATAGTTACCATGGGGGTGGTACGTACTATGTAGCATTTTACCCAACCTCCAATTAATGACTCTAATATACAATTTTATTCTTATGTTTTTTTCGTAAGTCTATTGGTTTCATTTCGGTAATGTTTTTTTATATTTATTTTTTGTCACAACAGGACATTGATCATATAGAGAAGGCTCTAGCCTAGAGCGCAGATCACGATGTATCTTCAAGTGCATCTACCCAATAGGTTTACCTCATTGTAATTGTAGAAATTAGATACAAGAAAAATGTTTTATTATTATGTTTTTTTAATAAGTTTATTGGATTAATTTTGATAATGTTTTTAATATTCTTGTTGCAGTCGACTAATCATGGAAAGGCATCAATACTAGACAAGAGCATCCATGGTGAGGTGCAGTCAATATTTTGTGATGATGACATCACTTATTCAGCAAACCCTCTCAATATGATAAAGAAGATCCAAAAAAAATGCAATGAATAAATTGTTAAGTTGATGTTCTTAGTGCCTCAAACAGATGAGATAAGAGAGAGGGTTAAAATATTGTCTAAGAGATTACAAAACTTGCAAGTAAGATGTCATGAGGTCTTTAATTATAACATAAGTTCATTCATGGTTTTATATTTTGTACTATTTTATGTCATGAACTAAAATATGTGTTATTTTTATAGGGTTATTTGCTTCCTCATGATGCTCCTAGCCATGATTAGGGTACTACAAGTGTTGCCCGAGGAGTAGGGGTTGGTACAAGTGTTCATCCTGCTCTTCCTACGCATACATCACATCATCTGACCCTATAATATATGCCTATATTTTCGTCTAAAATGTTGACAACACATACCATGTAGTCATCTGTTAATGTACCCTCTGGCATCGAACACATGCCAGAACATGCGTCAAGACATGTACCTGGGGATGCAGAGGCCACTAGTACTGGTGATGTTTTAGCAAAAAATTTCTGGATCTTCCCATATTACTAGTATGAGAAAATTTATGATCACACTTGTGGTGACCGAGGATTTCATTCCCATAAAGATAGAGAAGGTCCCAAGTACTTTAAAATATTTTAATTATTATTATATATAATCTAATTGAAATTTACTTATTGATCACTCTTTTTAGACTATTGATCCCATGATTATTTTGCAGGAAATGATGTTTTTTATAAAAATCTAAGTGATGTTACATTGGAGCTCTTCAGTCCCACCATATGTACATGGTGGAATGCCCAAAATCAATATTTAAAAGATGAGCTCATTAACCATTTAGTTGTGTTATTTGGTGATAAAAAATTCAACCAAACCAAGGTCCTTAAGAAAGCTGGTACCTATCTAAAGTATGTGAGGGACCAATATAGGTCACATTTAGAGAAGAAAAAAAAGTGTGAGCATCCCCCCATGATTCTGGAGAGGGAGTGGAAGGAGTTGGTGTCAGATGGAAAGGAGAACACTAAAAAGAAAAAAGGAAAGACACCACCGGGCCAAGGAAGGTATGTGATACTATCAACAATGTAATTATATACTAATTACTCTTTTTTTTTACATAATCTAACATATTTCAAAATTTTCATAGGCTTCCTGACACATTGAAGGCAACAAAGGAAAGACTACAAAAGCACAGGCAACACAAACTTGGCTCTGGTGGTTATATGAAATTAGCCACACGAATTGTAAGTATCAATAAATGAAATATAGTATCCAAATAATAAATTGAAAACAATTTTGGTTTTATCACACCATAGAAGCAAAATTCATGATCTTATGAAAAAATGTAGGGCTCTAAATTCAACAAAGTTCCCACAAAAGATGACCTGAATATTTCCTTCCAGCAAGGCTATGAAGCCATGGTTGAACGCCTAAGAGTCTTGACTAGGAAAACACAACCTTCCACTACATCCAACATGTAGGTAAATAAACTCAATAAAGTTTATTTCAAATTGAATACTTGTTCAATCTATTCAATATTAATTTCCACCATAAAGTAATTACATTCTTATTTGTTTTAAACATTCAAGGAATGATAATACTGCACAAGACATTGGAATACAGTCTGGTGAGGGTGGAGCACAACCTGCAGATGAAGGTCATGGTGTGCATCCCAGTACTTTAGAGCATGTAGAGCGTGATCAACATGTTGAGCATGATCAAGCTTGAGAAGATCAAGAACATGATGTGGCCTCATCAGGTAAAGAGGACCACTCTAAAGTTCTTTTAAACATATTTAATTGCAATTGGTGTATTAATTAATGTAACCTTTCATGTTTCAACATTAGAGCATGTAGAATGTGATCAACATGTTGAGCATGATCAAGCTAGAGAAGATTAGGAACATGATGTGGCACCATCAGGTAGAGAGGACCACTCTCATGTTATCTTAAACATATTTAATTTCAATTGGTGTATTAATTAATGTAACCTTTCGTGTTTCAACTACAGATCAGGATTTAGAGGGTGTTCAGCATGTTGAGCATGAGTCTACAACAAAAGTTCAGGAACATGACATGGACCCATCAGGTAAAGAGAACCACTCTAATGCTCTTTTAATTAATGAAATACTTGTAACAATAATAATAAAACATATCAATTTAACATTTCTTTCTTATTGCATCAGACCCCCCCTTGCAGTGGCATCCATGTCATGAGTAGATGACTAGGCGTACATTAAGATCACGAGCAGAGGGAAGAACAACTAAAGGGGGGATGGATATTGATTTAGAAAATGATACTCCACTTCAAATTTTTGTAGATTTAAAAAAGAAACAAAAAAAAAAGTGATTGTAATCATATCATGATAACCATATTTTTGATAATATGTAAAAATTGAAAGAATGAATATTATATGTTAATGAATGAATGTGAATATGTTAATTAATGAATTTTATATGTTAATAAATGAATGTTATATGTTATTAATGGATGAATGAATGATTAATGTTATATTATTGGGTATGGGGAATTGAGAGTGATGTGAGGGGGAATGAGCTTCCACCATCATGTGGTTGGCCCTGTTAAGTAGAGAATATTAAACTATTCTTGAAACAAAGAGAAGCTCAATAAGGTAATGCACTTTTCAATATAAGAAATGCATTGTTTGAAGCATCAAACCAATATGCAAAGATGAAAGAAATTGCTAAATTTTCACTATGGTGGTAGAGAAATGATTCATTATACCCTGAATACATGCTCTACATTGAATAATTTGAAGTTGTTTCCATTCCTATGTTCTAAGTTTAGTTTGTTTGTATGGATTTGTATGAATACCACATTGTGTTGTGTGTGGATTTGGCTTCAAATCTCTGTTTCTATTTTTTTTAGTGGTGACATAACTCTAAAATTTGACTTTTGTGCATAATAGGTTAGTGGAAAAATTGACAGCTCTAAAGGGTTTAGAGGCTTGATTGAGATAGATACACATATATCTGGATCTTGTTGTTGATGGGAGGCTTTGAATTAACCATGAAATTTTGTACCATTTGCAGGTATGCAAAAGTTTCTCTACTTACATTCATTCTTGATCATAAATGTTGTAAATAATATTAATGCTTCAAACTTAAGATTCGTTTCATTGTTATAATGATCAAAATGTTATAATTTTCTATAAATTCAAGAATTCTCTTTCCCCCTTACCCTTTTCTCTCTCCCCCCTCCTTTTAAGAATTTTCTTTGTCATAAAAGATTCACATTTCTATCTCATTTACAAAAATTTATTTGAAGCACTAGGAATGAATAAAGATATGTAAAAGATGATGGATTGTGTCTAAACAACAACTTTCCATCTTATAGCTAATTAAATCCTTAATATTTGAATAGTTTAGAGCTCGAATAATGCTTGTATATGCATTTGTATCAATAAGGGAGCCTATGTGAAGATTGAAATTTAAAACATCACTTTGGTATTTTTCCTTAAGCAGTGAAATGATATTTTGAGTAATACAAACCTACACACACATTGATATTTTTCAGCATTGCATTGAATAATTTTTTTTCTCTTATACCTACCCTCGGCTAGACATGGAGGTACATAATATTGGTTTTTGGGTTTATTCTGTAAGTAGTTCATTTCATAGAGGAAGACTACAATCTTCTTAATGTCCTGTGTTAGGTGTGAAAGCATATGAATCACTTGCTGAAGGAACCATTTTGTATTCATCCAAAAACTAGTTTGTTCTTTTTATATGTTTTTGCATGTGTGTTTTTTAGGCTCTAGAGATGTATCTGGGCTCTTTCCTTTACACTTTTCATCTATTTTGATGATTATAGTAGAGTTTCCTCATAATTTTTCATGTAGATCTATTTGTAACCTTATTTTTGACTAATCAATTTCCAAACCACTCACATATTAAGGACCATTTCACTAACTTGTAGTCATCCATTACTTCATATGTTGCAGGTTGTGTCTATGTGCCAATAAATCCTAATGATGTGAGAACTTTAATCCTACAAGTGTACCCAATATTTCTCAAGTAAAAGTCTTACCTTATTTTATAGTACTTTAAATGGTTAATTGAAGGTGCTTCTTTAGATCTGAGATAGTTGAACCCTAGCTTAAAATATGGTATTAGATGGGCAATATAATGATAAAACTGAGGTCCATTGAACACAAATTATGAACATAATTTATTGGACTATGAATAGTGTTACAATTATAATTATTTCTCCTTTACCTACCTCTGCATTAATGAAAAAGATAGATCCCTATAAATCTAACCATGAAAGTGTTGAAATATGTAGTATCTACAAGACTCCAGAAACTATCAAACATATTCTTTTTGAATGTTTTTATGCTCAGGAAATTTGGTACTTATTTTGTCATAAGCTGAAGGTCTGGAATAGCAAAGGTAAAATTAATTGGCATGATATTCTGTTTTTCTAATTTCAAGCTCAAGTTTGATTGTAAGCTATATTGGTATTTCTTATCGAATGAGATCATGTTACATTTGTGGAAGGAGAGAAATGATGATAAATTTTAGGGTATCAAGAGGTTACTTACTGAGTCTTGCAAGAGACTCACTTTCTACTCTATTGCTCTATAGGTTTCAACTCTTGTGGAAATCTCAATGGAGAATTTCTTGAAGTCAATAACTAAAGGTGCTGCTAACAATACTATAGAGGATCTGAGAAGTGGACCCACCTATAGGTTGAGCTTGGAAGAGACCGTGTTGTTCCAGTAGACATTTGATGAAGTTGCAAGCCCAGAAAGATAGCGTGGCCCCCAGTAGTTGGACTCCCAATGAGAAAAAATGGAAAACCTTGATATTGAAGAAGTCAACAATGACGAGAATGTAATCAAAACTATGTATTGTTACATTGATTTGAATAGCAGCAACCTATGGTGCTATTAACAACAATTTGTATTATCTATGTTGGTTTTGAAAACAACTAGTGCTTTTTGGTTTCTTTCTTGTTGTGTAAAGTACTGATATGGTATATTTCCTGTTATGGAAATGCTTTGATGTTGTACTAATCCTAATGTTGGGTAGGAATTTTCATGATATTTAATGGACCTTAAAATATTTTCAATACAAAAAAAAGAAGATAGCAGATATTGGAAGTTCATTACATGTCTCATGTATGTGTTCGTATTTTAATTTTGCTTAAGTTATTCAAGATCTTGATTAGGTCAAGAATATGTTCTACAAGCTCTGTTCTCTTTGTTGGAATTGTTGCCTCAATCTCATAGGCTGAAACCTCTGAAAAAGCATGGTTGTTGTGACTATTGAGTTGTCTGGCCGACTGGTAGTTTAGTAACCCTGTGTTTTGCTCATGTCGCCAAGACAATGTTTCTATCTTGCTGACTGGTGTTGTCACTATGACTTGTGATGTTTGATGTAACCTTCTACTGAGTGGAGATATCTGGTTGACGGGTTGGTGTCTAGCGGATGTCAGGGAGACTTGTGGCGACTATGTCATCAAAGTAACTCATATGTGTCAGAATGATGTCTCGGTGATGATAGGAAGTCTTGTCAATATCGGCGTGACCTTTGGTCTATCTGGGCAATGTGGTAATCGGTATGACTTGCTCCTATCGGCATGAAGTCTTGGCAACAGGGAGATGTCTCGCCGATAGTCATACACATGTGTTCATCGGGATGACATAAGGGTTTGGTAGGAACTCTTGGAGACAGGGTGAAGTCTTTCCAATAGCATTCATTTGCAGTCTTTGGGGTAACACGGAGGCTTTGCTATGAACTCTTGGCGATGGGTGTTTGTCTCACCGATGTTGTGGGATGTGTTCGGTATGACTCCTGGTGAAAGGTGGTTTTGGTATAACATGAAGGTTTAGTATGAAGTCTTGGCGAAGGATGATTGTCTTGCCGATGGAAAAGCTAATGACTATGTGACTTTGGAGCTTCGGTATGATGTCTCAATGATAGCAATAAGTCTTGGCATTAGCGGTACATGTGATGGATATTGGTAAGAAGTATTTCTGACAAGGGGAAGTCTGAGTGATAGCTTTCTAGACTCGGTATAATGTCTTGTCGATAGTGAAGACTCTTGGTGATAATGATGATATGGGCTATGTGGCATTGGGGAGACACAGTTAGTGTCTCACCAACATGCGACACAAGTTGATCATTGTTGACCATTTGGATGAATGTCCTACATGGTGTGACTTTGACATATTATCTTCTATGCAAGGAAGTGGAAACATCTACGATGTTGAGCTGGATGATTCAATAGTTGTGATCCGATAGTTGGAAGCAAACCGATTCACAGAGGTTGTTGAGAATGTGGTCTAGGAGCACCCAAGGCCTTCAAGGATCTCTTCAAAGGTTAGAAGTGTGCAGGGGTTAGGAGGACCTTTCCATCAAATCAAAACATCAACTATGACCTTTTAAAGCCTATAATGGCATTTGGAAAGGATAAATGTGTTAACAGAGTCAACTGTCCTAAGGTTCCTAATAAGGACCCTAGGACCAAAATGCTATGTAAATGGAATTGTCATGTTCGAGGGGTTTAATTAGTAATCTAATGCTTTAATTAGGTCAAATAAGGTTGGATATTGAAGATCCAATGGTTTTTAGATAGTAGAATTTAATAAATTTCAAGTTTGTAAATTCAAATTTTTGAAAATCCACTTTAGGTGGGAAAATGAGTTTTAGGTGTTTTAGAGGTAATTATGCATTGTAATCAATCCAAAACAGTTGGATTAGTTGGGGAAAGGTTATACAAATTTTTAGAATTCATTTGTATGGAGGTTGATCAGTTTTGGAAAGCATTGTATGGACAGTTTTCTAGAAATAGTGAAAAACATAGTTTTCTTGCATTTTTATGGTGTTCTTTTGATGATTACTTGATCTCTATTGAATTTATGTCCAGTAGGATGATTTATGAATTTTTTTTTACATGTTTCAACATCATTGAAGGCTCTAAAAGCAGTAATAATTAATTTCTTTGCATAATATATTGACTATCCTCAGGAAAACTCTATTTTTTCATTGATTTTGAGAGTCATTATGAAGTAATGATCTATTTCATGAGAGTTTGTGACTGAAACTTGTGGAATAGATCATATTTAACATGTACCATATTGTAATAACAATATAACATGTAGGAGAGATGAATACTATGGTGTACACCAAGATTTGATAATGAAAAGTGCTTGAAGATGGAGGCTAGGGTATAGCAGCAAAAGATCTACCTTAATTAGGGGTGTTTTTTTGAGTTGGGATAGACTAAATATGTTGTCCTAATGGTGTAGAGTCAATGAGAAAGTTCTAGAAGTGATTGGAAGGTTAGTTTTCAAGAAGCCCTAGTTTTGAGGCAAGTTAAGGAGGGTTTTGTGTTTGAGTGTGTTAGGGGTGTCATAGAAGCCTAAAAACTTGGAATCCTTGGTTTTGAGTCATTTTAAGGGATTTTTGAAAGTTTCATGGTCAGGGGATGAGTTTAGAGAGGGGTTGCTTTGGAAAAGAGGGCTAATTAGGCCTAGTTTTTTAGGAGACAACAGATTTTGGAAGGGTTTTTCTAAAGCAAGTGATATCAAGGTTTAGATATGTTTTTTTTCATCACAAACCACATCTGAAACAGTCATTATATTGGAGGTTCCTTTGGAAGATTTGAGAGCAAAGTCAAAAATCCTTCGCTAGAGGCCTAGTTGGGCTAGAAGCCTAGTTAAGGTGAAAAAAAAATTGTGTCTAAGTCAAAGGGTTGGGCTTTGAAATCATTCAAGACAAGTTTTTTTGAGTCTCTTAAGAGTGTTCCTAGGGTTTGGGTCCATAAGGAAGGCAAATAAGTCAGTTGGTGCATTATTGAGGTTTGTCTCCACCAGGGTGCCTGAAGAAGGGTTGAGATTGCATCATTAAGTTCCTTGAAATCTTTGTGTTTGTTTCAAAGTCCCAAACCCTCTGCATTAGAGTGGTATCAGAGCAATGAGTAGGTCCTTTAGTGATTGAAGAAACAACAATGGCACCAAAAAATCAATTGGCAAGAGAGTTAGAAGAGTTGAAGGAAATCTTGGAAAGGGAGAGAAGGGAAAGAAGGGAACAAGAAGCAGCAAGAGAGCAAGCCAGAGCAAGAGAAGAAAGGAAATGGAGAAGGGAGAGAGAGACCATGCAAGCAAGTATAAATAACCTTGAGAGGAGTAGGAGGAGAGAAGACCAAGAAGAAAATGATGAAGATGAAGAGCATGTGAGGGTAAATCAGGAACATCAAGCAGATGAGACAGAGGACCCTGAGGAAAGGAGGTTACTGATATTGTTGAAGGAAATACAAGGTCATGGAGGAAAGAGACATATATTTGCCTATCTATCAAGGGAAGATGCATAGCGAAGAGGTGTTGGGATGGCTTGATGCCTTAGAAAATTATTTTGAGTTTAAGGAGATGGATGAAGAGAGGAAGGTTAAGTTTTCCAAAACTAAGTTGAGAGGCACAACATTGACATGGTGGACAAGTTTTTAGAATGATAGGATGGCTAGAGGATTGGAAAAAGTCTCTACATGGGCTAGGATGAAGAGTTTGGTCAAAGAGCAGTTCCTACCATCTGATTATACCATTCATGTGAAAAGGATGAGGTAGAATTTAAAGCAAGAGGACTTGGATGTTATGTCCTATACTGAGCAATTTCACAAGCTTAGTATCAGAGGAGGTTATGAAGAAGAGGATGAGAAAATAGCCAGGTATATCAATGGCTTGAGGTACAATCTACAAGATGAGATTGGTTTGCAATTGCCAAGGACATTAGGAGAATGTTTTCAATTGGACATTAGAGCTGAGGAAAAGGTGAAGAGGAAGTAAGAAATATCAAGCAATGGTGGAAGAGGAGGTAGTTCAAACAGGGGCAGAGGTAATAGAGAACAAGGGCAAGGCAACAATGATAAGAGCAGCAATGACAAAGGCAAAGAGATATTTTTTGATCAAAGAGGAGGATACACTCCTAGAGGAGGAGGCAGATTTGGACAAGGTAGAGGACCATTCATAGGTATGTGTTTCAATTGCAATGAACCAGGGCATCCTTCCTTCAAGTGTCCTAAATGGAAACAAGCTAATAAGGGTAGAGATAGGAGAGCTAACTTGGTACAAGAAGAAGAGGACAAAAAGGAAGAATCAAAAACATTCATGGCAGACCTTGTGACTGATGGTGAGTTTCTTATGGTCAAGCAAGGAGAAAGACTTCATCAAGAGCCAAAGGTAACTATCTTTAAGACTAATTGTCTCAGTCATGGTAAGATCTGTAGATTGCTCATAGATTCAAGGTCACATAGCAATTTAGTTTCACTTGATATGATAACCAAGCTAGGGATTGAAACATTTGATCATCCTACTCCCTACAAGGCCACTTGGGTAACTCAAGGACAACATGTAGAGATTTGTAAGAGGGATTATGTAGATTTCTCAATTGGATCATATCATGATAGGGTGCTTTGTGATGTCATTCCAATGACTTGTGGTCATATCATCTTGGGGAGACCATGGCAGTATGCTAGAAGGAAATTGCATGATGGATTCCATAATACATATTTGCTGCATAAAGGAGATGTTAGATAAAAATTAGTTCCTTTGCCTTTCGAGCAGTCAAATGAAATTTTTATGATCTGTTTTGAGAAACATTTGCAGGTAAGTAAGCAGGGTGAGACAGGGAAAGACATTGGTAGATTGAGAAAAGACAAGTTGTAGCAGGGTTATGAGGTGGATAGTCCTTCAAATCAGACTTTGTGGGATTTGGACAGTATCAAGGTTGGAGGCATTGAATGCCCTATAGTTGAGGGTGATAATGGTGGAGTTCTTTCACCAAGGAGACAGTGGAATGAGGGCAGGAACAGGGCACAAGAACATACTATTATCAAATAGCAAAGAGGACAAACCAAACCCTGTTTTGGTTCTCACATGATGAATGTCAAGAGTGTAGATTGGTAGAAGAGGAAGACAGTGACTTTGGGAGATTACATGCCCTGTCATTGGAAGACGAAAACATATGAGAGCAAGGGGTCTTTTGGTGGCAACACATGGGATACTTCTTGGGGAGAATGGTGCAGGAGCACCCAAGGCCTTCAAGGAGCTCTTCAAAGGTCAGAAGTGTGCAAGGGTCAGGAGGACCTTTCCATCAAATCAAAACATCAACTATGACCTTTTAAAGCCTATAATGGCATTTGGAAAGAATAAATGTGTTAAGAGAGTCAACTGTCCTAAGGGTCCTAATAAGGACCTTAGGACCAAAATGCTATGTAAATGGAATTGTCATGTTCTAGGGGTTTAATTAGTAATCTAATGCTTTAATTAGGTCAAATAAGGTTGGATATTGAAGATCCAATGGTTTTTAGATAGTAGAATTTAATAAATTTCAAGTTTGTAAATTCAAATTTTTGAAAATCCACTTTAGGCGGGAAAATAAGTTTTAGGTGTTTTAGAGGTAATTATGCATTGTAATCAATTCAAAATAGTTGGATCAGTTGGGGAAAGGTTATACAAAGTTTTAGAATTCATTTGTATGGAGGTTGATTAGTTTTGGAAAGCATTGTACGGACTATTTTCTGGAAATAGTGAAAAACACAGTTTTCTTGCATTTTTATGGTGTTCTTTTGATGAATACTTGATCTCTATTGAATTTATGTCCAGTAGGATGCTTTAGGAATTTTATTTTACATGTTTCAACATCATTGAAGTCTTTGAAAGAAGTAATAATTAATTTCTTTGCATAATATATTGACTATCCTCAGGAAAACTCTATTTTTTCATTGATTTTGAGAGTCATTATGAGGTAATGCTCCATTTCATGAGAGTTTGTGACTAAAACTTGTGGAATGGATCATATTTAACATGTACCATATTGGAATAACAATATAACATGTAGGAGAGATGAATACTATGATGTACACCAAGATTTGATAATGAAAAGTGCTTGAAGATGGAGGCTAGGGTATAGCAGCAAAAGATCTTCCTTAATGAGGGGTGTGTTTTTGAGTTGGGATAGAATAAATATGTTTTCTTGATGGTGTAGAGTCAATGAGAAAGTTTTGGAAGTGATTGGAAGGTTAGTTTTCAAGAAGCCCTAGTTTTGAGGCAAGTTAAGGAGGGTTTTGTGTTTGAGTGTGTTAGGGGTGTCATGGAAGCTTAAAAACTTGGAATCCTTGGTTTTGAGTCATTTTAGGGGACTGTTGAAAGTTTCATGGTCAGGGGTTGAGTTTAGAGAGGGGTTGCTTTGGAAAAGAGGGCTAATTAGGCCTAGTTTTTTAGGAGACAACAGATTTTGGAAGGGTTTGTCTGAAGCAAGTGATATCAAGGTTTGGATATGTTTTTTGTCATCACAAACCACATTTGAAATAGTCATTAGATTGGAGGTTCCTTTGGAAGATTTGAGAGAAAAGTCAAAAATCCTTTGCTAGAGGCCTAGTTGGGCTAGAAGCCTAGTTAAGGTGAAAAATTGGTTTGTGTCTAAGTCAAAGGGTTGGGCTTTGAAATCATTCAAGACAAGTTTTTTTGAGTCTCTTAAGAGTGTTCCTAAGGTTTGGGTCCATAAGGAAGGCAAACAAGTCATTTGGTGCATTATTGAGGTTTTTCTCCACCAAGGTGCCTGAAGAAGGGTTGAGATTGCATCATTAAGTTCCTTGAAATCTTTGTGTTTGTTTCAAAGTCCCAGAACCTCTACATCAGAATGAATGTATATATGTATGCATTGGAAATTCTGAAAAAAAAGAAAAGAAAGAGCTGCTATGAACAAGAGGAGAAGAAGAACCAAGAGAGCTAACAGAGAGGGTCATGTGGCTAGTGGAAAGGCCAAGGCCATGAGGCCGAAGGAGAAGAAGAGAGAAGCAGGGTTCTGATGGAATCTCTTCTGATCATGGATCATGGTTGATCTCTCTCATGTTGATCTGTACTGCATTGTAATAGTGTGAAGGTTGTATGCTCTGATGGATTGATCAACTGCTACCAGGCTATATCCAGAATGAACAAGATGTAATCTCTGAAAAGGCTAAGAGCCTAAAATTTTATTGTAACCTTTTGTTGTTGAATAATACAATGGATCGATCTTTGGAGTGTGGGGTTTTTTATCTAAAAGGGTTTTCCCCACATAAATAATTGTGTTCTGGTTTCTATCTTATCTTTCATCTATGTTGATTTTGTTTCTAGAATTTGTCATTGCTTGTTGTTTAATTTTACATGTGCTTCTCTCAGAAGGATTAGTGTGGGAAATAAACTGTATGTTTCCACTTTAGGACATAGTTGTACATGTCTTTGAGGTAATCTTCAAAATTAAAGTTACCAAAGGAACTACTATTCTTGGAGGTTACTCTGAGATGCCCCCAATATTTCCCTTACAAGTGGTATCAGAGCCTTCTTTTGGTTGCTAGTTCTGGGTATTTCTCTTGTGAAGATTTCTTAGTTTGTTGGTCTGGAGGAAATCTATAGAAATGAACTAATTGATTGATCCTTTGGTGAGTGGAAGTCTTGTGATATTCGGAGACAGCACGCAGCTTGAAGGATGGTGAAGATGGAGAAAAGGGAGTTCATCATGTTGTTTTGTTGTGATCTGTCTCTTGGTTAGTAGTGGTATAACCTTGTTGTATGAGGTGGATTTTCTTGCTCCGTGGCTATGTAGCAGTAAAGCTTTCACATTGGGTGTTTGTCTGAGAGGCTCCTTGATGATATGGAGAAGCCTAGTTTGTTTCTCAACCATGGAAGAGAGTGCTTATGCTTTGTGGTTTTTCCTGGTGTTGGAAGGCACTGTTTCCTATTAAGCTTGAATACATAAAGGCTATGGAGTTAATGATTAGATGATTTGCAAGCTTTTGAAATAGATTTTCTTTCTTTCTCGAATGCATGTACATGTTGGTGGTTTAGATTTGGCCTGAAAGGGGCCTGGATTTTTTTGAATTGTTGTTTCCTTTTTTAAGGATGTTTTGTACTTGCATGGCTCTATGGTTTTGTAGGTTTTACATGGTTAAGCAAAACTCATGGTTATGTAGAGTTGCTGTTAAGCTATTTTCTAGACCCTGGTTTTTTGGGGTGTTGCTGGATGAGATAGTTGTAGTTCTGCATGCATACTTTGTGCATGGTTTGAGGAGGTGTGATTTCTTCTCTGCATGGGAGTGTTGGTACATGATTTTTCAGTCAGCATTCTTGTGGTGGTGCTTGTGGGTTCCTTGATTATGGTGCTCATTGTGGACATGATTGAAAAATCAGGTTTGGCATGATCTGGTGTTGGAGTCATGTCGTCTATGTGGTTATTCTCTTTGAAATCTCAGTGTTGTAGTTTCCAATGTGATGATGGGTTTGCATGTTCAATGTTTGTGATCTACGAGTTATGTGGTTGGTGGATTAGCTACCCATTGGCTGCAGTGAGATAACTTGGATGTGGATTGTCTTTATCCATGAGGTTGATTCATTGCTGATGCAGACTTGTTAGCTGGCCTTGTCTTTGGTCACTTGTGCATTGGTGTGATTGTTTTAAGATGAGAGAATGGATACTATTGAGTACCTGAATAGTCAGATATGGGAACCTGAAGCAATTGGTCATGATTCTTGGAGAGCTCGGGTGTCACGTTTTAGTGGGAGCTTTAGCAGTGACTGTGGGTTCATCACATGGTGGTGAATGGTCTTATTTAGTGTTGCAGATGTTTCAAGGGGGAGCCCTTAGATCTTATTGCTGCAGAAGGGTTCTTTCACATTTGTATGGACATTATTTGAAGATGTGCAACATCTTTGATCCATGGAGGACATGTGGAGTCTTTGGCTGAGGTGTTGGTGGTACTTAATAGGTGATGTTGGTTTTGAGTCTATTTGCTTTATGTCATGGTATACTCTTGTTTGTGCACTAGATTTTTGGCATTATGCATTGTACTTGAGACCATGGTGAAGTCACCTAAAGCATGGTATATCCTAAGGAGATATGTAGATCATGGTTTCATGATAAGTTCCTGATTCAAATGATTGAAGCTTTGACAACAGTCTGGTAATTCTTTGTGTATTGGGTACTTTGATTATTTGCTTGATACTTTGTGATAGTGTAGTAATGTAGTTGAAGTTTAGCATGAGATGATCAGTTGCTAGTACTCATGGTTACAAGGAGAATAAGGTGAGGTTGTTTTTCTCTTATGAGAGAAGTGTTGTTGATTGGTATTCTTGATGAAGTTTTTTAGCAGAAAGTCTGAGAAGCCTACACCTTGGTTGAACGCGAGTTCAATAAGAGACCTATGAGGAGATTTCTCTTGGATTAGTCATGATGGCTTGCATATCTTGAAAGAGTATTCTCGTTCCCACTCTTGGTCTGCTCGGTAGTTTATCTAAAAGGTATTTGGCCCATTATATTTTTCATATGTGTTTTATGTTCACTTTCATGATATGGGTCTTGAATTGTTGTTCAATGGTTATGTAGGATTCATGGTGGAAGATGTATAGTTTGTTTTATCTCCTTGAGCTTTTGTTTTGTGTTATTTACTGATGAGAATCAGTAGGAGATGATGTATGGGCTGATTTCCTAAAATAGGAAATGAAGTAGTTTGGTCTTCTTTGAGAGGCATACATCCATGATGTTTTTAAAGTTGGTTTGATCTTGGTGATTGAACGGTTGGATGTTGTTTGGGATTTTCTTTTGGGATAACAAGGAGATCATTCTTGACATAGCTGGTAGTTAGAAGTGTATGTAGGAGGTTGTTCTATAGGAAGATGATGTGTAGAGTTTCTCTCTATGGCCTTGAAGGTTTGTGGTGAGAGAAATGTTTCTTGTAGCAGTGTGTTGCAGGTTGTGCATATCATTGTGGATATTTCCTTGGTACTACATGGTTACATGTTCTATGTGATTTTATTGGTAAACTTGTGATGCCTTTTCATCTTTCAGATCTGGATTACTCAGGCAGTGGGAGTTTCTATATGTGTCTTGTCTTCTTTGACTAGTTGGAACTTGGAGCTTGCATTTGCTATTAATGAGTTGGTCATGGTTTGGAATAAGTTTACTAATGTTGATACGTGTGAGGTATGTGAGATTGGATGGAATAGCATGAGCTGTGGATGCTATTTTCAGTTGCGTGGGTTTATTAGTTGGATGGAGGCAATCAATTTGATTGTTGTTCTAGCTATTGTTTAGTATCTTATTTCTAGAGAATGACTTCATGGTTGTGAAGTGGTAGCAGTATCTCATTGATGTTATCACTGGGATCTTTTGCTTGTGTTCGTTGGACTGGTGCTTATTCACCTTGGTGTTGTTGCCTGAATGGTGGACATCTTGGATGTTAGTGCAGAAGTCTTGATGGAGCATGAGAGCATGTTTTTGATCTATGTGGTTTCCTGGAAGGCTGTGATCGGTTTCATTTTGGTTGTTTTGTTGGATAATGAGTTGCAGTTGGATGCCTAGTCTTTGCTACAGATTTTCTGGTGGACTGTTATCTATGGAATCTTGTTGATTGGGTGTTTTGAGTATTGCGGGGTTTGAACTGGTGGAGCTAGTGTGATCTTAGTCTCTGGTTGCTTTGGAGGTGCCTGTGTGATCTTTGGTAAGTGGGAGATTGTTGGAATTTTTTCCTTAATCTCATAGGCTGAAACCTCTAAGAAAGCATGGTCGTTGTGACTATTGAGTTGTCTGGCTAACTGGCGTTTAGTAACCCTGTGTTTTTCTCATGTCGCCAAGAAAATGTTTCTGTCTTGCTGACTGGTGTTGTCGCTGTGACTTGTGATGTTTGCTATAACCTTCTACCGATTGGAGATCTCTAGCTAACCGGTTGGTGTCTAGTGGATGTCAGGGAAACTTTTGGCGACTATGTCATCGAAGTAACTCATATGTGTCAGAATGATGTCTCGGTGACGATAGGAAGTCTTGCTGATATTGGCGTGACCTTTGGTCTATCTAGCCGATGTGGTAATTAATATGAATTGCTCCTATCGATATGAAGTCTTGGCAATAGGGAGATGTCTCACTGATAGTCATACACATGTGTTCATCGGGATGACATAAGGGTTCGGTAGGAACTCTTGGCGACAGGGTGAAGTATTACTGATAACATTCATTTGGAGTCTCTGGGGTAACACGGAGGCTTCGCTATGAACTCTTGGTGACAAGAATTTGTCTCACCGATGATGTGGGATGTGTTTGGTATGACTCCTAGTGAAAGGCGCTTTTGGTATAACATGAAGGCTCAGTATGAAGTCTTGGTGAAGGACAATAGTCTTGCCAATGGAAAAGCTAATGTCTATGTGACTTTGGAGCTTCGGTATGATGTCTCACCGATAGCGATAAGTCTTGGTGTTAGTGGTACATGTGATGGATATCACAAAGAAATTTTGGCGACAAGGGGAATTCTGAGCGATAGCTTTCTAGACTCGGTATAATGTCTTGCCGATAGTGAAGACTCTTGGCAATAATGATGATATGAGCTATGTGGAATTGGGAAGACATGGTTAGTGTCTCATCGACATGTGACACAGGTTGATTGTTGTTGACCATTTGGATGACTATCCTACATGGTGTGACTTGGACGTATTATCTTCTATGCAAGGAAGTGGAAACATCTACGATGCTAAGCTAGATGATTCAATAGTTGTGATCCGACAGTTGGAAGCAAACCGATTCATAGAGGCTATTGAGAATGAATGTATATGTGTATGCATTGGACATTTTGAAAAAAAAAACAAGATAGAGCTGTTGTGAACAAGAGGAGAAGAAGAATCGAGAGAGCTAATAGAGAGGGTCATGTGGTTGGCGGAAAGGCCAAGGCCATGAGGCCAAAGGAGAAGAAGAGAGAAGCAAGGTTTTGTTGGAATCTCTTCTGATCATGGATCATGATTGATCTCTCTCATGTTGATCTGCACTGCATTGTAATAGTGTGAAGGTTGTATGGTCTGATGGATTGATCAATTGCTACCAGGTTGTATCCAAAATGAACAAGATGTAATCTCTGAAAAGGCTAAGAGCCTGAAATTGTATTGTAACCTTTTTTTGTTGAATAATACAATGGCTCGGTCTTTGGAGTGTAAGGTTTTTTATCTGAAAGGGTTTTCCCCATGTAAATCATTGTGTTCTAGTTTCTATCTTATCTTCATCCGTGTTGATTCTATTTCTAGAATCTGTCATTGCTTGCTGTTGAATTTTGCATGTGCTTCTCTCAGAAGGATTAATATGGGAAATAAACTATGTCTATTTCCGCTTTAGGACATAGTTGTACATGTCTTTGAGGTAATTTTCAAAATTAAAGTTGCCAAGGGCACTACTTTTCTTGGGGGTTACTCTGAGATGCCCCCAATATTTCCCTTACACTCTTGACACTGCTCAACATTTTCCCTACACATTTTCTCTTCAATCCAGATGTTTCTTATCTCCTTCCCTTGTTAGCCCTTGGTTTTTCTCAAGTGTAATTCTTTTTCTATGCATCTTGTAGTCTATATGTATGATCAGTCATCTCTTATGAAGAATGGATAACCTTTCATGGAAATGTTTTTGTAATTAGACAATTTCCATTGTTAGAATAATCATTTAATTTGTATGGAAGTAAGTCTTTTTCATATTATTTGACTTGGTATTGTAAACTTGTCTTTGTAGGATTCTCTCAGGGGGAATATCAGAAATGTGATGATAGGTAGAGTTGCACAACACCATAAATCATTTGGAATTATCAATATATTACTTATAGAATACTCTGTGCAATTAAAATGGAATGTGCAATGACAATTGGTATCGAATTCAAATCTAAATATAAGTACATTATACAAAAGAAGATGGAGAATATGAACTATAAAATGGTGAAGGGAATTTGGGCCAAGTTGAGCACGGTGATTCTCTAAAAAATTTCAATAACAGTGATAGGGAAGATTGCATGAATATATTCAAGAAGAATCTAATGAATTCAAAAAAAAACTGGGTGTTTGACAGAGGAAAGTATGGGCCTTTATTTTGGGTGGACTTGATCCATCATTTACTAAAATGAAATCTAATTTTGTTGCCAAATGAATATAGAGGATTAAGGGTTTCCAGTGCATGGACGACTCTTGACAATCCTCTCAAAAATTTCTATTCCATGCACAGTAGTTTAGGAAATAAAAGGAATAGGAATTGCTAGTACATGGACAATCCTAATATTCCTTCTTTTAAAATAAATCTTTCCATGTACAGTAGTATGGGGTCATGTTCATCTTCATTTCCATTCATTCCATCTTGCTCACTGGTCCATCACCTTGAGTTTGGTCTGCTCACCCAGAAATCTAGATCCTTGCAATGATCTCATAATCATTCATCCCTAGACGAAGCCACTATTAGAACTGTAAAATTTTGACAATTTCATGGCTGCACATACTCATTAGTTCCAAGAAATTCCCATACCATAAGCACAAGAATCCTCTCTTCATAACATTTTTTCCTATATTCTATCATGTGATCCCATAGAATTCATCTAACCCTGAGTATTTCAATGTATAATTCATATTGGCAAGAGATGGTGAGGGTCTCCCCGATCCATAAAGTGTTTTATATTAACATATATTTTTTGCAGTCTATCGGCAAGAGTTTGGGAATGTCATACTGATATGATTTCATCTGAAGACACATATCGGCAAGACATAGTTCATTGTCTTAGCAACCAAAGGATCCTATCGGTGAGAAAATCTTCATCGATATAAGTCATAATGAGCACATGTGTGTTATATCGATGAAGCACAAAATGATTGTCGGCGAGATCTAAGTCATCGGTGTAAGTCATAATGGGATTATTTGTGTCTTACCAATCGTGGTACAATTCTGGAGCATTAAAAAGGAATCTACAATATTCTCAATAAGTTTCCCAAAAAAGTGGGTCCCATCGGTAGTATAGTACCATCGAGGTGAGTTCGAGGAAGTCTTGCCGACCCATCATATCGCTATAGCGGAATTATATCAATAATAGGACTTGGTGATATTCATTGTCTTTCCAATAACAAGATTCATAGGCGCGATTGGCATCATCGAAGAGAGATATGGAAGTCAAACCAAATATAGCTTTATCGATAGGAGAAACATTTTGTTTCGGTGATCAGAGTTGTTGAAGGAAGGTTCTTGGCAAGATACAAGTAGTCGAAGGAAAGTCTTGACGACCCCCAAAGTCATAGCGATAAGTTATCATTGGTGAGAATCATAGCGATACACTTAAGACTGAAGGAATATTTCTCTCAGAGACTCAGAATGTCGGTATGACTGCATGACACCATAGTGACATATGATCTATTGGCTATTGGTGAGACTCAAAACATCGATGAGACTGTGTGACACCAAATCGATATGTAATATTGACTGTCGAAGAGACTCAAGGCATCAGCAAAACTACATGATGTCTTAGCGAGTGTTTAATAAACATGGAAAAAGACCAAATAAAATAATTTCCTGAGATTTGAATATGAAGGGATGCGACTTGATTGATCTCTCACCGATGGTACATTTCAACTAATATTTTAAAAAATAAAATTGCATTGTTTCATTGAAATTTCAACAAACACACCTAACAAATCACCAACAAGGTCCGACGAAGTTGCTATAGTTACAACAAAGGCTTTGTCATAACTCTTTGTCCATTTTGTCACAATTTCGACGAAGTCTACCGATGAATCACAAAAAATGTTTGATGAAGTTGCTTAGCTAGGATGAAGGCTTTGCTGTAACTCCTTTCCCATTGAATTGTAATTTTGATGAAAACCACTGATGAATCACATAAAAGGTCTGACGAAGTTGCTTAGCTGCAATGAAGGCTTCATCATAAATACTTTCCCATTTCGTTCATATTCTGACGAACATTCGAGTAATTTTATGATGTCAATGACTGACAAATCTGCACCATTATTTCAACATTTAATTTGTTGTCAGCATTGCAACAAAAAAATAGTGACAAATTTTTTTTTGTCATTTCGTCGCTTTTCCGAAAAAGATTTGTTGAACGACCTACGAACATCCATCGGAAAATGGTGTCAAATTTAGTAGTGAGATATAGGGCATCTGAATGCTTTGTGTCATATCCAAAAGGAAAACACAAAACAAAAATGAAAAGAAAAGACCTTGTGGGTCAACATGGAAGAGACATGGTAGTCTCAATTCTTTGCATCATTCCCAAAAGGAAAACACAAAAAAAAAAACAAGAAATGTATGACATATAGAAGAATGGAGGTACAAATAGAGGAAGTGCACAAAGAGAGGGAGAACATCAAATTCACATTACAGGGGAACACGATACACATACAAAAGAAGAAAAATAAAATAAAAGAAAAATGCAAAAGGCTAGCAAGGCGAATGCAAGTCAACCATCTTATAGGCCATCTGCCTCCCAATCATGTTCAGTGTATTGTGAGGGAGGTTGAATATCCAAAGGGAGAATTGCAAGTGCTGAACTAGGGGAAGTACCAGGTTCTTTACTTGGTGTAAGAGTTTTGTCATTTAAGCTCATGGAAGAGGAAAATAAAGAATTCAAATCATTATGCACCTCTTCATCTATTTTAGAGATCTCCTCATCATCATCATCATCCAAATTAATCACAATCGGCTCAGCCAGATAGTAATTTCCAATGAAGGATGTATCAGGTGTTGTGGTTTTTGTATCAAATCATTTTGTTTCGATTTAGGAGGAGGGTCATTATTTATTTCCTTTTTCAAAGGTAGAGGTTGATTTTCTTTATTTTCTTTAGTTTCTAATAGATGAGAATGGAGGTGATGGCGATGTCGATGTCGATGTCGATGCTCCCTAGCACCGCGGTTTCTTTTGATTCTATTTTGAAGTTGTGTATGAGTAAGAGTGGTTTGATGCACCATACGCTCCTTTTCTTCTTGAGGGGGATGAATAGAAAGAACTAAAGGAGATGGTTCAATCACTTTCTCTTCTGCTTTATACACTTGTTCAATGTGAGGGGGGAATGACGAGGTTGGTTTTATTTTCTCATGGACATTTGGGTGAGGAAGGGGAAGCATTCATGTTTTGTTTATCTAAAGTTGGTGGCTCAGGTTCAAGTGGAAGAATGGTCTCGTCAAGGATGGGAGTGTTGGAATGGGATGAGGATGAATTGCTTAGGGACAATTTGACAATTTTATTTTCTTTAAACTTTTGATAAGAAATGAAAAAGAATTCCTTGCAAGGTGTGATGGGCTCCATGGGTTATGGCCAAATGGCTTCTAAGGAGAAGTTTCCTTTATAAGAAAAAGGGTTAAAACCACTATGGTGAACAATGAATATGTCATTGTCATGCAAAAACTTTAAAAATTTGTGTATGACTAAAGGTACAACTTTCATCGTGCGAATCCATGGATGGACTAGCCATAGAGGAAACTGATCCAATTGTGGAATGATGGAAAATGTTACATCCACTATCTTAGGTCCTATCTGTAATGGAAGGAAGATTAATCCTATCATAGGGCATGCGAAACCATTATTTTTTTGATCCATGCTCATGGTTTGTCATAAATATCTTGATAAAGATCATGTAAGACCAAAAATTATTTAGTGATCACATTCTTGCCACAGGTAGGATCTATATGAGTATCCCATTAGTGGGCTTGTCATAAATGCATCTGACTATGTAGAGAGGACCATTTAGAAGATTTGGAAGAATATCTTTAGAAGTGAAAGTAATATGAAGATTCTTCTTAGTTGGTCTCTTACGAGGGGTAACGTTTATCACTCCTACCAAATCATTAATAGGATGTGGAATAGGATCAATGTTTTCAATAGTTTTATGAACAGTCATTACATTACTATTTGTAGTTTCACTATCTTTTATGAATGACATGTTATGTTTAGGCATGGGATTGGTAAAAAATTTCAAATTTTGCTTCAGTGGGGAAATAGACAAATTTCCTTTAACATTAACATTGGAAATGGATAGACAGATAGAATCAATGATGTCTTCCATAATGTGTTTAAGACGCTTACACTATTTTGTGTCATATCCATTTTGTCTATGAAAATGGCAATAAGCATTAGGTCAAAATTTGGGGGGCAAAGGCTTGGTAGTATCTAATGGTTTAATAGTAGGTAAAGTAATCATCTATTGTTGTATTAGTTGATTCATTGTGTTATGGAGAGTATTAGGTAAGGGAGTAAATTGTCTCTTTGGGTCCCCATAGGTAAAGGAAACCATTTCTTTAACAATGGCCACTTGATTAGGAACAGGTTGAGTTGGTTGTGGGGGAGGGGCATGGAACTATAAGAAGGCTTTGTTTGGTTTTCTAAAGTTTTGTGAGTTGGTTTGGTTGGTTTCTTCAAACTTCTCAACTTGGCTAAGAGTGGATTTTGCATCACAACTAGTAATCGATTTGTGATAGTCACAAAGGGTTGTGCATAAATGCATGAAAGAAGGAAATTTCATCATGGTCAATTTATCCTGAATATGAGTTTGCATTTTTTTTCGATAAAAATCTTTTAGAGATGTGAATTAGGAACCCTAACATCTACTCAAGCATACAATGAGTGATAGCATGAAATGAAATCAATTACTTTTTCATCTGCATTTTGTTTACATCTCATTAAATTAGCCATTGTCATTTTGGGAGTCATATGGACTTGAAAATGACTTACAAAGGAATCAACAAGTTCATTAAATGATATTATTGAATGATTTAGTAAGTTTGAAAACCACTCCAAGGCAGTGTCCTTTAAGGTCCTCGGAAATAGTTTGGCTAACAATTTATCATCAAGGCCAAAATCACTGCATAAGGTTGTATAGGCATTGACATGATTAGTAGGATCTCCCTTTCCTTTATACTTCTCAAATCTAGGCATCTCAATTCCTTGTGGCAATAGTGTTCTTAAGATATCTAAAGATAATGGGCTGCTACAGACATAGTACATGGGTGGTGCGGTTTGGTTTTGGTTAATGGTAGATATTTTTTGTTTCATGAAGGAAATAGTGTGAAAGATTTGTGTAATGAGAGGGTCAGTGTAAGTGGTATGAGGTGGAAGAGAGAATGGTGATGGAGTGTGTGTAATTTTGGGTAAAGTGAAGGGAACACTGAGAGGAGTGAACGTGGTGGAGGATGGAATATTCAATGCCACAAAAGAACTAGGAATGCTAGTTGGAATAGTGAAAGGAGTCACATGACTGACCTATTGCATAGTTGTGGTAACTTGAGGAGTGGTATAATTAGGTATGGATGCTACGGTTGTAGGAGGAGGAATGTGAGATCCTCCATGGCTAACCAAAATGTTTGTTGGTGGAGATGTGCTAGAGGGGGAAGAAGCATTTTTTTGATATATCTCAACAATTTATTTCATAACATCTAAGCCCTCATCACTTTCAAGCATTCGATGGATGTTTTCTATATTAGGAAATGTAGTGGTTGAAATGTTTTCAAGACACGAGTTTTGTTGCAAATGTGTTAAATCCTCATGAATGTTAATTACTTTGTCTTGCGAAATGGGATCATTTTGGGTGTCAACATGCATTGTATGTGAAGGTAAAGGTGTACTAGCAGTAGTATTCATGCCTAATGCACCATTTTCCATACTAGGAATAGGAGTTCGAGACAACCCAAGGTCCACAATGAGTGTGTTATCGCAAGATTCCATGAGTTAAGAACTTCTTCTCACTAAAGTATTATCAATAGGGCACAAAACACTCATACAAGTACCACAAGAGGTGGGGTGAATGCAAATGCAAACTAGGAACATTAAAATTCTTATAACATAAATTCTATAAACTAAAACAGGAAAGTAATAGCAAAAAATGGAAATGCACAAATTACTGAGAAAATGATAGAAATTGTTGTGCAAAAAGTGCAATTGGACTAATTCACCCAAGGTGGAAAATGAGTCCAAGGGTGGATTTTTTTGTGTTTTTTACAAAATGTAAAGTGGTTTTTATGGTTTTCAAATGCAAAATAGCGATGCAGATGCAAAATTTTAGTTTTTTATAATGTTTTGAAGTGCAAAAATGAAATCTATATGAGATATTCACTAATGATAATTTGTAAATCCTAGTATGCAAAAACAATGCAAAAAAGCTAATGTTATGAGTCCTAGGATGTAAATGCAATGCAAATCAGGAAGATATGTTCAATACATCAAGTTAACCAAAATGAAAACAGCTATTTTGGTAACCTTAATGTTATATGCTCCTTCCAAGGTTTTTCACCTAAAATGAGGTATGATTAGGGCCTAAAATGCAATGTTTTCACTCAAAGAGGGATATGAAATAGATGTAATATGCCTAAATGAAGTTAACCAAATGCAAGGAACTAAAAAATACTATTGATTACATATGTAAAACTATGAAATATGAAGTGTTTGAAAACATAGTGTTGTATGCAAACATGAACTAGAAACATGCACAAATGAAAAAAATAGAATGAGACTGAAAAAAGTACACCTGGAGATGAAATGATGATGATGGAAGGTTCTAGAATCTGAGAAAAATACCTATTGATGACTAGTGGGACTCATTTTCCACTGATGGCGAATCAGTCCTGCTTCTAGTAAACTTTGTTGGAATCAGTTTCTAACTGTCAAGAACTCAATTCTGATGAATTTTTTTTTTCCATCCTAGCAGTGGGACTCATTTTCCACTAATGGAGAATAAATCCTCCTCCAAAAATCTTCAAATTCAAGAGTGAACTCTATGGATCCATATCTGCACTTGTCTTCTATTTGGGTTAATGGAACCAAATCTATAGAAAATAGGTTGAATGTTGTATCCAAGCTTGAATTAGAGTTTAGTTGACTTGAAAATATTTATGAATTTTTGACCACTTTTCAACACATATCTCTTTAAAAAAATCTGCGTACAAGACCTACAAACACACATGCAAAGAGGGGGGAAATGGTTAAGGGTTAGAGTATAGGGATTTTCCTTGGTCAAATCCCACTTTGGTAATAAAACCATTGATAAAGAAATGAAATGAAATAAACAAGGAATGATTAATAAACAACATGAAAATTTCCTAAACTCACCAAACCTTTGTTGTTCAAGTCTAAATATATGTCAATGGCTACTCCAAGATGCTTGATACTTGCTTGATTAAATGATGTTATGATGCTTAAGTGGATGAATGAGATTGAATGCAAGGATGAATGCTTGAATGCATTAGGTGTAAAATGGATAGAAAAACACTTATTCATACACACTTATACCCTAATTACCTAAGAATACAACATCACATGATGACATAAGGTCTTAATGAATAAAAACTGAAGAAATTTTGAATTTATTTTCAATTTTGAGCCAAGAGGGACTCATTCACTACCCATGGCGAATGGGTCCCACTCTAGGCCTGCAAGTGGGTGTCAGAATTAATTTTCTTTGAACTATATTTGTTGGGTTTTTATTCAAAATCATACTTAATTAAGGCCTATAAGTGCATAAATGGGCCAAATAAAGTATAAGAAAGGTGTAATTAGTGGTGACAAGCCTAGAAAAGAGTGAAAGCTTGTTACAAGACTTTACAAGACTTTGAAATAGGACTTGATAAGGGATAAAAAGAGAATATTTGGATGAATTATAATAAGAAGAGTCTAGAAAAGTGTAGAAATGAGTTACAACACTTCACAACACCTTCACAAGACATCATAAAGTCTTAATTATTTGAATATTCAAGACCTAATGTGAATGTATAAGTTTCATTACAACATTAAATCAAGGTGAAATCAATCCAAATAAGCACGGGGAGGAACAAAACTAGAAAATGTAAAAGGGTTACTTTTTCTGTGTCTAAAGTACTTAAGACAAGGCTCCCTAATCCATTGCCCCACAACTACAAGGACAAAGGTGGGCATAAAATAAATGATGATATTCTTCCTAACTCCTTGAAAAAAAGATAATTTTCTGCATAAAATCTAATGCATGTGCTAGTCATCATAATTTCATACTACAACTATAACATGACAAGGATAAAAACAAACAAATTTTAATTTATCACACACTCATAATGATATGCATAAGGATCAATTTTTTTCAATACCTTTTTTAAAGCATGTCCTTCATCAATAAGATGTCTGAGTGTTCTATGGTATGCACAATAAGACATGTTTTTACGCTTTCCCATTTTATATTTTTATTCACAAGTAGGTGGTAGTGTGATAATTCCTAAGTTGAGAAATGTTTGTAAGGTCTTTTCAATCTTGGTTATAGTAATGAGAAACAGTAGTTTCCTAAATTTATAAGGTTTTTTTTCTTACTTGTTTGACCAATTTTTTATGTGAATGTCGAGGATATTGATAACCTAATCCCTAAGTATCTTTTTGTGCCATAGAAAAAAAAGGACCCTTTTCCTGACATGGGATTAACTCATGATAAAATGGACTTAATGATTTCTTAATATAGTGTTGCGAGGCATTTTATGCATCCACACTAGGTCTTGGATGCTTGCAAATCGAATAAGATGCTTTTGATGACGTCTTGTAAAGGACTTTCACACTTTTCTAGACTTAATGAACCTACTTCTCCATAATTCAACATTACAAAACATATTTAAATACATCTTCACATCAATCTAGAAGGTTCTTGAATTAAATTTAATGGTAAACTAGTGTTGTAATGTGCATTGCATATTCACATTGGTTCTTGTGCCTTCCTAGGCTATATGGACCTCATTTTAGTGTTGTAAAGTGTATTTAATTACACTTTCACATTGAATTATGTGTATCAATTCCTAATATACTTTTATGTAATCATTAGCATGCCCATATTAACCCATATTGTGCATCCTAAGACTTTAATTGATCAAATACTTGAAAAATTTGTAATTCAAACCTTATTTCCTTATTCCTTGGCTTCTTAGCTATCGGAATGTCCCCTGTGGGATCCATTCGCCATGCATGGTGAATTAGTCCCCTCTAGGTGGGACCCATTCACTATGTGTGGTGAATGAGTCCTATCTGGCCCCATTTTGAACTTTGACTAGGAAAATGTGAAATTTAAAGTTTATTTTCACATGTTAGCCTGTGATGAGGTATAATCGGGATACTAAGGCACAATTTTCTATAAATAAGTTTTTTTATTCTCATTTTAGATAATAACAACTCATTTTTACATCTCTCATCATTAATTCATCATTTTATTTTCTCATTCAAGTCAAGTAAGTTAGGGTTTCTTCATTGGAAGTCATCAAGTTAGCTTTCTAAAGCATTCAAGGGCTAAATCTTCATGTATTGTTGAAGAATTTAAAGATAAATCATCATTCCAAGGTAATCTACTCCATTATTGCATTTTTAATTCACTTATTTCATCATTTTGGTTTAATTACCTAAAAGGGGTTTGACTTAGGTAAACCCCCATGCCCTAACATTCAACATATCTCTCTTTTGTCTTTTTTGTATGCAAATTTAGGTCTCTTAAAAGCTTGGAAATTATTGAAAATCAAGTTGAAAAGTTATTCAAGTCATCTTCTCATCATTCAAGTCAAAGTATCAAGAAAAAGTTATTTTCAGACCCAATTCCAATAATTTTTGAAGTGGACACCTATAGAAGGTGGAAGTGCAAATCCAGATCTATAGAATCAAGTCTTGAATTTGTAGATATTTGAAAGTGTATTGATTCACCAAGCAAGGTGAATTAGTCCCATCTATAGGCCTGAAAACTAGTTTTCTTAGAATTCATCTCTCAGCAGTTAGAAACTTTTCTCTGAAAGTTTTCATTAGAATAGGGACTGATTCTCCCTAGATGGTGAATGATTCCTATCAGGCTTGAAGAACATCATCAATAGCATTCTAGAATCAATTTCCAATCTTCTTCAACACTCAAGGTGCATACTTTTATTCTGAATCATTTATGTTGCATATTTCTATTCATTTGTAGGTGATTTTGTAATACATAATGTGTTTTCAAACAATTTGTTTTCCTTTAGTTTTATTCATTAGATAATTAATCTTATTAGTTTCTTACATTTAAATACTACATCTAGGAATTTTCCACCCTTTTCCACCCATATTACATTGATTTTGAATTTGAACATAGGAATTTTTAACCCTATTCCTTCCCTTTTAGGGTAAAGATCCTACAAGGGTAAGTGTCCAATAGGATTCCAAAAATCTATGTTCCATTTTGGTGAACCTTCTTTTTGAATACTTCTCTTATCTGATTTGGAGTCCTCCATCATCATAGATCTAGCTTGCATTAGGATTTGCATGATTCATTTGCATGCTAGTTGCTAAATCTTGCATTTATAAAAAGTGCATAATAGGTTGCATTGTTGCACCTTTAATCATTGAAAAGTTATAAAATTATGCATTTCTATTTATTTCTACATCATAGCACTCAGAAACCATCAAAATCAGTCAAAAAATTCTAAAAATTTTGAAAAAATTCCATACTGGGACTCATTCACCACCTTGGGTGAATCAGTCCCTTTTGACCCCTAAAACAACATTTTATAGAATTCATAACATTGGTTTTGGGATTTTGGGATTTTATTTGGTTCCTTAACCTATCTATATCAATTAGTTGCATTTTTGTAGCATGAATTTCATAAAATCTAGCCTTAATTAGCTCATTTCATGGATAGTTTCCATTTCAAGTTTATATTCTCATCTTGTTACATATCATCATCAGTCATTTGTTAGTTTTGAAATCCAAAAAAATATTCTTAATTTGCATCTTTTCTTTTGCATTGTTACATTTCAAGATTTTAGATTAATCATTCCATCATGTTTTCATTAAAAAATTCTATATTTCTCATCTTGCATGTTCTCTTTTTAGATATTATTGTATGTTGTAAGCAACTTTGTTAAAATCATATGAATATGAGGTCATTTATCCTCTCATTTTGTTCATCATAGATCCCTCTCCTAGTTCCCCTTTTGTGGATGAGGTTGGTTTAGTGAAAGAAACCTTGGATACTCATAACACTTACATTTGTTCTTCTCCTATTATCTCTCACACTGGTGAAGTAGATATTTTAGTGTTAGAAGAACCAATTGATGAGAGCTGTGAGAATCTAAGTTTTCTCTCTCCTCTTACCTCTTCTATTAGACATAACATTTCTAAAGAAGAGTACATCAGACTAATTAATCATGAATATCACACAATACAACATGGTGATGATACCATAAATTCATCTCCCAACTTCTCCCCTACTTGTGAGAATATTTGTGAGGAGGATATGTTGACATTAGATGATCAAATCTTTAAGACCTAAGATCATCCTCTTTATTTTTCTTCCCCTATTTTGGATGAAATTATTGGAAAAAGGGAAGTAATCAATGATAATCATGAGAATCTTCTTGCTCCCTTTCCTAATGTTTCCCCCATCCAAGAATACATACTTAATCAAAAGGATCCAATCATAAAAAAATAAGAATGTGATGATTTTTCTTCTCATTATGCCTCTCCCACTTGTGATGAAGCTAATTTGCACATTTCAACCTTAGATGAGCATATTACAAGCTCTCCTAGTAGGGGGGATAATATGGAATAAGAGAATGAGACATTACAAAAATTGAATGATTTCATACAATCTTCCCCTAATCTCCTCATTATCAGTAATCAAACACATTCAACCATTAATAACTCCCTTGGTTCTGATGAAGTGATTTTGGATGAACCAAACCTTAATTTTCATGAACATGTGGTTTGTTGTTGTCCTAGGAACTCTCCTTCTAGGGAGGATATTATGACTCGAGACAACAATAACATACCCTTCAACGACAATGAAGACTCACTTGTTATGGGATGTTAACAATATTCAACCTCATTACACCCTTTACCCACCCTCGCATAACCTTCATCCTTCCAATAAACCTCGCTACACACTTTACCCACCTTCACACTAACAAAAGACTCAAAATAAACCTCAAATCATTCTTTACCCACCTTCGCATCCACTTCATCCTTCTAATAAACCTCAAACTAATGTATTGCAAAAATCTAGTAATGATAATATTTCTCATACATATAACACCTAAAACAATCTACAACCATCATAACCAATCTCACCCTCCTTACCTTTACCCAATCCACCTAGTGCTCCTTGTTATATGCCACACACAAAGGAGTATGATCTTGTTGACCAATTAAAGAATACTCTTGTAAAGATTTCCCTTTGGGATTTACTTCAAAACTCACCAAATTACAACAACATTCTTCAAACAACCTTAAAACAAATAGAACTCCTCATAGTTCCACTCTGAATGATGTGGCAGCTCTGATTCACAAAAAGAACCTTGACATTACCTTCCATCAACATGAGCTCCCTCCTTTGTAGTTGTGTAACCAACATGACGCCTTTGTGATAATTGCTTGATTCAATCACACAGGTATCAAACACACTCTCATACATAATGGTTTTTCCCTTAATGTGTGTAGTGTGAATCTCCTTGATGGATTAGATGTTGATAGGTCACAAATAATACCTAATTCTGCACCTATTCAAGGATTTGATAATACAACAAAGCAATCGCTCAGTGTAATCACTTTTCCTATTATAGTTGGGGTGGTTACTTTTCAAATTCCTATTCATGTCCATCCTTATGATCTTTCATCCAATATTATTTTAGGTAGACCATGGATTCATGAGTTGAATACAATTCCTTCAACCCTTCATCATATAATGAAATATGTCTATAACAATAACATTTATCAAATTGAAATATATTCTGAGCCTAAAATTTTCTTGCACCTTGAAAAAGGGGTTACAAGTCCTTTGAAAACATTGATTCCAACATCCAATATCGACCCTCTTGAAATTGAACACAATGACGATGAATCAATATCTAAATTATTTGGTGATGATTGGGGATCCTTAGAATTCACACCCTCATTTATGGGAAAATACATACTCACAAAAAATAAAAATGAGAAACAAGAAAAACCAACCATCATGTCAACGCAAAATTTAGATAACCTTTCGAAAGCATCCACCTCAACCACTTTAGACAATGTCACAAACTCAATAATACCCCTTGACAAACAAAAAAATGAACAACCACCTAATTCCAAAGTAATGAATAAGCTTTATGGAAAAGGGTATGACCTCATGAAACAACTTGGATATAGTCGAAAAGGATGTGGTGCTTGAGAACAAGTATTTGCAACCCTATAGAGCCTAACACAAAAAAATGACTCATCATCTTGGTTATTGTCGTTTGATCAAGATCAACAAGCCTTCACTCAACATCAATACTATCACACAATACTCTTCCAAGACTTCTTTATTCACATAAATAATGTTATTTTCTGCTCCTTTCCATGCCATAGTTGTAGGATCATAGCATACTCACTATTGCATGTTTTGCATCCATTGCAAGGAGCAGCATACTGTCATCCACTTTTGGCTCACCCTTGTCCTACACTAAGTGGAGGGAAAAGAGTTAGACAGTCTTATCCCTTGTATGTCACTTGTCATTTTCTCTTTCGACTAGTCGTTAAATTTTCATGAATACATATATGAGCAAGCTTGAGATGTGAATGTCATGTCTTAAGATTGACTCACATGTGACATACTCCCTTTATTTGATTTTAATTTTCCTTGACATGACATATCATAACTTTGAAACATATGACTTGGTATAGAGCTTTCTGAATTGGCTCTCATATCTTTTTTTTTCTTGTTCTTTACTTCTTTACTTTAAAGTAATTTCTCACAAAACGATGTGTAGCAATTCCTCTAAAGTGGGGGACATACAATACCATAATTCATTTGCATACTTGGTTCCTAGTGTATCCTTGTCATTTTTGTGATGTGTTTGTCACTTTTTGGATGACATTGGGTGTGATGTCCTTCATAAGTGTGATTGCTACAAGATGTAGATATGCATCCATATAATAAGGAAACTTGAACAAAATTGGCTTGTATTAAATATTTTCTTTTTTAGTATCATGTAGATGTTCAAACAACCTAGCAAGATTAAATAGTTTTGTGACTTTATACCATGGTAACTCAAGTGAAACACCACCTTCTTCTAGTCAATGGAAGAATTCCATATCCTTAAAGCGTACAATTTTTTTTGCACAGTTGGCACTAGGACTTTTATTTATGAATTCGACCCAAATGTCTTTTACTAATGCCTCCATAAATATTTGTTGAGCCAACTCTAGTTCATCACACTCAAAATGAAGAACCCCAGTGTTGTTTAATAATTCAATGGTTACTTCTTCTTTGATCTTCTTAAGAAGAGACTATGTTGTATTAAGAGAATCTAAGGCTACATTAGGGTCTGTCGATATTAATAACTCACCCATCTTGATAAATGCATGGGCATAATGTGGATCTATGTGAGTTTCCTTTGTTAAAATCTCTGAAGCCTTATTTTCTTGCCCTTGATGAGAATATATATGGCCTAAAAATTTTAAGCTCTCACACTTCTCAGGGTGGACCTCCAGAACCTTTTCAAAATTTGAGAGAGAACTCTTAAGATCTCCCAGCTTCAATTGAACTTGTCCAAAAAATCATGTGGCCTTTGGATTTCCTTGACTGATGCCATGTATTAGTAGCCAGTGGTGTCATAATCACCTTTACTATGATAAGATCATGCAAGATTATAATATGAATGAGATTTCATGAGAGGGTGGTTAGTTGAAACAAGATTTGTCTCAATCAATTGTTCCACAAGAAAATGTTGCCCTATGAAGAAAAAATGGTTTGCTAAATGATTCAATGCCATTGCACAAAATGGGTATAATTCAAAGGCTCTATGCATATTTTCCATTCCTTCATGAACAATACCTTTTTCACTAACCATGAGAATCCTACAATTAAAAAATGCACAAAGCTAACCATGGATATTTTTCCCCATTTCAAATAGCAAAATTGCAAAGAAAAAAAGCGTTTAAAACCTACAAATAAAATCATGTTGATTTTTGTGCCCAAGAAAAACCATGAGACCATAGCTTGTTGCTTACTATTATTCTTTGATAGATTTTTTCCAAGCATCCATAGCTTGTTTGAAATCACCTATTTTAGGCTTTTAGCCATAGCAGCAAGGTAGTGAGCTGTTTGATAAAATGCTTTGGTAGAAATGTATGAAAAATGTGGTAGCATAGACAAGGAAATGAAATTTGGAAAAAAATACTCAAAGAAATGTGGTCTCATGGTGATGTAATGCCATTATGAATGTCATGACAAGTGAATTTTTATTGATTTTCATGGCATTTGATCACCATGAGACCACATTTATTTGAGGCATATTTTCAACCAGTCACTTCCTTGTCTATGCTATTACTTACTATTATGATTTGATAAATTTTTTCCAAGCATCTATAGCTTTTTTGAAAGCACTTGTTTTAGGAATTTAGCCATAGCAACAAGGCAGTGAACTATTTGATAAAATGCTTTGGTAGACAATAGGTATGAAAAATGTAGTAACATAGACAAGGCAGTGAACTTTTTGAAAAAATGCCTCAAAGAAATGTGGTCTCATGGAATGCCATGACAAGAAAATGTAATTGGAAGCTGCTCCTAGTTATTATTTATGCAATGTGAAGTAATTGTGTAACTACTTAGGTTGACTCTGTAAAAATTATATTGTAATTGAAATTTTTTCATCTATTACCACCTAGTTATTAGTTATGCAATGTGAAGTAATGCTTTGATTTTGAAATATGTGCAATGCAATGTAATAAAAAATGTAGATGATTATGAACAAATAATTGATACCAATTCATAATATACCCCTATATTCCAACCTAAAATACATAAAAAATTCAATCATTCACATTATTATCAACAAATAATTGAGACCAGAATTCAAGCACCAAATTAAATCTTCTTGTCCATTGATTGCTTGAAATAGATATTAGAATATAACATAAGTTTCCTCATATATGATTCTACAAATGCCTATGATGATGATATCAAAATTCGGTCTTGGTTTCTATTTTATAAGAGAAGCAACAAGCTTCATACATTACAAAATATGGCATCTTTTCAAAATTCATGCCTCTTCAGATAAACTAAAATAAACGTTAGTTTTTTCTTAAAACATAAAATAGAGAAAGTAGATAACTAATGAAGTTCACAACACTCGTGACACCATAGTCTGTTAATCTTCATAAGGCACCCACGATCACTGAAGATTTTTTCAAGGTCCTTTATCCATATTAGTGTATCTAAATGTGTGGTTCTTCCACTGTGATAGCCCAAGGCCTACTGTTTGAGGGGAGGACCCATATACTTCTGATCCCACTCATACACTGTATAATCATGTGGCCATTTGTATTCTTGATTTTCTAATATTTTTGCATAGTGAA
>VDFB02000007.1:32695912-32807369 GCA_007258455.2 Sequoia sempervirens | reverse complement strand
GAAGCACTAAATCCTCCATCACTGGTCGGTTAAACAAGATGACACCACCAAGACCTCACCCCAAATGGATGCCAACATATCGAAGGGAAAATTCAGTCGGTGAGACACGAAGGGGTCGGCGAGACATCTCCCCGATGCAACTAACACCAGCCAAGAAAAGAAGACCTCGGGGAGATAGATAAGAGTCATCGAGACATCAAAAACTTGGCAAGAGGCTAGCCTGATAGCCAAAAGATATGCTGATAAGGGTTCCCTCCGTCGCCACAACAAGAGGAATGTCTTGCCAACAACCTACAATAAAAATAGTGGAACATACATAGGTCGGGGAGACAATTGGGTACCTATGCCGACATGAACTAGAATGAAAAATATGCATGACACAATGGATTCAAATGGATCACACGACATAATATGAGTGAGGCAATATGAGGAAGGGACAATATGCTAATGAAAAGGGCCCAATTTGAACACTCATGGATGCAACTGACTATGAAAATTTGCAAAATTTTATAGTTCTAACAGAACTAGAGGGAGAAACACCCACCATAAGTGAATTCAAACACACTGAGCTCAACCCTTGTGGGAGCCCACTTATCCCACGTGCCAAAATGAGAAACACCCCATAGCTAAAATTTTATCATGAAAAACTAGAGTAGACAACTAGACAATGAGAAAACTAGAAATGGCACTAACATAGGCTCTAGTTGGGGGATGTATGCCCCTAGTGGGCATAGCAAGAATTCAGATCACTGGGAGAGTAGACCAGAACAAAAGAAACCCAAAAATAGTGAGGAGCTAACCGGACAAGGTTAGCAAACACAACAAAACAAAACCGACTAGAAAAGCAAAAACCTAACCTAATGTTCATGGAAAAAAGAAATGCTTCAGATAAAGCACCACTTCGAGAATTTTCCATGAATAGGCAATTCAAGAGTCACATTGTTGATTCTTTATTTCATTTGATGACACTAGGACACCAAATGAAAATGTGAAGCTACAACTTTCCTCTGTCAAACACAAGTATGCTAAATGAGCTAATATTCCCTAACTTGTGCTTGCCTCTGCTAATCTACAACAGTGTAAATGCATGTACCTCTACAAACACAAGTATCTGATTTCCTCTGTGCAAGTGAAAACTTGTTCTCTGTTTAGTCTTAACTTCAACTGGCAACCAAATCCAATAAACTTCATCATTGCCAACCTCTTGACTCTCTAATTTTGTATTTGATGGAAAGACCTATGAATGATGGTTAAGACCACATGAAAACACAATCTAATCAGCACCATTTGCTTGATAAAACATGTTAGTACTTCTTAAGAGGTTAGCACATTCAACATTATAAACATTTTCAAAATCACTATGCATTTGAGAATCAGGCATATCCTCAAAACGCTGACTGTTGTGTGACAACAAGCTGTCATATTCACTATTTACATTACCCTGAAGCTGAAAACAACTAGCTCCAGTGCTCTGCATATTGTCACAGTCTGTGAAAAATTCATCAAGTGTATACAAAGGGATTCACTTACAATACAACACATCTTGCAACTGCTCTATATCATTTTCAGTAGGAGGAGGCACATCATTAGTGCAATGATGGTTTAAACTACTACTCCCACTTCCTCTTTTCACTTGGCTCTGTTCTTCATCATGCTGGCAATGAGAGTCACCAATGGACTCTAACTCATCCTCATGGGCTGTCCCACTGTCATCATCATCCCAATCTTGCTCATCATTGAGCAACTCTGGTTTAGAAGCATAATTTGATTTCAAACTGAAATCAATGTCATCATGATTTGTAAGATCACCATTAGAAGGGGCATCAGAATCACTTGCATCATACCTTGCATCTTGCAGGTCCTCATTGTCAAGACCAATATGAGTTGCCCACAACAACCTAGAGTTGTTGTGTGCAAACCTTTGATATTCGGTGGCTAACAAATCTGATATTTGTTCACAACTTAGTAGGTCAATGTTCTGTCCTACCCTTTCAACCACTTCTTCCTCTTCTTGACCTCCACTAGGACTGGATGTAAAACCAAGCAGCAAATCAGGATATCTTAAGGTGTCTTCAAAAATATTACCTTCATGAGAGTGAAACCCCACATCCTCATAGTCAAACCTGATATCCTCTAGAGCACTCCCTACATTAGCAACTTCATTTGTCTTCTCATGAAGACTTGTGTCAAGACTACACTCATTTGTGCACTTGAACTATTTAACTATCTCATCACATTGCTGATCACACTTCCCTTCTTCAAAGAGCCAGTCCAACTGATATTCCTCTTCGGGTTCTTGGCTTAGGAGACTCAACCTCTGATCTACAACTTGGGGAATCACTTCTGCAAGTTGTTCAAAAACAACTTCCTCATCATCTAATGAAGCATCATCAAAGGTATCAAGGAACAAAGTCTTGATTTGATACCATGAATCAATGGAGTGCACAGGTAAGCAAGTAAACCAATCATCGGCCACACCTTCTAAAGATCTGACAAATAGCTTCATGACCACATCCTCTTTCTCAACCTGATAGTCTTCAATGAAATCAATAAAACACTGCATATGTCTTGATGCTGAATCCTCAACACCACCTTTAAATTTGGGTAAATATTTATTGATTCCCCTAGGGGCAGCATGTGGGTAACCCTGGATTTTATCAAAATCCAAAGGGTTGTATCTTTCACTATCATGTGCCCTCTTATGAAGACAAGACTGTGCCTTAAGCATGGAATCATAGCTTGTAGAGGGAGAAATAGGAAAGCAATGCATTTTGCAAATGAAACCTATTCCTCTACACTATCCAATTGCAACATTCAAACCTCCCTTGATGATAGTTCTTGATCTCACAAAATATAGGGGAATAAAGTTTTTTTTTTTTAAATGGTCAAAAGCATGAAGAATACCTAAGAACATTGCAGCCATGGAACTATTTTTTAAATATTTAGCAGGTTCACCTTAACAGATTCACCACCTCTTTGCAGAGGACTGAGCTTCAAATGGTATGAAGCTCACTTACATGTAAATCTTTCTCTGAGTTCCATCCAACAGAGCACCATAGATCTTGTAGCTTTTAGGTTCACTACAACAAAACTCTCACTAGGCCAACAATCCTTCAAACTTTGAATAGCACCAACATGGCAAACAAATATGACTCTTTGATATGGCACTTATAACCGAATTTCTAAGTAAGTCCCCAGCGGAGTCGCCATCTTGTTGGTTGTTTTAATGGAGCAACCAGGTTGGCCTCCTATTCTGCCTATGGAGTAGCCAACTCCAATCAAGGGAAGCTTGGAGGACTTGGACCAATTGACAAGATCAAGATATCTTTTGCACTTTAGGCTCTGCAAAACCAGGGCGGGTATACCCACACAATGCCTCAAAGAAGACCAGACATTGCTTTTTATAGCAGATAACTCCTGATGTCAAGCGTTGAGGACCTCAAATGGGGCTAGATTCTCAGTAGCTCAACCTTGAAGCAACCAGGAGGTAGGGAAAGATATTAAACAAAATATATTCAATGATTTTGAAAGGTTTTCTGAGAGGAACAGGCTACAAGACAGATCAATGCCTAGTTTTGGGCCACAGAGTCAAACACAAAAGGGGAAAATTACCTGCAAATAGACCTCAATCAGTGGATCTTGTTTTGTTGATTCCTTACATCAACTATCAGTTCCTTATACTAATAATTTGGCTCCTGTAGCAACTAGACTCTTCTTACCAAATCCTACCTGTGAACAAGTAATCACTGCTATCTGTTTAAAGGATTTAACTACTTCCTTCAAGTAGACCTATCAACAAACAACACAGTCTCATGAAGTATGAGAAGATGAACAAAGACACCTTATGCATTCATTCAAATGATTAATAGCACACAAATAAGGAGACAGTCTGATAACATGCATGAGAGACAAGCATCTTCATGTTTTCATTGCTCAAACTGATTGTATTTATAGACAAATTCAAAATTTACAGCCTACAGACTCAATATTGACACAAGACTAAACCCTAGCCTATCCCAAGACTATTCCAGAACTTAGAAAAATGTGGAATAGAACACCAAAGTTCTGAACCCCTACATCTGGCCATGAATTCTCCCTTTATAGGAATAGGGAGAGCAACAAGCAACCGGCCAGATGAGAATACACATCACCAGCTGACTAGGACAAACCCTAGATCAGCTTGTAGGCCAAGTCATTATTTCCAACTGCTTCACAGGTCTCATAAATGCCACCAGTTAGATATCTATCAGGGGGGAAATTCTCGCACTGATAGAGATCAATCAACCTGCATGAAATCTGCCGCCAAATCCATGTGCCCACACTCAAGCCATGCCGTACCAGTCCCAGAGTCACGTCACCATGAATGCTAGTTCAGTGGATCTAGCGACCCTCTCATCTACCACCATGAATGCTCCAGGCCTCAGGTTTTTGCGTGCACCATCAATACCAAGCCCTGACCGTGTGCATGTTTGAATCTCCACCATCAATCACTGAGATCGGATGGCTGTCGTTTAAATACATTGGACCATTGAAGTAGGCTTCCATTAGATCGCACTCCTCGGAGGACAAAATGTCCCTACAACTTGCACCAGCATAGCGAGTGAGATCCATTGATCTCATCACTCGGCACCCGACCGCCATTGACTTCCATAGAAATCTACGTGATATACCTGGTGCTCAGTCTTCAAGTTAAACATCAGGCACCTCTATCCATTCAATTAAAACATCACCGTTCACTATCTGCATGTGCGTTCTGATGGCCATTAAGTTTCTCGGGGGGCGAGGGCGGAGAAGTCACAGAGAGATGGTTGGGTTGGCCAGACATCATGGTGAAATCACCATGGCCAAAGAGAGTTATACCGAAGTCATCAAGCACATTGGCCAGACAAAAGGAACTCAGGGAGACGTTAGGCCGAAAGATGGGTGCAACACCGAACACTCATCATAGTCGGCAAGAGATCACAATGTTGGTGAGACCTCGTACCAACTGAAACCCTTTCCTTTTGTGCATTGCTATTTCACCAAGATATCAGGAAGATCTCCTGCTACACATCATGTTTTTCCAAAAGTATTCAATCACCCCTAGTCACTAAGACATTCAAAACCTATGCCGAAGAAGACCCACTATGTTCCATTGGTGAGACCGAAGGTCATTCACCGAGACCTCTCACCGAAAACCCAGACTCTTACCGAAGAGAATACCCTTTATTTTCGGTCGGTGTAACAACTTGTATTTTCCAAGACCTCCTGCAGAAAGTCCCTCATAAGACTTAGTCACCAGAATATGACGGGTTCGCTAAGACATTACATCGATAGCCAACAGTTTCACCAAAAGACCACGTAACCACTTCTGTTCGCCAAGACTTATGACTTTTTGTACCGATGCCCCTGCATTCACTCATTGTTGCTATAGCACGCAATCCTCGGTGAGAGGTTATGTAGACATTACAGTGTTACATCGAGAAGACCTTCATACACCTGTTCGCTAAGAGAATTTAGGACCTCCATCGAAAGCCACATACTGAACCGCTATTGGTAAGACCCGACCCCATCACCATGACCACACACCAAAATAAAAATCTCACCAAAGCACTAAATCCTCCATCACTGGTCGGTGTAACAAGATGACACCTCTGAGACCTCACCCCGAATGGACACCAACATACCGAAGGGAAAAGTCAGTCGGTGAGACACAAAGGGGTTGGGGAGACATCTCCCCAATGCAACTAACACCAACCGAGAAAAGAAGACCTCGGGGAGATAGATAAGAGTCACTGAGACATCAAAAACTCGGTAAGAGGCTAGCCTGGTAGCCAGAAGATATGCTGATAAGGGTTCCTGTCATCGCCACAACAAGAGGAATGTCTCGCCGACAACCTGCAACAAAGAATAGTGGAACATACACAGGTCAGGGAGACAATTGGGTACCTATGCCGACATGAACTAGAATGAAAAATATGCATGACACAATGGATTCAAATGGATCACATGACAGAATATGAGTGAGGCAATATGAGGAAGGGACAATATGCTAATGAAAAGGGCCCAATTTGAACACTCATTGATGCAATTGACTATGAAAATTTGTAAAATTTTATAGTTCTAACAGAACCAGAGGGAGAAACACCCACCAGAAGTGAATTCAAACACACTGAGCTCAACCCTTGTGGGAGCCCACTTATCCCACGTGCCAAAATGAGAAACACCCCATAGCTAAAATTTTATCATGAAAAACCAGAGTACTTAACTAGACAATGAGAAAACCATAAATGGCACTAACAAATCTCCTGTCTAAGAATGCTCACTTTTTTAGTAGAAGCACTTTCTATATCAACTGGTGGAGTAGGAGGAAATTGGTATAACATTATCTCCTTTTTCTGTGAGTGGCCTGCTCCTTTCAATTATTCCTTCAACTTCATATTTTCCATGAACAATTTATTGACTTCATCATTTAAAAAATATTGTTCCTTTTCGTACTCTCCCAATCTAGCTTCCATATCCTTAACTATAGCTCAAGTGAACATAGTTGAATGCATTTCCATGGTTGTAGCTTCTAGAGGAGATGTATCCTTTAATTTTTTTGCCATAGTTGTCCCTTTCATTTCCTGTACTACATCTAGTAACCTTGGTTTTAGTGTACTCTTTTGTTTGGCGCAAAATGCTAAGGTTTCAATCTTAGGGTTATACCCTATGCCACTTACTCTTTCATCTGAGTCAAACTCAACAATCAGCATTGGGTCCTCTTGTGTTCTCACTTGATCAAGTAAAAACATTTTCTTTAATTCCATACCAGGGACCATAAGTATATTACTTTTCAAAATCATATCTTTAGCCTCTTGTGGGCTAACATCAATATTATCAATCCTTGATTCATTAAAAATTTGGGATACTATCTAGTCATGCTAGGATTCCTCAACTACCATCTTATTTATTTCAATCCTCACTTCAAACTCTCTCATTTTCATCTTAATCCAAAAGTCTTTAAATTTAGGGTTTTTGATAAATTCATCATCTTCTAATAACTTGTGAGCTGCAACTACCATATCATCCTCATGCATTTCTCTTTCTCTTTGTGCCTCAATATTAGGTCTAGCTTAAGCATGTGGGATTTAGTTTCAAGCATAGGTTGGTCCACTTCAACATCATCCTTTAAATGTCTTAATACATTAATTGCTTCTTTTGTATCTCTAACCTCCTCACTTATTTCATAGTAAACAATTGGCTCTATTGCTTGTGTCTTTGTTTTTTTAAAAGGAGGTTGTTTAGATGGTAATACTAGAGAAGCATGACATCCTAAAATAGTATCCAAAGTTATTTCTATAATTACAATACCACTCATCCTTTTGGGAGATAATTTGGCAATTCTCCCTATATTTGTTGTAGCCTTAAATAGTTCATGAAATTTATGAATTGTCATATCAATCCTCTTGACATGATATGCTTCCTCTATGAAATAACTCAATAAATCACTGTGCTTCATCTTTCTGTCTTCCTCAAGCCTTTTCATAACTTCCCATTTTCTCCTCTTATCATATACCTATTGAGGAGTGAAACATTTTTTTATTACATCTTATTCATAGTCAATCTAGTGAGTAACCATAGCCTTGGTAAGGATGGCGTATCTTACAAAATTTATGTGGTCCTCAGGGTCAAAAAATATTTCCTTTCTAGATTGTAAAGAGTAACTTGATTTTAGATAATTTTTCAACTCTTCAAGTGTATTGGATTCCATTTATAGTTCCCAACATGTTTTCAAATTGGGTAGAAATGTACCCTTCCTTTTTTTACTCATGACATCCTTTTACATCCATAGAATCTTCCACATGAACTCTAAAAATGATAATCGAAGGGGTAAAAACTTTGGTAGTAGATGTGGGGCCTGTGGGCATCCATAAATCCTGATTATTGTGGTATCTGGTAGAAAAAACCTTTCACTGAAGTTATGAGTATGGATTTGCTTAGGTTTCAAAGCCAAAGGTCTTAACAATTGTAGCACAAGTGTGTGTAGTCTTGGTGGTTGGTGGCAAAGAAATCTTGTAATTATGTACACAAATTCATCATGGAATATCACATAATTTGAATTCTTACATCTATTGTCCCATATATAACACCCTAGTTGCACTGGTAACAGATTCCCATGCTTTTCAATCTAACCCAAACACATCATTTTGGTCCACCTATCTTTATTCTGGTATAATATCAGGTGGCACAACAAAGAATATTTCCTAAATGTTATGGGGGATCTATTTTCCATAACTTGCAAAAATGCTTCATGCAATGCTTTCTCAAGATATGAGGAAAAATCATATTCAATGTTCATCTCAGGGTTTTGGATCCTTATAGCCATCATCATTAAACTAACTATAATTCACTCTTTTTCATATCCCAAGTACTTGACAAAGATAAAAGTAGGTTTTCTTGAAATAGAATTGGAAATATGAGACTTCAAATGGTTCAATAGCAGAAGGGGATATAGGAATCACCTAGTTGTTCACACCCCTTTTCATGTAAATGGGGAATTCATCACTTCTATGGGTTTTCCTCAATCTAGTATATTCTTTACTTCTTTGCAAATAAATTTTAGTCAAGTCTTGTTTGTTTAGGTCAAAAAATTCAATGATGGCCACTTTAGTCAACACAACTAATGGTGAACCATCTGGCAATATCACAGACCTAGTAGTAGGATGATAACTTTGGGCCAATACTCTGATGAACTCTACATCAATAAAAACATTTGGGACAATTAACTTGGCCAAATCTAATGCCCATAGATTTGACACCAAAATATTTCCCTTCGTTTTGTCATAAATTTACCAGAATAGTTCCCACCCAAAGATAAAGAGCATCTCTACAACCTTGAGCCACATCATTAAAAATATTCTTAAATCCTCTCTTAATTGATTTAGGGAGTATATCCATGATAGACTAGTGTAAGGACCTCCTTTTAACCTTAGATTCTTCCTTTTTTAGTTTAAGGTTCTTTCTTCTTGGGCGGAATGATGTCCTTTTTAGTTTTAGGTTATTTCTTCTTGGGCAGCATGAATTTTAACTATCTTCTCCTAGAGTATTTGAAATGCAGAATTCCAAACAATATTGTACTTGTAAAACTTAATTCATAGTTTAACTATCTTACTTCTCTTATACTTCTAAAATGCAAAATTACAAACAATCTTGTACTCGTAAAACTTAATTCACAAGAGTTTTGTGCACTTACCTAGGTTATGATGGTTGTAGAGCTTAACCTCCTCAAACTCCTAGCTCCCTGCAGAATAATTTTTTCAAATGAGTGCAAAAACAATGTCAAATTATTGGTTTAATGGCTTCTGAGCTTAGTCATGTCAACATTAATATCATCCTTACGCCAAATATTTTTCTGATAGCTCGAGTTTGAACATGTACCATTGATTTTACAAGATCGGATGGTTGATGTGATTTGTGCATTTAATACCATTTTATTGCCACCATTTTCTATAACTGTTGTGGGATAAAGGGGTATAAACCGCTATACCGCATGCTTCTTTAAATTTCACCGTGGGGTAATAGGATCCTTAACTCTATACTACAAGCTTGACTTATTTAACCCATGGTACTGTGGTTTACATTAATGGTCACATATGGCTTACTGCCATATTGCATGCTTCATCACATCCTTCTGTTGTATAGCAATTCATACCACCCTACCACATGCCTTTATAATCTTCCTCACAAGATGGTGAGTTATTCCCCACTATACCACACCCTTCATTTTTCCTTCCTGTGGTATGGTGGTTTATGATGTATTTAAATTCTCTCATATCAACCACATCCTCATCATAATACTTTCGTTGTATGGTGGTAAATATCTTCATGTTGTCTATTACACACCATCAGCCCACCAAGGGTTTATATTACTATTGAGGGATTGTGGTAACTGATAGTTAACGGATTTGAAATGTTTTTAGCTTGACATGTTTTTGCTTAAGTATATATATGATGAATTTTTGGATTTGGCTTTGTATAGGTCTTTCAATTTCAATCAGACCTAAAAAATTTATATGTTCAATAAAAAATAAAAAGGAATATAAGGGTCAAGGTTGAAGCCATAGAGCTCAAGGTTAATTGTGCTGATGGAACTAGGAAATTTTTTAAGTTTCTAACACACCTCATGATGAAATAGACTATGCTTTTCCTTCATTTTGCTTGTGTTATGTTTTTTATGAGTTCTTCTCTTGTGAATATATCCCTAAGGAAAATTTGTCTGATATGTGTAATTGTAAACATCTTCTTGGTTTTTGAATGTAAATTCTTTTTAATCTATAAATTGAATTCTATTTTAAGTTTCCATTTATAGTTATGAGTGGATTGAAAAGTCAACAATTATCAACTTATGAACTCAATAAAGTTTTACTGATTCAAGTTGTTGATTTATAGATTATTATTTATTTGGACTTCAGGAAATGAAGACAAGGACTATAAGGTGCAAATTAGATGATAGTGATCATAATGTTCAAATTCCAGAGATGGAATATGAGCGTGCATGTACTGAAAAAATGGCCAAGAATAATGAAGAATTTTTGAGTCTTGATTCAAAAAGGCAAGTTGTAAATCCACTAAGTATTATATTATTTTTTTAATAGTGTTTAATCAAATTTTATAGGCAAGAGCTTTATGTATATAAGACATAATATGATATTTTTTTTGTTTTATAGGCAACTACAAGAGTGAAAAGAAAATGTAGAAAGAAGACAAAAGGAAAAAAAAGATGCAGTGCTGCCATCTCGTAGAAGTTAGCGCTTTTGTGATTCAAAAAATACAGTTGGTGAAAATGATAGTTGTGATGATGTGAAGCTTGGTATAGCACATGGTGATGTGCATCCTAATATAGCACATGGTGATGTGTAGCCTAATATAGCACATGGTGATGTGCAACCTAATATAGTACATGGTGATGTGCAACAAGATATAGCACATGGTGATGTGCAATGTTGTGATGATCTCTTAGGACTAATTCTAAGAGAGATTATTGAAAAACATTAGGGAAAAGGAACAACAGGTCTACATATGTTTTTTTTAACATTAAAGGTGTGCTTAATGATGTGGAATCCACAAAGACCAGTACTAATCTACCTACTCATGCCACACCTGATGTGGCCAAGGAGCATGAAGTTCCAGTTAATGAAAGTCATGAAGAGATACCACTTACATCTAATGTGTCTTAGAGTACACCTGTTGCATCTAGAATTTTTGATGGAACTAGTGGATTAGCCAGAAATACTGGTAGTGGTAATTTAACAGAAGATGTGGATTCTTTTGTCAAAAGACAAAGATTGAGTCAAGATTTGTATAGATCTATTGAGAGGAATGCAAAAGAAAGAAAATTAGAAGGAAAGAATATATTCTTGATTAAGGTGTCGAGAGATTCTGAGCCCATTGGGCCAAATGCTGCAAAGTGGGTCACCAAGTTGGGTGTAAGATATAGGGCCCATTTGGATGTTTGCAAATCAAATTTTGTAGAGAAAGATCCACAAGTTGTGGAAAATATTATACAAAAAATGGAAAATTCTTTTGAGACTACTGGTGGAAAAATATCTATAAAATATTGCATGCAAAGGATGAGAGTTTTGATGAAAAATTATAGATATAGTTGTAGAAAAACAATTATGTTAGGAAAAGAGAGGTTCAAGTCCAGTCTATCTCCCAAAGAGTGGGAGGAACTAAGAGAAAGCATGCATTCTGAATAATATTTTGTAAAGAGTAATAGAGGAAAGAGAGCACGAGATAATGTGAGGGATGGATATACATTTGGTCGAGGTAGGTTGCATGCCAAAATGGACAAATTTGCAATAAGTGTATGGATTTTTGGTTCAATTTTCATTGTGTTATTTATTTTTATTTTTTATTGAAATGACTATAGGTTGAATTGAAACTGTATTTTAGGTGGAAAATAGTAATAGAGAAGTAGGTGTAGAAGATATTGTCAATTATATGGCAGCAATAGATGCTAGTAAATCTAATAGTAGGATGAAGCTAAAATCTAGTTCATCAACAGAGATTTCACAACCTTTGTATATCATGTCAACTCATATGAACTAGGGTACTAAAAGTCAGTGAGTTGCATTTTAGGTCTCAATTAACAAGTTACACAGCTGGTTTAAACCATTAACCCTATGGTTTCTACCTGGAATGAGCATAAATCCATGGATTCAAATGAGGTAAGAGCCTCTATTGATCTCATTTCTTCTTGTTTGGAAGTTCTATATACAAATGCCTCTTAATATGTAGATTATTGAAATATAAGTGTAGGAGAATCCAACCCAATTTATTTATTGTTGGAGTGATCTAGAAAATGTTCTTTTGGAAAAATTTATAGCCTACACTCCTTAATTTTTTTTTGGTAGTCTAGGGTATCCCCGCGACTCAACCCAGTGACACAGGTTTCCCATTATGGGGAAAGCTAAGGCAAGACTAGTCCCTGGAGATGCGCACAACTTCCCACAAGCCACACGCATTGGTTAAGCCTAGGTGCTCAAGTCGAACCCGAGACCTTGGGGAGAAAACCCAAGACTCAAGCCAACTTGACTACCCATGTGGGCTATATTCTTTACTTGACTATTGAATGCTTTGTACAATTTTTTTCTCAATGGTTAAAACACATGTAGAGAAATTTTTTCAAAGCAATAGTCCAAAACAAAAATACCTTCATGGTGTCAATAGAGTTGTCGATATTGATAGTGATGAAGTGGACAAGAATGTGCAATGCAGTCATCTAAGTTTTCCTAAAGTTAAGGTAATTAATATAATAGTTGTCAGTTATCTATCACAATGTTTTTTCATTCTTCATGCTTAAAATTTTCTTTGGGACAAAAAATTATAGCTTTTGCATTCTTTACTTTACTTATATTAATTTTTTCATGATGATTAAACCACATGATGTAGAGCAATTATATGAAAGAATTACAAAAAGAAAAGGGCCTTGTCAATAGAACTCTCTGCAAAGTTGCACAACTTAATTTTTGCAATGACATTGATAGTGGTTATGATGATGAACTCAATGATAATGCACATAATATTCATAGTGGTAGTCATGTTGAACTTGAGGTGAGTGCTATGAAACCACATGCAAGTAAGTACTAGTCAAGTAAGTAATGGTTGTTTTATTATGTAAATAACGGTAATCATTACGTATTTTATAGAAGCTAGACATTAGAATAGTAGTGAAGTGTAATTAGATAGTATACATAGATTATGGAATAAAGGGGGAACATATAACTTACATATGGAAGCTTAGAGCTTAGTTGTAATAGAGTGTTTTATAAAAGCACATACAAAAACTGATTTGTTCCAAGACATAAGACATTAAATACAACTGTCAAAAAAAATATAATGTGTGTTTTATATCTAAATACAATGTGTATTTTTTTTTTGCATACATTTATTGATAAACTCCAAGAAGGGGATATAGTTGAGGTGTTCAATCCACATGATTGTGTTGCTACTGACATTGGGCGGATTCACTCACTATATATTGTACATGGAGTCAAATTGAAAGGAACAGGAGATGCAAATGTATGCATTTTTTACAGGTCTCAAGTAACATACCCCTTCCTCATCTAGACAAAATAGATGGAGTTGTTTGTATGAAAGAGAAACTAGGGACGTTCACACAATGGCCACTAAAATATTTTAAAAAAATCATCATAGAGAGTTAGCTGTAAGTGTAGAAGAGAAAAAGAAGGGTTAGCAGTAGTAGAGTGTGGAGAGTGAAGTTGTAGACAAAGAATGTACTGAGCCTGAAGAAGTTGAACCCAAAAAAAAACTAGAAAATCTAATTTGAGTGTACATTTTGTGAGTAGAACAAAGAAAATTGTATCTTACTGCACCTGTAATACAAAACCCCTTTATTATGTTTTTCTCTTTTTGTTTGGGTTCCACTCATTCAAACTAGTGCATTATAGAAGAGGGGATATGTTATTGTGTAAGCAGTAGACACAGAGAATAGGGGTACAGAAAAAGAAGTAAATACATAGCAAATAAAGAGGTGTAGAGAAGAGGAAATTTTGTAAAGTGCAACATAGAATTGTCATCAAAACTGTAATATCTTGAATAACCAAAAAAAAGGCATTGTAACTCAGTTTTCTCAATCACATCACTGAGAAACTCACTTTGTAATGGTATATTTTTCAAAGCAGAGACACATTTATGTCTTGTATATGCTATAAGAACATGTTTTCTCAATAGAATTTTAGCATTTTTCCTTGTTAATAGCCATTTAATTATGCACAAATGAATGATTGATTATGTTTTTATGTTTTTTTATATGTTTAAACCTCAATTAAAGCATTGTCTTATTTCCATCAATTATAGGCAGAAATCAGTGAACAAAAATAATTAAATAAACTATCAATTGACTAAATATACTACCAACTAATAGAAATTAGTGCTAATAAATATGACTAAATATAATGATTATGCTATTAATAAACAGTATATCAATATACCTATTAGTTGACAGAAATCAATGAGTAGAAACAATTAAATAAACTACCAAATTGATCAAAATGATGATTAAAATTAATGAATAAATACACTACAAATGGATGAAAATCTATGAATAAAAATGACTAAATAAGTGACCAGTTAACATCAATCAATGACTAAATTAATGAAAAAATATACCAGTGAATAAAAAAATGATTGAACAAGTGACTAGTTTAAAACATTCAATGACTAAAGTAACGACTAAATTACACATTGTCAAATCAATCAAATTAATGACTACATCAATGACCAAATTGATCAATCAGATGACTAAATTAACAAGCAAGTCAATCACTCAGATGACTAAACCAACAACCAAAATGATCAATTAGGTAACTAAATTAATGACCAAATTGATCAACCGAATGACTAAAAATGGTTTAGTCATCAATTCGGTAGTGTTATAAATGACTGGAAATAAACTACTAATAGTCACGCGACCATGTTGAGTCATTTATAAGTATTTTTTAGTATTTTTTCTATCACATATTGTTGTTTCTATACTAGTGAACTGCAATTCATAAGACTTCACCAAAGAGAAATCTAGACCAAGAAATTTTCTCCTAGACCTCAACTAGAACACAAAAAACCACAATTCACAATTGGTGAACATAACTTGCACTGCACAATGAATCAAGAGCCAAAAATTTGGATATAGCAACATCCAACAACTATTTCCAACATATCTAAACCACACAAACATAGGAGAAAATCTCAAACCAAAACTTGAAGCAACTAATGAACACCTATAACCTTTCTCCAATACAATTTTCTTAATATCCTCAACATATACAACCAATAACCTGCAACCATGACATTAATGACAACAACAAATAGTTAACAAACAATTGACCAAATGACATCAATGAAAATACCTTCATTTTTTTTCATTCTTGCAACACTAAATGTTGGAACTAATTCTACTAACTTTGAGAGATGTATGAAGTAAAGTGCTCCAAAAGCATGTCATAACATTGGAGGAGCAATGGTGACTACTTTTCATACTAGAGAGGAGAAGAATAATTGGGTCATTCAAAGTGGATGCTCAAATCACATGATAGGTGATAAGAGTAAGTTTCTTAAGATTGAGAATTTTGAAGGTGGTTTAGTTAAGTTTGGTGATGATACATCTACTAAAATGTGTGGAAAAGGTTCAATCAGTTTTGATTGCATGCATAATATAGATGATGTTCTTTATGTTAAGGGTTTGTGGTATAACCTTTTGAGTGTAGGAAAAATGTGTAGAAAAGGATATAATCTTGTGTTTTAGGCCAATGGTTGTGAGATCAGAAAAGGCTTTGGAATTGTGGTTGCAATAGGAAGAATAATAGATGGAAATGTTTATCAACTTAAGTGTGCAAATGGTCAATGCTTTATAACTTAGATTAATGAAAGTTGGTTGTGTTGCATCAATTTTGATAGCCTAGTGAGGATCAGTTCAAATCAATTTGCGAGAGATCTACCAAAGATTATAAATCCTATCAATGCTATCTGCAAGGAATGCTAGTTCGGGAAGCAAGATAGAAAGAGTTTCAAAGTCAAAGAACAATCTACTACTAGTCCTTTGGAGTTGGTACATACAAATGTTTGTGGACCTACTAGAATTAGAATTTTTCAAGGTGATAAGTATCTCATTTTGTTGATTGATGATTATTCTAGAATGACTTAGGTTACTTTTCTCAAATAAAAATCAAAAGCTTTAGATAAGTTTAAGGCATTCAAAGCTATGGTTGAGAATGAAATGAATATGAAAATCAAATGTTTAAGATCTGACATAGGGGGAGAGTTCACCTATAATAAGCTTAATACTTATTATAAAGATCATGGAATAAAGAGGCATTTGTCAACTCTTAGGACTCCTCAGCAAAATGGAGTTGTGGAAAGGAATAATAGCATTTTTTAGGAAGCAACAAGGACAATGATGAAGCAATCAAATCTACCAGATGTCTACTAGAGAGAAGAAATTCATATTGTAGTATATAAACTTAATAGAGTGCAATAAAGGAAAAATAGTTCAAAGAATACCTATGAGTTGTGTTATGGAAGAATCCCTACTGTGAAATATTTTAGACTATTTGGAAGAAAATGCCATATCAGAAGAGATGAAGGAAAATTAGGAAGGTTCAATGTAAGATTTGGTGAAGGAATATTCCTTGGATATTTTACAAGAAGCAAGTCTTATTGATGCTACAACAAAAGCATGAAAAATATTATTGAAAGTCAAAGTGTCAAAGTGGGTGAAGACTTACACAAAATTTCAGTGATGATAGATGGATATGAATTAGATGATTCCTCTTGTAGAGAAGAAGGGAAAGATGATGGTAATGAAAAAGAAGTGCAGGTTGAAGAGGAAGAAGCTCCAAAAAAAAAAAATCCCCAAGACCTCTAAGTGTGTGTAGAAGAAACATTCTAAAGATCATATTATTGGTGAAAAAAGAAAAAGTTTGTTGACAAGAAGGGTTGCCATGATAGAAGAACAAGTAGACTTATGTTTACTTTCCAAAGTTGAACTTAAAATAGTGATTGAGGCATGAAAAGATGAATTTTTTATCAAGGCTATAGAAGAACTAATGCAAATTGAGAAGAATTAGACTTGGGAACTTGTACCAAGACCTACAAACAAGAATGTGTTTGGAAATAAGTGGGTATTCTAAAACAAGTTGAATGAGAGTGGAGAAGTGGTAAGAAACAAGGAAAGACTTGTGTGTAAGTGCTACTCATAAGTTGAAGGAATATATTTTGAGGAGAAATTCTTTCTAGTTGTAAGAATGTAAGCTTTTAGGATTTTTTTGGATTTTGCAACATATAAGGATTTCAAAGTCTACCAAATGGATGTGAAGTTTTCATTCTTGAAAGGTGAGTTGGAAGAAGAGGTTTGTATTGAACAACCAGAAGGCTTTTAGTTATCAGATAATTCTGATATGGTCTATAGATTGAAGGCATTATATGGACTCAAGCAAGCTCCTAGAGCTTGGTATGAAAAATTGAATAGGTACTTGTTACAACAAATATTTAATAAATGTATCATATATAGTAATCTTTATTTCAAAGTTGAAAAATATCAAATCTTGATTATGGTTGTGTATGTTGATGACATAATCTTTAAAGGAAATGAAAGTATGTGCAAGAAATTTGTAGAAGAGATGCAAAAAGAGCTTGAGATGTTTATGTTTTAGGGAGATGAATTTCTTCTTTAGACTCTAGATCAATCAAATAAAGAAAGGGATATTCATATCATAGTCCAAGTATGTCAAGGAAATACTAAAGAATTTTGGGATGGAATACTCTAAACCGGTATATACTTCCATGGTTACTAGTTGTAAAATAAGTAAGAATGAAGAATCTCTTAAGGTTGATCAGAGAAAGTAAAATTCAATGATTGGAGGACTGTTATATCTAACTACACTACTATACTGGATATCATGCATGTAGTTTGTCATGTGGCTAGATTTCAAGAAGATCCTAGAGAGTCACATGCAGTAGCAATGAAGAGGATATTCATATATTTGAAAGGGACTCCAAAATATGGCTTATGGTATCCAAAGGACACTGATTACTCTATAAGTGCTTATACAAATGCAAATTAGGTAGGTTGTGTAGATGAAATAAAGATTACAATTGGTGGTGCTTTCTTTCTTGGAAGAAGGTTGATGTCTTGCCTAAGAAAGAAGCATGATTTAGTGTCATTATCTACTACAGAGGAAAAATACATTGTTGTAGCATCATGTTGCACACATGTGTTATGGATGAAGAAAAAATTGAAGGATATCAAAGTCGTATTTTATGAACCTATCTCTATCTTATGTGATAATATAAGTGTTATCAATATTTCAAATAATCTAGTAATGCATTCAAGGACAAAGCATATTTCAATATAGTATCACTTTTTGAGAGAGAAGGTTGCAGAGAATGAGTTGAAGTTGGAGTATGTTCCTACTAAGGATCAAGTTGCAAATATCTTTACAAAGGCTCTTCCAATGGATAATTTTAAGTATCTCCAGGAGAAGTTGGTGGTTATTGTCCCTCTTTCTTTCAACTAGATTCATAAGGATATGCATTAGTCTAGTGGATCTCAAGATTATTCATTTTTCTAGACTAATGTTGGTAGATCCACTAGACTAATGTTGGTGGCTACCTCTCAGGGGGAGTAGGTAATAGCATTTTTGGTTGTTGCAATTAAGGGGATTAAGTGTTTTCATTTTGTTGTGTATTGGTGTTGTCCTTTGAATCCTTGTCAAATGAAGTGAATACATAAGTTGTAGATGAGTTGTTGTTCCTTATAGGTGTTACCTTTGAGGGAGAGAAACTATATGTGATTGATGTAAAAGGGAAGCAAAGAACAAGAGACATGTGTTTCCCTATTCCATTGATTTCAAAGGGGGGGAGAGAGTTAACTGAAAAACCATATGAGGTAAGGAGGAGAGAAGTCTTATAAAAGTATTGAAAAGAATATGCTTCTATAAGGGGGAGAAGTGTACACTATGGTACAGTATATGAGTTGGTGATCAAGGTTTTTATTATTGTTCTTTTTGTTGATTGTTTTCCATGTGTTTCCATCAATGACAAGAGGGGATATTGTTGGAAGTTTTTGTTATCATTGATGTCATTAGGTCTTTGTTGTTGCATTGATTTCAACCTATGGATATGCTTTGATGAGAATGTGTTGGTGATTTTCAACCTCTTGTGTGGTTGATATGTTGTAGAAGTGTTATAGATGATGAGAATGTGTTTTTGGTGCTTGGTTTCTAAGTGCTTTTGAGAAAATTTGAATAAAAGACGAAAGAGTGTGGTGAAGAGTGTTTAGTGTGATAGAATGGTATTCAGTGTTTTTCTTTGCATTTATTCATGGATAAAGATCTGATTGTGAAATTTGAATATGTTTCTTAGAGTTTTCCAGAGGTGTTATATCCAAATTTTCTTGTTCTAGATCATTATGTAGAGAAAGTTGTGTTCACTAGTGTGTGAACTATGTAAGCAGTGTTGTTTGGGAGAAATGGTTTTACTCTACAGATGGTTTCTAGTCTTGTGAATTTGAGAGTATTATTATAGTGCTCATATCTATCTCTAGTCTGAAGTTTTCAAATTTTGGTGCTCCACAAGGTTAGATTCACGTGCTATAGTATGTAGAAGGTGAACTTGGTGTACATGATGAATTTTTTCTTCTGGTGAATGATGTTGTGAATGATTTTTTAGATTTTGGGGTGTTGCTAGAATATTGTATATTGTGTTAAAGTGATGTGTGTGGTTTTTGATTCATCTTTGAATTAAATGAAGATTGTACTTAATTTTTTAATGGTGTTAAGATAGGTTCAATTAACCTTGGGTGTATACACTAATTGCATATATGCTTTGGTGTTTTTTGAAGTGTGGTGTGGTGTGTATTAGTGGATTTAGATCTGATTTAAGGTTTTATGTGGTTCTTCTTCATTCCTCTCCATCATGGGAATGTTTTGGTACCAACCTAATTTGAATTTGCACGTTTGAGGTGCATAGCCGACCTTGGAGATTGATTTCAAGTTTGAAGATAGTATATATGTGTAATGGATAAAAAATAAGTGGTGTAATGAAAATTGTTGAGATGTGAAGTATTAAAGTGTGAAATTTAGTGTGAGATTTAATTCCTAAGACTACTAGAAGTAGTGATCAGAAGGTGTCTACATTCTATAGAGAGAGTTTGAATGTTTTGGTGAAGTAGTGGTGGAAATTTTTTGTTGGTCTAAGATGTATTTCTCACTGTAACAATATTCTTTCTTCTTATTTCTATTCTAGTAGTGATCCCTTTGACTATAAGCCTATTGTATTAGGTGTTGCAATTAATTTATATTGTGAGCTAATCCTGTTCATGGTTTTCCCTTATTGGTTTTTCCATGTAAATCTGGTGTTCTCATGTGTTTGGATGTGTTTGCATTATGTTTCTCATGTTTACATTATGCTAATTCATGATAACTTAGGTTTAATGGTTGTTAAGGGTTTATGGACTAATGCAGATCTAAATGTTAATGAGGGTTTTGATGTTTTAATATACAACTAATTTCCCCCCTCTCAACTTTCTTGTGCATTCAACATGTTACGGGGTTGGAATCCCCTGATAGGAAACATGTAGTAATAAGGCTTCTCAACCTAATGAAAGATAAGGATGTGGCCCTATCCAAGAAGTGAAAGCAATAGGCTTCACCTTAGAAACTAATCTAGAATTTATTTGGAATAATGCAACACAATATGTCATTGGGCATGAAAAAGAAAGAGGCAGTGCTATTATCCTAATTTCTAAAGGGTGGGATCAATTTTTCACTGGATCTAGTGTTTCCCCTTGCAATAGGGTGTTTGGGTTTGTATTAAAAAGAAAGAAATTGTCTTTGGAATTTTTTCCTTTTATGCATCAAATGAATATAGGGATAGAATCAACCTAGGGATTGGTTACTCAACCTACAAGATATACCATGGATATTTTGGGGGATTTTAACATGATAGAGAAAGCTAAAGACAAATGGGGGGTATTAATATGGAATCAAAAGGAAATAAAAATCAGTTATGGCAAAGGATGAAATCCAAGATAAACATGGTTGACCCTATTGAAGGACAAAAAAAGAATGTACTAGTATCTAGTATAGATGGTATAATACAAAAAAAGGGAGTAGGAGGATATATTATCAGCTTAATAGGTTCTATGTGAACAAGGACCATTTCACCATTGACCCTATTAAGGATGGGTTTAAGGTGGAAGTTCAACCCTAAACCTTGTCTGATCATCATCCCATTAAGATTAGAATTATCCTTAAAAGTGATATGGAAAAGGATAGGAGTAAGTGGGGTGTTTTTTTCCTTAATACAAAGCTCTTGAAGGATGAAGACTGTAGGGATACTATAATTAACCTCTGGGGGATTAACAAATGGATATGTAGAGAAAAAGGGGCAATTGAGAAATGGGAACTTATTGTGAGGTTGGAGAGCTCTACTCCAAACAATTGGGAAAAAAGGGCCATGGATAGAAGGAGGGAGGAGGTGTTCCTCCAAGAAAATCATACTAAAAGTATAATCAAAAGTGTAGGACCAAAGAAATGAGGGCCTATGCAATGAAATCTCTCTTGAAAAAAAATTTCTAAGGAGGCTTTAAGAAAATAGGATACAAGGACTTAAAACAAGGGCCAAACTAAATTGGTTGAATAATTGGGATAAATGTACTAATTTCTTATTTAAATACCTCCGACATAAAAATATAAAGGAGAAAATAGACCAAATATGGGTTGAAGGAACTTCCCTAACCAAAAAAGTGGAAATCAAGAACCAATTCTACCTATTTTACAAGGTTCTTTTTACCTCAAAATGGGATAATGAAGTCAACATTAATTCTAGGAATTATATCAAGTAGCTCATATCCAAGAAAATTCTAGAAAAGGATACAATTGAGCTTAGTAAGGAAATATCTAAGGAAGAAATAAGGAAGGTAGTATTGTCCCTACAAAATGATAAGACTCTTAGGGTTGATGGTTTTCCAACAAAATTTTACAATCCATTCATAGACTAGGTCTATGATGACCTATATCTGGTATACAATGAGGTCCTTGAGAAGGGTTCACTGGGCAACAACATCAATAAAGGAATCATCAAGTTACTCCCAAAAGAGGGAGAAAAAAACATGATTAAGAACTAGAGGCCAGTCACACTCCTTAATGTCTCATACAAGATATCAGTAAGGTTTTAGCAAAAAGACTAGTGGACATTATACCTTCATTAATAGTACTCAAACTGGCTTTATTAAAGGAAAATATATATTGGAAAACCTAATCACTAGTTGAGAAGCTATGTAATGGGAAAGACACTCCAATTAGGGTATTGTAATGTTTTTTCTACACTTAGAAAAATCCTATGATAAGGTGGAATGGACCTTAGTAAGGTTGGAACTTGAATCTTTTGGATTTATAGAAGCATTTTGCAACATAAGGAACACACTATTCAAAGATGTTGTAGAACAAGTTGATGTAAGTGGATCCCTCGCAGAAGAATTTATATTGGAAAGGTCTATAAGGAAAGGGTCTCCTTTGGCCCCAAAATTATTTGTAATTGACTTTGATGCTCTCCTTTATCTCCTAAGGGATAATGACACTTCCCCAAAAGTTAAAGGAATAACCTTACCTAATAATAAGGAACTTCTTAACATTCAGTTTGCAGATGAGACTATAATTTTTGTTAAGTTAGAAGAAAATAATATGATTAACTTAATCGATAAACTTAACATCTTTTGTAAAGCTTCAGGAGCCAAGATAACACTTGAAAAGTCCATCATTCTAGGTTGGGAAGAAATCCCTCATGATTGGCTAAGGAATTATAACATTTAGTGGGGAGGCCCCCAAAAGTAGATAAAATATTTAGGTATCCCCTTTCCTGTCAGCCCCAATCTAAAGGGCATGTGTTTATGAATTAAGACTAAAATAGAAAAGAAAATTGAAATATGGAACAAATAGTTTCTATCTTTAGCTGAAAGGTTGCAAGTTTTCTAGAATATTTTGTCATCTTATAGCCTTTACTTTGCCTCAATTTGGCTATTTAGTAGCTACCAGTTTAGTGAAATTAAAAAAATAATTAGGAACTTCTTATGGTATGTTGGTAAAGGAAAGAGAAAGAAGCATGTACTCAAGCGGGAATGGTGTTGTGTTGATAAGGTAATAGGGGGTCTTAGCTTAAAGGACCTAAAATTGTATGGTATGGCTCTAGCTTCAAAATAGATCATCGAAGCAATGGAAGGTGAAGAACCCTAGAAGGTTCTCATGAGAAAGAACATAAAGAAAGTTGTCCCCAAATAGGCCAATTCATGGAAACATCTCCCATTTTGTGACCTACTTAGTAGTAAATTTCCTATATCTCTTGAAGGTTCAACTATCTTCAAAAGCATCTGGAAAGCTTGGGAATTCCTAAAGAAATTTTTCATAAATTGTCATTATACCAAGAACAATAATAGCACAGCCTTCACTCATAGATCTATGGTGGAATACTGAGCACAAGGGAAAGCCCCCTTCATTGTTTCAAGGTTTCTCAACTAAAAGGTGGGCTCACAAAGGTATTAAATGATTAAGTGAAATCTTAAAGGATGGGTACTTAAAAAATTGGAATGAACTAAGCACTAAATATTACTTGAATCCTACTAATTGGAATTACACATTGATAAAGGAAGTCTATAAAAGTATGCACTTCCTTGTTGAATTCAAACATGATGAAACTTAGTATCTTGAATTTTGATGGCAAGATGGAAATTTTCTCCTGAAGTTAAACACTAAAATGATTTATAACTTCCTTGCTAAGCAACATGATATTATAGAGCATGCTAATAAAATTTGGGGATTTAATTTAACTAAGAATGTATGGAATAAGATTTTCAAAAAGAACTGGTCAAATATTTTGGAGCCAAAAAAGGCTTATTTTAGATGGTTTCTTTTAATTCAAAGGCTACCTTATAAAATTGACTAGATGAAAATATTGATATTTGTAGTATTTGTAGAGTTCATAAAGTGATTAAACATATTTTTTTGACTATTTTTATGTAAAAAAAATTGGAAATTATTTTGTGAAAAATAGAGTATCTGGAGAAGTAATAATGAACTCAGTTTGGAAAAAAAAATTAGGAAAAGACAATAAAATTAATAAAGATCTTTCTATGTTTTGAATGTGTATCTCCTTTGAACTACTTTGGTCTATTTGGAAGGTAAGGAATGAAGACAAATTTAAGGGGATTAGAAGGGAACTTATTAAGTCTGCAAAAAGACTCACCTTTCACAAGGTAACCATCACTATGGAGATTTCCAAATGCAAATTATTAAAATTATTGGAGGATGGCATAGTAAGGGTCAACTTGTAGGAAGCTAGATATGGTCACACATCGCAGGTGGGACAACCCAACACAAAGGTATTCCTAAAATATTTGCAAGAGTTCCAAAATGAATTTAATGAAAAAATAGAAAAGAAAAAGGAAAACCAAAAGATTGGAGAACCCAAATTGCACACCAATGAAGACTATGTGATAGAGGGAAGTCTATTCAAATGATGAACACATTGTAGCTAAAAAACTTATGATATGAAGGGACCTAGAGTCCTATAGTGAAAGCAAGAATTGTTAACCAATGAAATTGGTAGTGTTTTATATCTTTTTTGTGCAAAATACAAAAGTCAGATATGTTATAAATGGGATATACAAGTTTTTGTATATTTTTTTTAAAGCAAGGATATGGAAATGTACATCATTATGTAAAAACTATAAAAGAAAGCATAAATATAAAATGTAAAGAACCATCAAATGGATAGGAATGATACCAAGTATATAGGAAAGATATATACAATGACATTGTATTTGTAGCAAGACTAAACCAACATATATGTATGTTTAAAAAATGGTGTTTTTTAATTATTTACACTATTATCAATACAAAAATATATTGAATTATATATAATTTGTAATGTTAATTTTGTTTCTTTATAATTATCCAAAGACATGATTCAAAAATCAATAAAACCATGTTTATTCTTTATATATTTTATTACTATCCCATATAACACTAGCTAGAATAAATTCCCATACTATCTAATTACTAAGTTTTTTAATTATGCTCAAGTGCTAGTTGTTGCTATTGCTGATCAACTTGGCCAAACCTAAATATGACCAATTAAATTATGAAGGAAGAAGATTTTATTGTGATGGAGAATGTACACTTTACAACTAATACTAAAGAAATATAAGTACAAGATAACCCTATCTTAGAGCATAACCTTTAAAGTATCAAGAAAAAAATAATACAATTATTGCAAATGATTCATCATTTTCAAAACATGTGAATTTTGGCATGGATACGTCGATCTTGCAAGATAGTAGTCCATTCAAAGTGCAATGGTAAAGGTGGAGATGGCAGTAGAGATGGGAATATTTCATGAGCTAAGACCAAGGGAAAACAACAAAAGAAAAATAGTCATGGGTCAAACACAAAGGGCTGAGCACAATCCATTAATGAGGATAGTCCATACAATGAGTCATAGTGATAATGAATAGTCAAGTTTCAAGAACAATGCAAGCATAATAAAAAGGAAAATAATATCAAGCACATAGGGAAATGATCTAGAGATTATGAGGACAAACCTAGTAAAGATCATAATTGGATAGCAATGTCACAAGGAAGGGATGATAAGGTGACAATATTCCATGTTCAAGTTTTAGACCTTGAAATTTTGAGGGTAGCCCTGCTGGTCAGTCAACAAAGTTAACTATGCAAAGGTAATGGTTCATAAAATATAGTCTACATTCCAAAGATGGATAGTCACCATGATGAAGGGAAAAATTCATGAAATTAACACAATCATGAGGAAGGACAGAGTTGTGAGCTATTACTATGAACAAAGAAGATATATTAAATTCATGGGTAAATTCTTCAAGTGTTGATAAGTGGGTCATAGGGCCTTCACTTACCATAAATACAATGGGGAAGAAATAGAAGTGGATCCCAGAGTCATGTTACTTGGGTATATGGAATGATAATGCTTCATCTAAATATAAAAAAATAATACAAGAATGGATTATCCCTCATGACGACTACCTATAGGATAGCCATGATCCTATGATTGTGATATGAAAAAGTTTAATTTTTATGGCTTTGGAATATTGTGCATGCTTTCATTTCCACCACCAACTAGTTTTTTTTCTTGTTGTATTGAGGATTTCTCACATCTCTATGATACCTTTTGACTCCTTTAAGTTCCTATTGAGGGTGGTTTTAATCACTTACAACATGCTAGGAAATAAGGGTTTATCATCCCTATTGAAAAGTAGCAAGACTACTCCAAGGTTCCTTTATGTTAGGTCATGACCATGTTGATAGCACAATGGTAGAGATCAAATGTGATTTCATGAGGGGATCTGGATTTTAACTTCTTAGAAATAACATGCAACTTAAAATAAAAGATCAAACAATTCAATAAATGCATTGCATGTTCAGGTCTATAGTATATTTACAATGATTTGATTCTCTTTCAATAATTCCAAACTTGATTTCAAATAAAATTCAAAACATAGAAAGGGTAACAAGAAGTAATGTAAAGGAAGTTTAAACTAATTGGACAATGACAATAAACATTTCATTCATCATTTATGTGTGTTTAAGAAAGATTTCTAAACCACCATTACAACAAATAGTATTTCAAGCATTTACCAATAGTAGCAATGCAATGTTCAAAGGAAATAAGTCACACATAAGATTTTTAGATTTCATGCAATCAGATCACTGTAAAGTAGACACAAATTTGAGAAAAAATCCTACTTAAGTCTATAATTACTAATAAAATATTACTAATTTCTCAATTCAAATTAAAATAAAATATTTATACCATCACCATGATACCAAATCAAGATGCATGCAATATGAATATCCCTTTGATTGAATCAATAATTCCTAAAGCCAATATGAAATTCCATGTTGAGATTGTATTGTTTAATTGTAGAAAATTACATTAAATTGGATCCTTAGAAATGATCGAGAATCAAACATTTATAGGAAAATAAGTTCCTAAAACTATGGATCTAATAAAAAAGCTAACTAGAAGTACCTCCAACACTTGATTTTTTAACTAAAAGCAAACTAAAAATTAAATAAAATCACAACTAGGTGCCCCAATTGGAATTGAATCTTCTTCTAATTTTAAGGAAATCATGAACATACCAGCTAAAAGTAAACTAAAATAAGCGACAATCTTCAAAATTCCCAATGCCACTAAACTCAAGCACATGATATGTGCTTTGATTTCTCTAGAAATTATCGTGCACATCCTTGGACATCTTTAACTCGGGTAACTCTAGGAAAACATGTTATTCACAACATTCGTAGCATCACTCATTAGAAAATGTGGGTAGTTATTAGCAATGATCTCCACCTATCTCTAGTTATCTGACAAAGTGATTAGACCAGGTTGGCACGTTATGATTCATCATTTCCTTTGGGTGGTATCCTTTAAATTAGTTCAGAATCCTTTAGAGGCATATCCCTTGCAAAAACCAATACCATGCATTATCACTTTCCTACACCAAGAAGAGAAAACCTACAAGAAAAACCATGTTACCTCCACCATATATACTCTTTTCTCAAAGTCACAATTTACCAAGCATGAATTATACAAAATTTTCAAGGATTGGCCTTCAAGTTTACCTATTATCATTTACTATTTTCATCTAAACTTAATTTTTCATCTCTTCATTATAAGTACCTTCAGGTATTAGGGATCAGGAATCCCCTATATGCGATACCTACAAAATGAATTTAATTTTTTGAATATTTCCCTTATCGGGCATCAAACATCAGGGGTGTTATGTATCCTTTAATTGTCAATGAAATATTTCTCAAGGAATATTTGTGTTTGATCAAGTATTTGGGATCCCATTTACTGCTTTTTTTATTTGGTAATGGTATCGGTTAAGTAGCATCTCCAACTCGCGAAGTGATGCAAGGATGGTGTAGGGCACCATGTAAACTTCATGCCTCCATAAGTAAATCTTGTAATATTTGAGACTTCATCATATTATGATTGTAATGAGGTCATATTTGGACCATTTTAATGTATTTGATTAGGTTTCTAGGAGTTTTTATGGTCAAGTTGTCAAATATTGTAAAATCTTACAAATATTGTCAAAATTGAAAAAGTGCAAGAAATGGAATATGAAGTCACTTTGTAAAGGGAAGGGTTTTGGATGTTGGAAACTCAATGGGTAGTTAGGAAAATATTGTGACATATTTAAAAACAACCTTGTGAGGGTGAGAAAGAAGTAGAGATTGTAACTTGAAGAGGTTTTTGAATAAAAGTACCATGTTTCTATAGATTCAACATTTTTTTTCCTATTGTAAAACATCTCTAGTCTATAGACTCAATTGGATTTCATAATATATTGTATTAGATTTCATTTGAAAGTGGTTTGAGAAATTTTCATTAAATTTGGGGTAATTGAGAGCACTTTGATAGAGAATTGTTTGAAACGCTCTTTTTCAAGGGTTTAAGAGTCTAAAATGGAATAAGTAGCCATTCCACCAATGGAAACCTTTGTAAATAATGGAATGGGATATTTAAGAGTTTTTAAAAAAAAAAATTGTGTTTGCAGACGCAAGGGAAAGCAAGTTGCATAAGTTTTGCTGCTTCCCTAGGTGATTTTCATGATTTTCATGCTTGAATTGATGCCTAAAGGTTAGGGTTTGAAGAAATTTCAATGGGGAAGGATGAAAAATGATTTATTAAGCATGGGAAGACCATATTTGATGTGTCTAAGTTGTTAGTGAGGTGATTAGAGGCCTGGAGTTCACAAATCCAATATTGACCTAGTGAAACTAGCTTAATTTAGCTTCCTTGAAAATGGGACAGTCAATTTTAAAGGCTTATGTTACAAAAAAACCTATGCCAATTTTGACATATGTTTAATAACTTCCAAAATGGTATTCAAAACTATCTTTAGGTTCTAGAGAAGAGTTCTAGTTCAAAATATATGCTATGATAATCCTTTATGAAGGAAACTAGGTAGGTTAGAGAACTTGTGGGACAACAAGATTGTGATGAAAGGTGGAGATAAAAATAGCATAATGGGACCCTATGGGATGTGATAAGACTCTTGAAGTGGATATTAGAAGTTTGGGATGACTATTTTACATACTTGCTTTGTAAAAGAGGGCTAATTGCCCCTAAAAACAATGTTGTAGGTCTGATTTGAAGGATACTTTCCAAAGTACGCCTATTTGGTTTTCAAATATGTTTAAGAAGGCCTTAATGGGTCCTTAAAACTATTTTTTTGGTTATTCAAACTAGTTGGAAAGTTGTACCCGATTTCATCCATTTGGAATACTACAAGCAATTTGGTCTCTTGGTGTGAGTAATGGAGGAATTGAAGAACCAATGTTCTAGGAGAGTTTTATTGGCTTAATCCTATCATTCTCATGATAACCAAAGTGTTCTAGGGTCTGGTGAAGAGTTTGGAACTTGATTTTAGCTTTTGGTATATTTGTAGCCTTTGGAAACCATGTTTCATTGAAGTGAATTTGTGAGTGTTTAGTTGATCAGTCAAAAATCAATGCTTTATGTCTTTGTAAACCTTTGAAGCCCACCATGCTCTACATCAAAGGATAAAAAACCCATCCACAAACTCAAAAAACATAATAGTTAAACAAATAAAATCAATTGTATTCAAATCTGAAAATGTTCTACAACGTGTTGAAATAAATGCAATATTTATTCCATAATATGATCAGCAAAACATTTTTTACAAAGTTTGGCTCGCCATGGCCATTCTCTCTCATTTTTCCTCAAACTCAAACTTCATCTCTACTTCCTACAAGATTTGAAAATCTGCTCTCAAAACTTCCATACTGTTATCCTCATCTCCAACTTAGTTTTCTACAGCCTGCCAGTTCTCCCTCTCTTCTCTTTTTTTTTAAATTTTTGAAATTTGAATTAAAAATCAATTAAATTCCCTCCCAAAGTGGCATCTCACTCCCTTAATTAAAATATACATTTTTAACAATTTAAATCTTTGTTGGAATCTTCTATGTTTGGCATTCAAACCTGCTCTCACGTTTTTCTAAAGATGCCCTCCAAAATGGGGGTCTAAACGTAGATTTTTTAATCAATAATGTCAAAAATACTTTCCTCTTACCAATCTATACCCTTGTTCCTTCAAATTAATAAAGATACCCATGTTTTCATATCTAAATTTTTCTTTGTAACAGTTGAAAGAAATAATTATCATTTATTGTTTTATTGGGAGCAATTACATGGTGAAAAGGTGAATTTAAATCAATAATTTAAAATCCTTCACAATTTCCCATTTTGAATTTTGAATTTTTGTCAAAAGATGAATATGAGATAAATAAAATCCATCAAATATTACCTTCTAAGACTGCATAGATAATTTGGAAAAAAATTCAAACATGTGACTTCATTGCTACAAAATGGGTGCCAAAAACTAACTTTTTGCATAACTCTTATCCAGAAGCTCATATTCACATGAAACTTTGTCAAGATATGAATAATATCATTAGAATGATTCCTTCCAACAAATTTTGTTCCAACATTTTAAAATCTTGAAAATTAATTATTTTTGCATGACCATCTAGCATAAAATTTCTAATTTTAATTTATCCCAAACCATGAGGAATTTGGTCATGAAAATTTCACCACATTATGCATAATTCATCCAATGATATATCATCTAAAGGATTTTAACCCAAATCTTATAGATTTTTGGAAACAATTGTTTTCATAAAACTACCTATGGGAGTTTTAAAACTGCAACAGGTTAAAAACTCAAATTTTGAAAATAAATCACATGAGAATTTTTTCAATGCAAAGAGAAGCCTGAAAAGACCACAACACACCAAAATTGAAGAAAATGAAAACACCTGAATTGCTTGGTACCCCTGGATTCTCCTGCATGAAACACCCGGGGTAAGTGAAATGTGTCATGAGTTGAAAGCTCATGAACATTTGAAGACCATGTGTTTGCTTTGGATCCACCATTCTTCCTTATCCTTTTGAATTTTATTTTTCTCTTCTTCCAATATCTTGTTGGAATATTCACCATCCTCCTCTAAAGAATATTTTCTTCCCTCTTCTCCTCTTTCATGGGTTTTATCTCTTCACAAACTGACCACCTCCATGAAATCTCACCTATGGCATCTTTTATAGCTTCTACGTATAAATATGTTACATACACAAACCAATTTGTAATTACATAATCTCTCTTTCTATCTTCTTGCACTAACTCATGCAAATTCACATCAACTACTTCATCACACAATGTAGAAAAATAAAAAATTACCTCTTCATCAATCTACTACTTCATGTCCATCAACATGTCTTCATTATACTCTTCCTCTGTTGCTACAAATTCCACCTCATCATCATCTGCTGTAATTTCTTTCACTGGGTTGCACTTTCATTATTCTCAAGTTTCTCATTTGATCTGAACATCTCTATTTTCATGATCTCCTCTACAAGAAATGAATCTTCTTCACGAGGTTCTCTGTCAAACACAGGAGCTCCACAAATTTTTGTATTATCATCCTTCTCTCTTGGGTTGCAACACTCATTTTCTTTTCTTTTCTTCTCACTATTCTTCACCAATATCCTCTTATCTTTACCAATATTCCTCTTCAATTTATCTATGCTCATCTTGATACTTCTCACTTCCTCACAAACCATTTGTTCCATCTTCTCAAACTTCTCATTTTCTACCTGCTCCCAATATCATTCCTAGAACAATATTCTCATGGTTCTCACAACCCATCCCATCTTGTCTCCTGCAATCTCACCTCAACTCACATGCTTTTCATTTCCACAACTTGCCCCTCTCGGCTCTCAATTGCTCAGGACTCCTCACACACTTGCAACAATTATCTCGGGCTTCTCAAACATCTCTATCATGCTCCCTCTATCAATCCACCAGTCTTGGCATAAGTTGTATCATGTTCGGCAATCTACTTATGCACTCAAAACCTTTGGCTCTGATACCATTTGATGCAAGGACAAACAACCCATCCACAAACTCACAAAGCATAGAAGTTAAACAAAGAAAATTAATTGCATTCAAATATGAAAATGATGTGCAACATGTTGAAATAAATACAATATTTGTTCCATAATATGATCAACAAAATATTCTTTTACAAATTTTGGCTCACCATGGCCATTCTCTCTCATTTTTAATCAAACTCAATCTTCATCTCTGCATCTTGCAAGATTTGAAAATCTTCTCTCAAAATTTTCATAATGTTATACTCATCTCCAACTTAGTTTTTTGCAGCCTCCTAACTCTCACTCTCTTCTCTTTTTTTTTAACTTTTTGAAATCTAAATTAAAAATCAATTAAATTCCCTAACAAAGTGGCATCCCACTCCCTTAATTAAAATGTACAATTTTAACAATTTAAATCTCTTCTAGAATCTTCTATGTTTGGCATTCAAACTTGCTCTCACGTTTTTCTGAAGATGCCCTCCAAAATGGGGTCTAAACGTAGATTTTTTAATCAACAATGTCAAAAATACTTGCCTCTTACCAATCTATACCCTTGTTCCTTTAAATTAATGAAGATATCCATGTTTTCAGCTCTAAATTTATCTTTGTAATAGCTAAAATAAATCATTATCATTTATTGTTTTACTGTGAGCAATTACATGGTGAAAAGTTGAATTTACGCCAATAATTTAAAATCCTCCACAACTGCCCATTTTGAATTTTGAATTTTCTTCAAAATATGAATATGAGATAAATAAAATCCATCAAACATCACCTTCTAAGACTGCATACATAATTTAGAAAAAAAATTCAAACATGTGACTTCGATGTTGCACAATGGGTGTTGAAAACTAACTTTTTGTATAACTCTTATCTAGAAGCTCATATTCACATGAAACTTTGTCAAGCTATGAATAATATCATTAGGATGATTCCCTCCAATGGATTTTGCTCCAGCATTTAAAAATCTTGAAAATTAATTATTTTCGTGGCCATCTAGCATAAAATTTCTAATTTTAATTTCTCCCAAACCATGAGGAACTTGGTCATGAAACTTTCACCACATTATGCATAATTCATCCAATGATATATCTTCTGAAGGATTTCAACCCAACTCTTATAGCTTTTTGGAAACAATTGTTTTCATAAAACTACCTATGGGAGCTTTAAAATTGCAACAGAGTAAAAAATTAAATCACATGAGATGTTTTTCAATGTAAAGAGATGCCTAAAAAGACCAAAAAACACCAAAATTGAAGAAAAGAAAAATAAATATTTTTGGGTGATGCAGGATTGTTTGGTACCCCTAGATGCTCGTGCATCATGAAGTCTGAAAGGACTTTGGGGATCAAAGTTCAGCCTTTTGATATACTTCTTTCCACCGAACTTACAACTATTACTCAACCTCATTTTTATATTTTAAACCTTAGCTTTTGAACAAGGAATATGCATCTATTGTTTATAATAGTCAAAATAAAGCAATCATTCTTAGACATCAGGAGTCAGGGATAACCCTTACCCTTTGCACCTCTATAAGCAAAAGGTAAGAGGTACCACCAATACACGATGTCCAAAAGACATCACAAAGGAAGACAATTTTTTGTTACATGTTTACTAGTATAATTAGGGGTTGTAGTCGGGTGTACCCTTGATCCTTACACCTTTATAAGTAATGGGCAAGAAGTGCTACTGATGCCTAGAATATGAAAGGTTTCACAAAATTTGTTAAGTCTAAGCCAATGTGTCATAGATAAGGGGTTAGGGTTTCCCCTTACGCCTTCTGAATGTTCTAAGGTATGTGATAAAGGAAACCTATGAAGTCTAAAACTAAATTACTTTAATTCTAAAGTGTTAAGGCATGAAACTAAGTTGAAACCAAAGGAGATCACAAGTCCAACATTCTCAAGGAAGTTTTGAAATTATTATAAGCCTATAGTCGAAGGTATAGGATTTTTTCAGACATCGTGGATTGGCCTTACTCTTTACTGTCTCCACCTCTATAAGGAATGGGTAAGAAGTATCCTCGATTCATGAAGTCCAAGAATGTTTGATCAATAAAATTCCTTTTAAGGGAGTCTCAAGAATCGATAGTTAGAGTTTCTCCTTTCCTTATAAAAAATCTTTTAAGGATTGAAGCAAGGAGGAATAGTGATGCTCGAAACCCAAAGGTCTCAATAAGATTTCACAAAGCCATGGAGGAAGGGTCAGGGGTCAGAGATTATATTTTCACTATACCTTATGTTGATTTCATTAGCATACATGATAAGTGAAATTTGTGATGCTTGAAGTTCGATGCATTTGAAATTTCAAAAATGTTAAGCCACAAAAGGGGGGCAAACCTCGACAAGCTCAAGGCCTGACATCTAAATGGGTGAAAGAAAAAAAGACACCAAGCATCGGGTAAGGATTCAAGTATCGATTGTGATCAATATGGTATACTATGATTAAGAATCCTAATTTATCAAGGGTTGACAAGGTACTTAGAATGAAAAAAATAGAAAAAGGAAAAGAAAGAAGGGGGAAAGGGAAAAGTGGGAAAGAAAGAGAGAAGAGAAAAGGAGAAAAGAAGGATATACAGAAAACAATGACACACAAAAAAGTGAAAGAGGGGGGTCCCTATTTTTTCAAAAGGAAAAACGGGGTGTGAGTGTGAAGGCACAATAAATAGATACCAACAAAAAAATGATTGAAAAGAATTTCTATCTTCAATTTTTTTTTAAACAAGCTTAAACTTAAAGATGTTATTAAACTTATATTAAGTAAGAGAGTCCATAATAATTTAAGAATTTCAACTAGTTCACCAATCATAATAGAATACCAAAGTCTCATAGTGTGTGCACCATGATGAATTCCTTCAAAACATGGTTTAAAACAATAGAATGACCTACGAATCAATACAATTTGTGTGATCTTGCATTTATCCCAGCTATCTTTATTCATATGCATATTCTTTTATTTGTTCCATTTTGATATTTAGCTGGTGTGACTTGGGCATAGATTTGTTGCCAACTAGGCATCCATCGCCTCGATAGAGATACCTCTGATTCCCTCAAACCTGGCCCAACTAACAGTCGGGCATCCATAGCCTCGGTAGAGGTTATTTGAATCACCCATTTACATGGTTTTTGTTTCTTTCTTTTTTTCTTTTCCTCCAAGCTATCATCTAGTGTTGGGTTGGGAATCACTATGGTCACTAAGAAGGGAAACACCTTTAGATTAACTTGAGTCTTAAAGTCATTACTATTTGTTATAAAGCCCTATCCTGATTTTCTTAATTTTCAAGTGCTAAAACCTAGGCAACTACCTTCATAGGTTTATTGACTTCACTACATCAAATCATCTAAGACTCTAAAGTTTAATAACATACTAATAGACCTTGATTTTAAACAAGGAAATGGTTTCAAAAAAAAAAAAAACTACAAGTACCTTATTCATGGTTGACATTTGGACCTAGAACATTAATGAAAACCCACAAACAAAGAAGGGAGGAACAAGAAAGAATGAAAAAAAATGAGAAAATAAAGTGAGACAAAAAAAACATGAAACAAAAATAGAAAAACCCCAAAACAAAAACAACATAGAGAGACACAAAGGAGAACAAAAGAGAAGCAAAAAAAAAAAATGACTAGAAACACAAAAAAGAAGAAGAAAAAAACTAAACTAAATTGGAACCTAACTATCCTAATCCTAAACCAATTCTAAGCTAAGCTTGAAAAACATAAAACTGCAAAAAATTATACATTCGCTTGACAAATTTTTCATTATGTGCAAGTCTTAACTTACTAGGTAGAGATCTAAGCCTAGCAAGCTCATCTTTATACTCGAAAAAGTAAAGTTTGAGTAGAATAATCTCATTCCGAGAGTACAAAGCTTGAAAAAATAGAAGTTTTGGATTTTATCCTTTGTTATGATTGATCTACAAACATGTCTTATTTTCCCTGATGTTATAGTCAAACTAAAAATCATCAAAATATAGAGGATAATGAAAAGATGCCACCTAATTTGGAATATTTCTAGTTGTAAAGACATGCTCATTTTGTACAATTTTATCTTCTTGAGGTCTTAGCTCATGATACACCATTCCATTCCGCTCTAGTACATATACATCAAAAGAAACAACACCCATTAATGATGGACCATAACCATTTGAGGTATCAAAATAAGGTTAAAGTTTTTTATGTACATCCTTATCATTATCAATACTTTCTCAAGCAGTAAACAAGTATGCTTGATTTCAATGGGACCACCAACTCCAACTCCAAGTATAGATATCATCAATTAAATCGTTATCTTCCTTAACCTTAAATCAATTTGTTCAACTTTTTCCTTACCTGCCATGGCAATCTCCCAAATCAGAAAAAATTACCTCATAATGTGAACAAAATGGATGAATCCTATAGGAATCACATAAACAAAAGGTTTGTTATGCAGTCAAAATACCCACGATCCAACATTGTTGCATTCAACTCATATATGGGATCGAAGATCCTTTTGGTTTCCTCAAATGAACTGAGTTGCAAATCATCCTAATTGTCAATTTGTGAACTTTGTGAAACTTCTCCCTCATGAGCTAAAGAATTGTTCCTATCATTCCCCTATATATCATCAATAAGGATGTGAGAAGCAACATACAATTCATAATAATAATTTCCTTCTAACAACTCATTCAAATGCAAAGAATCAAAATTAGGAAGATACTCCCCTATTTTGTTTTCCTTGCCATGCTGAAGTGATTTGATTTCCAGGGAAGCCTCTTGATATTTCATCTAATATTATTGTTAGAATTGGCTATGGATGCCAAGATCTATGGACCAAATGGAAAGCACAAAAAGAGAGATAATATAATATGACAAGAATAGACTGTATTCAATGTCATTGATATGAGATGATTATGATTGTTTACAATGAGAGAGACCCCTTGGTTATATAGCCAAGGTGAGAACATAGAAGGGTATAAGATTATGACAAGTGTTGTAATCTTATGACATGATACAACAATGAAAACCTATCACTCCACAAAAGGTGGAGAGATAATCACATGATGTTTCTACAAAAGGTGGAAATGATAAAGTAATGACATGTCAAGTCCACCAAAAGTGGAAATTCTCCAACAACCTCCTATGTGGTCCCTAAGTAAACTTAACTAAGGTGTAATTATGACCTAGGACAAGGTACAACACATTTAATTACACCAACACCCCCGCTTAAGTGCAACTTAGGGAGAATGTACACAAAAGAAAAAAATGCAAGATGGGTCCCGACTACTAGGCCATGTTAGGTACCCATGTACACACAATGCAATCTCCCACAAGCGAGGAAAAGGAGAAAACCCAATGGGACAAAACTCCTCCCCAAAAGAGAGATGAAATACAAAATAGAAATACTCTCAATGAAGAATGAGAAGGTAAAAACCCCATGTGAAGAAAAAGACCCCCCCATAAGAGAGAAGTAGAAGAGAGACAAGGTAGCCCCCCCTCAATGTTGAGTCTCTTGCAATGATGGTAGAAGTTCGACATTGAATGTTGAAGATGATCCAATCTCGCTGAACAACATTCCTCCCCTTAGGAAGAAACAAAAACAAGGATGTACGCAGGATATCAAAATGATGGATGATATATGATGGTGTCTATGGAGCATGCTCAAGTGTCTCCATGTTGATGCCGAAAGATGATACACTCCAATCAAGCATTCTAGGCCACACTGCTGAAGAGGAAAATCCAACATCTAGTAGAGAAGAATGTAGAGCACAATCCAAAGACAAAGATATCCCCTCTGAAGACAAAAAATCCTCCTCCAAATGTTGTCCAAAAGTATCCACACTCACGCCAATCTGTGAAGAATGATCATGTAGAGAATGAACAAGAGGGTCAAGGTGTTCCCTCACAACAACTAAAGAAGGTGCATCTTCATCAAAGAGAAGATGAATGCTATCAATGGTGTCCTCCAAATCTACAAGATGAGTTTCCACAAACAAGTCTGAAATACCTGTGAGGAAGCCATCCAAGGTAGTCATATCTGGAAGACAATCAGGATCCTGCTGCACTGAATCACTAGGAGCCAAAACTGTTGAATCGCAAGTAGCATCAACTGCAACAGTAGAAGGAGGGGATAAAATGCATGGCTCAAGGACTAGATCTGATGTGGGTATGCCCAAGTTCAAAAAGCCAAATGTCTCCTCAGAATCAAAGTTGTGATCAACAGTCAAAGGAACATTGTCATCATCAAAAGCAAACTGTGCAAAGGAATACAACCGAGACGAATGATCAACCACCTCAATAGCAATGATCTCTTGACTCTCCAAATCTCGAATGATAATAGAATCAGGAGTGAACTCCATAGTTCTCCCATCTCCACCATGTGTAATCTGATAAATGGAAAGTAGATTGTTCGTCAAATGAGGAACACATAAGACATCCTGAAAAGTGTTTTCCCCAATGCTAATAGATCCCTTCCATGTTATACTCATATATGTATTGTTTCCCATCAAGATAGGAGACATAGAACAAGGCTGAAATGAAGAGAAGATAGTCTATGAAGATGCCATATGATGTGATGCTCCTGAATCTAGAAGCCATCTCCTTGATCCTGGACTTGAATGAGCACAAAGAGCTTGTCCTTTATATCCTGATGTTTGACCTTTGTCCTTTTTAGACTGTTTTGAAGTAGAAGGAGAAGAAGATGATTTAGAAATTCTAGAAGGAAAATCAATGTGATTCTTTTTGAGAAGATTTTTCAACTCATCAATATCCTTCTTATAACAATAATGTTCATGTCCATCCTTCTTGCAATATGCACAAAAAGATCTCTCCTTCTTAGATGATTTCTCTTTTGAAGATGAATCTTTATGTCCTATGGAATTTGATGTGGCTTGTGTGTTCTTCTTAGGCTTATTCTTTGTCTTTTCTTTGCCACTTGAAGACTTCTCATCCTTTGCAACCAAGGCATGTGATTTTGAAGACTTCAAAGTACCCATTTGAATAAGCTTATCTTGCTCTCTAGTGAGTTGCATAGCAAAATCTTCAAAGGAAGGCATCTTAAACTCACTCCCAAAATCATTCTTTGTAGCATAGAAAGTAGACACAAACACTGAATATTCAGGTCCTAGCTTTGAAAGAACACTTAAGATCAATTGTATATCTGATTTCTCAATTTTACAATTCTTCAATTGTGTTCTTAGTGACTTGAATTTGGTGATGAAGTCTTGTATGTTGTCAAAATTACATGGATTGAGACTGATTAATTCATTCTCCAACAAATGTCCTTGAATTTCATCTATTTTCCTAAATAATTCTGACAATGTAGTCCACATAGCCATAGGTGTATCCAACTGCTCAATGTGAAACAACAACTTAGGAGAGACATACAAGCACAAATAGCCAATGGCTTCTTCACAACTATTCAACCACTTATTCTTTTTAACTTCATCATTTTGTGGTTCACCATCAAGCCCATGAACTATCCTATACAATCTTTTTACTCTTAGCAATTTGTTCTTTTTTTATTTCCATTTAGGATAGTTGTAAGGTGTTAGAAGAGGAATTGTAGATGGCTCCATGATGAACAAGAACACAAATCAAGAGGAATGCAACCACAACCAAAAGAAGAATCTCCCCCAAATTCACTTAATCAAAAGACCCCCCCAGCAATATATGAGCTTGGCACTTTATGAGTAGTGTGTTTACAATTGCCACTTGCCAAAAAACAGCGAAGTGGTCTTAATGTTGGTACATGCAAATGTCAAAATAGGCCACAAAATCAAGTATATTTTTTGGTATAAAATGAGATAAATCTGATCATACCATTGAGAATTATACAAAAAAATCATGCACTTTCAAAAAAAATTATACCCAAAAATGTTACTGTAGGAGCAAGATATGAGCTCCCGAAGTTCCCAAAATGAGGATGAAGTAGCAACACCTGTGAGAATCTGCAATTTCTGGAAAAACCAGGCACCAAAACCAAAAACTGATTGCACTAGTGCGTAGAGCACGAAAAATTAGCCCAAATAAAAAAAAATTGCTTGCAAATTGGAGGTTCTAAGCAAAAGTTATTGCCGTTTGAAGATCAAGTGCAAAAATCAAAACTCCCTCTGTGAAGAGGCAAAATTTTCCAAAATTCTTTCCTCCGCCAAATTTATCAGAGATATTGCCAAATTTAACAAGAATTCCATATTTTTCTAAATATAGAGGATTGCAAATTACAATTTTGATTTTTTTTTATCATAAAAAAATAATAATAAAATTTAAATATAAGGTTTAGTGGGGGGCCCCACGTGGCCACACCCCAACTCCCTTTGTAAGGCTGTACGCAGCCCTCTTAATGGAGGCTGCAACTTTATAAATTCTACCCACTTTGAATTATAGACCACTAATTTCAATTTTTTGATGCCGAGTATAATAAACAGCGCCGGATTTTCCTATGGAGCCCGTCAGCGATTGTAAAGTGGGGTCCGCGGGAGTACTACAAATGAATAAAAGTGTGCCAAGTGGCGGATGCTAAACCCCCTAGTACTCTGCGGATCTGCAGAATAGTACGTCTATGTACTAACTCCGCAAAATTTATTCAATTTTTTTTTTTGTATTTTGATTTTTCAATTAAAACTTTTCAAATACAAAAAACTGTTGGTACAAATATTTGATTTTTTATAAAAAAATCAAAAAAACTTCGGTGGAATAACTTTTATTTTAAAAAAAATCGTAACGCAGTAATTATGACGACTTGGGGGCCGTACGACTTCTTGGACAAATTTTTTTTTGTCTCACCGGACAACTGTTCCGATTTGGACGAATTGATAGTCGATCTTAGGGTTTTTGGCCCTTCTGGACGCAATGGTAGGGTCAGATTTGACCAAAAATACTCCAAAATTATAGCTACCTTCTAGATCTAGCAACTACATTTCAGCTTCAAACCCTCCTAGATTTGGCCTTGTATGTCCGATTTCGACGAAACAAAAAGAAAAATCGACTATCTCAAACCTTCCGGACACAATGGTGAGCTCAGATTTGCACCAACAAGTTCAGATATGAACCTACAACAAAGAGCCACGAATAGAACCTCCTCAAATTTGGGATCTCTTTTCAGAAAAAGACTCTCCAATGGCACCCAACCCGCTCTAATACCATGTTAGAATTGGCTATGGATGCCAAGATCTATGGACCAAATGGAAAGCACAAAAAAAGAGAGAATAGAATATGACAAGAATAGACTGTATTCAATGTCATTAATATGAGATGATTATGATTGTTTACAATGAGAGAGACCCCTTGGTTATATAGACAAGGTGAGAACATAGAAAGGCATAAGATTATGACAAGTGTCGTAATCTTATGACATGAGACAACAATGAAAACCTATCACTCCACAAAAGGTGGAGAGATAATCACATGATGTTTCCACAAAAGGTGGAAATGATAAAGTAATGACATGTCAAGTCCACCAAAAGTGGAAATTCTCCAACAACCTCCTATGTGGTCCCTAAGTAAACTTAACTAAGGTGTAATTATGACCTAGGACAAGGTACAACACATTTAATTACACCAACAATTATTTTTCTTAATCCATTTGAATCCCACCATACATTTCTTGCTACAATAAAACACTAATTTCATCTATGTTAGTGTTGGCATTAAAATTAGATCCATTCCCCTGATAGGTGTAAGTCTAATCTAATTGACTATCAGGAAGCGCTTGGCTAATCTACACATCCATTTGACCTTCTTCCTCTGAAGAATCCATTTGGAATTTGATTTCTTGCCCTTCACATTCACAATCTCATCTAGAGGTATGTTATTCTCTTTCAATTTGTTTGTCATTCAAATCAGCAAGGTCATTTCCTTGTGTCAATTGGTCAAAGGATGTTTCTTATTTATCAATGATCATGAAAGAATCTATGGATGCATCAATAAATTCATTTTCTACATCTAGTAGATCTGAACAAGATGGAGAATCTTTATCAATCAACAAGTCTACTTCAAGGAAAGGGTTAAGTTCCCTAAATTATGGAGATGAGCTAGATATCTTTCACAATTGCTTTCATCCTTCCATATGGATTCATTATCCTCTTTGTGTATGCTAGTTGTTTCATATTCCTCATGGAGTGGAAGACTAATCCAATGGCCTTCTATTGGAATGAGTACCTCTTCAATAGTGATCAACCGCTTCAAATATAAATCCATCCTTCCAAGGTAAACATAGAAATCCATCTCACAATATTTATTTGTACAATGTATCCTACATCCATTTGTCATAGTTAGTTCTAACAGTCTTGGAGTACCTAATTCCTCCAATTTCACATTTAATTGATTTTGCATACATGGAATATTTACCTCAAATAAATCATGACCTTTTGTATCTTCATCATATTGATTTACATCTTTCTCAAAAGAATCATTCAAAGCATTGAAAGAAAACTCTTTATTTGTTGATTCCTCATGGCAACAATCTTGTGTTAATGCTTCACCTCTTTCAATGTCGTCATTAATATTAACATCTTCAATTAAATTAAACTCTAGTTTGATATTTTCATCACGCTCAGATTTTAAATCTATTTCATGCTCTTTTTCAAACAAACCATCAAAATGATATAACTATTCATCTAATTGTTTGCTTATAATTTCATCATGATTTAATGTATCATATGTTGGAGTATGACTAAAAGTAGAGGGTAATGCCATAAAAACTTCATTAGAGGGTGAAACATCACTTGCCTCCACGGTAATCTTTTGTAAATATTAACTCCCAAATTGGTCTTGTATGGGGCTGACGTAATTTGAAGTGTTAGAGAATTAGATGCTTGGAAAATTTGGAATGTTGTAGCTGCTTGGTGGAAATGATTGCATTTGGGTAAACATAGTGGGTAAACCAGTATAAGGCTACAAATTTTGGCAAGTTGTAAGCATAAGAGCATTATAATTCTCATTCTAGTTGCTCATATTTCTAACGATATTTCCACTTTGTGCTAGTAAGAGAGATTTGTTAAATGAATTGTGTAGGGTGGTAAACTCACCACAAAGTCTAATATTCTCTTTGAATGAAGCATTCAAACCCCAATAATAATGTTCTTTTAACATAAAATCATTAATAACTAGATTGAAAGCTTGAACTCGTTGATACATATACATAAACCTATGATTGAACTCTTTGAACTCATTAATGTTCTAAACTTGATTTCAAATAAAATTCAAAAGATAGAAAGGGTATCAAGAAGTAAAGTAGTCAGAATTCTCATTAGAATTATGCTACTTGGTGGAAAGATACTCTTTGTGAGCATCTTATTATGGGTGAATCTTTGGATGATGATTCTGGGGATGATGTCTTGGCCCCTAAAGTCGTGGCTTCTTCTACTGATGGTTCTTAGTTTCCTTCTGCTATTGTTGTTGGGTCTTCTATAGTTGTTGTTGTTGTTGGTGTTGTTGGTTCATCTGTAGCTATTAGTTCATTTGCAGCTACTACTAATGCAATTGGTTTGTCTATAGTTGTTGTTGATGATTCTATTGATGGTGTTGGTTGTGGGAGTGAAATTCCTGGTGCTCTTCCTTTTTTCCTTTGGTGGCTTTTCCTCCATCTTCCCCTTGCTCTAATCCTTTAGAGGATGATCTTTCTTGGATGGTTGTATAAAGAAGGAAGATAGATCTTCCCAAGCATAATCATTCCTCTCAATCCCTTTTAAATTTTGTTCATGGTGGTAAGAAGGTTGCATAGGTGGTTTAGCTATGCTTCTCCCACTATTGTTTGTTTTTGTTTGGATATTGGTATTCTTTGTTTATCTTTTGAGCAGTTGTTTGTATTTTTTGCAATTTTTGTGTTCTTAGATGTTGCTAATTGTCTAGTGTTGTATCTTTTGAGCAACATTTTGTGCCTAAAGTTGTAAATGGTTTAGGGTCCCTTCAAAACTTGTTTTTCCCTTATAATCAAAACAAGAAGTAATGTAAAGGAAATTTAAACTAATTGGAAAATGACAAGAAACATTTCATTCGCCATTTATGTGCATTTAACTAAGATTTCCAAACCACTATTATAGAAAATGGTATTTCACACATTTACCAATAATAGAATTAAAATCTTCAAAGAAAATAAGTCACCACATAATATTTTTAGATCTCATACAATCAGAATGTCATCAAGCATGCACAAATTTGAGATAAAATCCTACTGAAGTCCACAATTACCACTGGAATCTTACTAATTTGACAATTCAAATTGAAATAAAATATTATACCATTTCCATGATACCAAATCAAGATGCATGCAATAGGTGTAACCCTTTGATTGAATCAATACTCCACAAAGTTAGTGGGAAATTTTACACAAAGATTGTATTGTTTAATTGCTGAAAATTACATCAAAATTGGATCCTTAGAAATGATCTAGAATTAAAAAATCATTTTCTAACTAAAAGAGAACTAAAAATTAAATAAAATCACAATCGGGTGCCCTAGTTGGAGTCAAGTCTTTTGCTAATTTTAAGGAAATCATGAAAATAACAACTAAAAGTAAACTAAAACAAGTGGCAATCTTCAAAATTCCTAATGCCACTAAACTCAAGTGCATGATATGTGCTTTGATTTCTCTAGCAGTTATCATGCACATCCTTGGAAATCTTTAACTTGGGTGGCACTAGGAAAACACATCATTCACATCATTGGTAGTGTCTCTCATCATAAAACATGGGTAGATATCAACAATAATTTCCACCTATCTCCTATTATCTAGCAAAGTGATTGGACTAGGTTGGCACGATTTGATTCATCCTTTCCATTGGGTGATGTCCTTTAAATTGGTACTTCATTTCCTCATAATCCTTTAGATACATATCTCCTACAAAAACTAGTACCATGTATTATCTCTTTTTTACACCAAGAAGAGAAAACCTACAAGAAAAACCATGTTAGGCCATATAGACTCTTTTCTCAAAGTTACAATTTTCCAAGTAGGAATTATACAAAAGCTTTGGGGATTGGACTTCAGGCTTATCCCTTATCCTTTAACATTTTCATCTACACTTAAGCTTTCATCTCTTCATTATAAGCACCTTCAGGTATTGAGGATCGAGAATCCCCTATACTCGATACTTACAAAATGAATTACTCTATAGAATATTTCCCTTTTCGAGCATTGAACATCAGGGGTCTCATGTATCCTTTAATTCTCAACAAAAGCTCTCTCAATGGATATTTAAATGTTTGATTGGGCATTAGGGATCAGGGATCCCATTTAATTTTTTTTAATTTAGTAATGGTATCAGTTAAGTGGCATCTTCAACTCATGAAGTCCAAAAGGACTTCAAGGATTGGAGTTTGAACTTTTGATTTACTTCTTTCCACCAAACTTATGACTATTACTCAACCTCATTTTTATATTTAAAACCTTAGCTTTTGAACATAGAAGATGCATCTATTCTTTATAACAATTAAAAGCAAGCAATCATTCCTAAATGTTGAGAGTTAGGGATAACCCTTACCCTTTGCACCTCTATAAGCAATAGGTAAGAGGTACCACCAATACCCAATGTCTAAAATACATCACAAAGGAAGAATTTTTTTGGCTACATGTTTACTAGTATAATCAGAGATCGAGGGTTAGGTGTACCCTTTACCCTTTACACCTCTATAATTAATGGGTAAGAAGTACTATCGATGCTAAAAATATGAAAGGTTTCACAAAATTTGTTAAGTCTAAGACAATGTGTCATAGGTTGGGGGTCAGGGTTTCCCCTTACCCCTTCCAAAATTTCTAAGGTATGTGATAAAGGAAACTGTGAAGTCCAAAACTAAATTAATTTAAGTCCAAATTGTTAAGGAATGAAACTAAGTTGAAACCAAAGGAGATCCCAAGTCCAAAATTATCAAGGAAATTTTGAAAGTCTTATAAGCCTATAGTCAAAGGTATAGGGTTTTTTCAAACATTGAGGAATGACCTTAATCTTTACCATATCCACCTCTATAAGGAATGGGTAAGAATTATCCCCAATTTGTAAATTCTGACAATGTTTGATCAATAAAATTCCTTCTAATGTAGTCTCGGGAATTAACAGTTAGAGTTTATTCTTTCCTTATGAAAAAGCTTTAAGGCTTGAAGCAAGGAGGAACAAAGACACCCGAAACTCGAAGGTCTCAATAAGATTTCACAAAGCCATGGAGGAAGGGTCGGGAGTTGAAGATTAGAGTTTCACTATACCTTATGTGGATTTCATTAGCATAAACGGTAAGTGAAATTTGTGATGCCCAAAATCCGATGCATTTCAAATTTAAAAAATGCTAAGGCATAAAAGGGAGTCAAACCTCAGTAATCCCAAGGCCTGACATATGAAAGGGTGAAAGACAAAAATACACCAAACATCAAGTAAGGATTCGGGTATCAGATACGATCAATATGGTATACTATGATTAAGAACCTTGATTACTCGAGGCCCAAAAAGGTACTTAGAAGGAAGGAAATAGAAAAGGAAAAGAAAGAAGGGGAGAAAGGAAAACAGGGAAAGAAAGAGAAGAGAAAAAGATCAAAGAAAGATAGAAGGAAAACAACAACACACAAAAAAGAAAAAGAGGGGGGTCCCCATTTTTTCAAAAGGAAAAATGGAGTGTGAGTGTGAAGGAACAATAGTTTCTTATTCCTTTTCCTCATTCTTTGAGGCTTTCACTCTCCAAATATCCCATCTTTTGCACAATACCAACCTCTAGCCTCTATGTTTTTGAAACGGTATCTTTTAACTTAATCATATTTGAGGGTTGAAGGAAGAACTTGCTACATTATAGTGTAATTAAATTTTTCAAGGGTGAATATTCCATTGAAGTTTATGTTTCCAAAATTTCTAGATTTTGAACTCATTTTCTAGATGCTTTATTCACCTTTTAGTTATTTGATTGTCTAAGAGTTTGGAGATGTGATATAAATTCTCCACATATAATGTGAAACATTTAGGTGGGATAGAAGACCTTTTCTACTCAAAATAATCATTTTCCATCACATTGATATGATACCAAGGGCTATCTTAATAGAGAAGATTGCATACAAGATGAAACCAATGGAAAATGAGCAAACAAATTAACAATTTCAAGAAAACTAAAACCAAGTAAAAATTGTGGGGTTAGTGTACTAGAGGGTAGAGGGTTTAAGGGTTTATGGTTTAAGGGTTGAGGGTTTAGGGTTTAGGGTTGAGTGTTTAAGGGTTTAAGGGTTTAGGGCTTAGGGATGAGGGATTAGGGTAGAGAGGGGGGATGGATGGAGAGAGAGATGGAGGGAGAAGTGAGATAGAGATAAGGAGAGAAGAGGAAGGAGGGACATATATATACAAGGTTTGATGATCCAATGGATAGGTCAGAGGGTTGAGAATAAATGCTATAGGGTTTACAATCTGTAGGGTTGATGGATTAGGGTTGAGGGTACATATGGTTGAAGTATTGGGGTTGAGAGTCCAATGTATAGGGTAGAGGGTATTGGGGTTGAGGGTTTATGGTTTGAGGTTTGAGGATTGAGCGATTAAGGGTTGAGGGTTGAGAATTGAGGGTTGAGGGTTTAATGTATAGGATAGAGGGTAGAGGTTAGATGGTTTAAGGGTTGAGGGTTGAGGGTTTAAGGTTGAGGGTATAGGGTTGGGAGATTAGGGTTGAGGGTCCAATGTATAGGTTAGAGGGTATAGGGGTTGAGGGATTAGAGTTTAAGGGCTGAGGGATTAAGTGTCAAGAGGGTTGAGGGATTAGGGTAGAGAGTTCACTAAGTGGGTTTAAGGGTTTAAGGGTCGAGGGATTGTGTTTTAGGGTAGAGGCTAGATAATTGAGGGTAGACGGTAAAGTGTTTAAGGGTTTAGGGTCTAAGGGTTGAGGGTCTAGGGCTTAGAATTTAGGCTTTAGGGTTTAGGGTTTAGGGTTGAGTGTTTAAGGGTTTATAAGGTAGAGGGTAGAGGGTTTAAGGGTTGAGGGTTTAATGTTGAGGGTTGAGGATTAAGGGTATAGGGTTGGGGGATTAGGTTTGAGGGTTCAATGTATAGGGTAGAGGGTATAGGGGTTAAGGGATTAGAGTTTAAGGGTTGAAGGATTAAGGGTCAAGAGGGTTGAGGGATTAGGGTAGAGAGTTTACTAAGTTGGTTTATGGGTTTAAGGGTTGAGGGATTAGGGTTGAGAGTAGAGGTTAGAGGATTGAGGGTACAAGGTAGAGGCTTTAAGGGTTTAGGGTTTAAGGTCTGAGGGTTTAGGTTTCAATGTTTAGGGTTGAGTGTTTAAGGGTTTATAGCATAGAGGGTAGAGGGTAGAGGGTATAGGGTTTAAGGGTTGAGGGTTTAAGGTTGAGGGTAGAGGATTGAGGGTATATGGTTGGGGGATTAGGGTTGAGGGTCCAATGTATAGGGTAGAGGGTATAGGGGTTGAGGGATTAGGGTTTAAGGGTTGAGGGTTTAAGGGTCAAGAGGGTTGATGGATTAGGGTAGAGAGTTTACTAAGTGGTTTTAAGGGCTCAAGGGTTGAGAGATTAGGGTTGAGGGTAGAGGGTAGAGGGTAGAGGATTTAAGGGTTTAGGGTTTAAGGTTTTAGGGTTTAAGGGTTGAGGGTTTAGGGTTGAGTGTTTAAAGGTTTATAGGGTAGAGGGTTTAAGGGTTTAAGGTTTAAGGTTGAGGGTAGAGGATTAAGGTTATATGGTTTGGGGATTAGGGTTGAGGGTCCAATGTATAGGGTAGAGGGTATAGGGTTTGAGGGATTAGGGTTTAAGGGTTGAGGGATTAAGGGTCAATAGGGTTGAGGGATTAGGTTAGAGAGTTTACTAAGTGGGTTTAAGGGTTTAAGGGTTGAGGGATTATGGTTGAGGGTAGAGGGTATAGGGTATAGGGTAGAAGGTTTAAGATTTTAGGGTTTAAGGGATGAGTATTTAGGGTTTAAGGTTGAGTGTTTAAGGGTTTATAGGATAGAGGGTAGAGGGTTTAAGGTTGAGGGTAGAGGATTGAGGATATAGGGTTGGGGGATTAAGGTTAAGGGTCCAATGTATAGGGTAGAGGGTATAGGAGTTTAGGTATTAGGGTTTAAGGGTTTAGGGATTAAGGGTCAAGAGGGTTGAGGGATTAGGGTAGAGAGTTTTCTAAGTGGGTTTAAGGGTTGAGGTATTAGGGTTGAAGGTAGAGGGTAGAGGGTAGAGGGTTTAATGGTTTAGGGTTTAAGGTTTAGGGTTTAGGGTTGATTGTTTAATGGTTTATAGGGTATAGGGAGAGGGTAGAGGGTTTAAGGGTTGAGGGTATAGGGTTTGGTGATTAGGGTTGAGGGTCAAATTTATAGGGTTTAGGGTTGGGAAATTAGGGCTGAGGGTCCAATTTATAGGGAATTATTAGAGGGATCACTAGGACCAATGATTTATCATGTATTTAAAGGACCCTTCCTCCTATCTAGAGCATTCAGTTATAAAAACTAATTCTTGAAAAAAACCTACAAATTTTTGTTATAAAATAGTGCATGCAATGCATACTTGACAAGTGTATAATGCTTGTTGCATTACCTTCCAAAAATTTCCTTTTATCATTTCCATGGATTATATATTATTTAGGTAGGTGAAGTGCCCTTGACAAATTTTCTTCTCCCCAAATACTAAATATTTAACTGTACTCATCATTAGGATTATTCTTTGATGGATCTTCATTACCTATTTCCAAGTCTTACTGCCATGCAAGGATTATGAAATTCAACTGTCAGTTGCATTCGTTTGAAAGAATTCTATTAATTAGACATTGCAATCATTGAATTCAGCATCAGAACAGGGTTGGATCATTTTGCACCTTGGTTGACTGATTTGGTGGTCAGAGCATTTGGACCAATGTCAGGGATTTGATAGGCTTTGGTATCAGGTTAGTGTATCAGGTATTTGTAATAGATGCATTCCATTTGTGTTGACCATCATTGGCCGATAGGTGACTTGTGAACAAGATCGATACTTCCGATCGGGCGTATCAACTAGCTTCATACCTAATCAAGCCCAATAGTATGATAAAGTTGACTATAGATGGCGATCTTAGGCTATTGTCAAGTGATCGACTAAGAATGGAGTTGTTGAGCTTGATGTCACTTCACTTAAGAAAGATCCAACCTCCCGATAACATGTGGAAACAAAATTTTATAAATCTACCCTTTAAATGCTGGTGGGGCCCGTATGCCAATCATACAAGCTTTTGACCATGAGCTAAGTAATGAAAATAATAAACCTTGAGAAATTTTAAAATTGCACACATTTTAAAATCATAGGTAACAATTGGCTCTAATTGGGGATTGGTTTTCTATGGAAAAAAAAGGAACTCTAGAAACTCGAGCAAGGACTAATGCTAAAACCATTGAGCACAGAGTCAAGAAATAACATTAGGACAAGGTGCTGCTTGCAGAAGGGCAGAAGGGAATTAGGCCCAAACCAAAAACAAGCAAGCCAAAACTAGAACCAAAGTGGGAAAACAACTAAAATAAAACACACCAGAAACCACCTACTATGTTCATGGTCATAAGACCCTACCTCCAGAGAAAGCCCTATATTGCTCATGTAAAGCCATTCATGGGTTGAGAGAAATAAGAGCCACTACGAAAAAGTGGATTGTGGTCATATGATGAGATTGGGAGTAGCTACCACCATGTGACTGCTATGGTATGAGACCTCCAACTGATGGATTGTAGGAATTTAATAAACATGCAATCATGCCCAAACAACCATTCTTCATCAAAAACCTCTGAAACATGATCTGTTTCTTTTGCGACTTTGTAAGCAATCCTAGTAGAAAAAAATGGCTCAACGATAACTGCATCCTTATCATTATTAACAGAAACAATCATCTGATCTCTTGATTTATTTAATTCACCATCATCCAATACCCTAATGCTTGTGTTCTTGCTAGCTGGAAATTCATGACCAAAGAGCCACCTTTCATCATGCACTTCTGGAGGTAGTAGAAAAATGTCCTTATCACACTGCACAGGCTTAAAATAATCTACATCATCTTGCACATGCTTGTTAGGAGAATGAATTAAGTCTCGGATGGGACACCCTTTGTATAGACTTTGATGGATATTAACAAAAAAGATATTTTGATTCACCATTTTAGTATTCTCCTTTTCATATAAAAATTCTCAATCAAGACAAGGCAAGAAAGACAAAACTTGCTTATCTTTATCTTCAGCATGAGGAGATTCCAAAACTAAATCATCATTTACCTTTTCAAAGCACAACACATCTCCACAATTTCTCTCAGGACTTTCTAGACATTCTTGTTGTAGGAATTTTACACTATTTACTTCCTTAATGCTAACATCAACAAGATAATTTACTTCAGTATTGTTGTGCCCTCAGCACACATGCCCCATTTAGAATGGGGACCCTCTTTCCTTTTACCTTGTCCGGCCATTCTTTTTGCTACCTCATTTTGTGTGCCCCGTTTTGGTGTCCTTGATGCTCAGCGTACCCCAAAGTCCCATCTTAAACTAACCATGTTTTGTCCACTTCACTTTGGTTAGGTCCTTGGAACTTCAGAGCTTTCCTTGGAAGTTTTTTGCTACTATTAATCTATCGGGCCCGGGGCCAAACCTGCGCTTGCTCAAGTTATCAAAAATTTTTGGTTCCTCCCCTGTTTCGGGTTAGCATCTATTGGATTCCCAATCTGCCCTTTGGTTCCTATAGGGCCTGGGCCTAGACTTGGGGTGGTTTAGACTGTGTAGCACTTCTTTCGCTAGTTGCACTCCGCTCCTGCGTTCGCCTCAGGCTCCCCTAAGGTTGCCCACTGGGACCAGGGCCAGACCTCCGTCCGTTCTGGCTGCATGAAATTTTTTGGGCTCTTGATTCTGCCCTCGATGGTCTCCAGCTCCACCCTTGATGGTTTTCCATCCCAGTTCTACCCCAACTCCACCCCTAATGGTTTTCCATCTCGGTTCTGCCCTCATCTGCGAGCCCAAGTCCAGGACTTCATGCTACCCAGCTTGTGTGAAATATTTTACAATTTTCCTCCCACCCTGGTCCTCCCACCATCGCCTAATTTCAAATTCATCAACTCTCAGTCAGGCCATTAATTACAGAGCAGGGTATAAGTATTGGGCCCCAACCTGTTATTTTCATTCGTTAGGATTGCAGAGGAGGTCGAAGCGCTTGCTAGAAGTGATCATTGCACCCATTGTTTCTGCTCACACCCCCAAGATCATTGTTGGCCTCCTAGTGTTGATCACACATCATCTTTCGACTGCGGGCTTTTGAGGTAGGTTTGTCATTCGTTGCACTAAGAAGTTCTCATGATTTTGCATATTGAAATCACGAACAAGATGGGTTTAAAGTGAATTCAATTGATAGACCACAGTGAGTCTCACAAAACCCACCTTTTCAAATCCTAATGAACTTTCAAATTGATCCCTTGTGTTCAATCCAAAACTCCACATCACTGCCATTGTTCTTCGCGCAGGGCATTCACACCTTCCGGGCCTGACCCTTCGGGTTTCCCCATCTAGACTTCCACCAAGCGTTCGTTGTTCCAAGGTGGCGGAAAGCTCCCGCCTTCGTAAACCTTGGACCCTAGATCCTAGACTTTCAGCTGCCTTTTCTGCCCTAGCTCCGCCCCGGATGGACTCCAGTCCCAGGTCTGCTCCTGAGAAAGATTTTGTCCACAATTATCAGCCGATATGGTCCTGGACCTTGCCCACTAGGGTTCCCTTCATCGTTTTCCATGGAGAAAGTTCCCAAACCACCATGCCTTTCCGGGCCTTAGGGTCTGACCAACTGATTGCCTCCAACAACTTAACAAAGATAGGTTATCATCTAAATGCTCCTCCAAGTTCGGTCCTCTGGTCCGCTCCATCCGAGATTCTGTGACCGGATTTCCATTTCCAAACAACACATTCAGAGCGACCTTCCGCCCCTCCAGGCCTGAACTGATGACTAACCTTTTTCCTTCCAGGTCTCAAACCTTAGAGTTTTGATCCCGACGCTCTGTCTCCCCAGGGATGTTGGAGACAGCTAACTGTAGACAGCTTTCTAGACCCAAACCTCTGGGAGCCCCATAAGTTGCCTAAATGACCTCAAATTAGAAAACTAAAGCTAACCCACATGCTCAAATTCGACCCTCTTTGACATGAGCCTTTCAAATCATCCAAAATGTGAGGATGAAAGAAACCATCTGGATTGCCCTGGGATATTCGCCCTTTCTAGACAACATTCTTGGTAGGGAACTCTACCCCCTGGGCCTGGATTGTCCAAAATCCCTTAAGAAAATGATTAACGACACCTAAAAGGAAAGGATTTAACTTCATTAATCATTTGGTATCTGAATTGGACTCATCTCATGATATTTTGGCTAATGTTAATTCCTTCTACAAATAATCATACTCATTGTGTCCATGTCTACAGGATATATGGAATTAGGAGTAGGACCCTCGAGAAGAACTGTAGAGAAGGACAAAGGAAATAAATCAGGCAAGGCTCCTTGTGGGAAGGAGAATAAAGGCCAAATGAAATTCCAATTCCAGGGAGAACCTCTACAGTCAAAGATTGTTACTGATTGGTGTTGGGACTATAAAAAAATAATATTTTTACATATGTTTTCACTCATAACTTTCCTGATTTGGTCCTACCATATGCATATTTCACCCATTTTTTCCATATTGTCCTATTGAATCCATTGGGTCATGCATATTTTTCATTATGGTTCATGTTGGCATAGGTCTCCCATTGTCTCCCCGACCCACTATGTTTTTCTACTAATATCTTCTATTTCAGGAGTATCGGCGTGACAGCAATGGGGTCTCTCCGACCCATTCTTCTTCTGGAAAACATTTATTGCCTATTGGTAAGACATTTCTCTTGTTTCGGCAATTGGAGTTTTCTTCTACTGGTGGTTATCGACATATGTCTTTGTGGTCAGGCTAACGTCTTACCAAATTCATGATGTCTCAGTGACAGGTGCACTGTGGGTTCTCTTCAACGTAGGTTAAAAGGTTTCGGCAAGTGGTCATAGCGAAAGATCTCATGTCTTGCCGATTGTGTGTGCCTGGCTTGTTTCGTCTTGACTATGTGTCTTTGGTATAATGTCATGGAGAGTTCAATATGTCTCGCCGACTTCACATATGGTTTTCTTTTGGTGTGAGTTCATTCTGGTCTCAAGGATCGGTGGTAGAAGAATATGGGCATATCGGTATTGGTCAGGCTGATCGTAATGGGGTCTTAGCGAATACATTTGGGTCTCACCGATGGAACGTAATGTAAGTCTTTGTTGGCATAGGATTTGCTTTGTCTCGACGAACTGAGATAACAATGTGAGAATTTTGGTATAACAAAATACTTCTATGTGACTTCTCGCCGATGGTCAATGGTTATAGTGAACGCAAAATACAGGGTGCAAGGATAAGCATTTGAATTGCCTTCGGCAGGGTGATATGTTGTGTCTGGCCAACTGTTCTACTGGTAAAAACAAAATTTCAAAATCTTGTGGCTGACATGTTGAATGCTTGGAGACCGTTGCTGATCAACTTGAATTGAGCCTGAATCTTGTGGAGGGCCGACATAATATTTTATTTTGATATTTTTCTCATGTTGGTGTATAAATAAGCATGTTGTAGTTGTTAATGGGACTGGAAATTAGATTTTCAATATACTACAAGTAGATACAGTAGAGTAAAATTATCAAAACAGAGGCTATTATTGCATGATTTTACAATGGAGGTATTTATGAGATTCAGTTGACGTTGCTGCATTTCTCTGGTGTCAATTATTTGTTGAATTAAAATGAAAAATACTACTAAGTTGTCTCCATGATTGATTTTTTTGGTTGTTTAAATTAACATAACAAGTTTATGTTTGATTTATCGATACACATTTGCTATATTTGCGTGATTAATCAACTGGTTCTTTCAAGCAAAGATTAAATCCTTTTGTTGATCATAATAATTAGAGAAACTCATTTTGGATTATTGAAGTAGAACTTAGTAGTCACAGTATTGCATGTTTGTACAAGTTGTAAACAAAACGTATGCCAAATAATTTGTGTCTTCTCCATAAAGTGTTGCTTATCTTGATCTCATTTGACTCTGCATACCCAACAAGGCACTAGTCTCTGCACTTCATCATTATGAATTCATTCAATTTCTTTTAATTAGGAATTAGATTAGAATATTGTCACAATTTTCAAGTTGGATTTCATTTGTTCACCCCCATCTGCCATTGTGAACAAGCTGTTGTAAGAGGATTGATTGCAAGTTAAGTCTACATTATTTAGAAAGGTACACCCACCCAGGTTTGCAGCATCTAAAGAGTAGAAGGTTGAGTTCTCTTGACCTTGTCTATTACCATAAAGCGTATCAAGAGATTGGCAGCCTCTTGAGGCATTCAACCTGCATTTTTGAGAGCTAACAAATTGGTGACTCTGCTGGGGAACAATCAGAATCAAGGCCTTAATCATAGAGTCAGAAATCTTGCACAGACTCCACTGGGAATAAAAAGTACCAAACTATTTTCTCATTTTTTGATAAAAGTGAGTGGCGAATCTGACATAAATATTTGCATATGTTCACCATGAATGGAAGAAGATCTCAGTACAGGGGAGGTCATAATGGAGCCCCTACTGACAACAGTAAGTGGACACATAAAGATTATAGAGCTGATAAGGGAAAATGAATAAATGAGGATATATGTCTGACAGATAAAGATAAGACATCAAGAGCACATAATTGTTTTGATACATGGAGAGATGATTCAAGTGCAAAACTTTATACCCTTGAAGATCGAAGAAATCCTTTCCCTTCTATTGATCCTCAGAAATAGGCTGAGTTTGAAGCTGGATTAGAAGCTGAACGGGTCAGAATTCATAATGAATATGATCAGAGGATAGAGGGTAATCACCAAACTCCTAGAGGAAACCATGAGCACTTGATTCCTGATAAAGTAAAAGCACAGTTGGAACTGAAAGAGAAGAAGATAAAGGAACTAGAGGTTAAATTTCAGAAATCCCAGATTGTTGATCAAACGACTGGTGGCCCAAAGTATGTCCCGCCTCACAAGCAAGGTGATCATGGCACAGGGCCCTCCAATCAGCAAAATGCTCCTCACAATCAGATAGGGAATCACCACAAGCAGCCAAATCGTCCACCTTGCATTCCTACATAGCATACAGGTATGTATCCTCCTCCTAGTCAAAATTATACCCCACATTATAATGCACAGTACAATAATCACATGCCTCAATATCAGTATCTGCCTATCCCTCCCCCTCACCAGCATGTAACCATGATCAGACAGTTTGATTTAGCTGGTTTTCAATTATATCCTTACCTTATGGATGGCAGTTGGAGGAATATGGTGCCCAAATTTATAGGGAGTAATGCAATCACAGCTGAAGAACATTTAAAGAGTTTTAACATTTTCATTCAGGACATAGATATGCCTTATGAAGATTTACACATGAAGTTGTTCATGACGTCACTTCTTGAAGATGTCAGGGATTGGTTCAACAGCCTGCCAGCATTCTCAATTAATTCTCTCCAAGCATTTCAAGACAAAATCTTAGAGCAATATGGGAATCAAAATGCTCCAGATGCAGCTCTTTATGAATTAATGAGAATTTAGAAAAATCAGAATGATTCAATTTATGATTTCAACTGAAAATTCAACAAGCTGTATACTAAAGTTCCTCCTAGATCAGGGTTGCCAGATTTTGTTGCATTGAGTGTTTATTTAAATGCTTTTGATCCCAAGATAGGGTATGAACTGAGAAGTAGATCTCCAAGAGATTTGGCTAAAGCACAGAAGATTGCATTGATAATTGAAAATAATAGGAAAGTTGCTAGTATAGCTAATAAAAGAGATAACCCTAGGCCTCCTCAGCAAAGCAATAATTATCAGTACAGACAAGAGAATACCTACAAAAATGAGAAAAGAAGTGAAAGGCCAAGGCTGCATGATATGCCTTACAATACAAACTAGAAAGATGAGAAACCTATGGTAGCCAGGCCAAGAAACAAAGAGACTCCTGATCCACTAAGCAAGAAAAGAACTTACATGGTGAGTAATAATTATTTTTGTGAAGTTTGTAATCAGCCACATTCTCCAGACTATTGTGTTGTAGCTCAAAGGATGCAAGAAGAAGGAATGCTAAGGGAAAATAATGGAGAAGATCACACTGTATATTTGACTTCAAATATTTTTCACCATGCTGAGGAAAGAAACTCATCTTCAGAGGATGAAGGCTATGAATATGATGTCTCCAATCAGAAGTATAATGTCCATATGGTTGAACAACAGATTTTTTATGATTTTGATGAAGATTACACAGAGCCACATCCTAATGCAGCGCCTACTCAATACAATGTGAGGAGACTTACTAAGGATGAAATAGAAAGGATCACTGTTGCTGCAGTTGAGGAAGCACGAAGTAAATATTGGTTGAAAAATAGAAAAGCAAATGAGCCAGATGGAGTTCCTGGGGGAATTTTTATAAAAGATCAAAAGACAACACATGAAATTGCAAAAAGGCTAGGAAACAAGCAACATGATAAAATTGAGCAAAAACTGGGCCAAAAGGAGGAATTAAAGGAATTAAATAAGGAAATATAGATGCTTGACTAGTCCAGTAAAAAAGAAAAAGAGGAAGACAAAAGAGAAGTGCTAGAATTAAAGAAGACTGTCAAGGTGGATAGCTCCTCTTTTGATTTCACTCAGGCATTGTCCCAGGTAAAAATGTCTATTCCACTACTTGAGATGATGAAAATTAAAGAATATAGGGATACTGCTGTTCAATTGATAACAAATGGAGAAAATGTGAATGCTAAAAATAAAATAACTGTTAAAGCAGTCAATAAGTAGGAGAAAATAAATAATTATGAAGTCTGCTTGAGTGATATATTATCAACTCCACCTTAGGTTGATCCTTTCTTTACTACATTGCTTATTAATAACAAATTGTTAAGGAACTGCATGATAGATTTAGGTGCTGCTGTAAATATCATGCCTGTTGGAGTCATGAAATAGCTTGGTATGTGGGTTGATATCACTAGAGGCAAGTGTTATGCAATGGATAACAAACCTATTCCTGTGATTGGTATTATGAAAGATGTTGAAGTCAAATTGGCTACTTATCTACAAGTGGCTTATAATATAGATATAATGGTTATTGATACACCTCCTCAATTTGGGATACTTTTGTCAAGGCAGTGGACTGCAGCTATAGGTGGAAATGTTCAATTTGATTTATCTTACGCTACAATACCAGTGAATGGCTAGGAAGTCAAATTGTACATGGAGCTAAGAATGAGCCAGCTTGTTGAATGTGTACCACAGGATCAAATCAATTATTTTTGTGATGTTGATCTAAGGAGTTTTAAAATAGAACCTGCTCAGCCAGAGTTAACTAATAGTGATCCAATTGAAAAACATGTTGCACACAATTGTAATGGTGCCTAGAAGATGTATTTTGATGGAGCCTGCAGCCAAGAAGGTAATGGAGTTGGGATTGTATTTGTTTCACCTGGAGGTATTACTTTTAAATATTCTTTTCTGTTAGCATTTGAATGTACAAACAATGTGGCAAAGTATGAAGCTTTATTGACGGGCTTGAACATAGCTGTGAAACACAAGATTAAGTTGTTGACTATTTTGGACGATTCTGAGTTGGTTGTTTCACAAATTAAATCAAAATATGCAGCAAAGAACAAAAGATTAAAACAGTATAGGAATGTTGTTATGGGATACCATTGAATTATTTGATGCATTTTCAATTGAGTGGATTGACAAATCAAAGAACATAATGGCTGATTTTTTAGAAAATGTGGCATTGAAAAGAGATGATATCACATTGGCTGGGGTATCACAGATTGAGTTCAAGACAAGGCCTATTGGTCCTGATAACATTTATAGTTGGCAGGTCTTCAATGATGATACTAACCTTTTGAAATTCCTCAATTGTATAGATCAGTATGAAGCCCAGGAGATTGATTTCAATGCTTTTGTTGAAGAAGTGGATGGGAAGCAAACTGTGTTTGGCAAGGAGATATTGCAGCTCAAAAAAAAAAAATTCCCAAGGGTCTGATGGCATTGGAGAGGTTGTATGATGGAAATGATAGATCTCTAATGAAGCAAATGCTAGTCAGAAGAGAAGATATTGAAGAAGTCAAGTTGGGGACTGAAATAGCACCAAGAAAAGTATACATTGGGAGGAAGATCAACCATACAATTAGAAGAATGTTGATTGAGTTATTAAGAAAATATAAACATGTTTTTGCTTGGTCTTATGAGGATTTGAAAGCATACAGGGAAGTTTATTTCAGCATGAAATACCATTGAAGCCAGATGCCAAGCCTTTTAAACAGAAGCAAAGACCTATAAATCCAACATTGGAGCCTAAAATGCAAGAAGAACTGACAAAGCTCAGAGATGGAGGAATTATCAAACTAATCAGACATTCAACGTGGGTTTCAAATCTGGTTCCTATGAGAAAGAAGAATGGTGATATCAAATTATGTGTGGATTTTAGAAATTTGAATATGGCATCTCTCAAGGATAATTATCCTCTACCCAACATGGAAGCAATATTGCATAAGGTGATAGGATGTGAGCTATTATCTATGATGGATGGGTTTTCTGGATATAATCAGGTCAATGTCAAGGAATCTGAGCAATACAAGACATCATTCACTACTCCTTGGGGAACTTATGTATACATAAGAATGCCATTTGGTCTCACCAATGCTAGAGTGACTTTCCAAAGAGCCATGGATGTAGCATTTACTGATTTGATTAATGCTATCATGGTAGTGTACCAAGATGATTTGACTGCCTATTCAAAGAAGGTTGAAGATCATGTGCAACATCTTGAAAAGGTATTTATTAAAGCTCTTGAATATGGTATTAGTTTAAATCCAAAGAAATGTCATTTTGCAGTCATAGAGGGTAAGCTCTTGGGGCATATTGTTTCAAAAGAAGGAATTAGGATAGATCATGAGAGGGTTGAAGCTATTGATAAGATTCCTATTCCCAAAACTGTTAAGGCAATACAGTCATTCTTTGGACAAATTAATTTTGTTAGAAGATTTGTTTCTAATTTTGTTGAGATCATCAAACCCATATCTAAAATGTTGAAGAAAGGACAAAAAATGGACTGGACTGCTGAAGCTTTAGATGCTTTCATGTCTATCAAAAATATTATCAAAGAGGCTCCTGTTCTTAAGTCTCCAGATTTTATAAAGCCCTTTTAGATTTTTTCATTTGCCTCCATGCATACTATTGTTGCTATTATGTTACAGAAGAATGAGGATGGTTATGAACAACCTGTGTCTTTCTTTAGTAAATCATTGCAGGGGTCTGAATTGAAGTATGACATAATGGAAAAATAGGCGTTTGCACTAGTAAAGGCCACAAAAGCATTCAGACCATATCTTGTTGGAGCGAAGGTGATTGCTTATGTCCCTTATGCAGTTGTCAAAGACATTTTAACACAATTTGAAGTTACAGGAAAGAGATGCAGATGGATCAACAAGATTCAAGAATTTGACATGGACATATAGATTACTAAGCTGGTAAGAGGTCAAGGCTTGGCTAAGCTGATGACAGAAACTAATATTGAGGCAAATCAGATTTGCAATGTTGAAGAAGGGGCTGCAGTTGCAAGTATTGAACACACTCCATGGTATACTGATGTTATGCACTATCTTAAATATATGAAGTGTCCAGATGGATTGAGTGAGACAAAAGAGAACTTTGAAGTTGCAGGCATCAAAGTATGTCTTCATGGATGGAGATCTATTTTAGAAAAATAGAGATGGCATATTGTTATTGTGTCTGGATGAGTCACAAGCTAAGCATGTTTTGAAGGAAATGGATGAAGGAGTTTGTGGAGGTCATTATTCAGCAAAGACAACTGCACACAAAATTCTCAAGGATGGGTATTATTGGCAAAATGTTTTTAATGATTCCTTTACACATGTGAGAAAATGTGAGGCTTGCCAAAAAAATTCTAGAAAATTGAAGTATCAGGGTGTTTTGCCACTTCGACCTTTGTAGGTTGATGCCCCTTTTCATCAATGGGGAATTGATTTCATTAGAGAGATACAGGAGAAGTCAAGTGGAGGACATAGGTGGATACTAGTTTCCATTGATTATTTTACAAAATGGGTGGAGGAAATCCCAACCAAGTAGGCTACAAGTAAAGTTGTAACTAATTTCTTGATGGACAATATTATCACCAGATTCAGTACACCATTGAAGATAATCATAGATAATGGGATGTGCTTTAGGTCAGATGAATTCAAAAGCTTTTGTGATAGGTATGGCATTACTATTTCTTATGCAGCTCCTTATCATCCACAAGCAAATGGTCAAGCAGAGTCCAACAATAAGAGTCATTTGAAGATTATAAAAAGGATGCTAGGACAGAACAAGAAGGCTTGGGACTCAAAGTTAAAACTGGTTGTGTGGGCTGATAGAATCACTGTGAAAAAGGCAATTGGAAAATCTCCATTTGAATTAGTGTATGGAGCACAGGCTAGGATGCCTCTGTAGAATTTGTTACCAGTCTACAAGTTCATCTTACAGGAAGATTTGGAAGTTCTTGAACCCATAGAAGATAGAATGGAGCAACTTACTGAACTTGATGAAGTAAGAAGAGAGGCCCAAAGTCAAAATATAAAGTTATAGGCACAAACGAAGTATCTATTTGAAAACAAGGCAAAGAATAGAAAATTTGAAGAAAATGATTTGGTGTTGATGTGGAATGCAAGGTGTCAGGAGAAAGGCAAGCATGGTAAATTTAAAGCTTTGTGGCTAGGACCTTTTGTTGTTGTTGGAAAGAACGGTGGAGACTCATATTATCTATAGAACATGGCTGGTGAAGATCAAGAATTGCCTATTCATGGGCAATTCTTGAAGCCTTTCTTCTCTTGATCAACACAGGGGATTGAGGGTTGCCAGTGCATGGACAACTCTTGTGTATTCTCTTGAAAATTATTTTGCATGCACAGTAGTTTTAGGTTTTCATCCACCTCCATTCCACTCTCATTTTCCATTCACCTCCATCTTGCATTCACTTTACATTCAATCTCACTTTGCATTCATTTCCATTACCATTCATTCCTTTTCTGCTCAGTGGCTCATCATTTTGTGTTTGATCTACTCATCAGAGATTCTGGATCCTTGCAATGATCTCACGTTCATTCATCCCCAGATGGAGCCACTATTGGGACTGTAAAAAATATGATGTTTTTACATATGTTTTCACTCATAACTTTCCTGATTTGGTCCTACCATATGCATATTTCACCCATTTTTGCCATATTGTCCCATTGAATCCGTTGGGTCATGCATATTTTTCATTCTAGTTCATATCGACATAGGTCTCCCATTGTCTCCCTAACCCACTATGTTTCTCTGCTAATATCTTCTATTTCAGGTGTATCGGCATGACAACATTGGGGTCTCTCCGACCCGTTCTTCTTTTGGAAAACATTTGTTGCCTATCGGCAAGACGTTTCTCTTGTTTCAATGGTTGGAGTTTTCTTCTGCTAGTGGTTATCGACATGTCTTTGTGGTCGGGCTAATGTCTTACCGAAATCATGATGTCTCAGCAACAGGTGCATTGTGGGTTCTCTTTGGTGTAGGTTAAAAGGTTTCGGCAAGTGGTCATAGCGAAAGATCTCATGCCTTGCCGATCGTGTGTGCTTCTTTCGGCCTGACCGTGTGTCTTCAGTATAATGTCATGGTGAGTTCAATATGTCTCGCCGACTTCACATATGGTTTTCTTTCGGTGTGAGTTCATTCTGGTCTCACCGATCGGTGGCAGAAGAATATGGGCAGATCGGTATTGGTTGGGCCAATCGCTATAGGGTCTTAGCAAATACATTTGGGTCTCACCAATGGAACGTAATGTAAGTCTTTGTCGGCATAGGATTTTCTTTGTCTTGGCGAACTGAGATAACAATGTGAGACTTTCGGTATAATGAAATACTTCTGCATGACTTCTCGCCGATGGTCAATGGTTATATCGAATGTGAAATACAAGGCACAGGGATAAGCGTTTGAATTGCCTTCGATAGGGTGATATGTTGTGTCTAGCCAACTGTTCTCTAGTAAAAATAGAATTTCAAAATCTTGTGGCCGACATGTTGAATGCTTGGAGACCATTGCTGACCGACTTGAATTGAGCCTGAATCTTGTGGAGGGTAGACATAATATTTTATTTTGATATTTTTCTCATGCTGGTGAATAAATAAGCATGTTGTAGTTGTTAATGGGATCAGAAATTAGATTTTCTATATACTACAAGTAGATACAGTAGAGTAAAATTATCAAACCAGAGGCTATTATTGCATGATTTTACAATGGAGGTATTTATGAGATTCAGTTGATGTTGTTGCATTTCTTTGGTGCCAATTATCTGTTGAATTAAAATGAAAAATACTACTAAGTTGTCTCCATGATTGATTTTTCTGGTTGTTTAAATTAGCATAACAAGTTTACGTTTGATTTATCGATACACATTTGTTGTATTTGTGTGATTAATCAACTGGTTCTTTCAAGCAAAGATTAAATCCTTTTGTTGATCACAGTAATCAAAGAAACTCATTTTGGATTATTGAAGTAGAACCTAGTAGTCACAGTATTGCATGTTTGTACAAGTTGTAAACAAAACGTATGCCAGATAATTTGTGTCTTCTCCAGAAAGTGTTGCTTATCTTGATCTCATTTGACTCTGCATACCCAACAAGGCACTAGTCTCTGCGCTTCATCATTATGAATTCATTCAGTTTCTTTTAATTAGGACCTAGATTAGAATATTGTCACAATTTTCAAGTTGGATATCATTTGTTCACCCTCATCTGCCATTGTGAACAAGCTGTTGTAAGAGGATTGATTGCAAGTTAAGTCTGCATTATTCAAAAAGGCACACCCACCCAGGTTTGCAGCATCTAAAGAGTAGAAGGTTGAGTTATCTTGACCTTGTCAGTTACCCTAAATCATATCAAGAGATTGGCAGCCTCTTGAGGCATTAAGCTTGTGTTTCTTAGAGCTAACAATTGGAAAGAAATCATGAAGACCAATATCACCCATGTCGATATTGATGAATTCAAATGAAGGGTCAGAATTCATCCAAAGACTGAGAATGCTAGATTGATTAGGAAGAGAGGGATCACAAAGGATGTAAGTTTCCCCCCATCTCTCATTTCCCCTAAACTGGTCTTAGCCTGCCCACAAGCCTACCAACCTGAGACAAGAACTATCATTGATAGAGACGGGAATATCCTCACTGATATGTCAGCTCAGGGAATCACGAAAACATTCCACATTCCCACCTTTGACGAAATGGAGGTGACCACCATGAAGGAAAGAAAGGTGACTTGGGATGTGGACCCAATGGGGTTGCAAAAGGCTAATAAACCAATTTTGGCTCAAGGAAAGAAGAGGCAGCACTGCAAAGGTTCCCCAAGAACTCTTTTTCAGCGATTTCCATGAAGACTACCACAACTTAGTGACCCTGCTGAGCTAAGTAATGGGCCTCCCTTCTGATGCATTTTTTTAGGAATGGATGGTATACTTTGTTCAACAGATCATCCATGGCCACCATGATGTCACCACAAAGGCCACATTCTACTAGGGAGGCATCATCAGCAACTGCTTTTATGAGCAGTTTATGAATGTAAAGAAGAGCTCAAAGTTTTACATGACCTCCTATCTGGTCTACTCTTTGGTAGAACAAAAGCAGTACAATAGGTTATTCATGGTGCCTAATGAGGAGTCGGGCCGAAGACTGAAAGTCTATGACCGATATCCTCAACTCCAATACAAAAAATTTAAGAAATATTATTGTAGGGTGAGCGATGCCTTTGTTGGTCACATCATCCAATTAATTGGAGGGGATTTCAAGATGAGGGTCTCTTATGGTGCACAGGCGTGCCTAAAATACTATGCCTCCCTGTTTATTTAATTCCAAAATTCACCTACATTCGCGCCTAAGGTTTCACTGAAAGGCCAAATAAGCTTCCCTGGTACCCCAATGACTGGATTATACTGCTAGAATTCTCTCGGAAGCTACAACACATGCACACCATCCTCAGCAGCAAGCACCTAGCAAGGATCTCTTATCCCTTGACCTTTGGTTATGGCATGTATAAATTACAAAATTCCCAGTGTGCTGGGAACTTGGAGAAAGAACTGGCAGAATACCACTTCCAACTACATACTGCTTGCCCACAGGTGGACTTGTATGGGCATGTAAGAAAATTGTTGGGACTGGAGTATGCCCACTTGCATCACGTCGAGGATTTCTGGGCAAACTACCAGGATGACAAGGAGGTGTGTACCAGGCACTACATGAGGATGACTGCATACTTTGTAAGAAGGGTACAACTGTTCCCTATATAGGATCAGGTTGAGGAAGATGAAGGCACCGTCATGGATCCCTAGTATAATGTAGTCTCCAACTTATCACTACTTGTAATTGATTGGAATGAGTAGGAGGTTGATGACCTTGACATCATAACTAAACCCATCGTGGCCTAAACTAAAGAATGGATTAAAAGGCAGGTCGCCCAGCTAAAGTAACAAGGAGTAGTCCTAACATATGAAGGACTCAAAATTGAACACAGTTCCACCGAAGATGTGGCCACTACTATTTCAATGGGCGAGACATCCAAGTCACCTTCGATCACTAGATTAAAGAAGAGGAAAGAAGCAGAAACGGAGCAGTCTTCAGATCCCAAGGTATACACAAGAAAAGAGTCAGGAGGCTCACCTTCCAAGAGGCCCAGGCAAACAGGGGGCACCATTGAGCAACCTGTAATCCAAGAGGGTGAGGAACAAAGGATAAATCAGCTAGAGCCTCTTTCAGCTCCCCCTATCTTGACTGCCCCATTGTCTGTCTCCCTAGCCATGGTCGTCATGTCCCTGCCGATAGTGGATATATTAGTCCATCTTTCCCCTTCACCTCTGGCTAGTCCCGTAATAGTGATCAACTCTTCCTCTGTTGTGACTAATCCTCTTTCCACCACCACCATGTCACCTACCATATAACTCCCATTAGCTCCAATAATAGCATTAATGCCCACTCTCACATTTCCCAAGGTTTTCTCAAAACACATGCAAAGTATCCCTTTTGAAGCTCTCTCAAATCCTTATGGACCCCACCCTTCAGGCTGCCTTAGCACATGCCCTCGCTACTACTAGGCCTTCACAACCTCGAACAAGACCACCAGCGATGGAGGCCACAATGTTAATTTATAAGGAGTGGGAGAGATGGGAACAATAAGCCTTGAATCCAATTAAAGAGGAGGCCTATGAATATCATGAACACCCCAAGTATGAGCACCGAATGATTGACATGGTGGTTCATCAAGAAGAAGAGACAGGCTCTTCCGAGAGCAGAGATGAGGAGGGAGTAGAAAGGTCACCTCCTAGAGAAGAGAAAAGGGGCAATAGGGCAGCGGGGGACATGGAAATCTCTACAGGGGAAAGGCAATCATGAGTTGTACCACTTCCTAGGAAGGAAGAAGATATTGAGGGAGACCAGCCTGAAGGACATATGCACAAGGAAAAATAGATTGAAGAAATAGAAGAAAAGGAAATTGAAACATAAGGAAGCCCCTATGGGTAATTGATTACCAAGCCTCCCATCAAATGCCTCACATTCATCCAAGATCTTGATGAGGATGAGGGATACAACACCAAAATGAAAGGTGCCCAAATGGAAGTTCGAATGGGGCAGGGAAAAGGTGATCAAGAGCCACCAAAAGAAGAGTTTGTCGTGTCTGAGTGGTTGGAAAGGTAGCTTGAGAAGAAAACTCCCGCTCCTAAGGATCCAAGAGCGAGGCTAGAGGCTATCCTAGCTAGAGCGTAGATCTCAGCCAAGAAAAATAAAAGGCATAAAGTTAGATCCAAGATCATAATGGGTGCTTCCGGGTCCCGAACTGCAGAGATAGAAACACCTGTGGTAGGCCAGGCTGGTGTAAGCTATAAAATTTCCACCATCAACTTGGGAACTACTACCAGAGAGTAGAAGGTGGGGCATCTTGAAGAATCAATAGCTATGGTGGTGCACCTGATAAAACAAGACAAGGTCTAAAAATACAAACTTAAAACACAGGTGGCCACCTTAACATATTACATCCAACAATGGTCTTCAGTGGATGACATGCCTACCACATCCACGGCTCCACCCCAACTATTGTCCAAAGAGAAGATTGAAAAATTAGAAAAGAGGAAGAACTTGGAAAAGACTACATAGGGTTGGTTTTGATAGGTCCTATACATCAGAAACATAAGTATCAGTCGGGTTGTTTAGACAGCTAACAAGTTATGGGATTTGTAGCAATCTATAGAGAGCACAAGGAAGCTCTGCACTGACTTCTATACAACATATGATTCCACCTGTCCAAAGATTGAGGCCATCCTCCAGTTACCAAAGGCCACATGGGAAAAGGAGCTTGCATTTGAAGGCGATGACCACTGGCTGATGGATGTGTGGAGGCAGGATTTTGATAACAGAAAGGAGAGGTTGGAGAAAATACAATATAAGGTGGATTCAGACATCGAATGGGCCAAATAAACTAGAGCGGACTGTGCCCAATATCTAAAGCTGATGACAAAGTATGATATGGCCGTAGTACAGATAGATCCAAAGAAGATGGAGGACTAGATGACCAATGAAATAACAATGGAATTCATGAGTTTTTTCGCTTGTTCCTTTGCCCAATCGAAGTTGTTCATGGACCAAGGCATAAAATATGATGAAGAATGGAAGAAGCTTGAGGATAATGCAAAATAATGGAGGTACCAAATGCTACATTCTGAGATTATTGAGGTAGACAAGCTCTGGCTGCTCATTCTAAAATTCATGGAATATGCAGCTTTCAAGAAGTAGGAGGGCAGCCATATTATCAATGAAGAGCTCCTGAAGGAATAGCTATAGCAAAAGAGCAGTCAACAAAAGACAAAATGCTACAGTGTTGTTATTAGATGATAAAATAGGGATGTGGACAAAATTGTATTTTAAATTGTAATATATTGGGGGGTAGGTGGAACCCTAGTTTAAAGTGAATCTTGGCCACACAATGAGATTGAATCTTGGCCATTTGTTCTAATTTTTGGGCACTATAAATAGGGGGTATCCTCTCTTTTTCAAAGGGAGTTGAGTTATTGTAAAGGCATGCTGCTGAAATTTATGAAAATATATTTACTTGGTATATTTTATGATTTCTCCACATGTTTCATGGTTCAATCTCCATTGTTAGATGCTTTAGTTAGATTCCCATTTTTTTTTAGTTAGTTGTATCATTTTTTTGATAAATTTTAGTCATGTTGTTCTATGATTGTGGAAATTCCTACTATATTGATGCCTTCTATCCCATAATTTTTGTTGTTTGTTGTTGGTAAATGGCCTTGTAAAGTTAGCCTAGGTTGAAATTTAAAGTTGTTCTTTAAATATTTATCTTTATTCATCCATGTAAATGGTGGATGAATGGTAAAACATTTGCAGACCTTTGAAGATAGCATAGATTTCATGATACTATAGATTTCTTGGTTAAGTGGAATCCTATTTGAAGGGAGTTGTCTATGGCAGAACCTCCATGATCACTATTCGTAGTTAGTTACAGATCTAGGAACCTTCCCTCTTCCTTGCTCTTTTCCTTTTTTTTGGAAACAACTTGTGTTAAGGTTCATTGCACATTGCAAAGCCAAATTTGAAGAAAACATCAAAGTTTTAGATCGTTGTTCAAACCTACAACAAAGTACACTTTAATTCCCATCTTAGAAACTTCAAATTTTAAGATCCACTTCGCATCTAGCTATGTAAGTCCACCCTATGATTACTAGAAAAATTACATCAAAATCAACTGAGCAGTTCCATGCAAGTCATGACTTGACACCTGAGAGACCTTGGGGAGATTTTCAGCAGATTGTAGTTGGAGATTTCCTTTCAAGAGAGGTAGTGCACATACGCATTACCTGTGTTGACAAAGTGTGTAAAAACATGCCATCAACAAGTATGAGTCACAACTTCACCATCATATTCTTGATCTGCCACTTGGTTATCTATACTGACACAAGATTGTTTAGCTTCTCTAGTATCCACTATTAAGTTATCCATGCATGCAGATTTATCTTTTTCAAGAACATTTAGATCTTGAGCAACCAAGAGATTCACACCATTGGTCTCTTTTTCAATATCTTGCAAAACTTGGAGCAACGAAGGATATACCTCTTGGGATTGAAATTGCATGCCACCATAGAAGTTCTTTAAAAAATCCAATTGTTTGGGTTCATCATCCATTTGAATCTTTTGAGCTATAGCAGAGGAGTCTTCTCCATATTCATCACTATCATCATGATTGATAGTAGCAACATATAGCTATCTTTGTTGGAGCTAGGCCATGATTCAAGATTAAAAATAAACAAAGTCACCAATCTATGTTCCAGTGGAGGCACCTTCAGATTTCTTAGGAAATGAAGCACCAACACTTCGATTAAATATCCCCAGTAGAGTCGCCAAAAATATATTAGTAAATAGATTTATCCTTCGAAGATAAATATGAAAAATGACACAGAATTCCCAAAAAGAACAAACAACACTAATAGTTGGAGAGGTCAACATTAGATTGATGATCTTCCTCTAAATTTTGAAAAGGTATAGCTCCTTTTTTATGATGTTCAATGAATTAGAACAGTGTATACTTTTGACTGGAAAGCAAAAAAGGAAAATCTAACACCTACAGATAAGAAAGATTGATTTAAAATGAAGTGGATGCAAAAAAATGACAAAAAGTTCATTTATCTCACACCTACAAGTGAGAATCAAGAAAAGAACGAGCAACAAATTTCCCCTCAATAGATGAGTTAATATGAATTTAAAGCCTTGGGAATAACCAGATACACAATTTGATATAACATAATAATCTAAGTAAATAATTGATTATTAATTTTTTATTACAACTTTTTAAAAATATAAAAAAATCGTATGTCTGACCACCTTAATTTGGTAAAAACTTCATGAATTTTTTTTTTTTTTAATTCTATAGTATGTGAAGCATAGAATGTGACACATGTTTCAGATTCAAAAAATGTGATACCGTTTGAAAGATATAGATGGTTTTCAATCAACCTATCAATCAAGACTTTAGTCGTAATTCAAATAGAAAATGAATAATAATTATTTATTAAATTCAAAGTAAAGCATAATTTATATTGGTAGAAAGTTGAGAATCTCCTTTAAAACCCTTTTCATTTCATCAATTTTTGGTAAAAAAAATTCATTAGCCACATACCCTACATATACCCATCATATTGCCACTTTTTAGCCCATCATGATCCTACACATACCCATAGCATACATCCTAATTTTAGTGTTACATAAGCATTTTGGGACCTAGATCTCTCTCCTTTTAGGTGAAAAACCCTAGAAGTGTAAGAGAAAGCATCCTTAGGGTCCCAAAATCTATGTCACATGGGTTATGAATAAAAAATATATACAAACAATTTTGATTGCTTATCTGTTTTACAATTTGTGTTTTTCCAATCCAAATTAATAGTGTGTACATGAAACAGTGATAGGCATTGAAAGATGTCTATCTTTTCATGATATATCTGATGTACCATTAATGTTTCAATTGATGTAGTTAATGGATATCTTGTATAGATAAGACTTTTTTCAAAGATGTCTATTTGGAATTGTTAAAATGGAGTTTGTAATTTTTTTTGGCAATTTTTTCATTGGCTATTGATGCTTTGTTTGCTGGTGTTGTGTTTTTGCAATCACAATTTATTATTGGTGGCAATAGAAGAACTTTTTTTTTATCATTTTGTAATGATTTCTTGCTATGCATGTGTCATTGCTACAATTGTTTTTGTGGACATGCATGATCACATTTTGCAATTAATTTGACCTCATTTTCACTTATTGTAAACAGATTCAAGTGTAGAACTTTCCATTAATGAATTATGGTGTTAATTTTTATGTCTGTCAAGAAAAAAGGATCTTGTCCATGTATATATATATATATATGTACATATATATATATGTGTGTGTGTGTGTGTTCTTCCAAACTTCTATGAATGTAATTCCTAATGTCTTTCGTAGGTAGAACTCCAAGAGGAACTTGTGAAAATGTGCCTAGGGGATCATTTTCTAAGCTTTTGGTCCAGAGTACCTTCTAAATTTAGGTTGTAGTCTTTGAGAGATATCTACTATTTTTGGTTTCACCATTGCATTTAAATTTCTTTTAGATGATAATTCCAGAAATTTAGAATGTGTAGGGATTCCTAAATACCTTTTCCTTGCCCAATGAAGTAGGGTTTGAGATTTTTCAACTTGGAGATGCCTCAGACCCTTCAAAATTATTTCTTTTTCCTCTTTTCTCCTTTGAATGTGTTTAGTGAAATGAATTTTTCTTCCTAAGCATTCATTTAACTCTTCTATTTGACCCATTTAAGCAATAAATTCTTCATACAAAAGGTTGGAAACCTTAAAGTCTACATCAACAATCATCTTTCCAAGCTCCATAAATTTTCATACTATATTTTCTTTCACAATTTTCTTCCTCAGATTAAGAACTTCATTCTCGATGACATATCTTCATGATATATCTAAAGCACCTCTTTTCTAGTGGGGGACATAGGATTTTTATTAAATCTCACCCTAAGCCACAAATCTAAGCTTAGTTACCGAAGGAAACATATGCACCAGAGATTGGTACAAATTCTCCCTTATCCTCATTCTCTTCTTTCTTTCTCCATATCTTTTCTATTTTCCTTTTCACTTCATTTGGAACAATCTTCTTAATTGGTTTATTCTTCTTTATTGGATCATTCTTCCTTGTGATTTTATTTCTATGAAAATTTAGCAATATGTGCAAGCTTTTTTCAATTGTTGCATGTGATATTTCTCTAATCATTATTCCTTTAATTTTTTCTAGATCTATATTGATTAACTTTGTGTCCAAATCCATAGCATATATAGTAGTAACCATTGAAATATTGAACCATTCCACCATTATTGTATCTATTCATCATTTGACTTCTACTTTAACTTTCTCTATGTCCAAATTTCTTGCATGTAAAGCAATGACCAGTAAAGGATGAAACACTCTAGTTCATTTTTCTTCTACATTCCACAACTCTATTTCCAAATTTATTGCAAAAATAGCAAAAACCATTGAAAGATAAGTACCTTTGAGCATTTTTTTGTCTCTTTGATTCTAGAACTTGCTGTAGCTCCTTCTTCCTTCAGTATTCTTTGGATCACTAATTCTTTTGTCATTAGATGTTTGATCTACTTTAGATCATTCTCCTTTTTCAATTTCTAAACCACCCTTGTCTTTAGATTCTTTTTGACTAGTAATCAACTCATCAAGCATTTTAGAACTTTTTTTGACTTTATCTTCATAGCCTCTTTCCTTCTCCAAATCTGATCTTAGATTTATCACCTCTTGTTCAAACCTCAAGCATTCATTAGATTTATTTTCTACCATTGTATTCCAACATTCCTCAATTATTTTTTTTCTTCCATTTGCACTTTCAATCCTATGATGTCTTCATTTTCTTTCCTTAGTTGTTCATTGGATTCCTAATTCCTTTCTCTAAATTTCTTGATCGTTTCTCTTAGTTTTCTAATGCACTCATTTTCCTCTTTTAGATATTCCCTCTGGTCTCTCTTCTCATCTTCAACTCTATTAAGATCTTCAAGAGAAACTTTGAGCTCTCCATCTTTGTCTAACATGCAATATTATTTTGTGTATTTAATAGTAGGAATCTCATTCAAAGGAATAGGATACTTTCTATCAGTCATGTGTTGAAACTCCAAGATCTTCCTAAAGTAGTCAAGCTCCTTCCATGGACCCAAGCTCTAATACTAATTTTTGAACACTTAGAATACTGAGAGGGGGGGTTGAATTAGTATTCCTCTAAACCAATTAAACATAAGCCATACAATTAACAAAAATAATATAACTACAATGATGAATGAAAGCATGAAGATAACCATAAAATCACATAACACATGAAGAAAAGTACTTTTTTGTGGAAAAACTAAAAAGGGAAAAACCATGGTGAGGGTTAGCTCATAATATATTATATTTTAATATAGTATATTATAGAAAGTCTTACTATCAAGTGGACTCACTATCCAAGTGAACTCACTGCCCATAGAGAAATAGAAGGAACAAAGAATGGGTGGTTATTCAACCTAGTTGAATTGATACAATATCATTTATCATATGTTGGATTACAGTTCCAATGAATTACAAAATGATCTTCACACCAATATGAATCAATACTCTTCTCTGTTCACAATTTTCTCAATTCTGCATCACACACATGTAGGTGAAGCACCATACATGTCATATATCTTTCAGCACTCACATACAATCTTCTATCTCTTCATCATCCTATATTTCTCATCTCTAACTCTTCAAAAAATTTAAATTTAATCTCCTATATATATCCATATCAAGTGTAACTTCAATTAGGTTAGCCTAATTAGAAGTAACACACAAAATTAAGCATGTTAGATGTCATCAAAACATTTTATCCATACTTTGTGCATTAATTCAAAATTCAATTTACATCAAGATAGGTCGGCATGGACCTACTATAAATCCCACATAAGATAAAATTGCTTTCTTGTCTGCCACAAAACACCAAATGTGTTAGGTCAGCCAAAAAATAGGCCTAAACATGACACCTTCATGTGTACATAAAATTCACCAAACATGCAACCTCAAAGCTCGATCGTCCTTAAAATTCCTACTCAACTGACATATATAAACTTATCTTCATCATCATAGAAAAAAATAATTATCTGCAAAGAAATGTGGAATCTCTCACACTGATACACTATTAGAAAAGTAACTTTTGTATATAGGGCTAAACACTATCATACATATCTTTTGGAATACTTCACAAAATGTCACAAAATTTTGAATGTGGCTGCACCTGATGATCTCAAAACTTTAGTTAGAATTGCAAAGTGATATATCAACTTGTAGTGGAGTGTAGACCCAAAAACTTGTTGAGCACCCAAAATACTGAGAGGGGGGGTGAATCAATATTCTAATAAAACATTTAACTGTTAACCATTCAATAATTTAAATATATCTATCTACAAATATAAAAAAAACATGAAGGAAATCATAACATCACATAGCACATGAACACCAAGATTTTTACATGGAAAACCCAGAATGGGAAAAACCACGATGAGGATTAGCTCACGATATATTATTATTGGTCAGAAGATATTACAAGGCACACTACCAGGACAAATTTTCTTTGAAAGGATCATAACCTAAAATGATTACAAAATAGTATGGCTTGTTGCCAAAAAGATGAATTGATGAAATACACCTTTTGTGTGTAGAGTTTAGTTCCAATTAAGCTCTAGAAAAAAAAATTCCTACATTGGTTTGCAGGTATATAGTAACTTTCAATAACTTTGCACACACACTATCACACATCACACTTCTCATTGTATTTCCTTACAAAAAAAATTCATACACACATATATATACCAAAGTACATCAACATACATAAATTAGGTCAGCCTAATTAGATGTAAACATACTCGATTCAAAATAGCTTGTCAGCTCACAACAAAAAAATCTTTGGCACTCAAAACAAAACATGAAAGACATAAATTAGGTTGGCCTAGACCTAATAAAGCACTCTCTATTCTCCCATGAAATGAACACTACTTAACCTTGTCAGCCAAAATAATAATATACACTGTCGATCTTTTGTCATTTAAATCTCTTAGCCTATTCAACCAAAAAATTTGAAAACTCTTTCATAGCTAAAATTAATAGCCTTGGCCAACATATTAAAGCCACATGAAAAGGTATTCTAACATGAGAAATTCTAGACCAAATTATTGGATTAGAGTAGTAGAACCATAGTTTATTGGATGACCAAAGTTGTCATAAACCAATGTTGGCATCAATGACAACACACCAAAGGGCTTATTCTTCATTATTCCAACAAAACTGATGCACTGAACCACAAAACTACTAGAGGAAATACTTAGAAAAACTCTTGTATAACCATATTTTTTGGACCAACTTTCTTTGTACATATGTAATAAAACATACTCCCAAGTTGTGTTAGAATGATCATAACAATGCATACATCAATGAAAACACTAGATCATGCAATATATGTACCTCATGCTCATGTTTCCAACTACATCATCAATTACAAACTTCCAAATTCCAACATCCTTAAAATGAGGCTTGAAATTCAATATTATAGACATAAGGGAAGAAACAAGAAAAAATCCCCAATCACCACTTAAGTCACTAAAAACAAAATTTGAGTGGTGAAACCTTTACAAAAGACAATATTTATACATCCATCCATTGAAGATTTTTTTGGAGAACTTACATTGGTACATAGATTATATTTCTTCAAAATTTCTCCTTGAAGATGATGGGATATCTCTAACATTCTATTCCTTGCTTGTTGATGTTGTATTAATGTGTGGTTGGTGAGGAAAAATTAAAACACAACTCAAATATTTGCACCAATACTCTCTTTTTATTCACCATGACTTGTTGACATGTCAATCCTAAGTGGAAGAAATTTGTTGACTCTATCCATGTGTTCTTTACAATCATCACCTATTATTAAGAATTGTACTATGTTAGAGAATCCTACCATGTTGTATTACATCTTGGAGAGTAAGTCTATACTTAAATTTAAATGTTCTATATCATGTTCTCCATTTGTATTTCTTTCTATACATAAGAGTGAGTAAATCAACAAAACCTAACCTCCACTCCTTTTTGGTCATGATCTCTCCATCTACATTCAAATTATGAGGTATGAAAAATTCCTAAAATCCCTTTGAATTATGTAACTCCTTCCTTATTATGTTACTATATCTATTATGATGATTAATAACATCATCACTCAAATTGTGATCATAATTGTATTTCTTAGTAATAATCTTCAATAATGTGACTCCATAGGACCAAATGATTTGGAATAACTTTAGCCTAATTCCTTGAGTGTGGATATTCTCAAAATTTCATAACTATCCTATACCTTATCTAATTGACACAAAATATTTGACAACTTATCCCTTACAATATTTGATAGATTGTCATTAGGTCCTATTTCTTTAGTTGAAATGCATCAATTATATTGAACGGGTAGTGTTCGAAGGTTGTATGAAATAGGGGACATCTTGGTTAACTCTCTTAGATTTTCTAGATCTTCGAAACTGTTGTAAACAAAAGTTATACTAGAAAGCATTTAAACTAGAAATGGTAAGTTTGTTTAAGCTAGAGAGAATGAAATTATTAAGATAGAAAGCATAAGATGTTTAAACTATAAAGCATATAAATTACCTAAGAATGAACACTTGAAGTAAAATTGTAAAATTAAAATAAAAAAAAACTAACAACTAACTGTTAATAGAAAGTAAAATTAGCAACCTATAACTACCAACCAGAGTGGGTGCTCTGAAATTTGAAATAAATAGAACTAAAAAGAATTGAAAACTTAAACTATGACCTATAGGAATAATTGATAGAGCTTGAAACATATAAATAACATTCATCCACATTTATCTTGTACAAAATAAAAGTAACAAAATTGAAAATGAAAATACTTATCTATCTACTCTATGAGATTCCCTTGAGTGGTCAACTCTCGGGTATGCCTTCGATTAATTCATATCACATGAACTTCTATATCTTCAAAATGAATCCATCCATGAAAATTCCATTGCAAAGAACTAAAAACTCAGAATAAGACTGGAAAAGCTGCTTTTATTCATATAAAAAAAAGTGTAACATAGAGACATTGTTCAAAACATATTATAATAGTATAATAGTATCACGTATGCATTGCTTCATGTGGTTACATATATATATATATATACTAAACTGGTAACAAAATCCTATTTTTCAAATGGTGGAAGATCACCATTGAAAATATCTTCTAACAAAATTTTAACTAACCAACTAATTGAGGTCCATAACATAAAACATATGAAAAGCTCAGAGAGGAGCTATAATGTTCTTAAACAAAAATTAAATAGAAAGCATTAAAAGACTTATTCCACTATGCACTCCAAAATTGTTGATTCCTAGACTTCTAATGCTTTATCTTGAACTGGTTGAAGTTGAATTTAAATTCCACTCAGTTATGCATAATGACCTGTACAATGACTAAAATATACACCATTATATAAGTGTTAGTTAGCTAATTTCAATCAATTTAGGAAATAAATATTATACATCTTCTTACAAAAAACAAGCATTATTAATCCTAAAAATAAACAATTGGCAGGGTAAAAGTGATTGGGAGAAATAAGGAAGGGTATTTGGCTTATTATATTCATGAGGTTATTTATACCTCATTAGTATTGTCAACAAAAATAGACATTTGCTTGACTAACCCCTCCTTTGCTACTTTGGCCTATGCTCTGCTTTGCTTAAGCTTAAGCTTTTCTTTTAGGAACTTCAACTCATGGGATAGGCTTTCCTTTTCCTAAGATCCTTGTACCTCAATTACTAGCCTAGGGGCATGTAGTAATCATGCAACCACATTGAATTTCTCCTTCAATATTAGATTATTGGCATTTACCTTGTCCAAGTCTCCTTGTAGTTTTTTCACTATTGCTTTAGCTAATAAAGTTGTGTTTACTGTGAGAGGCTTCTTTGTGGGCACTAGTGTCCCCTAGTCTTCTGACTATTAGATTCCTTGTGAGGTCACTAGGTTCATTATTAGCTAAGGTTTATTGATCTTGAGGAAAATAGACCAAATTTATAAGGTTTCATGACTTGGATTAAAGCCTGACCCTAAGTAAAGGGCATCAACTTGCTCCTCTAAATTTAGAATCGGGTTTTTTGATCATTTCCTCTTGATCAAATGTAATGGTAGATAACATGTACCATCTTGGTATAAGAAGGTATCCTACACTTCTTACTAATTCTCTACCTCTTCGAGGGATCATGGACTCCATCTCTTTATTAAATTTTTCCCAAAACTCTGTAGTTATTTATTTTTTACCTCATTAGTGAGGTTCTTATTTTTCATTTTTAGTTACAACTCCTCACCTTTATTCATGAGAGCAACATCCTTGAACTCTTTGGTGGTAATGAATTGATCATCCTAAATGTATTTCATGCAATCCTATGCTTGAATATCATATACTTCTTGAAAAGATGCTTCTAAATGGATAACTAATATATCATTAGTGGGTCTCTCTATTATGACCTTTGGTGGAGGATGCATTACTTGTACTATATTTGCTTCATCAAAGTATTCATCTAGACCAATGGGGTAATCATTTAAGGGTCCAGATGAGGGATCTATTTTCTACATGGGAGTGATTTGTTGAGGAATTTATGGAACTTCCCTTTGGCAAGTTGAAGGACCAATAGCACCTGATGAGGGAATTAGCACATTTGACAATAATTCACTTACATAAAAAAATATATAGTCATCATTCTTACTATAGGATCCTTAATATGCAAAAATGATCCTTCAAATGATGGATCTAATTGCTTCCCTTTTTCTTTTCCATTTGTATTTTTACCAACAAGGCTATCCTCATTATAGCCTCCTTTGTGGAATAATTTCAAATTAGATCCTCCACATTGTCAAAATAATGTGAATATAGAACCAATTTGAAAATTGCTCTTTGATTATCGATGAACCTTTTTCTATCACACCTTTTTATTTTGTCTACCTTCATTTTGTAAGATAGTAATAGAAACCCAATTCCATCCCTTGATGTTTCTAATAAATCTTAAAAGCAACTATATCTAAGGAAGAATTCCATAATACTTACTATTTCTGAAATGAGTCTAGTTAGACTAATTTAATTTCCACATTATCTCTAAGAAATCATTTCGATTTGGCACATTCTTGAGAAGCATATGAGGTGATACTAGGGACCCATACATTATTATTATTGTGACATCTATATAGGAGAACCAATCACCCCAGTTGTAATTAATCACATTATCTATAATTAGATCTTTTGACCTCAAAAATTGCCTTAACTCATTAGATAATCTTCAGTCCACTGGCTGACACAAGTTATCAAGATTCAAATAAAAAACCTTAAAAAATACATTGTTGGCCTTCTCACAATCTTTATCCCAAATGCAAGTTCATTATTGGAATGGAAATGACCACTTCTACTCATCCAAGGTCTTGATTTGCAGATAGAGAGACCAAACCCTTATTCCACTATACAAAATAATATGGAAAAGTAGTGAGTACCACTTAAAGTGGACTATGTTACTATCATTTTTTAGTGAACTTAAGGATTTATGTAACTCATTTGTAATATAACCAACATAGTCATATGAGTTGTTGACATCTCTACTTTGAGTATATACAACCATTACCATCAGATTCACTAGAACATCTGAATTTTTCTATGCAACCCCAAATTTTGACATAATGAAAATATGTCCTTACACAATAATCCTCAAAGATATCATACCCAAAAATTTCCAGTTCTCCACTGGTAAACTTTATCAGCTCTTTGTTAATCCCTCTAAGCTTGAAACATGAAAACCATTTAATCTTGTAACCATCCTTGTGTGTTTGGTATTCTTTGGTAAGGGCTCCCAAATCTATAGGTAATTGAGCATTAGGGTTTAGGCTTAATTCCTTACAAATATGGGATTTGTTCACTTAGGGTATGATGAATTTTCCATCTATAGCAAATAATACCCTCTTCTTAGGATTATACACCCTTGCAATTTCTTGGAACAAGTCAACATTGAAAAACACATTTAATATAACCAAATTTCCCAACCCTAACCACTAAATGTCACAGATATATTGATCGATAAATTCCTTATGAAAGAGTGCTTAATTAGGGCATATCCGTGGACTGGAATATAGGGTCTTTGTAGTTTTAATTCTTATCATTATCCTTATTAGATATAATTCTTGACCCTTGGGCCATTCTTGGCCTCTTAGTTGACTTAGGTAGTTGTGTAATGATATCATCATCCAACCCCCTCTTAAAATTCCTTGACATTCTTTCCATGACTTTTTACATAGGGTTTTAAATTTTACTCTTCAAAGAAGACTTCTATAAAATTTCACAATGTCTACCCCTTCAAAAACCCTAAATTATTCTCCAAATTCTTGAAACTAGATAATCACTATCCCTCTATGTCCCAAATTGCACAAATATGGTTGAATTTACTTACTGATTTTCCACTCATTGTGCAAGGCCTTAATTTTACTATGAAAACCCTCATTTTCCTAGAATTATACAAAAAATTACTTTGTTATGCTATCTCTGCGCTTTGAGAATGCAAAAAAGATACAATTAAGATTTAACCTCATGGATCTGGTAGATACAAATAAAATCCCCCATTAATGTTGTCACATGCCTAAGTGCATGGCCAATAGTATTCATTCTTTACTTTTGAATGTGGACCATTGATATCCAAAGATCAATAGTGATCTTGAAGATTCAAAATCATTTCCATGAAGATATAATCCTCTTTTTCTATTTATGGCTTTGATACATGTGTCACTATTTTGGGGATTCACCAAAATAGAATGAAAAGCTTTACTACTTTCCTAATAGTGCATTTCTTTGTAAAAATTTAATGATGAGAAATATTGAACACGTGGCATAGTTTCAAGATTTTGAGGAGATAAAAGCTTGGCCAAATAATGATTTGTGAAGCCTATATCTAGCACAAAATAGTAAGACACATGTTTTTTCTTAGAGCATAGGATTTTTTAGTAATTTATAGAGGATAACGCTTTCAAAATAAAGGGCCTCGTGATGAATATGCTTTATGCAACTTAAAGAGTTTAAAACACATGTTCTTTACAGAAAAAATTAAGGTTACTAGGGAAATAAAAACCTATAATGAATAATAAAAGGGGGGCTTCACTAGAGGACTCAAGTTATTAGTGTGAAATAAAACTTATAATTTGATTTGATAGGTACTTGTACACATCAATATTATATTAAAGGAAAAAGGTAATTTTATGAGCTCAAGGGGGAATAATAAAACATAAAGGATTTAGTGAACTAAAGAGAAGGTGTGAAATTTTTATGCATGTTCTATGAGGCCTAGAAGAATGCAAGGAATTTTAGTGATAGATTAAAATATACTAAAAAACGGGATCACTTGGTACTCTAACAAAAGGTGTGTGTAAAAATTTGACAAAAACCTTAAAGTTATAACTTAAAGGATATGAAACCCAAGTTAAAGGTATACAATGAAATATAAGAACTGTACAAGGGTTTTAGTTAGATACTGTGGTATTGAGTGAAAGTTAAGGTTTTAGAATCCCTAATGAACAATTCCAAAACTTAAGGATTATCAAGGATTTAAATGGCCAAAGTAAATCAGAAGGCTAAAATTTAAACAAGTACCACTAGGGAAAATGATACTTATCTTGTAGGGAGGCCAATTTTAGATTTCTAAATTCCACACATAGTCTAATGTCACCATTCTTCTTTTTGGCAAGTACTAAGTTATATAACCATGTGGGTTGTTTGATATGCTTTATTATTCCACCATCTTTGAGATTGATTATCTCTTGTTGTACCTTTGGTACAAGTGTATAATTAACTCTATAATCCTTCAAATCATCATAAGACCATGCAAAAATATTCTTATACTTCCTTAATAATGATATAAACATATTTGTTACATGAGGAGTGAACATTTAGACTTAGGCTATTTTGAAATGTGTTGGGCCTACTTCAACAACGGTGGCGATAGGGATGGAAAGACCAAACACGGAGCCCACCATGTGGCTGGAATTCAAGGGCCAGTCATTGCTCAACGGTGAAGCATGAATAACAATTCACATGAGGTGGCCTATAGATGTGAGTCTGCAAAGCCTAAAGGATGTATCGATGAGGTTTGATGTGGGATCCACTACGGGTATGTGCAGGATCATCATGGGCCAAAAAGTGGCAATATGATGGGTATTTGTAGGGTATGTAGCTGACGATTTTTTTTTTACCCAAAATTGATGAAATGAAAAGGGTTTTTAAAGGAGATTCTCATCTTTCCACCAATATAAATTATGCTTTACTTTGAATTTAATAAATAATTATTATTCATTTTTTATTCGAATTACGACTAAAGTCTTGATTGATAGGTTGATTGAAAAACATCTATAGCTTTCAAATGGTATCAGATTTTTGGAATCCAAAACATGCATCACATTCTATAGGATTAAAAAAAGAAAAAATGAATTTCATGAAGTTTTGATCAAGTTAAGGTAGTCAGACAAATGATTTTTTATATTTTTTAAAAGTTGTAATAAATAATTCATAATTAATTATTTACTTGGAAAAAAATTACAAAAAATATGCATCACATCCGAACATGAGTCCTCTACTTATTTCTAAAATCTTATAAAAAATATTATCATTCTATTGTGGTTAGGGTGGTCGGACAAACACCTACTTATTTTTCACTAAAATTTAAGTACTCTGCATTGAAATTTCAAATTTTCACCAAATAGATTTTTTTTTTAAAAAATAAACCTAGTATTTTAGAAACTACTTTCAATTTGCTACAAATTATATTCTTACATATTTTTGAAATAATATGGATAACTTATTCAAATTTTTATGTCAAGTTGCCTAACTCTGATTTTTCTTAATTTTTTTCCACTTAAGGGTCTATTTTTTCCATGATATTCTTGCACATACCCCTACATCAGTAGATGTGAAGGATTGGTTGCAGATGAGCAACAAGATGCAACAACGAACAAGGATGGGATACTTTTGAATGCAGGTCCACGAGGCCCAATGGACACTAGGGCGATGAGCCAAGGGAAACCTGCAAGACCCAGTCCCTAGAGGAAAATGACTTAATGAAATTTGGCCAAGGGGAATTTGATCATTTTAAAGCATATGACCAACTTGAACTTAGAAAAATGTGCACATAAAACAAAGTGGGAGTAGAACAACTCATTAGGAGTAGGAACAAGCCCTTAGGAGTGAAAAAGAGGGGGTCACATCCCAAGGCGGGGTGTATGTGAAAAACATGCACAACAAAACCTATCCAAGGAGGTGATGCACCAGACGTTCTAGATCTACTTGCTTATTCAAACTCACAATTAATTCAACAAATAAGCTTAAATCTTTTCACAAACCAACTAAGCATGTAGCACATAAGTATTTCATTGGAAACGGACTACATATAGAGCATGCATGAAGGGAAAAAAAGTATTTTCACAACTTCAAACTACCAAAACCAGCTTACTCAATCCATGACATGCATTAACTATGCCTCTCCCTACATTCATACTATTTGAATGAGAAAAATAAAAGGATTCTAAGAAAGAATCACAAAAATATCATCAGATCACTCATACACTATAAAATGAGAAGTATTAAGAAGGAAAATTGTTGCTTTCTTTATTGAAAATGAAGGAGTTGTTGTTACAAGTGGATAAATTTGAGTTACAAGATCAACTGATTTTGCAAAATGCAAATGAAAAGAAGCAAGAACTGAGAAAAAAACTAATTATTTTCTCAATGTATACAAAATAACTCCAAGAGTTAGAAGGTGGAAAAAACAACTAATTGGAAGTGAAAAATATCTTGCAAATATTGCCTCATGAGCTAAGATGAAAACCCATAAAAACAAGAGTCAAAATTGAAAAAAATTGAACTCAAACAATTGTAAACTCCTCCCCTCGATATGCATGATCAAAAAACCTCCAAAATTGATGTAAAACTGAGGTTATGTCTCAAAAAATTCCATGCATAATGGCCTTGATCAATGAGATCTCCAAAAGACTGAAATTTGACTCCAAGTCAAAGAAAACACAAGACTATAGATGACTCCTGCTGAGTTCAGTTCTACTTTAGTTGTTTTTCTTGCATGACTTTGGGGAAAAGGTAACTATTTGATTAAATATTAAAGATAATTAGTTATAATTATTTTAATATTTAGCATGTGATAGTCCTCCTTTCATGCATTACATGGTAAATGTTAAGGTAATTAATGAAATATTACCTTTAATATTTAATTACATAGTCAATTTTGTCTAACACTATGCAATAAACACAAGTGAACACTCCTTCACTTGAAAAAAAAATGATAAACTTGAAATTTAACTCTCAAATGCACCCTCAAACTCACAATATCCTCTAAAATGATTAGTTCATTTGACTTAAAAGTCATAGACCATGGGTATTTTTTGAATGTTATGATTTTGATTTAAAACATAGTAAAAAATTCCATCGAATTAGGGCGAGTAAAAACATCTCGAACCCTGAAAACCTTCTCATTATTTACTTTGCACTCTATGGAGAAACCTCTGCCACTAGCTGCCATGATGAACAATGTTTGGATCTAAAATCCCTTCATTTCTCTACTGTTATTGATAATATCTTGAGAGATTTTTGTAGGAAAGAACATGGTAAGTGTTTCTTTGTTACAAATTTGATTATTAAACTCTATTTTAAAACACTTTTAGGATCTTATGCCACAACTTTCTTATATCTATATTTTTTCATGCATCTTTTGAAGGAGAATAAATGTTTATACATGCAAATCATAGAAAGAAATGAGCTTAAAATATTTCTCCTATGTGTTTATATTTCATTTAAAAGGTAGCATGGATGTGGTTTCTCTTCATTGTTTCTACATTTCTTTCTCCATGTAAAAGAAATGGAAAATGGAAATTTAGGCCACAACCTCTCCTGTGTATTTCATGGATTTTGATTCCCTCTTTTAGAAAAAATAATGAGAAATTTTCCTTTAATTGTTGTATATTACTCATTCCTCGACCCGTTTTTTCTAGGATGTGGCTTCATTTCAAATTCTAGGTAAAAGAGAAGATAAAACCCCTTTACATTTTATGAGGGTTCAATTCAAAACCCATGAGCAATCTTTTTCTAAGTTTCATTACTTTCAGGCCATGGGTTTATCTTTCTTTGTATCCATTATGCTTGGCCATTGTTATCATGGAAATTTGACCTATTCTTACTTCATGGTGCTCCTTGACCTACCATGCTTTCTATGTTTGAGAACCTTGCTTTTATACTGTCTTTGCACAACTTTCCTTCATTGTATTGCTCTTCATCATGGTTTTTACAATCCTTTATAAAATCTCATGACTTTCTTTCCTTGTGAAAATCTCTTAGCTATCCTCTCCTGATGGCTTTTCAATGTATTGTGCTTTGACTTCTTCCTATGATTGTCTTCTTTCATCCTTTATGAATATCTTTTATGATCCTTTTTTATTGTCCATAAATCATTAACTTTTCCCTCACATAACTATGATTCCTTGGTAATCATGACAATAGACTGTCCTCTCTTCATTATTCTTTACCATGGGATCTTCATTGAATGGATATTGTTGACTTCCTTTTGCATGGTACTCTATCCTTTGTACAGTCCTTCATTCATACATTGTCCTTTGTGATCTTCACAAACTCAACATAATATGTTTACAAAAATTGGCTTGTGCTTGTAGGAGGAAATTATATATTGTAGAAATAACTCACATAAATAGATGGCAAGATGATAAAAATATAATAGTAACTAATTACAACTGGGATCATAAATATACCTCACAATAAACCATTCTCTTTTATTTAGGCAACAACTGGTTCATCTGCTTGAATGTGACATGATTAAGATCTGATAAAGTGTCCATTTAAACTCAAGTCTCTAGAAGCCATTTTATTTGTTAGTGAAGGAGATATACTCATTATATCTACAATTACTTTATACTACTTAGAACTTCCATTTCTCTCCAATTGGGATACTCTTTCCAAAATTACAACTACTCTTTTATCAATTTGGAAAATTAGTGGATCAATTCCTAGACCTCTAGTGAGTTAATCCCTTAAATGAGAAACCTTGAGATGAAACGAATCTTCTCACTAGAAAAATCAACCTAGTGAGAAGCTCACCACTTGTCAACTGAATTAAAACGTTGGACTATAGAGGCTTCCCTATTTGTATAATGAGGAGTGAGACTGTCTCACCATGATTGGAAATGAATTTCCCTCTATTTTGTAAAGACCATTTATATATCAAGATGAATATTTATGCGTCCAATTTTGCAAAAACTTATCTCTAATTCCTCTAGAACCTTTCCTTGTAAAGAAAAGACCTACTTCCCCTATGACCAGTCCATCAAATTCCACTTAACATTAAACCGTTATTCGATGTAAAAGGGATCCCACTTATTTTGTCTCTATTGTTTAAAGAGTATTTTGTTCATGGGAACTTATATGCACATTGAAGAGCTTGTAACTACTTGAGTTACTAATGGATAGTGAGTATTCTCATGCTTTTGATGCATCCCATTGTTCACTTAAGTCTTCCCCTGCATCATTTGTTTCCCCTTCTTAGTTGTTGATCTTTCATGCATAAAAATATCTAGTAACACCTCTTTCTGAAAATTTATAGCTTATAGCTATTCTTTTTAAATGCAAAAATCCTTTCTTTATGGATGTCTCACTTTGATGACAGTTTTTTTACTTGTAAGGACTGAATTTTGTCATTAAAAACCTTTATTAATAGTCTTTACCATGGGATCTATATCTTGATGCTTGACTGCTCTGTCCCTTTACAAATTGTTCTTCAAACTGAAAATGCTTTTGTTTGAAAAGTTGAATCTCTCTTGCTTACTTCATACTCCTCTTAAGACTTATAAGGTAGCATGTTAGGCTCAACCCTTGTGGGAGCCCATTTTCTCCACATGTTGAAAATTTCAAAAGAGATGGACTATGAACTAAAAGATGAACCTATACTTGTACAACAAGCAAACTAGTTAGATAAAAGAATGAAGTTCAATGTTCCTCCTAATGATTAAAACTCATTTGATGATCTAACTTGGTTTTTTGCACATATCTGATAATGATTCAATTGAATTGATGCATCATAGTTGTAGGTTATATGTTTGTTGATAAAAACATATGATGAGTTTTGATATCTTGAGCTCTAACACAACTTTTCAATCAACTGCAGGTAAATCTAAAGATCGAGTGCAAGAGAAATTGAAGATAAGAAGTTCAAGCTAGAGATAGGAGGATCAACAACAACATTACAAGGAAATGATGAATATGAATTCTCCTTGTGTTTTTTTCCCCTTTATTTAATCATTAGATATATAGCTTGCTCTTTATATTGTATCAATTCAATTTAGTCATTCCCATGGCTTGTGTGGGACTTTTGAACATTTATTTGATATTCAATGAATAAAACAACACTGTATACATTTCCATCTCTAAATGAATGAAATAAAAAATTATCATGCAACTTTTGTAATCTCTCTGTTGTAAAATATTGCACAATAAGAACTGAAATCCACTTGAAAAATTCATATGCAATTGATAATGATTAGCAAAATTTTATTGAAGTACCTTTCACCCTAGAATTAGTTAGTTGTTCCAACTCTACCAAAATGAGTTGTAGGTGAAATTTTGGTAACATTTTTGGCAATTTTTGTTGAAGGCTTGCCTACTAAGCATGCCATCTAGTTGCCTTGACCATTGGGAATGGAGTCAAAACTTCCCCTCAAACTTATTGAAACCATTATAACTCAACTTTTTGGAGCTATACAACAATAGAACAAAAAAAGAAAAGAAACTAAACATGGCTTTATTTAAGACAGGGGCATCAAGCAGTGCATCTACACTTATCGGAAAATAAAATAGAATTGAAATGAAATGTGCCATGGAACTTATTAGCTAAAGACTACCCTACCCTACACTAACCAATAGTGGTAGTGCTTAGACATGACCATTCACTGGTTGTGAGAATTAGTTTCCCTTCCTTACCAAAAAATGTTGATTTTCATGCTTATGAACAACTGAAACTAGATGAAGCACAAAAAGATAATAAATTGCTAAAGTGCTTCTTAAAGAATGTAGAAAAACTCACTCATCCTTTGAATATGAAAAACCATGTTGTTGGTTTGGAGTGAATGGACAAGTTGAATCTTCTGTCCTTTTACTAAAACTTCATCAAGTATGCTTGGAATCTCAATCCTAGAAAGATGTCTAATTGGGCATCCTTTTGAGATGATAAATTGATAATTATTTTTGTTGGCTTCTCCTTTGTCAACTATTTTTTCAACCATAACCTCTTTGATCACTTGGTTATGTTGATCACAAACCTTTTCTTTGAAAGATGCTAGGTTATCAACAATGTTAGAGCAAAAAAAATAAATGATAGCTGAGAATAAATCCTCTTCACGAACAATTTCATTATGCAGTGTATGCTCTAATTTATCCTCATGATGGTTTTCAAAGCTCATACCTTAAGAATCTATGATTTTATGCTTTTCTTGCTCCACTTGAACAAACTTTTCTTGTGATCCAACCTCTTAACCTTCCACTTTTCCTACCTAATTCCCTTCATCCTGCTATTCAAAACTAGGCAAATATGTTAGTTCAATCAAGCACTACTCATCCTCACGTACAAATCCTAGAAGTTCATCAAATAAATCAGCCAAAATATGGACTTGAACATCCTTTTTTACCTTAACAACCTATTGTTTATGATTTTATTCTTCAAAATATGAAAGTATAGAGTCTAAACTTGAAACAAATACTTCAAGCTCATCCCAAAATGAGTCTTCTTCATTCTGATTTTCATTTTGTTGTAGAAGAGGATTTTTTATTACCTTATTGCAGCCTTGTTGAGGGGTTAGATCATCAAGATATTTACCTTCTTATTGATAATATGATTCTAATGATGTTGTTATTTGAGACTCATCTTGCTCATCATCAAAAAAACATGGAATTTCATTAATCATATCAGTTAGAACATAAGAAACATCAGCCTTTTCTTGATCTAAAACTTGCTGATTTTCAACTACAACCTCCTCCATTTCTTGAATTGAATCTGATTTACCATTTTGACCTCTTGTACACACATAATAGTAGCTAAAATATTTATTTTTCCCCCTGCAAACACTCCCTTTTCTTGATATACAACCTGATCATCTTTAGAAATCAAGATGTTAATTGATTCATCTATGGATGTGGTGATTGTGTCTAAACAAGAAATATAATTTTGTTGAGGTTCTTGAGGTTGAACAAGCTGAGGAAAAGGTTGCTCTTTAAAGATTTTAGGCTGAACCTACTCAAGAATAGGTTCTTGAAATGAAGAAAAACACCTACAACTTTGAATTTTGATTGGTTTGGATTCTACAACCCGTTGCTTCAAATCAATGTTTTGTTGCTCTAATCTGTAATACTATTTAGCTAAATGTAGATGATTTATACTTTTAATCTTCTACATGATCAATAGGTTTTCCTAATCAATGGGCTGCTCTGTAACTATACAAGGTTGTACATGATTACCTTCCTCAACTTTCCTAAAACTAGGAATTTCATATCTTGGAAGTACTTCCTCTTGAGGCTAATCTAAAATGAAAGAAGCTAATTGGGATTCCATTATTTGTGATTGGGAAAACAATATTCTAATTTTCTCTTCCTTAGCAACAAGATCTTCTTCATATTATCTCTTCTACATCAACAACTCTTGCTCATAGAGATATGCCTGATAATCCAATTCCTCTTGTTGCATGTTATATTCATTTTCTCTTTCGATTTCTAACATCTGTCTTTGATAATCAAAATTAATCTCCTAAATGCTCATGCTATCCTCAGAATGAGGCTCATTAGTAGAAAAAATCATGTTGATTGGGATCAAAATAGTCTTTCCGGGACTAGTTATGAGCATAGGTATGTTGCCATGAAGGCTAAGCAGGGGGGATGGGAGGTAAGCATGTTGAGCATGTTGATGTACTGCTATTGAATGGCTGTTTGGGATACAACCAACATCATGGTTATTTTTTTGTGATTGATAAGAGGGTTCATGGAAAAAAATTTCATTGTATGGTGGTGGATATTCATAATATCCATGAAAATTTAGCATTTCTACTCATATAAAGAGCTAAAAATAATAAATAAATCTTGTATTTGAAACATACTAGCATTGAATCTTGTTGAAACCAGTAGATGTGCTCAGAGTCACTAGGTGTGTATGTATATCTTGCCTCCAAAGACTATAAATACTTATTTTCACATAAAAAATCAAAATTATGTGGAAAATATTTAAACTAGGAGAGTTCAAAGAGTCCCACCAAGCATGCCAAAAACTATTTTCACAAAGATTGCACCCTAGATGCTAATATTGAAGCTCATCAATCTTGTGAAACATGGAAACACCTTCGAGCCTATGGGTATGCTCATAGAGAAGATGAATCTCCTGATAAAGGGTTGGTTCCTTGTAATACCTCCTATAAACTACTACTTTGATAGGAAAAAGGATAGAAATAAACTTGGAATTGAAACCTATCCTAGGAGGTGATGCACTAGATGTTCTAGATTTACTTACTTATTCAAACTCATAATGTATTCAAAAAATAAGGTTAAATATTTTCACAACCCAACTAATCATGTAACACATAAGTATTTCATTGGAAAAGGACTTAATTTAGAGCATGCATGAAAGAAAACAAAGTATTTTCACAACTTCAAACTACCAAAATCAGCTTACTCAATCCATGACCTACATTAACTATGCATCTCCCTACATTCCTACAATTTGAATGAGACAAAATCAAAGGATTCTAATAATGAATCACAAAAATATCATTAGATCACTCATACACTATAACACATAAAGTATTAAGAAGGAAAATGGTTGCTTTCTTCATTGAAAATGAAAGAGTTGCTACTACAAGTGGACCAATCTGAGTTACAAGATCAACTTCTCTTTGTAGAATGCAAAGGAAAAGAAGTAAGAATTGAGAAAAAGACTAAGTCTTTTCTCAATATATACAAAAATAACTCCAAGAGTTAGGAGGTGGTAGAAACAACTAACTAGAAGTGAAAAATATCTCACAAATATCTCCTCACGAGCAAAGATAAAAACTCATAAAAAATAGGAGTCATAACTGAAGCAAACTAGACTCAAATAGTTGTAAAATCCTCCCCTCAATGTGCATGATCAAAAGACCTCCAAAATTGATGTAAAACTAAGGTTATGTCTCAAAAACTTCCATGCATAATGGCCTTGATCAATGAGATCTCCAAAAGACTGAAATTTGACTCCAAGTCAAAGAAAGCACAAGACTCCAAATGAATCCTTCTAACTTCAGTTCTACTTCAATTGTGTTTCTTCCATGACTTTGGGGGAAAGGTAATTGTTTGATTAAATATTAAAGATAATGAGTTATTATTTTTTTAATATCTAGCATGTGATAGTCCTCCTTTCATGCGTTACATGGTAAATATTAAGGTAATTAATGAAATATTACCTTTAATATTTAATTACATTGACAATTTTGTGTAACACTATGCAATAAACACAAGTGAACACTCCACTTCAAAAACAAATGATAAAATTGAAATTTAACTCTCAAATGCACCCTCAAACTCACGGGCTCCTCTAAAATGATTAGGTCTTTTGACTTAAAAGTCATAGAACATGGGTATTTTTCAAATGTAATGATTTTGATTTAAAACATAGTAAAAAATCCCACTGAATTAGGGTGAGTAAAAAATTCTCAAACCCTAGAAACCTTCTCATTCTTCACTTTGCACTTTGTGGAGAAACCTCTACTACTGGTCACCATGATGAGTAGGGTTTGGACCTCGAATCCATTCATTTCTCTACTACTATTGATGATTTCCTAAGATATTTTTATAGGAAAGAATGTGGTAAGTGTTTCTTTGTTATAAATTTGATGATTAAACTCCATTTTGAAACACTTTTAGGCACTTATGTCACAGCGTGCTTATATCTGTATTTTTTTATGCATCTTTTAAAGGAGAAAATATATATATACATGCAAATCATAGAAATAAATGAGCTTAAAATCTTTCTCCTATGTGTTTATATTTGATTTGAAAGGCAGCATGGACACAATTTCTCTTCATTGTTTCTACATTTCTTTCTCCATGTAAAAGAAATGAAAAATCACATTTCATGGATTTTCATTCCCTCTTTTAGAAAAAATGATGAGAAATTTTCCTTTAATTGTTGCATATTACACATGGCTCAACCCATTTGTTCTAGGTTGTGGCTTCATTTCAACTTATAGTTAAAAGAGAAGACAAAACCCCTTTACATTTTATGAGGGTTCAATTCAAAACCCATGAGATATCTTTTTCTAAGTTTCATTACTTTCGGGCCACATGTTTACCTTTCTCTATATCCATTATGCTTAGCTATTGATATCATGGAAAGTTGACCTATTCTTACTTCATGGTGCTCCTTGACCTGCCATGCTTTCTAGGTTTGAAAACCTTGCTTTTATACTATCTTTGCACAACTTTCCTTCATTGTATTACTCTTCATCATGGTTTTTACAATCCTTTATAAAAAGCTCATGACTTTCCTTCCTTGCAGAAATATCTTGGTTGTCCTCTCTTGATGTCTTTTCAATGTATTATGCTCTAATCTCTTCCTATGACTGTCTTTCATGATCCTTTATGACTGCCCATAAATAATTAACTCTAGCCTCACATAACTATGGTCCCTTCCTATTCATGACAATAGATTGTCCTCTCTTTATAATTATTTTCCATGGCATCTTCATTGAATGTATGTCATTGACTACCTTTTGCATGGTACTCTATCCTTTGTACAGTCCTTCATTCATACATTGTCCTTTGTGATCTTCACAAACTCAATATAATATGTTTACAAAAATTGTCCCATTCTTGTAGGACAATATATATTGCAGAAATCCCTCACAAAAATAACTGGCAAGCTACTCAAAATATAGTAGTAACTAGTTGCAACTTGGATCATAAAGATTCCTTATAATAAGCCATTATCTCATTTACTTAGGCAACAACTAGTTCATCTACTTGAATGGGGCATGATTGGGATTTTACAGAGTCTCCATTTAAACTCAAGTCTCTATAAGCCGTTATATTTGTTAGTGAAGGAGATATACTCATTGAATCTACAATTATTTTATACTACTTAGACTTTCCATTTCTGTCTAATTTGGATACTCTTTCCTAAATTACAACTACTCTTTTATCAATTTGGTAAATCAGTTGATCAATTCCTAGACCTCCAGTGAGTTGGTCCCTTAAATGAGAAACCTTGAGATGAAATGAATCTTCTCAATGGAGAAATCAACCTGGTGAGAGGCTCACCAGTTGTTAGCTGAATTAAAACCTTGGACTATAGAGGTTTCCATGTTTGTATAATGAGGAGTGAGTCTGTCTCACCAGGATTGGAAATGAATTTCCCTCTATTTTGTTAAGACCACTAATATATCAAGATGAATATTTATGTGTTTGATTTTTCAAAAAATTATCTCTGATTCCTCTAGAACTTTTCCTTATAAATAAATGAACCACTTCCCCTATGACCAGTCCATCAAATTGCACTTAACATTGAACCCTTATTTGATGTAAAAGGGCTCCCACTTATTTGTCTCTATGGTTTAAAGAGTATTCTATTAATGGGAACTTATATGCACACTGAAGAGCTTTTCACTACTTGAGTTACTAGTGTTTAGTGAGTATTCTCATGCTTTTGATGCATCCCATTGCTCACTTAAGTCTTCCCCTACATCATTTGTTTCCCCTTCTTAGTTGTTGATCTTTCATGCATAAAAATTCTTGGTGATGCCTCATTTTGAAACTTAATATCTTATAGCTATTCTTTTTAAATGAAAAACTCCTTTCTTTATTGTTGTCTCACTTTTAATAAAATGTTTTTACTTGTAAGGATTGAATTTTGTCATTACAAGCTTTTATGAATAGTCTTTACCATGGGCTCTATATCTTGATGCTTTACTGCTCTGTCCCTTTACAAATTGTTCTTCAAATTGAAAATGCTTAATTTGAATGTATCTTGCTTACTTCATACTACTCTTAAGACTTAGAAGGTAGCATGTTAGGCTCAACCCTTGTGGGGGCTCATTTTCTCCACATGCTGAAAATGTTAAAAGAGATGGACTATGAACTGAAAGATGGACTTGTACCTACACAACGAGAAAAATAGTTAGATAAAACAATGAAGTCCAATGTTCCTCCTAATGATTAAAATTTATTTGATGATCTGACTTGGCTTTTTGCACATATCTGATAATGATTCAATTAAATTGATGCATCATAGTTGTAGATTATATGTCTATTGATAAAAACATATGATGAGTTTTTTATATCCTAAGCTCTAACAAAAAATTTCAATCAACTACAAGTACATCTGAAGACCGGGTATGAGAGAAGCTGAAGATAAGAAGGTCAAGCTAATGATAGGATGATCAACACCACCATTACAAGGAAATGACAGATATGGATTCTCACTATGTGTTTTCCACTTATTTAATCTTTAGATATATAGCTTACTCTCTATATGGTATCAATTCAATTTAGTCATTTTCGCGACTTGTGTGGAGCTTTTCAACATTTATTTGATCTTCAATGAATAAGACATTAACATTGTATACATTTGCATCTCTAAATGAATGAAATACATAATTATCATGCAACTTTTGTAATTTCTTTCTGTTGTAAAATATTTCACAATAAGAACTGAACTCCACTTGAAAACTTCATATACAAATGATAATGATTAGCATAATTTTATTGAAGTGCCTTTCACCCTAGAAGTAGTCAGTTGTTCCAGCTCTACCAAAATGAGCTATAGGTGAAATTTTGGTAACACTAACATTAGGTCTCTCTTTGTTCTACTACCCTTTCATATCACTTACCCACTATCATAAGAGATTTGAATTATTGTTATGGTATCTTCTAATGTTGAAATAGAGAATATCTTTTTGCTCGAGCTTAAACCTTGATATTTTCCCCTTAACACTGAGATATTATTGATTTTAACTCCATTTAATTTTTTTTGGGCACTGAGAGTACTCACATATATTGTACATGTAATTAATGTTGGCCTATGTCTCTCATCATTCAAGCTATAAAAAAATAGATTTAATTTTTCAACCTTCTACATCTACTTTGGAGATTTCATCTTCTTTGTCTTGGAAAAACTAAGTGGCCTTTCCTTTTATCAGCATCAATCCACTACATCCAATCAACCATGGAGCTCCAAAAAATGATCTATCTAAATAGATAACATTTATTTGGTATTAGAACAAGACAATTATATGTTTTGGAATTCTAACTTGAGCTAGAAAGGACCCAACATTGGCCTGAACTAGAATACAAAAGTAAACTTCATAGTAGGGAGCCATGATTCTTCTTTGTCACCTTTATGATCAATTATATTTTGCTTCTACTGATTTATTAGATAAATTCAAACTATCTACATAAGAATTTTGAAATAATTTAATCTAAGTAGAGTGAAAAATGTTTTTGGTAGAAACCTCCTCATCTTACTCCATTCACCATTTGGATGCTCACTACAATTTGACAAGGATCAATATGGTTTGACCACCTTATGGAATATCCTCAATTCAAGAAGTCAAAACTTAAACTATCATTATGGTCTTTAACATGCTAGTTGCAACTTCAGATTTAATTTCTAAGCATGTTTTATTTAGTCGTAAGAGCTATTATGTGAATCTACTTAGACTTAGGGAAAATTTTATGCATGTCACTATCTTTTATAGGTCTGATTATCAATCCTACTAATTGTTATAAGTATTTTATTTTTTATTGAATTTTCTTTATTAAAACTAGTGTTATGATTCCACAAGGTTCACAACTTTCTCTTGACTATCATTTCAAAGAATCAACCCTTCTTTATTGTACCTCAGGAAACTATGTCCTTGACTATCCTATCTTTAGTAAGGGTTGTCCTCTTGAAATTATTTTCCTAATGGAGGATTATCCTAAAAATTATAACTTTCATTCCTCAACTTCATGGGGTAAGATTCATTTTTTAATCTGGATTTATCTATCTCACTGTCATATACCATCCCATCTTAGCACAATCCTTTTTCATTTGTTTTTTCATCACTGTGAAGCTCTACCCTTGTTCACTTGATGAGACTACCTTTCATACCTAGAAATTATTGCATTCCATGAGACCAAGTTTTTGTTTATGTTGGAAAAACAAGGACAAACAACTAAGAGGGGCAGTGAATCAGTTGTCACAGATTATTTAAACTTTTCAATCTTAACTCAAACTTAACTTAACCCAATTTTAGATCTGATGCATGAACAATAGACCATAAAAAATCAACACATCAAAAACATAGAGAACACCAAGATTTTTTACATGAAAACCTTGTTAGGGGAAAAACCATGGTAAATGTTAGTCCACAAGATTATACCATGTTAAAAGTATAAGAATAATAATGGGAATGCACATGCATTTAGGCACACTTCCTAGAGATCACTGCTCAAATACAAGAGGTACCATTTCCCAAGAAAGAGAAATACATATTATATTTGGAGGGTATGAACTAAGAAAATAGCCTCTCCAAAAGCTTGATGACAATTTTGATTAAGCACAGAGACACTCCTTCACACTTCACTCAACTTCTTCACACTCTGCTCAAATTTCTTTAGACTCTACTCTGCAATCGAATGATATTCACACATACACACACAGGAGCACATTGAACACACTTCAATTTGAACAGACAACTACTCTTATATATCCGCAACATGAATTTCATCAGCAACTTTGTTGGCTAAAAGACATGAAAATATAAAACATATATGCAATGTCGGCCCAAATTTACAAATAAATTTTCAATGCGAATCAAACACTATCAAAAAATATAATGTTGTGGCCCATAACAACATCCTTGAGTGCACTAAACATTCAAATTTTAATCTCCAAGGATCCACACCATGCTACAACCATCATGTCAACCAAGAACATGAAAACTTGAACACATATGAGAAAAATATTCAACCATGAACACACCGGTCAACACAGACATATGACAAAGATAAAGAATTATCTAGAAGCATCCACATGCAACAAGAACCAACATAAAAATATCCACAACAACTGAAATTACTAGAATCATATCAGCTTCAGCTAGGAATACTAACTGAAACCACATAAAAAATGTCAAAACATAACTTTTCATAACATGATCAAAACTTCACGCAGACCTCTAAAACTTCTGGTGGATAAACTAGATACCCTCATAAATAAACCCTTTAGTCCACAACAATTGATCTTCAACATATTGAGCAAGAGACCTTCATGACCTTCACTGTTCCAATGGCAACCTACAATAGTTTTTTTAACAATTTTCTTAATATCCTCGACATATACAACCTTCAATACATCAATTCTAATAGTGTTGACATCAATGAAAACCACATATCAGAAACACAACCACAACATCCAACAATCTCCTCCTTTGGAATTGATGGAAACACATGATGTGAAAAAAACCATCAACACAACTCTCAATCAACACTTACTCCCCCTTAGATTCTGACTCTTCTTCTTTAACCTCTTCTACAAGATTTTCACCCCACAAGGCTCTTCTCCCCAAATAATAAATATTTTTTCACATGACTCTTCTCCCCCTTTGACATCAATGGAAAAGATAAACATTATCTTCCCACATACAATCTCTAAACCACATATCTGCACATCTAACTACTCCCCCTTAGTAGCAGCCACAAAAACATCAATCCGAATTAGAATATAGCTTTGAAGCATACAAATTGATGCAAGTAAATACATCTCTAGTTCATATCAAGAGGGGTAATCACCCCCTATCATTCCTCAGAGATACTCAAAAGTATCCTTTGGAAATGGCTTAGTGAAAATGTTTGAAATTTGTTCTTTGGTAGGCACGTACTCTAATCTGACTTCTTTCTCATTCACTTTTTCCCTTAAAGGAAATGAAATTTGATTGATATATGCTTGGTCTTAGAGTGTAGCACTAGATTCTTTGATATGTTAATTGTACTTGAATTTTCATAGTATATGGCAATGGGTTCATCATATACTACTCTGATATCTCTCAGCATCTGTTTCATCCACATCACTTGAGTACAATTATTTGCAGTAGCAATATACTCTACCTCAATAGTAGATAGGGAAATGTAATTCTTTTTACTCAACCAAGACACCAACATATTCCCTGGGAAGAAAGCACCACCACTAGTACTTTTCCTATCATCTACATATGCTACCCAATCCGCATCAGTATATGCACTCAGAGTAAGATCATCATCTTTAGGATACCAAAGCCAAAAATCAACTGTTCCTTTCAAATATCTAAAAATTCTCTTTACAATAGTCACATGAGATTCTTTTGGATCAGCCTAAAATATAGCAACCATACATACAACATTCATGATGCATAGTCTAGTCTAAGTTAAGTAGAGCAATCTACCAATCATTGACCTATATCTTGTTTGATTTTCCTTAGGAGAATCATCATTCTATGTTAACTTGCATTCAGTTTCCATGGGTGTACCATCAGACTTTGAGTCTTCCATGCCAAAATTCTTCAGTAGCTCTCTCACATATTTGGATTGAGATATGAAAATACTATTGTCTATCTGAGTGACTTGTAATCCTAGAAAGAACTTCATCTCACCAGTCATACTCATTTCAAATTTACTTTTCATTTCATCAACAAACTTCATACATAAATCATCATCTCCTCCAAAAATAATTTCATCAATAAAGACTTCAATAATCAACTCTTTATCATGATCCAACTTAAAATACAAGTTGTTGTCATTAGTACCTTTATTGAATCCAAGATTCAGTAAGTATTTATCCAGTCTAGCATACCAGGATCTTGGAGCTTGCTTGAGTCCATATAGATCATTCTTTAATCGACAAACCATGTCTTCCTTATCAGTCAGTTGAAATCCATTTGGTTGTTCAACATATACTTCTTGTAACCTACCATTCAGAAAATTTGACTTCACATCCATTTGATAGACTTTATAGTTCTTATATGCAGCATATGTAAGAAATAATCTTACAACTTCAATTCTAGCAACAGGGGAAAATGTTTCTTCAAAATAAATACCTTCCATTTGTGAATACCCTTTACATACCAGTTAAATAGTTTGATCAAATGTGTTACCACATAAGCTTTTCAATAAATAGTCCAACTAGTGTTCTTTTCATGGAGTATCATCTTAGTCAATTTTATAAGAACTAAAAATCAATAAGATACCCACTAGTCAGATCATAATTATGTACCATTGTTTAAGTCTTAAATTTATGTGGTACCACTGAACAGAATCATAAATCAACCTAAGCAAAATTATGGCTTTGATACCACTGAAAGATTCCTTCCTTAATCTAATCTAAATTTTTTTATTTTGGTTTTTCTTGGAGTCTTTGACCAGTGTATAGAATAGGTTTTTTGTTTTGTTTGTGTTTTGTGTCTTTTTTGAGTTTTATCTGAAATGCATGACATCTACAATGCTGATAAAGGAAAAAAAACCAAGCATGCAATGATTCTACTAATTAAAAGATTGAAATTACATAGATATGGGCCAACTGAAACATACCCATTCATCCAAAGACCAAGAAATGACTTTTTACAAGGCTGCAACTAAAATTTTAGGTCTGATATAACCTTGATACAACAAATTCGAACTCTCCCAACTCTAAAAATGACCACCCACTTTGTTTCCAAGTGCGAGAGGAGTTGTGCCACTGTTGTATGAAACTTCTTAGCTCCAAAACCTCAAAAACTTCACCTAGCACTTAGGGTTTGAAGCCCAAATGCCAAACAAAGGTGCGACTACTTGTGCAATTGCTAAAAGATGGTAGAAATGCCCTCTAAAAGGAATGATCTGCAATCTGATGCAAATTTTGGTCCTAAAAATGGACTAATATGCAATTATAACCCCAAATAATGCTGCCAAATCTACACTAAAGCTAGATAATGTTGAATCCTGTCACCAGGAGAAATGGGTTTTCATCCAAATCTCCAAATTCTCCCAGAATTTTGTGTTCCTAGAAGCTCCAAGCTCTTCAAACCCTCAAGTTTTCTGTTGTTCTCATATTGAAGTCATAAGAATGAATCCAAAATAGAAAAAATTTCCTTTTTATTTTCACCAAGAGGGGTCAACCCTTTTTGGGGTCACTATTTGGCTTAAAAATTCATAAAATAACATTGAGGGTCTAATTTTACATTGTGAACTTGGCCCCCTTTTAAAAAAAACTTAAGTTCTAGGATGAGGGTGCACTTTTCACTATCCACTTTCTAATTTGTTGTTACTATTCACCTTTCACTATTCCATTAAGCCAACTTTATTATTTCCAATTTATCCCTAGCTTAATCAATTGAACTTGACTTTGAAAGGCTCGAACAACTCTTGGCAAGGTTCCACACTCTCAAAATGGGTTCCCTATCCATACAACTGACCTATGGGAACCCTCCTAATAATTCAACCTCTGCATCAAATTTGAACGCCTAAGGAAGGGACATTATAGCAGATGGAGCTACAAACCTCCTAGAATTATTTGGGACCTTGGGATATTTTCTTGTTTCAATATGATTTTGATGGTGGATTGTAGGGCTTCATAGGTATTGCTTGAGGGCAAGCAATATTTGGGAAGGGTGGACTGTAATATCCTCATTTTATGACATCCTCTTTTGATGGGGTTGATTCTGATACACTTACTATTTTTAGTAAGTTCTAGCTTTAGCAAGGGGTTTGGTGCTATGCTTTTGTCCTTAGTGAGCCCTTTTGAGCTCCTCAGTTTCCTTACGATTCGATTTTTAGAGCGCTACTTACTATTTTTAGGACTTTCTAAAAATAGTAAGCCATCCAGGTCAGGCTGGACCTAGTCAGGGTGTTGTTTCAGTTTTTCCTAGCCAATCATCACAAGGAGTTGCTCATCCTTAGGGTGTAGTATTTGTCAATATTTATGAACATATTAGGAAGGAAATGGATAAGAAAAAGTCACCTAAACATTGTTTTCATGTGACTTCAAATGGGCTTAATGCAGATCTCCTTCAACTACTTGTAAATGGAAAATTATTTCATCTGTATGCTCTCACGATCCTCATTCTTTCAATACAACAAGTGCAGTCAATTTCCTTTGCCTTTGTTTGGGGAGACTCTGATATAAGGGAAAATTTAATATGTACTTTAGATAAACAGGTAGAAAAGGTAAACCCTAATATTTCCAAACTACCTTGGGATAAGAGTGTAAATGATAGTTTTGTCTTTATGGATTTTTTAGTCCATGTGAGATATGAGTAACTTGGAGGGCTTAGCAAAGAAAATTTTAACTATGGTAGGTTATACTATTATTGATGAAATAGTAGATGAAATAGAAAATAAAAATGTGCTATCAGTCCCGATAACTATAGATGTAAAACTCCTTTCCTCGTCCTCAAGATCAAAGGATAATAGAATTTTGTTAAATATGCCTAAATATTTTCCGTTGTTAGCAGAAGATACAAAAATTGGGATGGAAATTGAAGAGGGTAGGAAGGAATTTGATTTCTGACAAAAAAATTCAATTACACAATCTCCTTCTTTGACTCCAACTGCTCAAAAGTCACCTAGTAAGCATGGTACAAAGTCTAATGTAGTTAATTTGTAGTAGGAAATAGCAACATGGAGGCAATCAACATTAGATGGAAGTATCAAAAAGTGGTTGAGGGGATTCAATTGCTCTCTGAGTCTAGAATGAAGATAGTATCCTAGAATGTTAGGGGCATTAATGACCTTAGCAAATAAGCCTCTATCAAGCAACAAATTGATGCTTGTGGGGCATATATTGTACTTTTACATGAAATAAAGTTATCACAAGTGACTTTTGATGTGGTCATAAGTAAATGGAATAGGTGGAAATTGGTTCAATCAGTTGTGCAGGGGGCATATGGGGGAATGGTAACTTTGTGGAATTCACAATATGTTATAGTGGAAACAATAACTAATGATCATCATTGGAAATTAATGAAGGTGACACAGTTTGATCTAAAATTTTGGCTCTTAAACATTTACGCACTAAATGCCACAGTTGGGAAGAAGCAATTTTGGGATGAGTTGAAACAAGTTTTGGATCAAGTAGGTGTAGATAAGGCGATTTTAATGCAATATTATCTTCTATAGTAGCCAACATGTGCTAAAAAAATCCTAACATCTCTTTATTTTTTTGGCACAGGGAGTGTGGAGATTATCTATATTTTATTTGGATCCACTTGAACCCCTTCAATTGATACAAAATGTCATGGCACAATCCCTTGGGTCATCATCATGAAAATTTTCTCATGCATCGAGGATAGGTTGTGTTCTTGGCATATTTTTGAGACTTTCTCTAGGTTATTAGTTGCTTCATTGAATATGTTTCCCAATAATTTTTGAAATCATCCATGTAGATTACCATGGAGTCATGTGCAAAATATGAGAATATACTTAACACTACCCTTTGGAAAGTGGCTAGAGTGTTACATAGCCCAAAGGGAAGAACAAAATAAGCATACGTGACCCAAGGGAATGTGAAGATTGTCTTATCTTGGTCCTCTAGATCTATTCTAATTTGGTTATATCCACTGAATCCATCTAAAAAGGAGAAGTAATTTTTACTAGTTAAGGATTCAATCACTTGATCAATGAATGGTAGTGGGAAATGGTCTTTTCTAGTGGTTGCATTTAATTATTTATAATCCACACACACTCTCCATTTCCCTCCTATCTTTGGGATAATAACTAGAGGTGACACCCATTAACTGTTAGAAATGGGGTAAATGAAACCTACATCAAGCAATTTTTGTAATTCAATTTTGACTATGTCTCTTAGTGCAAGGTTCATTCACCTTTTGGGTTGTCTAATTGGTTTGAAACCATCATTAATGTATATCCTATGCATACACAATTCTAGGTCAATCCCCTTCATGTCATGGTAATCCCATGCAAAGGTTATTGCAAGTTCTTGTAGCACAGTGTTCATGGAGGTTTGTTGCTTAGTAGTTAATTCACTGCTAACATTTAACATTTTTCCTAGCATGATTTCCAAAGTCTTGTATGTTTTTTGCACAAATGAAAGGTCAAGTCATACTATGTTTGGGACACATTGTTGTGGTAGAAAAGAACGGAAAAGTTGGGATATTAAATCTAATGAACTAGAAAGGATAATATTTTGTAGAGGATCTTGCAGACATGTGAAGCAGTCCTATTGTTGTGGGTCCCTGCTACAGTTATTTTGTATGATGTGTGCTATCAATTCATCCTCACCTTGGTTGTTTAACAAAGGGCTGCATTCAATAGTCATGAGGGTTTGCAAGGAGTACTGGTCTTCCTCATCTAGGGTAGGCCAAATGATCTACTCTAAGTCTGCATAAGGTTGGGTTGGTGGATAAATGACTAAATTTTTAGTCACATTTCCATTTGAGATAATCATGTTTCCAAACTTATAACCTATAAATGCATTTGTTTATGCTAACCATCACCTTCCTAGAATAAGAGGATAGCTTGCAAGTTTATCCTTTGACTGCAATAGCATGAAATCTACAGGGCACTCCCATGAATCCAATACTATGACCAAGTCATTAATGATGCCCTCAAGTTTAACTATTGACCTATCAGCCAATTGTAGAATAATGGGTGTAGGTCTAAGCTTTATTAACTACAATAGCTGCATTGTTTCCTTATTCATCACATTAATAGCTTCCCCCAAGTCAATCAAGGTATTCTTTATGATAGTTCCATTTATTTTAACATCTACTATAAGTCTCCCAAGATCTTCATACTTAAGGACATTTATGTTTCCTAACATAATGTCAACAAGTTTCCCTAAGACATGTATAGTCTAAGGGTACTTTTTCTTCCTTCCTAGATTTTTAAGGAAAATTTCTCTCACTATTTTAGTGTGGATGGGAATCTCCTTGATGGATTGAATGAGGGGTATCTTTATACACACATCCTTGAGATTTTTCCCATTAGGTCAGTTTTATCTTGGGTTTGATGTCTTTGCACAACTAATCTTTCAGGGAAAGGAGGCTCTAGACTTGTATTAGTTGGGTGGTATTGGTTTAACCCATCCTCCTTAGGTTGGTTGTCTAATATCTATGTTGGGGGTTACTCATCAACCAAATTAGTGATTTGAGGGGATGAAGGCCCAACCAATTGTTTCCCTGATCTAAAGTAGACATCACTCACCTCTACCCCATAAGTAGGGTATTGAATAGGCTCGTTAGTATAGGCATGTTGAATAAGCTTGTTATTTGGGTTAGGTGTAGGTTAGGGTCAAAATTAAGGTGCTATAGGTGGCTGAGGTGATGGATTTGTTGGATTGGGCATGATGGCTTATTTCTATGGTTCTTGTGGCTACTGATAATTCATATTTTGGTTTTTCCATTACTGACCTTTTGTCCATTGAGGTTATCATTGGTTTTTTTATGTTGGCCATCAGGGGTTGTAGTTGGATCCTTGATAGTTTTTTTGTGGCCACATATTTTTTTGATGTTGGTTTTAGTTTGGTTGAGTATTTTTCCATTGTGCATTTGCCCAAGGTTGAGGGTTCCATCTAGAGAAATTTTGATTGCTAACTGGAAATGGCATAAAATTCAAAGGATCTCGAGGAATACCTTGTATTGGCTGCCATGGTTTCCTTTGAACAATGTGGAAAACATGTCCATCTTCACCCTCCAGTGCTTGAAATTTGGTTTTCCCTTGTTTATCCTCATAAATTGTAATGCCCTGCCATGTGAACCCCAAAGGACAACAAAACACCACAATATATATATATATATATATATTTGAAAGTGAAACATTGCATACGATGAATATGTACATACATTACATGAAAATCAATTATGCAATTATAAAGTCATTTACGTCCTTTGGGGTGCATGAAACAATCATTATGAATCATAACTTTTATTAAACGAAAGTGAATAAATAACCAAGATTACATAATGATATCATACAATCATCCATACTTAAAAGAGAGGAAGAGATATTCATCATTTATGATGAGGGCGCAACCCGAGACACAAAAAATAACCCACAAACAAGAGAATAATTTTAATATTTAGAGAATGGAGCTTCTTGCATGCAGAGGATCTCAAATCCCCAAGTTCTACAACACATGCAAGCTACAGAAAGCTACAGAACAACCTTTTCACAATATGCGAGCTTGTCCCCAAAAAGTTTCCCAAAAATACTAGAAACCCGCCCATAAATAGAGCTCCCCTTTAGTTTGGAGCCAAAAAAACATTAAAATTTGAGTTTAGGTAGTTTGGCACCAAAAATTACAACTTGAAGTTCAAATTTCAAAAGAACATTTGCAATTGTATCTTCTAGAAAGTGCGCCAACTTCCCGGGGCCATAACTTTTGATCAGGAGACTCCAGGTGTTAGGTGACCGTTTGAACTGGTGGAAGGTCTCGAGGAGTCAAGAACAAACGAAATTGGCAAGTTTTGGGGCCATTCTGGAAGCTCTAAGTGCCTCAAAATCCAACTCAAAATATTTTTAGGTGCAAATATGGGCAACAAAAACTACAATATCTTTCCACCCAGGAAGAGAAAATAAAAACCGTAAATTGGGAATTTTATTATGACAAAAAGGGTATCCAGAAATGTGAAAACATCTGAAAAATGATAAACTTGAAATTTAACTATTTTTTGGGTGATGCAAGTGCCTTTACACCCTTGGATGCTCTGCGTGGAGCACCGGTAATTTGAAAATGACCCCATCCGTCTTGGATGGTTGAGGAAAACCCAACCGGTCAACCACTGCCTTAAATAGCCAGGATGAATCTTCCACAGGCCTTCCTCTCCATTTCACCAGATATTCTTCATACTGCCTGTTTCTGGTACTCCTTCCCACATGACTATCCAAGATTTCCTCAATCTCATCATTTTCTAAAGTAGATGCTAGAATCTCACACTATTCCATCATTGGTACTTCCTCTATGCCACCTTCATGATACTTTGTCAAATCTGAAATGTTGAACACAAGGGAAATGTTGAATCCATCCGACAACTCTACCTCATATGCATTCCTTGAATCATGCTTCTTTAAAATTTTACAGGGACCGAACTTCTTCATCTTCAATTTGTTATATGTTCCCACTGGAAACCTTTCTTTCCTCAAGTGGACCATCACTTCATCACCAATCTAAAGCTCTTTATACCTCCTCTTATGATCTGCCCTAGCCTTATACTGCATGTTCATCTTGTTAATATGTTCTCTTACCTTCTCATGTATATCTTTGACGTGTTCTGCAAAATCTTCAGCTTCAGCACTTATTTTCTTCTCTTGGTCCATCTTTCTCAATTCTGGAGCTATTCTGGGGCTACCTCCATACACAATCTAGAATAGTGATCTACCAGTGCTTCTGTTGACAGAATTGTTGTAAGAGAATTCTGCCTGGGGTAAGATCAAGTCCCATCCCTTGGCTTTATCTCCTACCAAACATCTTAGTAGGTTACCCGGACTCTTGTTAACAACCTGCGTCTACTTGTTTGTTTGTGGATGGTGTGCGAATTGAACTTCAGCTCGTCTTCGGCTTCTTCCACAAGGTCCTCCAAAATTTACCCCACAAATTTGGTGTCACGATCTGAAACAATACTCTTTGAGACCATGTAGCTTTCCACCACCTCTTTGAAGAACAAGTCAGCTTAATGTGGACTACATCATGGGTCTTGGGTATGGAATGAAATGTGTCATCTTTGAAAACCTATCAACCACCACAAAATTTGAATCATTCCCTCATTGTGTCCTTGGAAAACCAAGAACAAAGTCCATCCTTATATCTTCCCATGGCCTCTCTGGTATAGGTAAGGGCTGATATAAGCCTATATTTTGGTTCACTCCTTTAGCCATCTGACATACCCTGCAGTTTTGTACAAACTTCTTCACATCCTGTGACAACTGAGGCCAATAATAATGCTCATTGATAATGGAAATGGTCTTATCTCGACCAAAATGTCTGGCCAATCCTCCACTATGCTTCTCATTTATTAGGTTCTCCCTCATGGAACTCCTTGGGATACACAATTGACTTCCCTTAAATAACATACCATCCTGGATTATGAAATCCAGCCACCTTGTCCTGTCCATTGTAATAGGTTCCTTGCAAGCTTTCCAAGCCTCTGCAAAATCACGATCTTCTGCATATAGTGTCTTGAGTTCATTGAACCCAACCACTTCAATCTAAATCTTTGTCATCAATGTATGCCTCCTACTTAAGGCATCTGTAACCCTATTTGACTTCCCACTCCTATGTTTCAAAACAAAGGTATAACTCTGTAAAAACTCTACCCATTTCATATGCCTCTGATTTAATTTTCCTTGACTATTTAGGTACTGCAAGGCCTGATGATCAGTATATAGAACAAATTCCTTCAGCAACAAATAATGTCTCCATTTCTTTAATGCTTGAACTAATGCATAAAATTCTTGATCATATACAAAAAACTTTCTCTTGGCATCATTTAACTTTTCACTAAAATAGGCAATGGGCTTACTTTCTTGGCTCAACACTGCTCCAATGGCACAACCACTAGCATCACAATCCACCTGAAACACCATGTTGAAATCTAGGAGAGCTAGAACAGGTTGCTCTATCACCTTCTGCTTCAACAGTTCAAAACTTTTTGTTGCTCCAGTGCTCCACTTGAATTCTTTTCTATCCCCTCTCATTGTTTCAGTCAGGGGTTCACAAATACTACTGAAGTTTCTAATGAACTTTCTATAAAAACTAGCCAAACCATGGAAATATCTCACCTTGGTAGCAGTTCTTGGGGTAGGCCATTCCATAATAGCCTTCACCTTCTCTGGGTCCATCTTGAGACCTTCTGCTGAGACAACAAACCCCAAGTACACTAACTCCCTCTTCACAAAACTACACTTCTTAGTTAATCCAGTTTCTCTTCTCTTAACTTCTCAAAGGCTCTCCGAATATGCATCAGATGCTCATCCAACATCTTACTAAAAATCAAAATATCATCTAAATACACAATAACAAAACTTCCCATAAATTTTTTTAATACCTCGTTCATGAGCCGCATGAATGTGCTCAGTGCATTGGTTAGCCAAAAATGCATGACTAACCACTCATACAGGCCCTCTTTGGTCTTGAAGGTAGTATTCCATTCATCTCCCTCTTGAATCCGGATATGGTGATATCCACTCTTCAGATAAATCTTTATGAAGTACTGAGCTCCACTGAAACAGTCCATCAGGTCATCCATCCTTGGTAGGAGAAATTTGTACTTGATTGTTATCTTGTTTATGGCTCGGGAATCTATACACATCTTCCACTCCCCATCCTTCTTTGGTGAAAGTACTACAGGTACTACACATGGACTCAAACTATCCCGTATCAAACCCTTTCTCAACAACTTTTGAACTTGTCTGTTCAACTCCTCATTTTCTGCTGGAGTCATTCTATGGGCTGCCTTATTTGGAAAATTGGCTCCACGAATCAAGTCAATCTGATGGCTGATCTTCCTTATTGGTGGTAAAACCTCAGGTACATTATTAGAAACAATATCCTGAAACTCATCCAACATCCTAGAAACTTCTTCTGGAACCTTCTCACTATCCTCATTACTCACTCTAGGAATCAATGAATAACACACATGCTCATGCTTCATACCTTCTAAAAATTTTCTTCCATCTACATAAAAAATTCTAGCACTACTGCATACCTTTTATTCGGTCTCCTTTAGGGGTTTCAACTTGTGACGAACCCAATCCTTTGTCAAGGAATAAGTGTTTGCATGGCCATCATGTATAGCTCGCCTATCGAACTGCCACGACCTCCCCAACAACATGTGACATGCATCCATGGGGATGATATCACAAAGTACCTCATCATGGTAGCTCCCGATCTTGAACTTTACTAGGCAGTACTCATTGACCAAAACTTTGTGGTCTTTCTGCAACCAGTCAATCCGATATAGATGCGGGTGCCTTTTCCTCTTCAGCTTCAACTTTGTGACCATCTCTTCTGACACTAGATTATCAGTGCTCCACCGTCAATAATGACATCACAAAATTTTCCTTCACACTTGCACCTTATTGAAACAAATTCTTCCTCGTTACGGTTCCTTTTCCTCAGTCACCAGGGCTCTCCTAATCACTAGGGCTTCTCCCCTTTCAGCATCATTGGAATGTTCAAATTGGACCTCCTCATCTACATGCACAACCCTTCCACGACCTTCTGGCCTTTTGTCTGCCCTTCCTTGGTGTTGTGGACATTCATAGGCTTGATGCCCTTCTTCACAACACTGGAAACACATTCCTTTGAAACCACCTCTTCCGGATCCTTGTCCATATCTCCCTCGTCCTCTACCTCTTTGATCACCACTATTTTGATCACGAGGGCGGTAGAAGTTGTCATTCCTTTGGCTTCGGATGGTACCCACATCTTCACTTTTTCTTTTCATCATCATTTCGGCTTCCTGAAGGTCTGCCATTGCCCCTTCCGCTTTGACCTCCTCGTCCTTTTTGCTTGCCATCAAATCTTTTGTTCAACTTCTCTTCCACCTTTAGAGCAAACTGATACACATCCTCAATGGTGGTCATTCTGACTAGACTTAACTCCTTCTGAATGATCGGTCGTAACCCATTAAGATATCAGGCTACCTTCTCCTTATTGGCCTCTGTGTGACTCGTTCTGATGATTATCTTGTGAAAATCTTCAATATATTCTTTCACAGATCTGCTTCCTTGCTTCAACCCTTGCAATTTCTTCAACAGATCTAACTCGTAGTCCACTGGTATGAGCTGCTTCTTCAGTTTCTCTACCATGCGATCCCATCTGGTGATCTTGACTTTTCCTCTTCGATTTCTTTCCAACTGGACCTCTTTCCACCAAATATTGGCATGGCCCTTTAGCTTCATTTTTGCAAACTTAACTTGATTTGGGTCCTCTATTTCCTCATACTCAAAATATTCTTCTAGCTCGTTGATCCAGTTGATCAACTCTTCTAGGTTCAGACTTCTAGAATAATTGGGGACTTCTGCTCTGGGTCTTTTCCCGATCTTTGAAATGACCCTTATTAGCTGCATTTGGTCTTGATCAATTGTTGCTTCTTCCTCTTCTACATCTGAACCTTCTTCCTCTCCTTCATCCTCACTTTTCTCCCTCGGGTTTAACCCTCTTCTCAACTACTCTTGTAACAGATCAATCTGTCTTTGGAGGGCTACCAGTGCATCTCTTCCACCAGCATCTCTACCACCTCGACCACCTCTCACACCACCACGCTTACCAGGCATCACTTTTGGAGGCATCTTTCTTGACCTCTAACCACAACCACGGTCCTAGTGCGAACTACCTCACGATCGGCGATCTGTCCACACGCTCAAGAAAACCCGCTCTGATACCACTTGATGAGGGCGCAACCCAAGACACAGAAAATAATCCACAAACAAGAGAATAATTTTATTATTCAGAGAATGGAGCTTCTTACATGTAGAGGATCTCGAATCCCCAAGTTCTGCAACACATGCAAGCTACAGAAAGCTACATAATAACCCTTTCGCAATATGCGAGCTTGTCCCCAAATTTTTTTCCAAAAATACTAGAAACCCACCCATAAATAGAGCTCCCCTTTAGTTTGGAGCCAAAACAACATTAAAATTTGAGTTTAGGTGGTTTGGTGCCAAAAATTACAACTTGAAGTTCAAATTTCAAAAGAACATTTGCAATTGTATCTTCTAGAAAGTGCGCAAACTTCCCGGGGCCATAACTTTTGATCCGGGGCTCCGATTTGCAAACCGTTTGAACCATTGGAAAGGTCTCGAAGTCAAGAATGCGCCTAAAATTGGCTATGCCAATTTTGGTAAGTTTTGGGGCCGTTCTGGAAGCTCTAAGTGCCTCAAATCCAACTTAGAAGATTTTCAAGTGCAAATTTGGGAAACTAAAATTGTAATATCTTTCAACCCATGAATAGAAAATAAAAACCATGCATTGAGAATTTCATTATGATGAAAAGGGTATCCAAAAATGTAAAAACATCTGAAAAATAATAAACTTGAAATTTAACTATTTTTGGGTGATGCAAGATTGCCCTTACACCACTGGATGCTCCTGCATCAATTTATTACAATTAAATTTCTTAGTTCCATAATACAATTGTGGAGCATATTTCCACAGATACAACACATCATGATTACATTAATACATTACATAATGCTCCCCTTATAACAACAGGAAGAGTACATCAAGTACAAGAACACCAAAATCTACACACTAAACATCCTAACAAAACTATGAGAATCTTAACTAATTTTGCAATAATTTTTCTTTTTGTTTACTTTTAAGACAATAACAACATAATCCACTACATATGATTAGAGTCAATGATCTCACTAATTAGAAGCAAGGATAAAAATTGATTTACTATTTTTAACATTGGAGTTTATTTATTTAGGGCTGGCTTAATGTACCTCTTACATTCCATCATACTAAAGTTTCCTCACTCCCAATACATGTTCTTGCAAGGTCTACATGACTTGGCACACACAAATAATCAATGGTAGTTAGCACATGTTCACCAAGACAAACTATACAAGTCAACGATAGTTTACAATGTCGAGGGAAAAAGACAAGTCTAAAATAATGACTTAGAAACAAAATAGTCCTAAGGGCCCGACCTAATTCCTCGG